>OY728138.1:1974926220-1975551220 GCA_963277665.1 Viscum album | reverse complement strand
ACGATACTTTAGAATAATGAACGATTATTCATTTTTAAATTGTAGGAAGTTATCTCATATCATTCCAATTGAAATTTATCATGGATTATATATCATTAAAATTATAATTTTTTATGTTTTTATGTATTTTTACTAAAATAAGCATTGTTTTTATTACAGGAAAATACTTCTTTTGTACGAGGATGGGTTGATCACTATAGAATGTTTCCTATGATAGTTTTTTTTGTATTGGTTGTAAATAATTTTGTTTGTAAGTGAATTAATATCAATGTAATTGTATTGTATTGAAAAATATTTATGTAATATTTGTATTAAAATGTTGAAATGTAAATACATTATCTATTATATAGAAGTTTCAAATTGTTGTAATTTAAATTTATTTTCATGTTTTTTATCACCTACTACATAGTTCTATTTATATAGCTACTAGCATTCTACACTAGCTAATATTTGTTTTTATCACTGATATCTTTAGTGCTAATAAAATGCTCTTTTATTGGTGCTAAATATTGTGTCGATAAAAGACATTTTTTATCAGTGTTAAATTTAGTGGGGATATTGGTTGTCTTTATCAGTGCTTTTCTAAAACTGATAAAGAACATTAACCTTTATCTTCATTGACATTATCATTGTTTTAAAAGTGACGATAAAAGTTATTTTATGTGTTGACAAAGCTTTATCCTATAGTAGTGTTTATTTAACGGTTTGTTATGTTAGGATTGATTTCCTCTAGCCCTAGGTCTTCTAGGACAAACACATAAGCTCTTCTGGGATTCCATCCTAAAAACCTTAGGTGATAGAAGTAATTTCCCATTAAAGATTATATGTGAGCCACCATCCTTTGTAGAAACCAATGTGGGATTGGGTTTTCATCCAAAAATTCTCCCCTCAAACCAAAGACCACACAATTGGGCCTCTATCATAAAACCTATGGATGCTGGGAGGAATTTCCCATCCAATCTTATATGTGAGTGACCATAATTTGTGAAAACTGATGTGGGGTTGATTTTTTACCCAACAATCCTCCCCTCACCATCAAAGACCAAAAAATTGGGCCTTCCCTTCAACTATAATTCATCTAATGCAACTTATCTTACACTTGCACCATTATTTCTCTCTCCATTGGGGAATTCCATCTGCCTACTATTATTATACTTTTGATACAAGACACCACCATGGATCTACATGCTCCATCCTAATCCATTTTATCATTCTCAAACTAGTTTGGGGAATAATCCACCCTATATCACACCTAGGTTGCACTAAGACTTTGATACCATTTGTTAGGATCAATTTCCTCCATACCTAGGTCATCTAGGCCCAACAGATAATCTATTTGAGGATTCCATCCTAAAACTCATGGGTGCTAGGAGGAATTGCTCATACAATCTTATATGTGATCCACCATTGATGTGGGGTTGGATTTTCACCTAACATATTGGTATTAATTATTTTGGGATCCTCTTGTCTCCAGTGCTACTCAATTTTTTTTCATGTTTTTCTATGGATATTTTTGGTTCATTGTTTATAGAGGTGTTTCAAGGGCATCTGGTTCTTGAAGTTTGTCCCATGTTGAAGGAAATACAATTTATTTACATCTTATGAGATAAATAAGAGAACGATCTCATTGTAAGATCTATCATGTCATAGTTAATCCTCAGTTATGGTTAAAGATAATTTATGTAGGCTCATTTTCATTTAGTTCTTGAACATATTTTAATTTTTTATTTGATATATAATATCTAGGTGCATGAGGGGAGTTTTGTAACATCCCTACCTGACTCACCACTAAGATGGTAGTCAGACCGGTGGGTCACATGGCCTCAAGTGTGTCTCCCCATATGCTAGAGGCTACCAACTAGCAGTGAGGGTCTATTGATGGTACGGTGGGGAGACTATACCCTCTATATCTGAGTAGCACGGTGGTTTATTAGATAATTAATAACAAAAAAATGTTGAAGTAGTAATGAAAGAAATAAAAATCGTGGAAGAATAATATAATATCTGAATAAAAATGGCCAAATCTAATTTAAAATAATGCACGTATGAAAGATTATGCTTCATGTGAAAGTAGTATAAATTACAATATAAATACAATGTAATAAAAGAAAACTTCCCAAATACTAGCTCCATAAGAATCTCGATCTCTGGCTTGGTCATGTGCTCTAAACTCCCAGGTACAAGCTAAACTGCACAAGCAATCATACAAGGTCCTTCAAATATGAGGTCTACTTGGGTACCCCAATGAAATGGAAGCCCGAGAAGGGTGTGATATAATAATCACAGTAGGATGGCACCCACGGTGTCTAGCCTAATCCATTCCTTGATATGTAATATAAATCATTGAGTAGGTATAAGCAAAAAAATAAGCAAGCAGTTTTGAATAACTAAACAACAACCTGCCCAGGATCCTAAGGGACGTTTGGTGGCTATACCTACTTTGGTGTCTTTCCATGTATCTATTTCTATGGGTATATCCTCCTACATCAAGATGGATCATTGAAATAGGTGGAATATTCTTCCATTGAGGATGAATCACTCAAAATATACCATAAACATATGGCCTCTACCCTCAGGCAAACCAAAATATCACCCTCATACATAACCAGAATCTCATCCTCATGCATCATGTCACTATGCATCTAGCCCTCCGAAATCTAACATAAACATATACTCTTCCCACAGCCATTCAGTACCAGTGTGCCTAGCCCTCAGGAAGTACGAAATCATACACAAATCCCTAGGACAATAATCATATACTCTTCCCTTGGGCATCAAGTATCTGAGCGCCTTTCCCTTAAGCGATATGGAAGATCAGGCACCAAGTCCTCGGCCATTCACAATAAACAAAATTCATATCCATAAAAACTCAAAATTACATCAGCATCCAACCCTCAGGTATCAATCACATCGATATCACATAATCTCAAAACAAAGTAAGAGAAACCACAAGTCTAGTATCAAACATACCAAATTTATCATCATAAGACAGAACGATCAATTTATAAAATTTTCAATCTGAAAAACTATATCATTTCATTAATCTAAGTTTTTAATAATCATCATAATTATATCAAACCTATTTAATTCATAATTTGACCCCAAGGTGATCAATATATCATTTAACCAAAATTATCAAAGATGATTCTTCTATACTAAATCACACATATTTATTATTATTCAAATTTAAAAGTCTAAGCTAGCAATTAATCGAATTATCCACTTTATTATAGGGCTTGAAAGTAAAACATACTAGGTCATAATTAAATCCAATATTGGAACAACTATTGGATGGTTGTAGGTCTCAGTCTCCTTGCCTATGGACCCAAAGGGATTCAATGGTGGTATAAAAATAACATATTATAGTTTAATAGGGAATATCCAATTTATCTAGTCATGCCCGCAGCATGTCGACATGATCACACATATCACAATTACAATAAATAATTGTATCTGATAAAAAAATTCAGTTTATCCCACTGTTTCATAGTTCCTTGAAACGTGTATTCTAGTTTTAAGAATCACTGCTTCCATGTGGTTTCCATTGGATTTATTTAAGGAACCAGAAACTTCCAACAGTTCTTTATCCAAAGGGGACTAGCATTCTAAGGTAGGCATCCATTAATTTTAAACTTTATGATACTTAAGAACGTGTATTGGTTGAGAGGATGGAGTTGGATCGGGTTATACCAAATATACGCAAGAGGGGGTGAATTGTGTCTTTTACAATTTCTTCGCAAGATTGTGATCTATACTTTCAACTTTATTAGAAAGATTAAGTAGTGGGAAATAAATAGAAAAGGATGAATGATGTATAGTGGTTCGGGGAACAGAAGGCCCCCAGTCCACTCCACCAACGCTCTACTCCACGAGCTTGGTGATTTTCACTATCTGGTCCTCTTATCAACTGACTATTCCATAACTAAGTGTAGGCAGTTGACACCTTTACAACTTTAAGGAAAAATGGAGCCTTCTGGTTCATACATAGAACCAAAAACACAACTTAGTATGATAATCTGGTCACTCAAAGTAAAATATTAGTTGATCTTTGAAATACATTCCAATTGTTCTTCACAATTACAATAGCAGGCAATTGATAGTCAATGGATCTTTGATTTCAGAAATGATGTTCTTTAGGTAAATAGTAGTTCTAAGTCGATCTGGTTGAAATATATCTAGAAATATAATTCACAACTTAAAAATTAGTTTATTCACAAAATATATTCGATGTAGAATCGGTGAATCTTCAATCGATTTTCTTCTTCTTCATAAAACAGAGCTTTGTCTCTCTTCGAAACAGAAGATCTGTAAGTCTCGATTGTCTTTGTAAACTATAACAGTGAATAACTCAAGAGCTTGATATATATTTTTCTTCTTTTCAATGAATTGCCTCTGTATCTGTAATACAAAATAATACAGGTATATAAATAATAAAGACGAGCATTCTCCTTTTAAATTTAGATCTACAAAAGTCGCATTTAGAAACGCGATATTCAAATATTTGAATAACCAGAGCAGTCGTAACTCCCCTTAAAATTCTCCATGAAAATCTCCTCTTAAATCAATCCTTTGAATCATAAATAAACAGCTTTGAATTAGTCAGATATGTTCTTTAGATTCAGGATTTTAATATGGCTTTAAATCAACCTAATAATTATCATAGAGATCGTTGCTTTAATAAAGTTATAATTTAAATCATCGACGCCAAACGTAGGGTTGAACTGCATATCATTCATTCTCTGAACTTAAGGTTCAAAACATAAGATTTATCACAAATGTAAGGTTGATCACAAACGTAAGGTTGATCGCAAACGTAAGGTTGTTCATCCATACTTTTCTCTTCAGTTCTCAAACGAACAATATATAATCCAAACTTTTATCAGCTTCAAAATGAAAGGTAAATGATCCAACATAAGGTTGTTCACAAAAGTATGGTTGATGAACTATACTTTTGAGAAATAAATATGACGTTCCATATTATCGTAGGATTCTTCTTCCATACTTTTCTAATATTCCAAATGAAAGGTTCCTTCAAAATGTAGGGTTCTTTCTTCCATACTTTTATGACAACGTATGGTTGCTTAACCATACTTTACTAATAACCCGTAAGCAATAGTTTTCATCCTTACGCTATGCTCCTCAACGTAGGGTATGAGAAGTGTTTCCAAAACATGCTAAAGTGATTTCTGAACACATTGAGTGTGAACAGTATTTCTATAACATGCTAAAGTGATTTTTGAACACATTGAGAAATATTCCACACAGATTAAAATGCTTAAATATTATTTCAAAATAGAGAAATAAATAATATTAATTTTCTGAAATATACTCAAAGTAAAATCATTAGAATAAAAAATAAGGGTTTTTTTTTACATAAAAATCATCATAAAAAGACAGAGTATTGTTGAAAACAACACTTGCTCAATAATCTCTCTCTTTTTTATGATCACAAAACCCATGAAATAACCAATAAAATTATCTTACAAAATTAATTGTATATAAATTAGAATTTTGAAAAGATAAAAACAATATTTTATTTTAAAAAAATTAATTCTAAATTTTTACATTTTCACCCTCTTTATAAAGTAAAATTTTATAAAGTAAAATAATATCTCCTCCTTTATAAAAAAATAATTCCCCCAAAATAATATGTTGTGTTTATCCATATTTCTCTTCCTTTTGTGATATCAAAAAGAATGATATAAGAAGGAATATAACACATTTTAATGTAGCACTGAAATAAAGTAAATGTTATGGTAAACTATTTAAAAATATTTGAATCTGGATTAATGGCATTCGAATAGAGACATTATAGTAAAACAAATTAATGACACATAAACATGTGAATCAAATATATATTATGGAAAACATAATTACAAGTACAGTAATGACAATGAGAATCAAGGTTAGGCTATAAAGGTTTGTAAAACGAGTTTCAGCTCCTCTGAATGATTTCTTTGATCTCTGATAGCTGTAGTCTCAACCTTTTAATTAATCCATCGCCTAACTAGACTATGAGATCTTTTCCTTCCTGAGTTAGATGAATGTCTTCAATCAAATTAACTCGGAAGATCTCATGTAACCTCTCTTCCTTTTCCATAAAAAGAGTTAACTTATCAGTGAACGGATTCAGAAAAACTCTAATTCTAGGTTCATTCGAAGTCAACTGGTCAATAAGAAACTTTTTATTTTCCAACAACATAGATAAAAGATCACTATTTCATTGAAGATCCTACCATCTGTCATTCATATTGCTCATAGCTACTGTAATGGCCTGAAATCTTCTGATCTGAACAGGTGAAGTACCTGATGTACTAGCTTCACGATTTCAAATAGCTACGAATTATTTCTCCATGAAAGATTCAAACTCTAGTAAATCTGACTTCATCACCATTTCATATTTGATATTTTCAAATTCAACTAACATTTCCTTCTTGAAATCTTCAACATCTTACTTAGAAACAGAATTGGATTTCAGTCTCTGAAATTTCAGATTCTCTTTTTCTAATTCTCTTCTTAAAAAAGCATTTTCTTCTTGAAATTTATTAAATTTTTCGATCAATTACTCCACATAATCATTATTAGAATCAGAGGCACCATGGGATTGATTCTCAGTCTGAGATTCCAATAGATTTATCAGTGTTAGAGTTTGGGATTCAGTATTTAACTTTTCCTCATCATTAACATATACTGGCTTCTCCACTGATTTTTCCTTCGATTCTTTTCCTAACTCATCCACAAAAAAATATTCACCGATAATTTCAATGTGAATTTCAGAAGGGTTCTCTGCTGGGGTAGATTCTTCCACATCCCGAGCAGCTTCTTCATTTATTTCATCCAATACAGGTTACTCTAATATTGGTTACTCTATCCACTTAAACATCTCCAGTTTTTTCAATAGTTGGATGCACAATTTCTTTTTCTACTTGATGAGTCACCTCAATCTGAGAAACTGTTGGTTGATTAACTTGTTGAACTGAAGATTCTCAAATAAAGTTGTAGCTTAGAAGAGGTTCAGTTGTTCAAATATTTGCTTGAACGGGTTCCTCATTAGCTTGTTCTACTCTTGACCTTTTCCTCTGAAGTCCTTCTTGACTTTCCTCATCAGTAGGTGTATCAACTGTCTAAAAATGTATCTTCCTTGATACTCCACTAGTTCTTGATTCAGCAACTCCTTCCTTTAATTTTGTAGGTAGTTCTGGAGCACTCTCTTATTCTTCTTATTCTACAATGGGTATGAGTTTTCCTTTTATTGTGTTCCAAAATAAACCAATCTTCCTCAGTGTTCCAGCATTGAAAATGTTGTTATGGTGACATTTTACTCAGGCATCCAGCAGCCTTATCATATCATTCTTAAATAAGATATTTGAAATAAACCTTCCAAAGGGATAGAAGGTCATCCTCGCTTTTGGTTGGCAGCAGTAGTTGAGATATTTGATCATAAATCTTGGAAAATTCATCTTCATATCACTCAAAAACAAAAACACTATGTACATATTAGGGTACATTATTTTCTCCATCTATGAATTTCTCAGTGCAATACATGTTTGCACAAATTTAACTAAAATATTATGGTCAGGCTCTAGATCTTTCACTAACATCTTCCTTATATTTGTAGAGTCAAATAGAAAAGACATAATATCCTCAAACTTATGGACATTATCACAAATATTCTTCAAATCAAAGTGAAATACTCCCCCATGAGGGCAGTGAAGAATTTTGGCTATCTCTACAGATGAAATTGAAAAATCCCTATCCTCGATCTTAGCTATTATTGAATCTTTATCTTCTCTCAAACTGAAATGAACTGATTTAAAAAAGTGACAATGTTCTACCTCATATAGAAACTATGTATAGTCCCCATTGAAGGTTTTCTCGAGTTTCTGAAATTCTAGGGCTTGCCTCAGCATCAGATCTGTCTTGTAAAACTATTCCAGACTGATCATCTTTCCTTGAAAAATATTTCATCCTTCCGAGCATTGCCTCTTGGCGTTACTGGTTTTTGGCTCATCAGTCCTTTTGATTTTGTCCATTGCTGTCACAGAATTCTGAAGGTTCAAAAAGCTAGGGTTTTGAAGGTTCTGGTGCGGATAGAGAAGATATGTAGAAGTTCTCAGGGTTTCGAAGGGTTTTGAGAAAATGAACGGTTTTGGAATAAGAAACAGTTTCTGACATTCTTGATTCATGTGTCATTATGAAAATAGTAATTATTATATTATTTAAAAGTAAAAACTTACATGGAAAAATATTAAAATAGAACAGATGAAATTTTTAAATTAATAAAGACAAGAAAAAAATTAAAATTAAAAATAAATTCATTTAAAAACCAATAAACCTAGCTCCCCCTTAATAAAATCAAACCTTGCAGTGAGAAGTGTTTTAGTAAAAATATTATCTAATTGAATTTTAGTTCTTACAAATTCTAAGAATATATCCTTTCTAAGAACATGATCTCTTAGAAAGTGATGTATGATATCAATATTCTAGTTCTAGAATGATTAATAGGGTTTTTAGAAATATTTATAGCACTAGTATTATCACATAAAATAGGTGTATTATTAAAATTTAATCAAAAATCCATAATAGTGTTTTTCATCCACAAAAATAGTGCACACCAACTACCAGCAGATACATATTCTGCTTCAGTTGTTAACAGAGCAATTGAATTTTGTTTCTTACTAGACCATGGCACTAAGGATTTTCCTAAAAAGTGACAAGTCCTTGAGATAATTTTTCTATCTAATTTACAACTTCCAAAGTCTGCATCTGAATAAGAAATAAAATTAAAATCATAATTTTTTGGATAGAGAATAGATTGAAAAACAGTTCCCTTTAAATATCTAAATATGATTTTGATAGCACTTAAATGAGATTCTTTTGGAACAGATTGAAATCTAGCATAAAGACATAATGAGTACATTATATCTGGCCTGTTAATAGTAAGATATAATAAACTACAAATCATACCTCTATATAACTTGTTGTCAACTGATTTTCCAGTTTCTTCCATGTCAAGTTTTATATTATTACACATAGGAGTTTCATATGTCTTATTGTTTTCGTGTCTGAATTTCTTAATTAAATCAGTAATGTATTTTATTTTATTCAAAACATTTCCAAAATCTTTTTGATAAATTTGAAGCCCTAAAAATAAATTTAATTCTCCCATCACACACATTTCAAATTCTTTTTGCATTAAATTTGAAAAATCATGACAAAGCTTTTTGTTTGTTGAACCAAAAATTACATCATCAACATAAATTTGAACCAGTAAAACATTATAATCTATAGTTTTCTAAAAAAGTGTCGGATCTTCCATTCCAACAGTAAAATCGTTTTCTAATAGAAAAGAACTTAATCTTTCATACCAAGCTCTAAGTGCTTGCTTAAGGCCATAATGATCTTTAGTAAGTTTAAAAATAGAATCTGGTTTTTGTGAATTTCCAAAACCAGGAGGTTGCTCAACATAAACATCCTCCATTAGATAACCATTTAAAAAGGTAGACTTAACATCCACCTAAAATAATTTAAAGTTCATATGAGATGCATAGGCTAAAAGGATTCTAATGGCTTCTAATCTAGATACAGGTGCAAATGTATCATCATAATCTATACCTTTTTGTGATTATAACCTTTATCTAGAATTCATGCTTTATTTCTAGTTATTATTCCTTGATCATCTTGTTTATTTTTAAAGACCCATTTGGTTCCTATAACTGGATAGTTCTAAGGTCTTCCAACTAAATTCCAAACTTCATTTATCTTGAACTGGTTTAGTTCTTCTTACATTTCTATCATCCAGCTTTCATCAACTAAGGCTTCTTCTAATTTCTTAGGTTCTAATTGGGATATAAAGGCAGAGAATTCAACAAGATTTCCTATATTTCTTAAAATTTTATTCTAGTGTCTAGGTATCCTATAACAGTTTTTAAAGGGTGATTCTTCAGGGTTCTATATTGTCTGGGTAGTACACTGTTTGGTTCTTCACTTTCATGTTCTTCTTAACTTGACTGAATTTCATTTATATCTTTTTCAAAATCATCTTTTAAGTTCTCAAGTCTCATGTTATCATTAGAGTCAAATTCATCAATTTGGTCTTTCCTTTTCTCAAAGGGATCAGATTCATAAAATTTCACATGAACTGATTACTCAAAAATCCTTGACTTTTTATTAAAAACTCTATAAGATTTGGAAGTATCAGAATATCCTAAGAAAATTCCTTCATCAGATTTTGGATCAAACTTACTAATATTTTCCTTGGTGTTTAAGGTGTAAACATTGCATCCAAAAACTTTAAAGTAATTTACATTAGGTTTTCTATTATTCCATAGTTCATAGGGTGTCTTTTTTAAAATAGGTCTAATTAAAACTCTATTCATTATATAATAGGTTGTGCTTACAGCTTCTCCCCAAAAATAGGTAGGAATACTATATTCATTTAACATAGTCCTATCCATTTCTTGAATAGTCCTATTTCTTCTTTTAACAATTATATTTTGTTGAGGTGTTCTTGGTGAAGAGAAGGTGTGTTTAATACCCATATTTGAGTAAAAGGAATTAAATTCCAGATTCTCAAACTCTCCACCATGATCACTTCTTAATGAAATTATTTTATAATATTTTTCATTTTGAACAGCTTTGCAAAAATTTTCAAATATAGTAAAAGCTTCATTTTTATATTTTAGAAAATAAATCCAGGTAAATCTAGAATAGTAATTAACTAAAACATATACATATAATTTACCATCCAAGCTTTCTACTCTTGAAGGTCCAAATAAATCCATATGGATAAGTTCTAAAGGTTTAGATGTAGCAATTTTATTAACAGATTTGAAGGATGATTTGTGCGGCTTTCCAAGTTGACATGCATCACAGAATCTATCTCTTTCAAATTTGAGACTAGGAAAACCAGAAACTAATTGTTTCTTTGTTAAATTGTGTAAATCATATATATTTCAATGTCCAAGTCTTCTATGCCAGATCCAAGATTCATTTATCTTAGTAGTTAAGCATTTTACTTTTTTTTAGACAAAGAATTTAAGTCCAGTGTATAAACATTATCAGTTCTTGGTGATCTAAATTTAAGCAATTTATCATTAAAAATAGAACAACAGTTATTAGACAAATCAACAAAATAACCATCATCACAGAGTTTAGAGATACTTAACAAGTTTTTTTTCAATCCTTGTACATAGAGTACTCTATTGATTGAGACTACTTTTGCATCTCCAACTATTCTGATGCCAATAATCTTACCTTTAGCATCATCTCAAAATGTGACTACACCACCATCCTTTTGAGTTAGAGTTCTGAAATTTTATGAGTTTCCATTCATATTCCTGGAGCAGCCACTATCCATATACCATATTTTAGTTTGGCTTCTCTGACCTGCTTCCTGCAATGGCATTTAAATAAGGAGTTGTTTGTTACCCATATTTTGTTGGGTCCAGTAGTGTTAGTTAGTAAAGATCTAGGAATCTATACTTACTTTGTTTTTCTATAATCAATAGAATCATATAAACTGCTTTCAACAAATGCTTTCTTAATCCCACTTATTTTTGGTTTCCTTAAATAACAATTTTTAGATATGTTTCCTCTTGTTCCACAATAATTACATATTATTTTTATAGTATATGGAACAAATTAATTTTTATATAGTTTAGGTTTTTCACCTTTACTACCTATTCCATATCATTCCTTTTTAATCACATTTTTCCAAATATTTCATTTAGTGTATTTTCTCCTTTTAAAAAAATAAGAACTGCACTTTTATATGTTTATACTTCTGTTTGCTGTGTTTTTATTTTAATTTCATTATCTGTATAGTTAGTGTTAATTAAGTTATATTTTTCTAGTAATTCCTGATGTTGCTTTAGCAGAGTATCTCTCTCTCCTAAAATAGTATTATGAATATTCTTTAAGGACTTGTGTTTTGTAAATAAAGATTCCTATTTTTCTTAAAGCATATTGCAGTAGGCTGCAAGTTTTTCATTTTAATAGCTTAAATAAAAATTAGAGTCAGAATTAAAGTCATATGAGTAATAAGATTGTACCTCATCAGTTTCTTCCATAAAGAACATATTGGCTTTCAGGTTCGATTCCACTTTTTCTGAATCAGACTCTGATGAGATGTTGGAGTCTTCAAAAACACTCCATATTGCTTTCCTTGACTTCTTTTCTTTCTTCTCATAGTCATTTCTCTTGAAGAATTTATTTTTCTTATCTTCCTTTAATTGTGGACAGTCAGGTCTGATATGACCAAGTTTTTTGCACTCATAACATCTAACTTCCTTCTCATCCTTTTTAAAAGACTTTCTAATACCCTTTTTCTTTCGATAAAACTTACTTAATTTTCTGGATATCTAAGCCAGTTCCACATCTGAATTAGATGTATCAGAACTTTCTGATTTCACCTTTATTTCCATTTTCCTCAGCTTTCTTATTTTTCTTTGAGATGACACTTTTAAGGCAGTGTATTCTCTCTTGATCAGAACCTTATGCTCGTTTACTTCATCATGCATCTTAGCCTCATACATCATTAGACTTCCAATTAACTCTCTCATTGTTAAATCTTTTATAGGTGCAGATTGTATGATAGCATCAGAAATTCCATTACATCTTGGTGGTAGTACTCTCAGTACTTTCAGGGCTTAATCTGCTTGTTTGATCGGATATCCCAAGGTAGCGATATTGTTGACAATCTCTGTCAACCTTCCATTCATCTGGGTGATTCTTTCTCCTTCAAACATCCTAAGTGTATTGAATTTTAGTTTATCAATAGCATACCTCATCTTTCTGACATTGTTAATTCCTTCATAATCCACTGCAATTGGCTGTCACATTTCATAATCCATTGGGCACTGGGATACTCTATTGAATTCATCTGGTCTAAGACCATAGATGATAGAATTCATAGCTTTCAATTTTATGTCATACTCTGCTTCTATATCAGCACTCCATGTTTCAGGTTTCTCTCAAATCACATAGGGAGTTATAATTTTTGAATAGAATCTGTATCCAAGGTCATTTAAATAAATGATCATCCTTGATTTCTAGCATCCATAATTTTCACCGTTGAAGTAGGGAGCTCGAACCATTGACATATCCTCTCGTGTATCATCCTTTGTGCTTTGTATAATCCAAAAACTTTCTGTTTTTTATATATTTGACAAAATCTCCTCCTTTGATACCAATTGTTGGATCGGGTTATACCAAATATACACAATAGGGGGTGAATTGTGTCTTTTAAAATTTCTTCACAAGATCGCGATTTGTCCTTTAAAATTTATCAGAAAGATTAAGTAGTGGAAAATAAATAGCAACAGATGCACAATATATATTGGTTCAGGGAACTGAAGGCCCCTAGTCCACTCCACCAATTCTCTACTCCATAAGCTTGGTGATTTTCACTATCTAGTCCTCTTATCAACAGACTGTTCCACAACTGAGTGCATGCAGTTGACACCTTTTCAACTTTAAGGCAAAACAGATCCTTCTAGTTCATACATAGAACCAAACACACAGCTTAGTATGAGAATCCGGTCACTCAAAGTAAAAGAGTATTTGATCATTGAAATACTTTCCAATTGTTCTTCACAATTGCAACAGCACGCAATTGACAGTCAATGGATCATCGATTTCAGAAATGATGTTCTTCAGGTAAAGAGTAGTTCTGAGTCGATCTGGTTGCAGCAGATAATGAAATCCAATTCGCAGCTTTAACAGTAGTCGATCCACAAAAGACATTCGATGTAGAATTGATGAATCTTCAATCGATTTTCTTCTTCTTTAAAAAACAGAGCTTTGTCTCTCTTCATAACACAAGATTTGTAGGTATCAATTGTCTCTGTAAACTATAGCAGTGAAAAACTCAATAGCTTGATATATATTTTTCTCCTTTTCAATGAATCACCTTTGTATCTATAATAAAAAATAATACAGGTATATAAAGAATAAAGATGGGTATTCTCCTTTTAAATTTAGATCTACAAAAGTTTCCTTTAGAAATGCAATATTCAAATATTTGAATAACCATAGCAATCGTAACTCCACTTAAAATTCTCCATAAAAATCTCCTCTTAAATTGATCCTTTGAATCATAAATAAACAGCTTTAAATTAGTCAAAGAATCTCTTTTGATTCGGGCTTTTAATTTGGCTTTAAATCATCCTAATAATCAACATAAAGACCATTGTTTTAATAAAGTCATAATTTAAATCTCTGACGCCAAACGTAGAGTTGAACTGCATAGCATACATTCTCTGAACATAAGGTTCACAACGTAAGATTTATCATAAACATATGGTTGATCAAAAATGTAAGGTTGATCACAAATGTAAGGTTGTTCACAAATGTAAGGTTGATCATCCATACTTTTCTCTTCATCTCTCAAATGAACAATATATAATCCATACATTTATCAGCTTCAAAACGAAAGGTAAATTATCCAACGTAAGGTTGTTCACAAAAGTAAGGTTGATGAACCATACTTTTGAGAAACAAACATGACATTCCATATTAACTTAGGATTATTCTTCCATAATTTTTTGATATTCCAAATGTAAGGTTCCTACCAAATGTAGGTTTCTTTCTTCCATACTTTTCTGACAACGTATGGTTTCTTAACCATACTTTACCGATAACCTGAAACTAACAGTTTTCATCCTTACGCTATGCTCCTCAACATCTGGTATGAAAGGTATTTCCATAACATGCTAAAGTGATTTCCAAACACATTGACTATGAACAGTGTTTCCAGAACACGCTAAAGTGATTTCCGAACACATTGAGAAATATTCCACGCAGATTAAAATGCTTAAATATTATTTCAAAATAGAGAAATAAATAATATTAATTTTTTAAAATATACTCAAAGTAAAATATTAGAATAACAAATAAGGGTATTTTTGAACATCAAAATAATCATAAAAAGTCATAGTATTATAGAAAAAAACACTTTCTCAACAATCTCACCTTTTTTGATGATCACAAAACCCATGAAATAACCAATAAAATTATCTTACATAATTAATTTTATATAAATTAGAATTTTGAAAAGATAAAAACAATATTTTATTTTAACAAAATTATTTCCTAATTTTTACATTTTCTCCCTCTTTATAAATTAAAATTTTAGAAAGTAAAATAATATCTCCTCCTTTATAAACAAAGAATTATCCCAAAAGAAAATGTTGTGTTTATCCATATTTCTCCCCCTTTTTGTGATATCAAAAATAATGATAGAAGAAGGAATATAAAACATTTTAATTTAGCACTGAACTTAAGTAAATGCTATGGAAAACTAGTTAACAATATTTGAATCTAGATTATAGACATTCAAATAGAGACAGTACAGTAAAACAAATTAATGACACATAAACATGTGAATCAAATATATATTATGTAAAACATAATTACCAGTACAGTAATGAAAATGAGAATCAAGGTTGGGCTATAAAGGTTTGGAAAATGGGTTTTAGCGCCTCTGAATGATTTCCTTGAGCTCTGATAGCTTTATTCTCAACCTTTCTATCAGTCTATTGCCTAACTAGACTATAATATATCATCCTTCCTGAGTCATATGAATGTATTCAATCAAATTGACACTGAAAAACTCATGTAACCTCTATTATTGTTTCATAAAATGATTTAACATATCAGTGAAATGATCCAGCAAAACTCTAATTACAGGTTCATTTGAAGTTAACTGGTCAATAAGAAACTTCCGATTGTCCAATAACATAGATAAAGGATCACTATTGCATTGAAGATCCTGCAGTCTGTCGTTCATATTGCTCATAGTTGCTGTAATGGCCTGGAATATTCTAATTAGATCAGGTAAAGTACCTGATGTACTGGCTTCACGATTTATGACTGGTACGAATTGTTGCTCTATGAAATATTTAAACTCTAGTAATTCCGACTTCATCACCATTTCAGATTTTAGATTCTCAACTTTATCTAAAATTTCCTTCTTGAAATTTTCAACTTCTTGCTTAGAAACAAAACTGGATTTCAGTCTCTGAAATTTCAAATTCTCCTTTTCTAATGATCTTCTTGAAGAAGTATTTTTAGCATGAACTTTATTAAACTTGTGTATCAATTTCTCCACATAATCATTATCAAAATTAGAGGCACCTTGAGCTTAATTCTCAGTCTGAGATTCCACTGGATTTATTAGTGCTTGAGGTAGGGATTCATCATATGACTTTTCCTCATTGTTCCTCTATACTGGATTCTCCACTGATTTTTTCTTTGATAACTTTCCTCACTCATCCACAGAAACATCCTTACCAATAATTTTAGTGTGAATTTCATAAGCGTTTTATGTTGGGTTAGATTCTTGCACATCCTGAGCATCTTCTTCATTGATTTCCTCTAACACAGGTTCCTCTAATATAGGTTCCTCATGAGATAATTCTTCTTGGACAATTTCAGTAGGCTATACATTTTCAGATCTAGCCGCTTCAACTTCTCTAGGCTTTTCAACAGTTGGATGCACAATTTCTTTTCTACTTGAGGAGTCACCTCAAGCTGATAAACTGTTGGTTGATCAACTTTTTTTACTGAAGATTCTCTAATAAAGTTGTAGCTTAGAAGAGTTTCAGTTGTTCCAATATTCTCTTGAACAGGTTCCACATTAGCTTGAGCTACTCTTGACCTTTTCCTCTGAAGTATTTCTTGACATTCCTCATCAGTAGGTGTATCAACTGTCTCAAACCATATCCACTTTGATACTCCACTAGTTCATGATTTATCTACTCCTTCCTTTGATTTTGTAGGTAGTTCATGAGCACTCTCTTGTTCTTATTATGCTCCAACAGGCATGATTTTTCCTTTTATTGTGCTCTAAAAGAAACCAATCTTCCTCAGTGTGCCTGCATTGAAAATGTTGTTATGGTGACATTTCACTCGGGCATCCAGCAGCCTTATCATATTTGTCTTAAATAATATCTTTGAAATAAGCCTTCCAAAGGGATAGAAGGTCATCCTCGCTTCTGGTTGGTAGTATTAGTTGAGATATCTAATCATAAATCTTGGAAAATTCAACTTTAAATCATTATTAAATAGAAATATTATGTAGGTATCAAGGTTCAATATTTTCTCCATCTCTAACATTATCGATGCAAAACTTGTTTGCACAAATTTAACTAAAATCTTCTGGTTTGTATCTAGATCTTTCACTAAAATTTTCCTTATATTTGTAGAGCCAAATATAAAAGACATAATATCCTCAAACATATTGACATTATCACCAATATTCTTCAAATCAAAATGAAATACTCCCTCATAAGGGAAGTGAAGAATTTTGGTTATCTCTACAGATGAAATTGAAAAATCTCTATCCTCGATCTTAGCTATTATTGAATCTTCATCTTCCCCCAAACTGAAATGAACCGATTTAAAAAAGTGAAAAAGTTCTACCATATATAGAAACTTTGTATAGTCCCCATTAAAGGTTTTCTTGAGTTTCTGAAATGATAGGTCTTGCCTCAGCATCAGATCCATCTGGTACAACTATTCCAGATTGATCACCTTTCCTTGAAAAATCTTTTTTTCTACCGAGTGTTGCCTCTTGGCATTGCTGGTTTCTAGCTCATCAGTAATTTTGATTACGGTCATTGCTATCATATATTTCTGAAGTTTAAAAAATCTAGGGTTTTGAAGGTTCAGGTGTGGATAGAGAAGAGCAGTAAAAGTTCTCGAGGTTTCGAAGGGTTTGGAGAAAATGAACGGTTTTGGAATAGGAAACAGTTTCTGAAATTCTTGATTCTCGTGTCATTACACACATAGTAATTATTACATTATTTTAAAGTAAAAACTTACGCGTAAAAGGTTTAAAACAGAACTAATGAAATTTTTAAATTAATAAAGACAAGAAAAAAAATTAAAATTAAAAATAAATTCATTTAAAAAAATAAACCTAGCTCCCCCTTAATAAAATCTATCCTTGCAGTAGAAAGTGGTTTAGTAAAAATATCAGCTAATTGAATTTAAGTACTTACAAATTCTAAGAATATATCCTTTTTAAGAACATGATCTCTTAGAAAGTAATGTCTGATATCAATATGCTTGGTTCTAGAATGATTAATAGGGTTTTTAGAAATATTTATAGCACTAGTATTATCACATAAAATATGTGTACTATTAAAATTTAGTCCAAAAATCCATAAGAGTGTTTTTCATCCACAAAACTAGTGCACAACAACTGCTAGCAGATAGATATTCTGCTTCAGCTGTTGATAGAGCAACTGATTATTGATTCTTACTAGACCATGACACTAAGTATTTTCCTAAAAAGTGACAAGTCCCTGAGATGATTTTTCTATCTAATTTACAACTTCCAAATTCTGATTCTGAATATGAAATTAAATTAAAAACATGACTTTTGGATAGATAAGAGATTGAAACATAGTTCCCTTTAAATATCTAAAGATTCTTTTGATAGTACTTAAATGAGATTCTTTTGGATCAGATTGAAATCTAGCACAAAGACATAATGAGTACATTATATCTAGCCTACTAGTGGTAAGATATAATAAACTACCAATCATACCTCTATATAACTTTTTGTCAACTGATTTTCCAGTTTCATCCAAGTTAAGTTCTATATTAGTACATATAGAAGTTGCATATGTCTTTTTGTTTTCAAGTACAAATTTCTTAAGTAAATCAGTAGTGTATTTACTTTGATTCGAAATATTTACAAAATCTTTTTGATAAATTTTAATTCCTAAAAAGAAATTTAATTCTCCCATCATACACATTTCAAATTCTTTTTGAGTTAAATTTGAAAAATCATGACAAAGATTTTTTTTTTTTGAACCAAAAATTACTTCATCAATGTAAATTTGAACCAGTAAAATGTTTGAATGTACAGTTTTCTTAAAAAGTGTTGGATCTTCCATTCCAATAGTAAAATTGTTTTCTAATAGAAAAGAACTTAATATTACATACTAAGCTCTAGGTTCTTACTTAAGGCCATAAAGAGCTTTAGTAAGTTTAAAACTAGAATCTGGTTTTTTTGAATTTTCAAAACGAGGAGGTTTCTCAACATAAACTTCCTCTATTAAATAACCATTTAAAAAGGCAGACTTAACATCCATCTAAAATAATTTAAAGTTCATATGATATGCATAGGCTAAAAGGATTCTAATGGCTTCTAATATAGATACAGGTGCAAAGGTATCATCATAATATATACCTTAGTTCTTATTATAACATTTAGCTACATGTCTTGATTTATTTCTAGTTATTATTCCTTTATCATCTTGTTTATTTCTAAAGACCCATTTGGTTCTTATAACTGGATAGTTCTGAGGTTTTTCAACTAAATTCTAAACTTGATTTCTCTTGAACTGGTTTACTTTTTCTTGTATTGCTATCATCCATATTTTATCAACTAAGGCTTATTCTAATGTCTTATGTTATAATTGGGATAGAAAGGTAGAGAATTCAATAAGATTTCCTACATTTTTTCTAGTTTTTATTCCAGTGTCTATGTCTCTTATAATAGCTTATAGCGGGTGATTAATTAGGGTTCTAGATTGTCTAAGTAGTACAATGTTAGGTTCATCACTGTCATGTTCTTCTGAACTGGACTGAATTTCATTTATATCTTTTTCAAAATCATCTTTCAAGTTCTCAAGTATCATGTTATCATTAGAGTCAGATTAATCAATTTGTTCTTTCCTTTTCTCAAATGGATCAGATTCATAAAATTTCACATGAACTAATTCCTCAACAACCCTTGACTTTTTATTAAAAACTCTATAAGCTTTGAAAGTAGTAGAATATCCTTAGAAAATGTCTTCATCTGATTTTGGATCAAAATTACCAAGATTTTCCTTGGTGTTTAAGGTGTAAACCTTGCATCCAAAAACTTTAAAGTAATTTACTTTAGGTTTTCTATTATTCTAGAGTTCATAGGGTGTCTTTTTGAAAATAGGTCTGATTAAAACTCTATTCATTATATAACAGGTTGTGCTTACAGCTTCTGCCCAGAAATAAGTAGGAAGATTGTATTCATTTAGCATAGTCCTGGCCATTTCTTGAATAGTCATATTTCTTCTTTCAACAATTCCATTTTGTTGAGGTGTTCTTGGTGCAAAGAAGGTGTGTTTAATACACATATTTTAGCAGAAGGAATTAAATTCTAGATTCTCAAACTCTCCACCATGATCACTTCTTAATAAAAATTATTTTAGAATCTTTTTTATTTTTAACAGCTTTGCAAAAACTTTCAAATATAGTAAAATATTCATTTTTATATTTTAGAAAATAAATCCACGTAAATCTAGAATAGTAATCAACTAAAAATTAAACATATAATTTACTATCCAAGCTTTCTATTCATGTAGGTCCAAAAAAACCCATATGGATAAGTTCTAGAGGTTTAGATATAGAAATTTTGTTAACAGATTTAAAGGATGATTTGTGTTGCTTTCCAAGTTGACATGCATCACAGAATCTATCACTTTCAAATTTGAGACTTGGAAAACCAGAAACTAATTATTTCTTAGATAACTTCTGTAAAGAATATATATGCAAATGTCCAAGTCTTCTATGCCAAATCCAAGATTCATTTATCTTAGCAATTAAGTATTTTACTATTTATTTAGACAAGGAATTTAAGTTCATTGTGTAAACATTATCAGTTCTTGGTGCTCTAAATTTAGCCAATTTATCTTTAAAAATAGAACAACTATTATTAGAAAAATTAACAACATAATCATCATCACATAGTTGAGAGATACTTATCAGGTTGCGCTTCAATCCTTGTACGTAGAGTACTTTCTTGATTGAGACTACTTTTGGATCTCTAACTATTCTGATGCCAATAATCATACCTTTGGCATTGTCACCAAATGTGACTAGACCACTATCCTTTTGAGTTAGAGTTCTGAAATTTGATGAGTTTCCACTCATATTCATGGAGCAGCCACTGTCCATATACCATATTTTAGTTTGGCTTCTGTGACCTACTTCCTATAATGGAATTTAAACAAGGATTTGTTTTGGTTCCCATGATCTGTTGGGTCTAGTAGTGTTAGTTAGCAGAGATCTTGGAATCTAGATTTGATTTTTTTTTCTATAATCAACAGAATCATTTAAACTGCTTACAATAAAGGCTTTCTTAATCCCCCTTATTTGCGGTTGCCTTAAATAACAATTTTTAGATATGTTTTCTCTTGTTCCCCAATAATTACAGATTACTTTTCTAGTACTTGAAACAAATTAATTTTTATATAGTTTAGGTTTTTCACCTTTACTACATATTCCATATCTTTCCTTTTTAATCACATTTTTTCCAAGTATTTCATTTAGAGTATTTTCTACTTTTGTAAAAATAATAGTTTCACTTTTATATGTTTCTACTTCTATTTGCAGTGTTTTTATTTTAATTTCATTATCTATATAGTTAGTGTTAATTAAGTTATATTTTTCTAGTAATTCTCGATGTTTCTTTAGTAGATTATCTCTTTCTCCTAAAACAGAATTATGAATATTCTTTAAGGACTTGTGTTTCTTAAATAAAGATGCATATTTTTCTTCAAACATATTTTAGTAGGCTGAAAGTTTTTCATTTGAATAGCTTGAATCAGAATTAGAGTCAGAATTAGAGTTAGATGAGTAATTGGATTGTACCTCATCAGTTTCTGCCATAAATCACATATTGGATTTCAGGTTCAATTCCTATTTTTCTAAATCAGACTCTTATGAGCTGCTGGAGACTTCAGAAACATTCCATGTATCTTTCATTGCCTTCTTTTCTTTATGCTCATAGTCATTTCTCTTGAAGAATTTCTTTTTCTTGTCTTACTTTAATTGTGGATAGTCAGGTCTGATATGACCATGTTTTTTGCACTCATAACATCTAACTTCCTTCACATACTTTTTAAAAGACTTTCTAAAACCCTTTTTCTTTCGATAAAACTTACTGAATTTTTCGGCTATCTGAGCCAGTTCCACATCTAAATTGGATGTATCAGAACTTTCTGATTTCACATTTATTTATTTTTTCCTCGTCTTTCTGCTTTTTCTTCGAGATGACACCTTTAAGGAAGTGTGTTCTCTCTTGATAATAACCTTATGATCGTTTTCTTCGTCTTTTATCTCAGCCTCATACATCATTAGAGTTCCAATTAACTATCTCATTGTAAAATCTTTTACAATTGTAGATTGTTTGATAGCAGCAGAAATTCCATTCCATCTTGGTGGTAGTACTCTCAGTACTTTCAGGGCTTGATCAGCTTGTTTGATCGGATCTCCCAAGGTAGTGGTATTATTGAAAATCTCTGTCAACCTTCCATTCATCTGAGTGATGCTTTCTCCTTTAAAAATCCTGAATGTATCGAATTTTAGTTTAGCAGTAGCATACCTCATCTGTCTGAAATTGTCAGTTCCTTCATAAGCAACTGCAATTGTCTACCACATTTCATAAGCCATCAGGCACTGGGATACTCTATTGAATTGATCTGGTCCAAGACCACAGACGATAACATTCATAGATTTCAATTTTATGTCATACTCTGCTTCTGTATCAGCACTCCATGTTTCAGGATTCTCTAGAATCACATAGGGAGTTATAATTTTTGAGTAGACTCTGTATCCAAGGTTCTTTAAATAAATGACCATCCTTGATTTCCAGCATCCATAATTTTCACCCTTGAAGTAGGGATCTCGAACCATTGACATTCCCTCTCATATATCATCCATTCTGCTCTGTATAATCGAAAGAATTTATGATTGTTATAGATTTGACAAAATCTCCTCCTCTGATACCAATTTTTGGATCATGTTATACCAAATATACACAAGAGGGGTTGAATTGTGTCTTTTACAATTTATTAGCAAGATCGTGATCTTTCCATTAAACTTTATCAGAAAGATAAAGAAACAGAAAATAAATAGCAAAGGACGCATGATGTATAGTGGTTCAGGGAACAGAAGGCCCCTAGTCCACTCCCCCAATGCTCTACTCCACGAGCTTGGTGATTTTCACTATCTGGTCCTCTAATCAACAGACCGTTCCACAACTGAGTGTAGGCAGTTGAAACCTTTACAACTTTAAGGAAAAACAGAGCCTCCAGGTTCATACATAGAACCAAACACACAGTTTAGTACAAGAATATGGTTACTCAAAGTAAAAGAGTATTTGATCTTTGAAATACTTTCTAATTGTTCTTCACAATTTCAATAGAACGCAATTGACAATCGATAAATAGTCTATTTCAAAAATGATGTTGTTTAGGTAAATATTAGTTCTGAGTCGATCCGGTTGCAGTAAATCTTGAGATATAATTTTCAACTTTAATAGTAGTCGATTCACAAAATATATTCGATGTAGAATCGGTGAATCCTCAATCGATTTTCTTCTTCTTCAAAAAATAGAGTTGTGTCTCTCTTCGTAACTGAAGATCTGTAAGTCTTGATTGTCTCTGTAAACTGTAGGAGTGAAAACTCAAGAGCTTGGTATATATTTTTCTTCTTTTCAATGAATCTCCTATGTATCTATAATACAAAATAATACATGTATATAAATAATAAAGACGAGCATTCTCCTTTTAAATTTAGATCCACAAAATTCACCTTTAGAAACGTGATATTCATATATTTGAATAACCAGAGCAGTCGTAACTCCCCTTAAAATTCACCCTGAAAATCTCATCTTAAATCGATCCTTTGAATCATAAATAAATATATTTGAATCACTCAAAGTCGTTCTTTAGATTCGGGCTTTTAATCTGGCTTTAAATCGGCCTAATAATTAGCATAAAGATTGTTGCTTTAATAAAGTTGTAATTTAAATCTCTGAAACCAAACGTAGTTTTGAACTGCATAGCATACATTCTCTGAACGTAAGGTTCACAACGTAAGATTGATCAAAAATTTAAGGTTGATCACAAATGTAAGGTTGATCATAAACGTAAGGTTGATCATCCATACTTTTCTCTTCATCTCTCAAATGAACAATATATAATCCACACTTTTATCAGCTTCAAAATGAAAGGTAAATGATCCAACATAAAGTTGTTCACAAAAGTAAGGTTGATGAACCATACTTTTGAGAAACCAACATGATGTTCCATATTAACGTAGGATTCTTCTTCCATAGTTTTCTGATATTCCAAACGTAAGGTTACTTCCAAACATAGGGTTCTTTATTCCATACTTTTCTGAAAATGTATGGTTTCTTAACCATGTTTTACTGATAACCGGTAAGCGACAATTATCATTCTTACGCTATGCTCCTCAATGTAGGGTATGAACAGTGTTTCAATAACACGCTAAAGTGATTTCCGAACACATTGAGTATGAACGGTGTTTTCGGAACATGCTAAAGTGATTTCCGAACACATTGAGAAATATTCCACGTGGATTAAAACACTTAAATATTATTTCAAAATAGAGGAATAAATAATACTAATTTCCTGAAATATACTCAAAGTAAAATCATTATAATAAAAAATTAGGGTATTTGTGAATATCAAAATCATCATAAAAAGACATAGTATTATTGAAAACAACACTTTCTCAACAGATGAGAGGTCGGACTCATCACACCCTTTTTTGGGGGAATTATTGTCTACTTGAGGACTCTATTTATAAATTTATTATATTTTCATGAATCCTTATTAATTCACAATGTATAAAATAAGTTTCCCTTGGAATTTACAATCACTTATTAACATGTGTTAAATTTAGAATCATCATTATGTATTCAAGGTTCTTCATTAATGGAGATATCCATATGTATTTGAGGTTCTCCATCAATGGTATCCTCTAATATACTATTTCAAGATTCTTTTAATAATTATGATGATACTGTTTTTTTAAGACACTCAGCGGGGCACTCTGAAATTTATTGTCATCCAGGGAGACGAATTCTAGTTTTGATATTGGGATTGTACCCATAAAATTGGCTACATATGTATCCTTTTGAAAGGAATCAGAACCCTCGTAATTCGGTGCCACTTAATGGGACACATTGTACCTTTTAAGGTCATGTGATAAGGACCTAACCATATAGTTTAATTTCATGTGGTAATGAAATCTAAGTGAAAGGTTCTTAGTCAAAGTTTGGCGTGGGACTTATACCGAAGCAGCCTAATGAACTTGGAAAGGATATGGGTTTCCAAGTTATATTAGACCTGGTTGGGAATATGGCCCAAGAAGAAAAGGTTTGATTTGAAGTATTGGGTTTGAACCTCAAGGAGGCTTCCTACGTATCCCATGTGGATGGGAATCAATGTCTATGTAGTTCAATAATTCTTCATAGGATAATATAGTCCTTTGAGAGAAACGATTTTGGGATTAATTCCTGAAAAGGATTCCTTGATGATTTAGAGGTTTAATTTGGGTCTTATTCCTAATGAGGATGCCCAAATTAATGGAATTAAGGTTGGATTCCTAAATAGGATGTCCAGTGAGCTCGGGCCCTGAAAGGGCTTCCTACGTATCCTGGTTTGAATAGGAATCAAAATTCTCGTAGTTCCTTCTAATGAGTGTTTGTGTAAATTTTGTAATCATCACGAATCTCTAATCCCACGTGAGTCATGCTCTGTGAGAAACAAGAGGATGTGAAAGATTCAATAATGACACATACACTTTTCATCCTCTATAGGTGGAAGAGGGATCACCTACGGTGGAAAGGGTGGATAAGGGTGAGGCAACGAGCCTTCGATCTATTCGCTTTAAATTGGACAAGGGTCCAATGAAAGGAAGAAGGGATGAAGGTTAGCGCGTATACCCAGATGGTTGCCCATGGTGAAAAAGCTCAATAGGAGAGGGAAAGGGTCACGAAATTCCCTATTCCCATCTCTCCTATGGTCTTTGGCACCGAAGAAGAGAGGAGGAGCAATGATTCTACCTCCTGCAAGAAATGGTAGGGGCTTATGCTAGGAAGATTTCCCTAAAATTGATTCTGGTAGGGGAGGGATACTTCTCCTTTGTTCAAAATGAAGAAAAGTAGGTATGAACTGTACCTTCCCTACCAGATACCTAAGGTTCTAGGTCGTCTCTTTGAGAAGGGGGAGGTCAGGACCCAAACCCCCCTCCAAAATGAGAACTTCCCAACACTGTTCCTGGAAAAAAGGTCCATGTGAATGTGGATATACAAACCCATAGACACTCCATAAACCCTTACTCACTTTAGTATACAAGCTATCAAGCCTTCCTCAAAGCCATTGATTGAAAGGATTATTCTTCCTTGTCTCCCTTGTCTGAAAGGGATTCTGTTGATACCTCCACCAAAACCTCATGACTCATCAAAGAGGGGCTCTCAAGTATATAAGGGCGCGCAATTATGGGTGCGCAAGTAGACTTGGGTGACCTGATGTTCACTTAAGAAATGAACAACCTGTATGGTAATACTTGGGAAAGACTTGGCTCAAGACTTCAGGAGTATTCACAGGTGATTACAGAATTGGGGCGCTCAAGTTCCTATGAAAAGAGTAGGTGGCGCCCAAGTGTTTCTAATTTAGGGATGTTGGGCACTTTGGGCGTGCAAGTGTTATGGTTTTCAAACACTAAAAGGACTTAAGTCCAATAATCCCTTTTCAAATTCTCTACTAAAGGTGTTGAAGAACTACCTTGAAAGTTTAGGAAGACTTGGGTGAAGTACTAGGGTGACCAGAGCAGCAATTGTGCTTCAGGGAAATTTTTTCATACAAATGAAGACCCCAAGGGTCTATTTATAGGGAAAAATAGGACCATGGGTGAAAGAAGTTTGGGCATGCAAGTAGGCTGCATGATAGATTGGGGTGCGCAAGTACCTTGTGTGTCGACGGTTCTTTGGCTAGACTAGGGTTACACTTTTAGGACTTGGCCAAAATAATTACTTCATTTAACTCCAACATGGTGGAACGTAGGTACCTTAGGGGCCACTTTTGGGACTTATCCAAAATAATTTCGCAACCCGGCACTGACCCCCATGAAAAATACAGAGTCTCACCGTGAACTTTTCGAGCCTAGTTGAGTACATTTTGTAGAGAAGTTCATGGAACACATTCCATGGTGTCTACAACCACCCAAATCAATTCCTTTCAAGGCATGAAACCTCCATGAATAATCTCATAGAATATATTCAAGTCATATCATTGAAACATCTTATATAAACTATTCTTATTTAATCATAATAATAGGTGTGGTCGTACCACCCTAATAAGTTCCATTTAAATTAATTTATTTAAAAAATTTAAGGAATGCAAGCCATCATGTCAATCCATTCCATTAAATTCATGCCATTTAATTAAACAAGTCAAGGAAATTCTTTATCAAGGTTCAAGTGGTACTTAGAAGGTACCATGGGAAAATAGAAAAAATGCCTATATGGGCATTCCCCTTTTATAAATCATGCCAAGTCATTCAATTTATAAGATGGTACAAGCACATAAAAGGTGCCTCGGTTCTTTAAATATTTTAAAAGGGGAATTCCATTTTCTAATTCCATTCGAATACATATCCTAAACATATCATATATCAATCATAACCTCGACTCATAAAGAAACACCAACACCATAAGCCAAGAAAGCGTAAATGTATACTCACTACTTTTTAGCTTAGATGATAGTGCACCTCCATTGGAGGGGTTTTATTATAAAAACATGATTTTTTTTATCAAACAAATATTTTATCATAACTAAGCATTTCATTCAAGAATCACAATTAAATTTATCAAAGAAGCGTTAAATAGGAAACTAATGAATTATTAAATTTAAAGGGAAATTAAAGGGGATCCTACCTCAAGAGAAGATCAAGAAAAGTCGAACACTTTAGCACTTAATGTTTTAAGTGGTTACCACTCAGAGTTTCTACTACCCACCTTTGAGTATATGAACCTTCTCATATACATAAGGACACCTATCCCCTATGAACATACTAACATGGCCATGAATATGTGCAAGTAGATCCTTACATACATGCTCATATATGCACATACTCGTTAACACTCATGCATGTATGCATTTTTCATATTATACGTAAGCACACCTATACCCATATATATATTCACTTCCATGGGTGAATATACATATAATGGGGAAACTTACATATATATATACTTACCAATGCATACGTGGTAAGTCGCCATTGACTCTGGAGACTCGAAACCATCACAATATGGCCAACGTACTTAAGGTAAAACACCAGAGACTCAGAAACTACAAGAAACTTAGAAACTACAAAATCCGCAAATATAAATTGAGCAAAAACATGAACGGAGGAAAAACCTACCCAAAATTGATGACAGGCGGACCGAGACGATTCGAACTGCTTCACCTTTAGTGGTGGTTTCCAAAATACGAATAAAGGAGTCCTGAGAGAGCCTTCACATTACCTAACATTAGAAGAAACCCAAAAAATAGATTTCCCTAAACCTTAGGGTTTGGATGAATTGAAATCGAGCGACGGGATAAAGAAAATCATCCAGAAAAGGAAGGATGGTGGAATTATAAACCTTACCTCGACGAATCGAATGAGAAACATAAATAAATTTGGGTGGATTGACGAGCAAAGAGGAGGCCATGAAGAGGGGGTAGCATGCTATGGGGTTCGACCAAGGGGGGTGTCACGCGAGGTATGGTAGAGGCCCCCTTGGAGTTCTCTTAAAACATAACCTAATAATAATAATAATAATAATAACAACAACAATAATAATAATATTATTATTATTATTATTAAAAAATTTCTTTAATTTTAATTCCCATTTATTTAAATTTATTTTATTTTCATTTTTAACTTTTATTTAGTTAAATTAATTTCTTTAAAAAAAACACATCGTAGTGTCCCCACTCTCAAAATTATGTTCTGAATCATGGTTTTCAAAATGACCCATCCAGTAAATGTGAAAATTCAAATTTCATTGGTTTTTCAACCAGTTCAAAAACACATATCATTACAACCTCCCCACCTTAGAACTTCTCATCCCAAAGAAGGCTTCGGGAAAAACAAAAACATCACTTGAACTACTAGGGTTGTGACGTCTCATTTAAATGGTCATGTTGAGTTTTCAAACACCGAATGCACCTTTGAGCATTCATTTAAGCATATAGCACTTAATCCTTTAAACCCTAATCGAATGCTCATTTCCAAATGAAACACCCAAACAGAGCCTAACCAAGCTTGTTAGCTGGAGACATGATCACGTCGTTGTCTCGTTAAACATTTGGCCAAAGGTGATCCCCGCCTTAGGATTCATCATTAAAGAGGGTCCAATTCCGAACCACAATACTTATAATGTTGGAATTGCCTAAAAACACATCTCTAAGTGTTCTATCGATGCTCCTAACGTGATTTTGGAAATGGTCAAATAGTTGATTCCCCGCCGACATCACTTAGACAGGTTGAGCCAACTTTTCATGAATGGATCAGGCCAACACATACCACACTCGTCTTCACCCAAAGAAATGATTTAAAATAGTTCTTCACTAACCCTATTCATTAAACAAGGGAAAACATGGGCCAAGCCACCTTAGACTGACCAATCTCAAGACGCTCGGCTTAGAAGGTTGGCACATTTCCAACTGAATTGAGATGCCTTCTTCTAAGGTATCTCGTATTCACCACGAACACATCCACCGAGGTTCATACATGACTTCTAGTGATGTTCCTTGATTAAAGAATCACCAAGACCGACAACAAGTTCAGGATAACCTTGTATTTATTAAAACGAAGAAAGTATATAATCCAAGGTATTCCATACTCTCTTTTACAAGTGTAACGTTGGTATAATCCAGGATATCCACATCGGATCATTGACTAAGCCCAGAGTGGCATCCGCTTGGTGGTCGAGTCAAAGGAAATGGCTGGTGTCCAAGAGTCTGTTTGAGGTGTTCCTACTTTGGAACCCAGGTATCATTTGGTACTAACCAAGTCTCGATAATAACCACACGTCCTACTTGAAACTCAGATAGATATTTCATCTCAAACCCAACAGATTTTAAATCTTTAGCCTGGTGTAAGACTGGAGCTCTCTTAGTGCATCAAGATGATGAAAAGATAGGGGACATGCTCGTCTCTTAAGTAATAGTACACTAAGAGGATTTGAATGGTTTCCAAGAATCTCATTCAAACCACTACTAGTCAACCTCTTGAAAGAAGCTTGGATTCACTTGCCAATGTGTCATCACTAACCGATCACCGAGCCTTTACCACCTGAGGCATCTCGTGATTGTTCAAGATTAGCCACCGAAATCCAATGATGACCAATAGTGTTTTCAAAGGTTGCATACACAGAAAACCATTTCAACATCGTGTTGTCAAGAAAGCATCAAAATGATTCAAACTTGTCGGCCTCAAAGGTATTCAAGGAGAAACTGACCATTTCCCATTAGTCCTCCTTGGTTGTGTTCCTTCTACTTGGATTGACACGTATTCACCATAACTGACCTGATGCTCCCTACATTAGGAGTGTCCTAACTATAAAAAGAAGGGATAGACCAGCTGCTCATAAGTGCACCGGGTCATTTCACCTTAGAAGAAATCATAAGGCATTCGACATGAAAACAAAACCAATCTGGCCTGCATGTCAAAACACCCGAGTCTCTTGGATGTCATCCCGAGAATTGGGAAAAACTTCATTTCTTTATGCCCCAGTCACTCTACCATAGAGATGACCCGAGAACTCACTCAACATCACATGGCTCAATGATTTTACCGAACTCAATCAGTTTGTAACCACATTTAGAAACATGATGGTACCGCGTACGTGAAATAATAATACCTCAGGGTTTTAGAAGAAAACAACACATCCTAAATACTATCCATAGGATGTTATCCCTATGTATTCAAGTATCTGATGGCCCATACAAGAGATTTAACCTAAAGTTGTACTGCCCAAACGACTATGAAACAAATGTAACCTCCTGAGCCACCCAATGAAAAAGGTAAAGGGTCAAGCGGCCTGCGAAATGGTCGACCATGCCCAAGGCATGTCTAACTAGCTGAAACCAAACATTACTCGATGCTCACACCCATAACAAAGGCTAAGGGAAACATGACCACCTGTCCGAACAATGGCGTCATTTAGAATCTAAACAACCTACAAGGGACAACAACACCCAAACAGCACCAAGAGTTAGAAAGATCACGGTATTTAGGAAGGCATTTAACTCTAAGGGTGATACCTACAACCCTCTAGCCCCTTACAAAAGCATAAAGCATCGACCCAAAATGGGTTCACGCCGAACAGAATAGTCACTAGGCTCAAAATCCTACCAAAAGGCCACTGCTAAAAATGAGGAAGCCTATAGAAAACACATATGGTCCCGTTCCAAGGCAACTCAAAGGAAGGTCTAATTTTTCCTTACTCGAGGGTTCTAACAAAGGACAGCACCTAGGGTTCCATTTTAAGGCTATCACCTTTAATCACATTAAATCATTAAACACTTAAAAGATTCAAATAAAACACCAAGAACCAATTATAAAACAAATCTCTTGGTATTGGATTTAACCAACGACCCAAGGGAAAAAATAGGCCAGTTATATCAAACTTCCTATTGAAACATTATACACTTTTTAACATCCCGTCATCATTACGAAATTTATCACATAAATTCATTTTAACAAATAAGGCGACCTACAAGGGTCCCGCTAACTAACTTGGGTTCATCGGAATGCAACCCAATAGAAATTGCTTAGTTATTGAAGTTATACACACCTGTAATGGGTTATCTCATAAGATACATGTCCCAACTAACCTATTTGGGTCCAGTTGCACTTTTTAGAAGGTAACCAATTTCATTCACTCTAAATTTTGACGTCTTTGACATTTATAACCATTTCAAAAAAACATGGTCATATATAATAGTTGTATTATATGGGTTTTCATTCCCCACATTATAAAGCGGACATACACTTTATAAACCAATGTCTGGATCTCATTTAATCAAAACTCACTACTACTAAATAGTGTTTTAACAGTGCTAAAAAAAGCTTTTATCAATGCTAAAAAACTGCTGATAATCGAGATGTTATTAAAAAGGGGTATCTTTTATCAATGCTAAAAAAGAAGCACCGATAAAAGTCATTTTTTTTAATTTGAAAAATAAAAATAAAAAATTGGAATGGGAGATGACCACCCCCCTCCTTTATGAGCACTCAAACCCCACTTTAACAACCCTACCCCCCCCCCCCCTTAATAGTGTCAGGCACTCCACCCCTCTTTAACACCACTAGGCACCCCCCCCCCCCTTCACCCACCATCGCGCACGCCCCTTCCTCCCCCTGGATTCAAACTTGTGACATCTCCTTTGCGCGTCTGGACCCTTACCACTCCTACATGTTACTTTGTTCTCCATTTTATGATATATATATATCTTGTTATATTTTTTTATCTATACATTTATTTGTATATTAATATATATTTATATGATCATTTTTAAATACATTTATAAAATTTGTTTTTTGTGTGTAAATAAATAAATACAAACATATCTACAACATACATATATATCATATATTTGTGTATCTATAAATATTTTTATACATATGTTTATTTATTTACATATATTATATATTAATATTTATATACATATATTAGAATATATAGATAATATATATCAGTTTGTTAATACAGACACACACAGATACACACACACTATATAGGTATATAAATATTCATATATTTTTTATTTTAAATAAAATGAATATTATTTTTTAGTTATATTTGGTTTATATATTTATAAATATATTTTAGATGTAAATATGTTTACATATTTATTTATAAAATTAAAATTTTATGTGTAAATATATATAAATATGTATATATGTGTGTATACTTAATTATAAATAACAGTACATTATGAAAAATAACAAAATTTGAACATTATAATATCCTTATGAGTGTAAGGCTTGAAAATAAATTGAGTCTCCACTGAAAAAAGAGAAGAAGACCCCCCTTAAATGAGGCTGAAATTTCATTAAATGTTAAAGAATTGAAGTACCCCGACTAAAAACTTAATTTTGGAGGCCTTCTGGGCCTTTTTTGGTCTAAAAAAATAGTGAACAAGTCCCCTAAATTATAATAGTGTAGAGCTCATCGCATGCTTCGATTTGATATATGGTAGAGTCTAAATGGACACCCGGATCAAAAGTTATGATCGTTTAAAATTTGAGCCACATTTTCAGCTTATTTTAGATTGTTAATTTTTTTAATTTTTTTTTATCTTCAAATTATTATTAAATGACTATCACTCAATTATAATTAGAAAATTATTAATTAATATTATTATTTTTAATTGTTTTATAATCCATTTTCACTAAATATCGTATATATTAAGTGTAAATGTGTATTTAGCCTTATATAAATCATATTTTATAAAATATACTATATTTATATTATTAAAAATATATTTATATATTAATATATGTTTTTTAATGATAAATATTTTTTATGAAATATATCTTTTATCAGCGCTAAGAGAAGTGCTCATTAAAGCACCCTTTTATTAGCACTAAAAAACGATGATAAAAGTGTACTTTTATCAACGCTTTTGTTAGCGATGATAAAAACAACTTTTAACTTCGTCTTTTTTTAGTGCTGATAATGGTACCCCTTTTATCAGTGTTTTTTTAACAATGTTAAAAGGTAGCGCTGTGTAAAGCTGATTTTGTAGTTGTGACTAATCTACTTTAGCATTAGAACTTTAACAACCTTTTACAGTGGTTCAAATGCATGGGTTATCTTTTACTAGTTATAAGGCTCCTATACACCGTACAATTGAAAATTGGTTCTTGTTTATTCACAACCCATATATATTGAACCCATGCAACCAATTAGACATTAAAAATGAAACTAGCATGTTATCATAAGCAGTAAACCCCAAGAAACATGCTATAAACACAGAAGCATGACATATAAATAGGCAAGACATGTTTTATAAACAGAAGCATGGTATATCACCCAAGAAACACAATCAAAATAGCAAGCAGCCTACATATACAACTACATGGCATGACATATGCATGACATGTGAATTCTCTCTGTGCCTAATATAATGCATGTAGTGCTTCATTCTTGTCGTACGAGGGCAAGGGTAAAATTCCATAAATTCATAAATTAATACGCATCGAAAAGTACACCATTCACTCAAAGTGAAATCATATCAACTGTAACATCGAACAGTATAAACAACAATCTCAGCCCTAGCCACATGGTCATTCCCCCATGGGTGGGGTGATCAGTCCCAAACACAGTTATTCACCAAGTGCAGACACATTCATAATCTCCTGTCTACTAGCTCAAAACAGTAAGGCACATAAAAAGAAACCTTTGATATCACTTTCTAATGTGCCACCCACCACCTTAGCGGTGAGTCGGGGTGAGACGTTACAAGTTTGTCTAGTATAGATGTGTGTTAACTCCTCGAGATTCATTTCATTGTTTCTGATATAGAAAAGATTCTAGGTTACATTGTTCAATCGTTTTTATATGTCTATGTTTTTACAATATCAAATAATTTCCTATGTTGCATGCTTGTGGGTCTAAATTAAAGTGGCACATTCTTTTGAATTTATGTCTAAAGTTGATATAAATTTTTTATTTTGGTTTTGATTATATGATTTCTTTCGTTTCAATTTGAACCATCTCGACGAATGTGTTTTATAACTTTCTTTCACGTGATCCTTAACCTGACATTTTTTTAAATTGTTACATTTAAAAAAAGTCACAATTTCATAAATAATTAGTCATGAAAAAAACATATATTTCCAAATTGGTATTCAATTTTTTATCTTCACATTCTATATATAATTATAAGTTTTTAAATCAAACCAAAAATATTAAAGATGGACACCTTTACACCGTGTTTGGTGAAATTTTAGTAAAAGAAAAAAAATGATTCGATAGTTTATAAAAGGAAAGAAAAAAAAAGAAATGATTGTGATTTCTCTCATTGTGTTTGGATCAATAACTTTAGTAAAAGAAAATAAACGATTTGAATTTCTCCTTGGTGAATCTTTTTAAAGGAAAAGAAAAGAAATTCTTTTGTGATGCATGTAGAAAATATGGATAAAATTGGAATTTTAAAATATTAATAACTCTCCGCCATCATTTCTTTTCAAATCATCCCAATTTTGGGGTGATTTAAAAATAATAGCATGAATTTATCTCCATTTCTCCCCTTATCATTTATCTTTCCTTAAAATTATCTCGTCAAACATGAAAAACCAATTTCTCCCCTCGATATCATTTCTTTTCTCTCTGTATCACTCGAGCCAAACGAGCTGTTAAAAGTGTTTTACTGATGCGATGTGCTAACCAGAAAAATGATAATCGGGTTCAAAAATGATAAGTTTGTTCTAATGAAATATCTAACTGATTATAAACACATTTAAAAAAAAATTGGAATCAAAACTATAGTTTATTTGAATGAGATAATCCACACACATATATCAACTAAAAGGCAACTATACATTCTTGTGGCTGCAGAAAATTATTAGCCAGCTACAATCATACTGGGCTGGATTCGGCACTAATTGAAGCTACCCAACTCCTTTTTCATAAAAAAATTAACCCTGAGTCGTCTCAGTTGGTGAACTTCTGCTCGCCGCTGCTCGTGGTACTGGCCTGCATCATGCGGGAAGAAATCAAGCCAAGCCTGCTTTTTTTTTTTTTTTTTGCCCCCCCTCTCGCGTGAATCAAGGTAATTATGATTTAACAGAAGGCAGCAATGGAGAAAGCTGACCCCAATGGCAGTGAGGAAATTGCAGAGGGAGCACTTGACAGAGCGGGCGCCATACTGGTACATCAGCAGCGTCTGGCAGTTCCCGCAGTTCACCTGCGCCACCTGATTTGCTGCCACGCACATACACACAACCCCCTAATCAATTCATTGTGGGTATAACTGGACCATTCAGTCTACTGGTGCATGTTCCATTGGAATCTATGGTCCAGTTAAAAACCCGAACTGGAGAGTGGAAGTACCTTCCATGGCCAGATTGACGGTGTGGCAGCAGGAGCACTGAACGCTGGTGGCGCCCCGGATGTACATAAGCACCGTGTGGCAGCCCCCGCAGACGAGCTGTGCCATTTCGGTTCCTGTGTTTCCAGCCAGTTCTACATACAGAACGGAGGAAGAATATGGAGAACCGTATGTTTAAATATATACCTGGAGGCGGCACCGCCGTGACGGCATTGCAGACGGCACAGCAGACAGAGGCGGCTCCGGCGGGATAGAGTAACAGATTCCGGCACCCGGAGCACACCAGGGGGTTCTGGGAACCTGATACACACGCAGATATATAAACGAATTGCACGGGACTCGACAGTGCCTTGTGTCCGAGAGGGGTATGGTATGGCATACCGTTGGAAGGGGGCACTGGATATGGAGCGAGAGGAACCGGCATTCTTTTTGAATCTCGAAGCTGCTCCGGTTTTCTTCTTATTCTTCTTCCCGGCTATCTGTCAGCGGCTCGCGGCTTCATACACAGAACGCGGCATTCATGGGGAAAAATCAAGACAGCCCGGAGGGGAAATAACATGGGAAGAGGGCGGCAGAGAGGGCGCAGATGTGGCAAGAATCGTAAATTATTATTTTTACCAGGGGCTTTTCTTTTCCCTTTCCGGGATGGGTGCCATGGATTTAAGGACAAACCGACGGGGTGACTCCCCCACAAGCTTCTTATGGCAGCATGTCGTCATGCCAATCCCCGCCTTGCATGCACGTGAGCGACGTGTCACCCACACGCTCTCCTTAGTCCTTCCTCCTGCTGCTTCCCAAAGCACCGTCGCTCTGTAAACGGTAAGTTAGTGCATCACATGAGGTCCAGGCTGCCATGTTAGCTGTCGGCTTACGGGTATTAAATGACGAAAACAGGGATGCGCCGTAGCCGGGCTGAGGACATGTGCCCTAAAAGATTCCTCTCTTTTATAGGGTTGGGAGATAAACCAAGTAACGGCGTGAAAGAAGCAGAATGAAAATCAATTAAGAGCTATGTTAGTGTTATCCTCTTTGTTGATAAATGTATACATGGCCCCATTCACACCGATTGTTTTTTGGTGGTTTGTGATTGAAGCGCGGGAAGGGGACAAAGGGGAAAGGGACGATAAGAGAAAGTGGGGGAGGGAGGATGTGGCAAATTGTAGTCCAGGGAAGGAAGCGTGGCCGTCGTCCGGTCCTCTTGTACAGTGGCATCCATGGGACAGAAACAGTTCTCCGCGTGAGTTTTCTTCCTCACTTTTTTGACAGATGTATATGATTCAATTTAAATAATCCGCCTCGACATTATCTCATTTTTTATTAATCATAATTTTAATATTAAATATTCAAGATTACGAACACTTAATTTGTTTCCATCAATTATTATGGATAATATTCTCTAATACAAAAAATATATTTTTTAAAGCTCTGGTGAGATTTGAGAATGATCTAATGTTTAAATATATAAATATACAAATATGTTTGTTACAAAAAATCAAACTAAACGACAACATAATAAAAAATGAACAAAACTAAAAAAAATACACGTGATATGGAAAAATGAATCAGGAAACGGAATAAAACATGCAAGAAATAAAAAAACGCAATGTTGAGGTTATCATAAATGATGAGTTAGTAGGCGGGCTTTACGGGTGATGACCAAGTGGTATGGATGATGGCCAGTTCGTGAGAAATAAAAAATGGTATGGACGATGGCGGGTAAAATTGAGTATAAGGGTGTTTTTAGTATTTTTTTAAATAAAGGGGTTTAGAGTTTTTTATTTGGGGATATGGGTTTGTCTACCATAAAATCAATTGGCGCTTTGACAAAATACTCATAGCGCCAATTGATTTGGCACTGGGTGATTTATTTTTTTCAAGATCCCCACGCTACCCCACTCCCACCTTATATACATATATCTTATATATATTTATATAATTATAATTATAAATACAAAAAATATAACAAATATATTTATAATAAATATATATATTACAATAAATATAACTACTAAAATAAATATAATAAATTTATAATTATATTTATTATATAATTAAAATAAATATATAATTACAATAATTATATAATTGTAAATATAATAACTATATAATTATAACAATTATATAATTATAATAAATATATAATTATAAATATAATAATTATATAATTATAATAAAATAAATATATAATTATAAATATAATAAATATATAATTATAATTACAATAATTATATATTTATAATTATAATAAATATATAATTATAATAAATGTACAATTATAATAAACACATAATAATAAATATGTAATTATAATAAATATATAATTATAATAAATGTACGCTTCTCTTTGAATAATATAGTAGCGTGTGTTGTACGCAACACCGAGTTCTAACACACACCACAACCATTCAAAGTACCCGTTATGAATAGTAATACCTACTTTTTGAAATTTTATAAATTTTATCTTTCAAAATTGACTTCATTTTTTGATTCGGAATATCGAATTTAGCCTACGGTGAAATTTTGGAACTTTTCAGATAACTTTTATATTTTGATGAATAGTGAAAATTACTAAATTTTAATTCAAAACAACTTTTTTAATCAAAATAATTAATAGTGATAAATTATTATATTGAGTGGTTTTAAAGTATAATTAGAATATAATTTTACCATTTTATCCAATGGGGGTCATTAGAATTAATTTCACTTTGAAATTGGACATAAACAATTGTCAATCTTTTGATTGATATTCTTTCTTAAAAACACGCTATTTGTTGTGACAGCGGGAATTAATTATTAAATTAATTAATTCAACTTATATGTTTTGAATTTTGTAAAATAGACATCATTTTTTGAATTAGGAATATCAAATATAGCTTAGGGTTAATTTTTGGCGGTGTTATGAAAAATTTCGATTTTTGATGAATAGTGAAACCACTAAGTGGTAGTTAAAAAAACTAATTTTTCTTGTAAATGAAATTTTACCACCTCTGTGATTTAAATTTCCAAAATCTGACATATATCATTGTCATTAGGAATTAAAATGTGGATCAATGGGATTAAAATAATTTTTGGTGAATAATAACTTTTAAGTTTTATTAATCGTGATTAAATGTAATTAGTATAACTTAAGGTAAAAATAATTTTATAATAATATGAAATTACCTTTACACTTGTCCTACCTTTATTGGGTGAGTCATGGCTGACCAAGACAATCCATGGGTCAACTTGGGGACTCCATAGAGCCACTTGGGTAAGAAAAATGACATTAATAACTTTTTATTTAAAGTAAAAATAAAATCGACACAAACATGTGTTGTTTTATTAAAACAATTATTACATGGGGTTGTATAAGTTAACTTTTCAACTATAAATATTCATTGGAAAGCTAAAAAGATTTCCTACATCATGATATTTTTTATATAATTTTTAGACATTAAATAAATTAAACATGATGATGCAGCGATTACCTCATTAATTAATGATTTAAATAAAATGAAAAGATAATGTAAAATCTAAGACTTACACATGTCAAAAACCTATTGGATGAGTATATTTCGAACCCTTATCACCTTATCCTCGAAATATATCATTGTGGAACCTTTATAATCCGAAAAATACTTCATAATAATGTAACATTTCATTACATTCCAAGAGTGCCCCTCTTCTCCTCTTATAAAAGCCCCCCACCACTACCACCTTATTCACACCTTCAAGACATTTGGCTCGGAAAACCTCTGCCCAAATACTCTATCAACTTCACTCTCTTACTCCTAGAATCCTCACTTTGGGCAGAAGTCTTCCCAAGGAAGCCTTTGGCTCAAATCATAAAGAGTTACCCGATTTTAAGGTAATGTCTTCTCTTATGTTATTTTGTTTTATTTTGTTTCTCCAACCCCTTAAACTCTTTTTATTCCTTTCTTTTGTAACAACACCAGTATATTAAATATACTAGGATGTTGTTATGAGAAGGATTTGATTTACACTTACACACACCTTCGTCTAATGGTTAAAGAACATACTGTTTCTGTGGTTGGCGAATTTCTTCCTCACGAAACGATGATTGTTCAATCTTATTTTAACACCTCTCATGGTGGCCATTAAGATGTCATTATATTTATATATGATTTATATTATGTTTATGTTTTCCTTATGCTTCTGTATTTCTCATTTATGACATACCTTTATGATTTCCATTATGGGTAAACGCGATAATTTCATTTTAGGAAGTGCGGACTACCGCCCCCTCAAAGTGATTTGAATCGTTAATGTCATATGTGAGATGTATAAAGGATGGATTAAATGATATTATATATGATATTATACAGTAATTATAATATACCTTTATATCATTATGATTTCATTCCATTAAATACGAAATAGAAATGAAAGTAGCGTTCATGCGTAAGTACGGCTTACCGTCTCCATGAACGGTGCATCTCATTTCTTACCTCTAAATGTTATGTAATATTATAAATGCATGTATATAATGGATATATATGATATATATGATATCTACATCATTAATATAATTCTGGATATAATGGATATTTTACCACATGAACAACTTGTAATTATAAGAAGTTTATTTTTAACTCAAGTACCAAAGATCGAAAAAACGACCGTTATTAACTTAAACAAATACATAATGTTCATAACATGGTAATAAGTGATATAAAAGGAATAATGAACTTGAAAAAAGTTCTTAAGCAAGTATAAGTTAACTCTATTTTATTATTCAGGAGTTTAAAGAACGATCGAGTCAAGTCGGACACGAGGTAAGAGAACTTCTTAACCCAATTTCCATTCTTTGGGTTAATCTACTACTTTCAAATTATGTCATGATATTATTATGTCCTATCTTGTATTTGTACTTTCTTTATGTGTACTTATAGTGAATACACATAATAGATCTATTTTATTAAAAAAATGTTCTTTGTAAGGAACTTCGTCTCAATCTCCTTTCATTGAGGCATATTTTATTTTATACACAACTTTCTTTTATATGATGTATAAACACCATTGACTTTTATGTTTATTCAAAAGGAATCTTTTTATACGAAGGGTTTTACTAAACAACAAAAGGGAATGTTTTTTTGTCGTACTTATGCGGTGACAATGACTTCTCCGCCGCCGTGACCATTATTTGGGTTTCAGCTTCCTCTACAAGCCATAACTTTTTTTAAATGAAAAATAAATACAAAGTTTTAATTTTCTTTTATTTTGGTATTGAAAATGGTTTTGAAAGTGTTTTTTTATATATCAATATGTTGTATTGATATTTTGTGATTAAAATGTGGAAATGTTATGTTTCCATTATGCATGTTTTATGTGATACGATTATGTTATGGTTTATGATATGTTAAAACCTGTTCATATGAGGAATGCATTAGACTTAATAATTGACGGGTGGAGCCCGCTATAGCTCCTCGATGCATCGGTAGGTCTCATGAGACAAACTAGTGTCTTGGCACGAGGCCTTGATAAAATCTTATTTGTAGTCTTGGCACGAGGCCTTGGCTATGTGGTTATGATAGTCTGACATTATGCATTCCATCATTATGAAAGTGGTTATTGATATTGCATGTGATTATTCGACCAACAAAATATCCATGTGAATAAGTAAATGACATTATTTCATTTTATTTTTCCATATTATGCTGAAGTTCAAGTTTAAAAGGATTTTGTTTTAGTTATACATTGTCTTAAATGTTTATGTTTATTTATGAAATCTTCCGCAATATTGTTATCCTTACTGAGCATCTGAGCTCACCCCTTTCAATGTTTTAATATTTTCCAGGATATGAAGAAGTATTTTATGAATGACCTGCAGGGATAGTCAGAAGGGGATATGAGTGTGGACTATGGAGACCATGTTATTGTAGTTTTTCACTTTATGATGTAATGTAACTTTTATGAATGTATCTAGTGTTTCCAAGGCTACTAAACTAATCGGTCTTTCGAGACTTGATCTTTTTTGATCATGCTAATGTTACGCAATAATGCACCGACTCTGGGTAACTGGGGTTGGGGCGTTACAGTTGGTATCAGAGGGAGTTTAGTACTAACCTTGGAAGCTAGATTTAGATAAACTCTGATTAGAGAACATAGCCCTAAGATAGAATTTGAGGATTAGTATTTAAGAAGTTCCTAGAATTTTGGTATTATAGAGATTTTGTGAGTTTTCCGAGCAATAGATCCCTGTCTGGATACGAGAAGGTAGAGGCGGCTCTGGCACATATGTACCTAGGGGTAACACCCAAAAACACCGCTTTGAGATAGACTCGAACGGGAACTAGTGCACGACAATGGGCCTTGCTACACTCTTGGTTACGACACTCCCGTGGGATATGCTTAGGATAATTCTCATTTTCTTTACAAACCACTATGAATGGCGTATGAGTATATACTTCCTCAAAGAAAACATTTTTGTGATTATGGATTATATCCATAAATAGTTCAATTTATGTTAAGTATTTTGCAAGTTTGTAATTATGTATTTTGATTCATAAACTAATCTAGTTTATGCCATTGTTTAGAAATGACGGCTAGTGGGAGGAATGGAAACCGTATCAATGCACGCACTCCATGTAGGGATTTACCTCCTAAAAATAATTATAGTGGAGCTGGTGATACAACTAGTGCTGATCAGCTTATCACCATACTGGGACAAATCACTCAGGTTATGAATAATGACCTTACTCGTATGGAGCACCCTGATCTGCAACGTGGAGGATCAATGATAGACCGCTTCATGAGGAAACAACCGCCAATATTTAATGGGGGTACAAATCCATTAGTAGCTGAGCAATGGATAAACTCCTTAGAGAAAATATTCCACACCTTGGGGAGTAGCGAAAGGGAGAAGGTTGTCATGGTAGTTTACCACCTCACTGAAGATCCCCATCAATTCTACTCCCTGATTCAAAACACAAAGGAAGATGAAGAAGTATCAAGTATGGAATAGAGGGAGTTTAAGGGAATTTTCTTAGAAAAATACTTTCCACATGACCATCGAGCAGATATGGAAAGAAAATTTCTGAGTCTGAGGCAGAAGGAGGATGAGAATGTCACAAAATTTGAGGCTAACTTTACAAGGTTAGCAAGACATGCTGCAGATTATATACGTAACCCAAGAAGTAAGATTGATCGTTTCTTTGATGGGTTAAAACCATTTATCCGTCGAGCTTTAGTATCACAATCTTTCTCAACGTACGAAGATATTGTCTCATGTTCTATCAAGACAGAAAAGGAATTCTATAAATCTTATGACAATAAAGTAAAGCAAGAGAAGAAGAGAACGGTGGAACAAGAGACAAATTAAGGGGAAAAGGGAAAGAAGAATTTTCCATTATGTGATAATTGTGGGAAGAATCATCCCGGTACTTGCCTGAAAGGAATGAGAGTTTGTTATAAATGTGGAGAAAAAGGTCACCAGACTCGTGATTGCAAGGGAAATAAAGAGGCTGTCAATGTTGAATGCTACAATTGTAGAGAAATGGGGCATTATTCAAATGAATTCCCTAAGCGCCAAGGAAGCTTACCTCAGAAAAGGCCAATGGAGCAAGGCCAAGCTTATGCTGCTACTATAGATGAAGTTGAATAATTATTGTATTTGTGTTTTTGGACTCAAGAACTATATTATGGTTATAAGAATAATGTGATATATATAAGGATTGTACTGCATATGTATTTGATTCAATTGAAATAATCAGCCTCGAATTTATCTCATTTTTTATTAATCGTAACTTTAATATTAAATATTCAAGATTACTAAGACTTAATTTGTTTCCTTCAATTATTATGGATAATATTCTCTAATACAAAAAATATTTTTTTTAAAGCTCTGGTAAGATTTGAGAATGATATAATGTTTAAATATATAAATATACAAATATGTTTGTTACAAAAAATCAAACTAAACAATACACACATACACATATTTACACACACGTACACACACAAATATTTACATATATTAGAATATACATATAAATATATATTTTTTAATTGACACACGTATTTATATATAAACATTACTTCTATAGTTGTATACATATATATATTAAATCTATTTTTATAAGGTAAATAAAATGAATATTTTTTTTTATTTTGAATAAAATAAATAATAACAATTTATTTCCATATGGTTTATATATTTAAAAATACATTTTTACGTAAATATGTTTAAATATTTATTTGTACACTTAATTTATTATATGTAAATATAAGAAAATTTGCATATATTTAATTATAAATAAAACTACAATAACCCCACCGTTGGTGGTGGGGTAGTAAGGGTTTGGGGGGGTAAGGGGCAGGTCGCGGGGTCAAGTCCCCGGGCTTGCAATTTAATGTAATTTTCTTTCTTGCATCATGTGCTGCTTTCGCGGTTGAATCCAATTTTTTTTTAAACTACAATATGAAAAATGATATAATTTCAAAACCATAATATCCATATGAATGTAAACCCTCGGCCTCCACTAAAAAAGGACAAGAAGACTCTCTTAAACAAAGCTGAAATCCCATCGAATATTAAAAAATTAGAGTATCCCAACTAAAAACCCGGTTTTGGAGGCCTTATGGGTATTTTTTAACATCGAAAAACTAGCGATCAAGGTCCAGTTGGGTCATCATGACACAGAACATACTTCGGTTTGTTATGTGGTAGAGCCCAAATGGAAAATCAAATAAAAAATTATGACCGTTTGAAGTTCATGTAATGTTTTCAACTTATCTTAGATCATTCAATAATTTATTAAAATTTTATGTCATCCAATTGCTATTAAATGACTATCACTCGATAATTACTAGCGAATTATTAATTAATATTATTTTTTAATTATTTTATAAGCCATTTTCACTAAATATCTTATATATTAAATGTAAATGCATATTTAGTTCTTAATAAATCATATTTAATAAATATATTAAATTTATATCAATATACTATATTTATATCAAAATAAATATATTTATATATTAATATATGTTTTTTAATGATATTCAATTTTTTCTATGAAATATGTCTTTTATCAGCATTAATAAAAGTGGTGATGAAGAGTACCATTTATCACCACTAAAATATGTGTTAATAAAGAGTACCTCTTATCACCACTAAAATAAATGCGTTGAAAAAATATACCATTTATCAGTGCTTTTTACTAGTGTTGATAAAGACCACTTTTATCAGTGATATCAAAAAGCGCTCATTAATGGTACATTTTATCATCAATATTAAAAAACGTTGGTAAAAAACCATCTTTATCAGTGTTTTTTTATAACGTTGATAAAGACGACCTTTATCAGTGCTAAAAAAACACTGATAAAGGGCACATTTATCAATGCTAGAAAAAACGATGATAAAGAGTTCCTTTTATCAGCACTAAAAAAACCTTGATAAAAGATGCCCTTTTCAGTGTTTTTTTTCTAGCACTAATAAACTGTACCATTTTTCAGCATTTTTTCTAGCGTTGGTAAATTTGACATTTATCATCATTTTTAGCTAGCGCTGATAAAGGCTAGTGCTGGATAAACCCAAATCTGTCGTAGTGGATGAGGGTGATGGTGAAGGTTGCAGGAGATTAAAAAGGCAGGCGGTGAGCAATAATAACATGACTGAGGGACGATGGAGTGGCAGTGTGCGTGGGTTTTAAAAAAATAAGAAAAGTTCAGTGAGCACCATATGTCGTCGGCCATACCCACCTTTGGTGATTGCTTGTAGCAGTTGTCCACCCCTGCACATTTGCCCATTTTTCTACATGTGTGTCCACATGGAGGATTAACTCCACTAACACCCCATCTGCCATGCTCTCCTAAAAAATGTAAGTCTTCTACACAACCAAACATACATCACTACACTAGTACCCGTGTAATATTCAGTACAACAACCCAGTAGAATATTCTCAATAATAAGCAACACTAAAGACAAAATACTGCATGTATAATAATAAAAGTAGATGCAAATCATATCATGAGATTGAATCCTCATTACGAGTCACCCACCTAGGCCAATTGGGTCAAAGCCAATGCCTTGCCTAGGGTTTTCCAGGACCTTGCCAAATGAAGGTTCTCGGGCGCAATGGAAGCAGTTGGACCAGTGCCCAAGAGTTTTTTTCATTGATTTCAAGGGATAAACCGAAATAACTTGACAAAGAAAACCCTGAAAATATTCATAGAGAGTATCTTTTCACATTTAATTTATAATTAATTTATAACAAGAATTGCACCTACTTGATAATTATTTCCTTATTGATGATCAATTCAGTAACCGCTCTCGTATCATCGTTGTGGTAAAGAATCCAAATGAGATTTACACTAATGGTATCAACACATGCTCCATGAATCTGTGAATGTTTTTGTTAGTATTCCAGATGTGAGCATGGAGGAACCAATCACCTTGCGTCGCACACCATTGATTGGAACAAGTAATCTTCCAGTCTTGGATGAATATTTCTCTTGTTCTCTTGTTCTTGAGGGGGAGGGGAAGAATTTTCTCTCGACATTCTTAAGAGAGTTATTGAGAGGTTCTTTTGGTCTTGAGAGAATTCTATAAAGAGAATTTGTTGTGAACTATAATTCTCGTTCTACCTAAAAAATGATATAAATTGAATTATATACTTAAGGTTAGACAATTAGTAATTGCAAAAAGGACCTTAAGTAATTATTTATTCTATGTAAACCCCATGTCAAATAATAATAATAATAATAATAATAATAATATTACCATATTCCATGACATGCACTAACTCCAAGATATTTAAATGTCATTTGTTAAATTAATAAATATTTATTTATTTATATTATATTAAATAAAATATATCATTTCTGTGAGGGCCTTGCCCGTAAATCCTCCTTGGTATTTATCGAACCTTGAATAATAAATATTTATTTAAGCAAATAAATATATTTTATATTTTTCATTCAATAAATAAATAAATATTATATTCAGTAACTCAAAAATACATATTTATTTAATATGAAACTCAAATATATTCTAAACTCAAATAACTTTTGATTGAATTTATGTGATCAACATAACCTGAATAATTATCATTCCATAAGATGAGAATAATATTTATTCTTAATATTAAATTCAAATAGGATTTAACTAATATTATGGATACACTTAGTTTGAGACCCTCTAGGCTTCTTTCTTAGTGACATTAAGTGAACTTGCGTAAAGTTCAGTATCAGTGTCTAGCGACATGTCAAATATAGTGACCCTAGCCTTTTACACATTTCATTACATGATTTTAAGCATAATAAAGCATCATATTACAAGCCAAGGATTGTAAAGTCGAGTGTCTTGGAAGACTAGATACATAAAACTGAAAATACGGGACTAAATAAAACATTTCTTTATTTAATCTTTATAAAGAGCTCCAAACATCCATTGTGATCATACATCTTCATAGGATAACCTGGGGATAACATGAACACATAGATGAGCTAAAATGCCCACTAATGGAATAAACATAAGAATAAAGCTTTAACACATGGGTTAGAAGACATAACATAATGATATAAAAAGTCATGGAACATATGAAATCATAACATATAAACATGGGATCATATAAACATGAATTCATAGTAATGTGGTAGCCACATAAAACATGACATTAGCACGAGTCAAGGCTGGTTGCACATAGAGGATCACAAGTCAAGGTTAACCACCAAGACCGTTGCACATGGTAGCACGAGTCAAGGCTAACCGCCAAGACTATTGCACACAACGTCTCATGAGACTCAACTTTACCCAATGCATTGGAGTGCTATCTAGGAGCACCCATCATAACATGTTCATGAATATTCTTTCTACATATAGAATCACACACAATCAATGATACATAAACATAAAGGTACCCATGGACAAAAATGGGTATCATAATCATGCCATAAAGAATAATGAATGGTCGTATCATACAAGTGTCCATGAAAGAAAGGAATTAAAACATACATGGACATTTATAAGGGAAAATATGCATATATCATGGTAAGTAATTTCAAATAGAAGTGACGACATATAAGAAGAGTATTTAAGAAATTTTAGCAATAAAACATTTTAGTGCGGTTTTAAGGAAAATACTAAAGATCCTTTAAAATTGAAAAGGGAATAATCTTTTATATAAATCTAGAAGTGAACCGAGAAGGTTTTCATAATAAAAATGACTGATTTTATAAGAACAATGGTGTCGTAAAATAGATGATAGAGTGCACGAGTTTGCTTATTGGGAAGTATTGAGGAGGGAACCACTTAAAAACATTTATATCCCTTAAAGATAATAATGAATGGATCTTTATACACGAGTTTGGATCATATAAACATAATTTAGAAGAGGTAAATAAAAAACATAACTTTATTTGGGTAAAACGAATGATAGAGCAGCCTGAAGGAATAAAGGAGGTTCGGGTAAAATCCCTTATTATAAGTCCGATGGTGTCATTCACTTGATCTTAATGTCCTAGATAACCAAATTAAATTCATTAATTAATATGTACCGAACCTATTCCTTGTTTAATTGATTTAGTATAACCTTATTAATTTCATTCATGACATTTTTGATGGGTTAAGAGGTTCAATTTCATTGTTTGTTTCATTGGTTTTCATGATTTGTTTACTTATATACACGTAAGGATAAAAATGTAAGATGAGAATGGTTTCCATAATTGAAGTTGTATGTTATTAGTTAAAATATAGAAGATTACATGGTTATAAAATTCATTTGACTATTTGGAGTGAAGATGAATCATTATATAAAACTTTAATGATAACTGTTTTGGTTAATTGGTGGTTTTTTTTATCACATCGAACACATTTTGATTTATAAATTAATATATTGTGTACGAAATATTCTAGAACCTTAAATTATTCATAATACATATATTATAGTTTGGTTAAACCATAAAAATAGTTTCATGACCAGAATATAAGACAATAATAGAAATTGAAAACCCATTATCCTTGAATGTGAGAAATTAACACATCTTGGATGGTGTTGTCATTTCTAGTATAAAAGAAGGGGAAATGAGAGATGATGATGAATTATTCTATTATAATAACACAATTCTAGTACATGTAAGGTAATGGATTTATCATAAAATTTGGATGAAAGGAGGTGAAGAAATAAAAAGAAAAGAATGGAAGTTGAAAGAAAATAGAATAATGAAAAGAGAAATTTACCCCTTGAATATATCTTCCCTGAGAACCTCTTTATGGGAGAAGATTTGGTCTTTTGAATAGACTAAGAGCTTTTGGACATGGGATATGGCCTTAGGGATATATTTTAGAAGAATTTGGACTAGGAACATGGTTTGAGAGGAGTGAAGAGAAGAGGGGGGGGGGGTGATGGTGCTTTTTATAATGGAGGAGAGGAGAGGTTTCTCAATATTTTATTCATTATTTTATTATTTTTCTCAAGATAAGAAATAGTATTGATTATTATAAGAAAAATAGTAATATGTGAATGTAAATTATAAACCAAGGTGCTTACCTCATAACAACATCATCCATGAATCAATAAATCATATATTTAGATTATTCGGTAAATTATCGCATTTTACTATTCACAAAAATTCAAGTATTTCAAAAAAATCCCAAAAATTCACCACAACCATTTTTTGATGCGTAGAATTAAAAAATGAACTCAATTTTATGAAAATAATTTTATAAATATGGGAAATTTAATTTCTTGTTAAAATCATAATTTACTTGAAAAATACAAATTTTTAAATTAAAACTGCTTTTCTAACACTTTGAAAAGTTAGTTAAGGTCTCATAAAATTATCTTTAAATCCTAAGTCATAAAAATATTAATTTATGAAATTTTTTTATGAAAATTAATTTTATTTTAAATTATTAAATTATTTATAACATTGTAATTAAATATACATGACTCACAAAAATACCAACATTATGATATAATTATATCATATTGTCACTTATAAGACGGATAAATATTATTTATACTTTCATTGGTAAGGTTACTTATTAACTTGGGCAATTTAATATTAATAATGGTTGTATTAATATTTATATTGGTAAAATTACTATATATAAGGGTTAGTTACTATTCACCAAAAATTAAGTTGGTCCTATCAGACTCCAAATAACTCACTAATCACAAATGTGTATGTCAGATTTTCAAAATTCAAAACATAGAAGTGGAAAAATTTAGTTTAACTACTACTTTATAACAGTCTCCTTAAAACAAAGTTTTGTTTGACATAGAATTGGTGTTTAATGAATTTCATTAAAATTAATTATAAATCCTCGGGTTGTTACATTCTCCCCCTTATGAATTTTTTCCCTTGAAATTTCATTTTACATACTAAGGTGAAAACAAGGGTGAGTTTGAATACTTAGCTAATAAGCATTTAAAAAGAAACGTTGAACATAAAAGGATAAAATTATAAAGGAAAAGTATATCCTAACTTGTGATTCCCTAGGTTTCAATCTAGGTTATCCACGATCTGTTTCCTAATATATATTCTTACGGGTTTCTTTTATTTGTTCCCTTAATAATGGTTCGTACTAAGCTTATGAATTTACCAAAGCATATCCCTCGGGAGTGTCAAACCAGGAGTGCAGCAAAGACCATTGTCATGCAAAAGTTCCAATTCAAGTCTATCTCAAAGTGGTTTCTTTAGGTTTTACCCCTAGATACATCTGTTCCAGAGTCACATCCACTTGTTCGTATCCATACAGAGATGTATTTTCTTGATAATCCACTTACTCTATACTTACCATAATTTAGGGATTTTCTCTTATAATTAGTCTCATACCTAAGGTTCTTACTAAATTTCTCTATTCATAATCTCCAAAAATAACTAGACCATCCTATGATACCAACTATATCGCACCTAGACTTTTACACATTTTATTACATGATTTTAAGCATAGTAAAACATCATATTAAAAGCCAAGGATTGTAAAGTCTAGTGTCTTGGAAGACTAGGTACATAAAACTGAAAACATGGGACTAAATAAAACATTTATTTATTTAATATTCATAAATAGATCCTAACTTCCATTGTGCTCATACATCTTCATAGGATAACTTGTGGATAACACGGATAAAGGGCTGAACTAAAAATCCCAGTAAGGGAATAAATATAAGAATAAAGCTTTAGCACAAGGGTTAGAAGACATAACATAATGATATAAAAAGGCATGGAACATATAGAATCATAACATATAAACATGGGATCATATAAACATGAATTCATAGTAATGTGGCAGTAACATAAAACATGAATTTAGCACAAGTCAAGGCTCGTTGCACATAGAGGAGCACAAGTCAAGGTTAACCACCAAGACTGTTGCACATGGTAGCACGAGTCAAGGATAACTGCCAAGACCGTTGCACATAACATCTCATAAGACTCAACTTTACCCAATTCATTAGAGCACTATTTGGGCCCACCCATCATAACATGTTCATGAATATGCTTTACACATATATAATCATACATAATAAATCATACATAAATATAAGGGTACCCATGGAAAGAAATGGGTATCATAATCATGTCATAAAGCATAATGGATGGGCGTATCTTAAGTGTCCATGAAAGAAAGGAATTAAAACATACATGAAAATTGATAGGGTAAAATAAGCATATATCATGGTAAGTGATGTCAAACATAAGTGACAGCATGTAAGAAGAGTATTTAAGAAATTTTTGCATTAAAACATTTTAGTGCGGTTTTAAGGAAAATACTAAAGAGCCTTTAAAATAGAAAAGGGAATAATCTTTTATATAAAACTAGAATTGAACAAAGAAGGTTTTAATAATAAAAATACCGATTTTATAAGAAAAACTGTTTCTTAAAATAGATGATAGAGTACACTTGAAATTGGGTTAGAATTCGGGAAGTTCCCTTAAAATGGGGTTGCTTATCGGGATGTATTGAGGAGGGAACCACTTAAAAACATGTATATCCCCAAAAGAGAATAATTAATGGATCTTGATACATGATTTTGGATCATATACACATAATTTATAAGTGGTACATAAAATATATAACTTCATTTTGGTAAAAAAAATGATAGAGCAACCTGAATGAATAAAGGAGGTTCATGTAGAATCCCTTACCTTAAGTCCGATGGTGTCCTTCACTTGATATTAATGTCCTGGATAACCAAATTAAATTAATTAATTAATATTTTTAGAACCTATTATTTATTTAATTGATTTATTATAACCTTATTAAGTTCATTCATGACCTTTTTGATGGGTTAAGAGGTTCAATTTCATTATTTGTTTCATTGGTTTTCATGATTGGTTTACTTATATATATGTGAGGATAAACATGTAAGATGAGAATGGTTTCCAAAATTGAAGTTGTATGTTATTAGTGAACATCCAGAATATTACATGGTTATAAAATTTATTTGGTTATTTTTATTGAAGATGAATCATTATAAAAAAATTTAATGATAACTGTTTTTGTTAATTGGCAGTTTTTTGATCACAATGAACACATTTTGCTTTATAACTTAATATCATGTTTAAAAAAGATTCCAGAACATTAAATTAGACATAATAAATATATTATAGTCTATTTCAACCATAAAAATGGTTTCATGACTAGAATTGAATACGGTAATAGAAATTGAAAACCCGCCGTCCTTGAATGTGAGAAATTAACACATCTTAGATGGTGTTTTCATTTCTAGTATAAAAGGAGGGGAAATGAGTTATGATGATAAATTATTCTATTATCATAACAAAAATATAGTACATGTGAGGTAATGGAGTTATCAAAACATTTGGATGAAAGGAGGCGATGAAAGAAAAAGAAAAGAATGGAACTTGAAAGAAAATAAAATAATGAAAAGAGGAATTTACCTCTTGAATATATCTTCCTTGAGAACCTCTTTAAGGGAGAGGATTTGGTTTTTTGAAGAGAACAAGGGCTGATGGACATGGGATAGGAGATTAGGGAGAGATTTGAGTCAAATTTGGACTAGACACAAGGCTTGAGAGGAGTGAAGAGAAGATATCAAAATATTAATTTATGAACACATTTTATGAAAATAAAATTTCTTTTAAATTATTAAATTATTTATAACATTATAATTAAATATACACGACTCACAAAATACCAACATTATGATATAATTATATCACATTATCACTTATAATATAAATAAATTTTATTTATACTTTCATCGGTAAGGTTACTATTCACTTGGGAAATTTACTATTCATAAGGGTCGTATTTCTATTTATAAGGGTAACATTACTATTGATAAGGGTCAGTTACTATTAACAAAAAAGTAAGTTGATCCTATCATACTCCAAATAACTTACTGATCATAACCTTGTATGTCATATTTTTAAAATTCAAAACACAGAAGTGGAAAAATTTAGTCTAACAACTAGGTTATAATAATAACCTTAAAACAAAGTGCTGTTTCACATAGAATTAATGTTTCATGAATTTCATTAAAATTACTTGTAAGTCCTTAGGGTGTTACATCAAGACAACTATATAGAAAGAAGTTAATGTTGTAATGACAACAACCACATATGAACCTTTACTGTGTAGTATAATCCTTTTGTCTCGATATCTTATCAAGAAGGTTTCATACTTGTGTCATCATCCTTTATGCTAGATTAATTTTATTTAACTCGCTCAAATGAATATTTCAATGAACTACCATGGCCATGGATTAAATCAGACAGTTTTATTTCAGTCAAAGGGATAGAGATATTATCTTCCATTAACACAGAAGAGGAAATCCTCTCTTGACTTATTCAATTAATGTCATTTCACTTATGACGCACCCAACCTATGCTACTTCACCGTAAGTACATGTATTCATACTTTTCACCGATACTTCAAAATATGTGATTCATGATACAAATTATTAATAGTAATCTAAAGTATAAGGATCATTACACACATCCACAAATATAAATATCCAATTTCACACACAGCATGTGGAATTCCTATTGGAAAGTATATCCTCATAACCTCCCTTCTTGGAGATTACCAAGTGTGAACATCATGATAAGAAGTCTCAAAAACTTACATGCATCAAGAACTTGATAGTAAAACATCATATGTGTCCTATTAGACATATGTTATATAGACCATATGAAATATGTTTAAGAATATTTTCATAACACTTCAGGGTGCTCATTATCATGGGAAATTTCTATAAAAGTTTGATGTAATAAATACTCCAACGATATTATAACATTATTGTTACATAAAATAACACTCATCATGTGAAAAAATATTCCTTAATATTATGTTAATGAAAAGTAAAAAGTTATTTTGGTCTAGGACACCGACTCCAGTAGACTCCCACTTGCACTAGAGACAACTACTATAAGGCCCCAGCCTTAAACATTACATAATCTTGAATTAAGTTAATAATTCATATTGAGGATCATTTCAAGTTTAGAGTTTTAGAGAATTAGGACATAACTATTATATTACATCTCAAATATTACAAAGTAGACACTTCTACTCAGTATCTATTTTTTTTCATAAAATAAAAGCTCTTAAAATAAAACAAAAATTATTTTCTTGATATAAATATTTTTGAATTTTTCCTCTCTCTTACCCTGCCTTATATCCCATGAAAAACATTTCAAAAACATAGGATGAGCATAAAAAGCCCATTAAAAGTTATAAAACAAGTAAAGAAAACATTAGTCCATCAATACATACAAGTCAATGAAATCATACTTTTAAATATTAAACATACCACACAAGATCATAAGATTTATGAATAACACATGAAAATCATAAATCATAAAGGTAACTTGAGGCATCCATAACATACTTACATTGTAGCTTTCACAGCTACGTAGGGAGTTACATTTGGAATACCCATCACAGTATATTCCTAAGATATATTAAGAAAAACATTTATGTTTACCTCCATCACATAACCCAATGCATTGGAGAGCTATCTCAGGCTCACCCACCCAAGGTTTATAAAAGAACCATCCGTATACGTAAATAATGCCCAAGAACCATAACATATTCACAACACATAAAACAAACATAAAGGAAAGATAAAATTTCCACATTTCAATCACATTATATAATTTAAATATATTTACATAATCAATCCATTATCAAAACCATTTTCAATACCAAAATACTTAAATAAGTATATGGTAATTATTTTCATTTTAAAAGCATTACAACTTGTTAAGGAATCCAAATATCAAATAACACTTGGTCCTTGTCACCACGTACGTTAAAAAGAAACATTCAGTTTTTCATTTAGTAAAACACTACGTAGAAAAATATTCCATTTGAATGAAATGAAAAGTCAAAGGGTTTTATACACCATATAAAATAAAGTCATGTATAAATCAAAATATGCCTCAATGAAAGGAGATTGAGATGAAGTCCCTTACCTTGTGTCCTCCTTGGCTCATTTGTTCTTTAATATACTGAATAATAAACTAAAGTTAATTTATAATTGCTTAAAAACATTTTCAAGTTTATTATTCCTTTTATATTACTTATTACAACATTATAAACATTACATAATCATTTGAGTTAATAACGGTCATTTTCTCGATATTTGGTACTCGAGTTAAAAATGAACTTCTTATAATTACAAGTTGTCCATGTGGTCATAAGTCCATTATTTAAAGAATGATATTCATGATTTATATATCATATATATCCAGTTTATATATATATATATATTTATAATAGTATATAACATTTGGAGATAAGAAATGAAATGCACCGTTCATGGAGACGGTAAGCTATACATACACATGAATGCTACTTTCATTTCTATTTCATATTTAATGGAATGAAAACTTAATGATACATAGGTATATTATAATTCCATTATATTATTATATATAATTTCATTAAATCCATCCTTTATACATTCCACATATGGCATGAATGAGTCATATCACCTGAGGGGGCAGTAGTCCACACTTCTTCAAATGAAATTATCGCATTTACCCATTATGGAAACCATAAAGGTATGCTATAAATTAAAAATAAATAAGTATAGAGATAATATAAATATAAATATATATAACATCTAAATACAGTTCTATCATAATGGCTACCATGAGAGGTGGTAGGAGATAATTGAACAATCATCATTTTATGAGGTTGTAGTTTGTCGTCCACAGAAACAGTATGTTCGTATCCCTTAGATAGAGGTGTGTGGAAGTGTAGTTCAAATACTTCTAATAAAAACAACCTAGTATATTGAGTATACTGGTGCTATTATGTAAACAAGGAATAAAAAGAGAATAGGTAGTGGAGAAGGAAAATAAAAGAAAAGAACTTGCGAGAAGACGTTACCTTTAAATCGAGTAACTCCCTTTGGTTTGAACCAAAAAGATTTCTTTAATTGTATTATGTACAAAGTAAGGATTCTAGGTAGAATAGAGTTATTTTGGGAGCTTATTGGAGTAGATTTTGGATGATCTAAGGGGCTTGAGAGGTGTGAGTAATGAGTTAGAGGTGATGGCCTTTTATAAGTGGGAGGAGGGGCTCTTTGGGAAAGTTTGAAAATATTATTTTATTATAAACTGAATTTCGATTTTAAATGGTCCCCAACTCATTTAATTCAAATATAAGGTGAGTATTTTTCGCAATCCTCTCATAAAATGTGGTTTATACAAGTTTATGGCATAAAATTAACCTTATCTTTTAGCTTTAACCTTTAGTAAACTAATTTAACTTTTACCATGTCCTCTTGTATATTTATACTATATGGTTAATATATTTACTATAAAATTATAAGAGACCCAATAATGGATAATTAATTACATTAGTAAAATAATATATGTTATTTGGACGAATATTATATTTTTAGTATTATTTTATCATTTAATAAAATAGTATTCATTTTAAAAAATCATTTATGTCAATTTATAAACAATTCATATCAAGACTTTTAAAAAATCTATAAAAACTTGATTATTTAAAAAAACCTACATTAAATCAAATATAACAAGTTATAATAATCCATAAAATTATTGTATTACATAAAAAGTTTCAAAATAGATTTATTTTAATATTTATAATCTCATTTGTTTAAAACATTCATTAATGAGGTAATCATTACATCATCATTGTGTCATAAATAAATTTATTTATTTGATGTCTAAAAATAATAAATAAAATAACATGATGTAGAAAATATTTTTATCTTTATAATGACTATTTATAGTCGAAAATATCAATTATATAACCCATTATAAAATTTGTTTTACTAAGAGATATATGTTTATGTTACATTTTCCTTAACTTTAAATTAATTTTTATAAAGTGTCATTTTCACTTACAAGTGGCTCCATGGGATCCCAAAATCGACCCAAGGATTCCCATGGTGGGACATGTATCATCCAATAGTATTAGGACACGTTTTAGGGTAATTTAATATTATTATAATATTATTTTTTACCCTTATTTACCAGATTTACTCTAACTATGGTAAATAAAATATTTACTGAAGTTTCTATTCATGATGTCTAAAAATATAAGTTACCTATTTACATAATTTGGACCTTCTAATTACAAATATTAAATCCATTTTTCCAAATTCAAAACATAGAAGTTTTAGATATTAATTTAAAATTAATTCCTGTTGTCAAAATAAAAAAGATTTTTTTTAAGAAATAATAATTATCAAAAGATTGACACTTGTTTATGTCCAATTTCAAAGTGAAATTAATTCAAATTAACAAAATTGAATTTAATGGTAAAAATATAATCTAATTAAACTTTAAAACTAATTAAAAATACAATCCAACCATATAAATAAATTATATTAAAATGCAATTTTGAATTAAAATGTAGTATTTTCACTATTCATTAAAAAATGAACATTATTAGAAAAATACAAAAATTTCATCCAAAGTAAATTTTGATGTCCCAATTATAAAGAAGAATTTTATTTTTTCAAATAGAACATATAAAAGTGAAAAAAACTAGATTTAAAAAGGGTTCACCATCAAAAGGCGGTAAATCAACCTTTTAAAGAATATTAGAGTATTTATGCTTAAAATTGGATTCATTCATATTTTAAGACTCTAAATTTTATTGGATAAAGGTAAATACATTTAAAAAACATGTATAATAATATTGTATTTAGTTCTGTTCATTCCCCCAATACAACGACAAGGCGTTAACTACCATTTAGAATAATATTATATTAATATTTTTCAGTATGACTCAGTCTTGTGTGCAACATGAGATTTCAGAGAAACCCATTGTTGCGTGTCGGGTACACCATCGAACATAGCATCCAATTTAAAGTAAAATAAATATTTTATTCAAAAAAATTAATAAATATAAAAATATCATATCCTTTATTTACTTGGGATGTTACATCCTTCCCCCCTTTTGGAAATTTCATCCACACAATTTTATTCACTTATCAAATAAATGAGGGTATTTATCCCTCATAGAATTCCTAGATTCCCATGTTGCCTCTTCAACCATATGGTTTTCCCATAAAAACTTTACCTGATTAATTACCTTATTTCGCAACACTTGCTCTCTTCGGTCAAGAATATGTACTGATTGTCCCTCACATGAGAGATTGTCTTCCAACTAAACTACCTTTGGACTCAAAACATTAGATGGATCCGACATATAATTTCTCAACATTAAAACATGAAAAACATTGTGTACCTAGAATAAACTTGGAGGTAAAGCCACTCTGTATACAACTGATCTAACTTTCTATAGGATTTCATAGGGTCTAATGAACCTCAGACTCAACTTTTCCTTCTTACCAAAACACATCACACTTTTCCATGGAGAAACTGTGAGAAAGAAATGATCACCTACCTCTAAAGAAATATCCTTCCTCTAGTTATCCGCATAACTTTTCTATCTCCTATGAGCTGTTCTCATGTGTTTTTGAATCAATTGAAACTTTTCTGCCATCTCTTATACTAATTCTAGTCCCATCAACTTCCTTTCACCTACTTCATCCCAAAAAGCTGGAGTTCGACACCACTTCCCATATAATGCCTCAAATAGAGCCATCTGTATACTAGAATGAAAACTATTATTATAAGAAAATTAAACCAAAGAAAGATGTTGGTCCCTACTTCCCTGGTAATCCATTGATCAAGCAAATAGCATATCTTTTAATGTCTGAATTGTTCATTCTAACTACCCATCTGATTGTGGATAAAAATACGTACTAAAATTTAATTCAATACCCAATGACTTCTGAAGGCCTTTATAAAAGTTAGAAGTAAACCTGAGATCACGATCAGATACAATGGATAGGGGAACTCCATGAAACCTGACTATCTCTTTAACATACAACTGATAAAGTTGATCTAGAGACAAAGTATCTCGAATAGGAAGGAAATGAGCAGATTTAGTCAACAGATCAACAATAACCTGGATTGAATTATTACCTCGAGATGTATTTGGTAATCCCACAACGAATTCCATGGATATATTTTCCCATTTCCACTCTAGCACCGATAAAGTTTTAAGAATCCCTTTTGGTAACTCTCTCTCTGATTTAACTTGTTGAAAAGTCAAACACATCATAGTAATGTTAGAAATATCTCTTTTCATTCCATCCCACTAGTAATACTCTTGAAGATCTATGTACATCTTAGTACTGCCAAGATGAACTGAAAATGGAGAACTATGATCTTCACATAACAACTCATTCTTCATCTATGAATCACAAGGAAAACATAATCTCTTCCTAAATCTAAAAATATAATCATTATCAATGTTAAAATCTGGAAACTTACCCTTCTGAACCAATGCTACCTTTTTCTACAACTCACTATCTTCCTTCTGCGCTTTCTTAATTCTGTCTGATAGAGATGATTTCACTAACAACTGAAACAAAACAGAGGAATCAACTACACCAACAACTTCTATTCCAAAGTTCATTAAATCTTTAATAAAAGTATCTTGTTCCAAACATAACATTGTTAATGTAGCATTACTTTTTCGACTCAAAGCATCGACCACTTTATTTTCCTTTCCCAGATGGTAATGGATTGTGCAATCATAATCCTTGATTAATTCTATCCATCTCCTCTATCTCATATTTAATTATTTTTTGAGTGAATATATACTTCAAAATTCTGTGATCAGTATATATTTCACACTTCACTCCATACAAATTATGCCTCCAAATTTTTAAAGAAAAAACAAAAACAACTAATTCCAAATCATGTGTAGGGTAATTTAACTCATGAGGTTTCAACTGACGTGAAGCATAAGAAATTGCCTGATCATTCTGTATTAGGACACGACCATGTCCTTTTAATGAAGAATCACTATAGATAACAAAATCTCCATTTCTGGTAGGCAGTTCCAAAATTGGAGCATTTACCAATCTTCTTTTTAATTCCTGAAAACAATCATCACATTCTTTTGTCCAAATGAACTTAACACCTTTTCGAGTTAACTTAGTCAATGGGCTAGATAACCGTGCATAATTTTCAACAAAACTCCAGTAATAACCTGATAAACCAAAAAAACTATGGATCTCGGTTATATTTTTGGGTCTTAGCCATTATTCAACAAATTTTATTTTAGTAGGATCAACAACTATGATATTTTTTGAAACAATGTGACCATAGAATGAAATTTGTTGTCACCAAAAGTCACACTTTCTGAATTTCCCATACAGTTTCTTTTTTTAAGGTTTGCAAGACAACACTTAAATGAATTTCATGTTCCTCTTTACTTTTATAATAAACTAAAATATCATTAATAAACACAACCACAAACTTATCCAAGAAATCACAGAAACTTTTATTCATAAGATCCATGAATACAACATGTGCATTGGGTAACCCAAAAGGAATAACTAAAAATTTATAATGACCATATCTAGTATGAAACACGGTCTTCAGAATGTTTTATTCCTTTACTTTCAACTGATGGTACCCCGACCTCAAGTCAATCTTAGAAAATACTAAGCTCCCTAGAGCTGATCAAAAAAATCATCGATATGAGGAAAATGATACTTGTTCTTAACAGTGATGTTATTAAATGATCTATAATCAATGAAAAGTCTCATTGAACCATATTTATTTTTAATAAACAAGACAGGAGCACCCCATGGTGACGTGCTAGGTCGAATGAAACCTTTATCTAATAACTCCTGTGATTGATTCTTTAACTCTAAAAGTTCAATTTCAGCCATTCGATAAGGGGGTTTTGAAATTGGATTAGCATCAGGAACTAAGTCAACAGTAAATTCAACTTCCTGATCAGGTATTATACCAGGAAACTCATCAGGAAAAACATCAAGGTACTCATTTATTACTAGAACATCATTAATCTAAACAGTTCCTTTTTTTTCAACAATATGTGCAAGGTAACATTAATTTCCATCTTTTACTAGTTTCTCAGCTTCCTAATATGTTATCAAAATTAAGGATTCATTATTATACAAAAACTAAAATTATTTCTAAAAATAAACCTCTTTAGCTCTGCAGTCAATCTTAGCATGATAAATAGAAAGCCAATCCATACCCAAAATAAAATCAAACTCTAATAGAAGAAACACAATAAGGTTTGTAGGTATATTATTTCCACACACAAGTACATGAAGGTTCTTATAATTTATTTTTTGTCTCAACATTTCCTCCCAGTGTTTTTACCATAAGTTCAGGATTCATATGTTGAGATGGAATTCCCAATTTACTAGAAAATTTCTCAGAAATGAAAGAATGTGTAGACCCTAAATCAAACAACACATTGGCGTAATCTGAATAAACAAACAGTGTACCTGATACTACTTCATTTGATGGCCCAACATCTACTGAAGTAGTTGCAAATGATTTCACCACCTGTTTCTACTTATAGTCTAGCTGCTTTCCCTCAGTTGAGTTCTTTGTTGGACACTCATTTTCATAATGGCTCATTTCATTGCACTTGAAACATTTTACTGACTATAAATCAGATTTTTCCTTACCATTACCCTGATATTTTTTAGTGAAATTACGAACCTTATGTCCCATTATACCACATCGATAGAACTTACCAAAATTCAAAAAACATCCCCCCTCATTCTTTTTACCACAATTTTCATCAACTGTAAACTTATGTTTTTTACCATCAGACTTTTTTAAAGAGTTATTACCTTTCGTCTTCCACCTCGTCCTCTTATTCTGTTGTTTGTAAAAGAACACCTGATCATTGACAGACTCCATTTACACCTTATCTATACATCGAACAAGTTTTTCATAACTTTTGAACTCACTAACCTTTGATACTTTGGCTTTAATCCTGAGTAAAATTGGTTGATTTTAATATCAAGATCTCATATGAAATTTGGAGTATAACTTTCTAGTCGAGTGAATTTTTCATCATAAGCAGCCACTGAGTCATCCTCCTTCCTCAATTCCCAGAATTTTTTCCATCCTAAGACGAATCACCTTAGGAAAATATTTTTCAAGAAACATACCTTTGAATTCATCCCAGTTAAGAGCATCAATCTCCTCACTATCCCTGATATTTTTCACCATATACCACCAATGATCGGCTTCACCTTTGAAAAGGTAAACAACAAGACTAACCTTTTGATATTCTGAACACACCATGACATCAAAAATCTTCTCCAGTACTTTAATCCACCATTCAACAAGCACAAGGTCAGATGATCCTCTGAATGATGGGGGATGCTGTCTTATGAAATGCTCCACTACTAATATGTTCATTTTTGGTTGATCTGGCTGATCTCGTGCATGGATACCACCACCATTTATAGCCTGAGTCAACTATTCCATCACTGCAACAAACTGCTCAGTTCCGATTCTGACGATCTTAGGTTGCTGATTTGGATGGTTGTTTTCCTCTTGATGTCATCCCATAATAGCTACCCAGTTTCCTCTGTAGAAAACCATTCTAAACACAGAAATATCTTAGGTGAAGAAACATGGTAATCTGTAAATTCTATATCATTTCAATCTTAACTTAAATTAATTTATGGATATTAATTTAACAATATCCTAACTCCTAAAGTTGTCTAAACCGACCTCTGATGCCAACTATAAGGCCCCAACCTTAAACATTACATAATCTTGAATTAAATTAATAATTCACAGTGGGGATCTTTTCAAGTTTAGAGTTTTAGAGAATTATTCCATAACTATTACATTACATCTCAAATATTACAAAGTAGACACTTTTACTCATTATACATTTTTTTCAAAAAATAAAAACTCTTAAAAGAAAATAAGAATTCTTTTCTTGATATAAATCTTCTTGAATTCTTCCTTTCTCTTACCCTACCTTATATCCTATGAAAAACATTTCAAAAATGTGGGATGAGCATAAAAAACCCAGTAAGGGTTATAAAACAAGGAAAGAAAACATTAGTCCATCAATACATGAATGTCAATGAAATCATACTTTTCAATATTTAACATACCATACAATATCATAATATCTATGAATAACACATGGAAATCATAAATCATAAAGGTAACATGATGCATCCATAATATACTTATGTTGTAGCTTTCACAGCTACACAGGGAGTTAAGTTTGGAATACCCATCACAATATATTCCCTAAATCTCTTAGGAGAAACATTAATTTTTACCTCTATCACATTACCCAATGCATTGGAGATCTATCTCGATCTTACCCGCCCTAGGTTTATCATGGAACCACCCATATACATAAACAATTCCCAATAACCATAACATATTCACAAAACATAAAACCAACATAAAGGAAAGATAACATTTTCATATCGCAATCACATTATATAATTTAAATATATTGACATAATCAATCCATTATCAAAAAAATTTTCAATACCAAAATACATAAAAGAGTATATGGTAATTATTTTACTTTTAAAAACATTATGGCTTGTTAAGGAATCCAAATATCAAATAATGCTCACAGCGGAAGAAATGTCGTTGTCACCACAGATGTTAAAAAGAAACATTCCCTTTGTCGTTTAGTAAAACTCTACATAGAAAAATATTCCCTTTGAATGAAATGAAAAGTAAAAGGGGTTTATACACTGTATAAAATAAATTCATGTATAAATCAAAATATGCCTCAATGAAAGGAGATTGAGACGAAGTCCCTTACCTTGTGTCAGACTTGACTTGTTCATTCTTTAATCTCCTGAATAATAATCTAAAGTTAATTTATACTTTCTTCAGAACCTTTTTCAAGTTTATTATTCCTTTTATATTACTTATTACCATGTTATAAACATTACATAATCATTTGAGTTAATAACTGTCGTTTTATCGATATTTGGTACTTGAGTCAAAAATGAACTTCTTATAATTACTAGTTGTCCATGTTTTCAAAAGTCCATTATCTCTCGAATGATATTCATGATTTAGATATCATATATATCATATATATCCAGTATATAGGTGTATTTATAATAGTACATAACATTTTGAGATAAGTAATGAAATGCACCGTTCATGGAGACGGTAAGCTGTACGTACGCATGAACACTAATTTCATTTATATTTCATATTTAATGGAATGAAAACTTAATGATACATAGGTATATTATAATTCCAGTATAATATCATATATAATTTCATTAAATACAGCATTTATACATTCCACATATGACATGAACAATTCATATAACTTTGAGGGGGCGGTAGTCCACACTTCCTCAAATGAAATTATCGCATTTACCCATTATAGAAACCATAAAGGTATGCTATAAATTAAAAATACAAAAGTATAGAGACAATATAAATATAATATATATCACATATAAATACAGTTCCATCATAATGTCTACCATGAGAGGTGATAGTAGATAATTGAACAATCATCGTTTCGTGAGGCAGTAGTTTGCCATCCGTAGAAACAGTATGTTCGTATCCATTAGATGGAGGTGTGTGGAAGTGTAGTTTGAATACTTATCATAACAACAACCTAGTATATTTAGTGTACTGGTTTTGTTATTTAAACAAGTAATAAGAAGATAATAGGGAGTGGATAAGGAAAATAAAAGAAAAGAACTTGAGAGAAGATGTTACAACTAAATCGGGTAACTCCCTTTGGTTTGAACCAAAAGGATTTCTTTAATTGCCTTATGCCAAAAGTAAGGCTTCTAGGTGGAATATAGGGATGTTGGGAGATTATTGGAGAAGAGTTTGGATGTGAAAATGGGCTTGAGAGGTGTGAGTAATGAGTTAGAGGTGATGGCCTTTTATAAGGGGGAAGAGGGACTCTTAAGTAAAGTTTGAAAATATTATTTTATTATAAACTGAATTTCGATTTCAAAAGGCCCCCAACTCATTTAATTCAAATATAAGGTGAGTATTGTTCTGAATCCTCTCAGAAAATGTTTTTTAGACAAGTTTAGGGCATAAAATTAAGCTTATCTTTTAGCTTTAACCTTAAGTTAACTAATTTAACTTTTACCATGTCCTCTTGTATATTCATACTATATGGTTAATATATTTTCTATAAAATGAAAAGAGACCCAATAACGAATAATTAATGACATTAGTAACATAATATATATAAGTTGGTCAAATATTAGTATAACACCACAAACATTTTATGGTATGCTTCTATTCAATACATTCTATTCATCACTGTGTTTCTTTGAAACAACACTAGGTTATTTAGGAGATAGTCAAAACCTATCCATTAAATATAAATTTTCCACTTCTATGTTTTGAATTTTTAAAAATGTTCATCTAGAGTTATGATCAGTAAGTCATTTGGAGTCTGATAGAATAGACTTGATTTTTTGTGAATAGTAACATACCCTTATGAATAGTAATATGAATAGTAATATGAACCTTATGAATAGTACATAATAATATTATTTTCTTTTCTTAAGGAAATAAGATAATGAGATCTTAATTAGTTTTTCAATGAGAAATAAAACTAATTGCACCTTTAAGATTGTTATTTTCCGAATTAACTATCACTTTATTTTAAAATTAAATTAATAATACTTAGAAAATTATTTTTAAAAATGAAGTTCATTTTTGAATTCTACACGTCAAAAAATGGTTGGGGTAAATTTTTGGGATTTTTCTAAAATACATGAATTTTTCATGAATAGTAAAAATAAAGTTTTGAGTTTTCAGTAGTTTAATGACATCATAATGAAGTAATAATTAAATATAAAAGTATGTCTGACTTTTTTATAGTAACTTATGACATGAGGTGTCCCAAGTGGCTAGAAACATGGGCAAATACCATGGGAAATCCCATGGTTTGGAAAAAACCACTAATGAGGTGTCCCTATGAAATTATTAAACAATTACCTCTCTTTTTTCTATAAATACCTACTCATACATTCGTTTTATTTCATTCAAAATCTTTCATTCTCAAAGATCTAGTGGTTTTACCTCTCTAGGAGTCCTCCCAAGGTGTCCCTAAGCCCCCAAGGTTCCATACCTCAAGATCTAGGAGTTATTCTACAAAGTAAGGGAATCCTTCACTCTCTTCTTTAAGTCGACTCTTCTTTTATGTTAGCTATTTGAAATTCATTTATAATATGTTGGGGTTTGATTTTATTTATTATTATTACTATCCTTTTAATTTCAATATGATGAGATACCCTTTTTTTCTAATCATTTGAGTTTATGAAATTTTAAGCAACTCCGTTAGGCTGCTGAATTTTTATAAGGGATCTCTCAACTTTTATTTTATTTTCAAGTTCATCTCTTTTATTTTTCTCTCCTCACCTCCTCTATCAAAATGGCCATGATAAAATATAGTATAATATATATAATTTAATTATATCATGTGAATGTAATAACTATCATCAATATCCTTTCTCCCTCCCTTTTATTTTTATAAACGAAATCAACGTCAATGAGGTTCCAATTTATTACTTTTGTGGACAACGGAGTTTCGTTCTTCACTTTCTTCATCATTACTAGTCATGAGACCATTTCAATGGTTGAAATAGACAAGAATAGAATTATTTCATCTCATTGATGTTCTATAATCTTTACACACTCATAATACAGAATAATAATACAAAACGAGTTCATTGTATACAAAAGTGCCAAGCTAAATCCAAGCGTTTATCAAAAACTTTTAACTAATGACTCATCCTCATGTATATAACCTATAATCATTATAATATCATTTATATCCCTTTAATTTCACTAATAATATATATTAACAAATTTTTATATTTATCCACATTTCAAAATGCACTTCCATTCATGAGAGCAAGTAAATGAATCATGAAAACCAAGGAAGAAAATGCCTTCAAAACAATAAAATTGAACCTCTTAAACCCATTAAAAGGGCCATGAATAAACCTAATAAGATTATAATAAATCAATTAAATGTATAGGAGGTTATGTAATTATTAATTAATTAATCTAAATTTTATTATTCAGGTCATTAAAACAAATGAGGAACACACTCAAGCAAAAGGTAAGGGATCCTCTCTCTCACTTTTGTTCAAGAATATATCTTATGTTGTGCCCTTTTTATTTTAATTCCTAATGATGGGGTATGTTTTTGAACGTCCCCCATACTGACCTTGTGACATATAAATAATGTAATACCTCTTTACCTCTCATTAATCCCTCGCAATAACACTCGTCACCATGCCGAAATGTTTGTAAGGGGTTTCTCATCTCACTTTCATTTCTGTGAGATTTTCATTGTTCGCCACTTATTTCTTGTATGTGATATATGTGTACTATCATTTGATATATAATAACATGATTCTATTAATATTCATGTTATTCAATGATTCAATTGATTCTCATTAAGTTCTGGTCATATGATTCGACTAATTACATTATGGTAAGGGACTCTGTCTCAACTACCTTTTTGTTGTGACTAACTTTGTATTGTGCACCTAATAATCCTTATGTGGTGTACCTACTGCCCATTTCAGATAAAATTTCATTTGAAATTATATTTATATTAAATATCCATAATCTCATGTCATGGATATGTTTTTTGTCTAAACCGTATACCATCTTACATATGGTGTTTATTTGGAAAGTTATTTTAATTATGGAAATATTGATGAATCCATATACTCTTCTCTATATGGATATTGAAAAGGAATATTTATATTGTATTGAATCAATGTATAAAGAATTATTTGGACATGTAGTGGTGGGTGGGGCCTGCTATAGCCCCTCGATGCATCAGTAGGTCTCATGAGACAAATCAATTGGCGACAAACCCTTCAAGTTTGTTTCCAAAAAAATCAGATGGGTTTCTACCCATATAACTAAACCGTTTTTACGGTATTATGGTTTCATGTGCCAAATACATGAAACCCACTCAATAAGAATTATCCTTATTCATTACCAGTTATTATTATTATCCATGAGGTTTTCACTATGACAAAATCTATGGATGTAGTTTCATTCTCAGTTTATTAATGGATTTAGTTTTTCATTTATTCACTATGCCATTTTGATTATGTCAGATTGATTATGATTCACTTATTATTGTACTCATGCTTCCGATAATTTTTATCCTTACTGAGCATTTGAGCTCACCCCTTTCATTGTTTACTTTCAACATGTGACAAAGAGGAGATCGTTTATTGAGTTCTTGTGGATGCAGTTTTTAGTTTTGTTATGTATTGTATTTTGTAAACTTTTCCAATGTAATTTGAGCAACATCTATGCATCTAGTTTCTTCAAGACTACTAAACTAATCATTCCTTTGGGATTTTCATTCCTTCTAACCATACCAATATCACATGTAATGCACCAGCTTCAGCCTAGAGGGGTCGGGGTGTTACAGTTGGTATCAGAGGAAGTTTAGTAGAAAAATTGAAAACTAGAGTAGGAAATTTATAGTTGGGAACAAATCCCTAAGGTAGTATTTGAGGATAAACGTACAAGAACTTCCTCGTATTTTGATAAGGAATAGATTATGTGAATCCTTCTAGCAAATACATCCCTTTCTAGATATGAACAGGTAGAGGTGGCTTTGACACATAGGTACCTAGGAGTGAAAGCTCTGACAAGGAGTTTTGGGCTTGACCCGGGGTATCCTATTACACAACAACGGGCCTTTCTACACTCTTGGTTACGACAATCCTGGGGTATATGCTTAGGATAATTCATATTTTCTTTTCAATCCATTATGAAGGAGTTAATGTAAATTTTCCCTCAGAGGAACCATGTTTACAAGATTAGATATGCATAGAATTTCAATCTATGTTAAGAGATTTTCTATTTGAGATTCATAAGATAATCTATTGTATCCCATTATTTAGAAATAGAATCTAATGGAAGAAGAGGAATCAATACTCATGGGCACGGTAAGTATCTTCCTACTGAGTAAGTCAACACATTCAACGTTGGAGCAGATCAGATCATGACCATATTGGGACAACTTACTCAAGTTGTAATGAATAACAATGCAACACCTGTGTTGGACCGTTTCATGTGGTAGAAGCTCCCATATTTCAGCGGGACTACTAATCCAGTGGTTACTGAGTAATGGATCAATTACCTTGAAAATATATTCATGGAATTAAGATGCAATGAAAATGAAAAGGTAGTACTGGTAGTATATTGTCTCAAGGGAGACGCTGATCAATGGTGGTCACTGATTCAAAATACCATGAAGGAAGAAGAGATAGATGATATGGAATGGATGACTTTTAAGGAAATATTCTTCAAAAAATATTTCCATCGTGAGAAACGAACTGAAATGAAGAGGAAATTCTTTGGCTTGAAACAAAAGGAAGAAGACAGTGTTGCAGAGTATGAGGCTACCTTCACAAGGCTAGCCAGGTATGCCGTGGATTACGTACATGACTCAGCAGACAAGATTGATCATTTCTTTGAAGTTCATAAGCCAAGTCTTCACAGGGCACTGACTTCTTAATCATTTTCATCATATAATGAAATTGTATCAAGTGCCACTAAAACAGAGAAGGAATTTTCTAAATCAAATTATTTCAAAGGAAACTAAGATAAGAAGTGGTACTCTCATAACAAAGGAAAAAGAGAATCACCAAAGAAGAGAAAGGGAACGAATAGTTTCCCATTATGTGAGAACCATAGAAAGAACCATCTCAGGAAATGATTGAAAGGCATGGGAGTCTACTATAATTGCGGAGAAAAGGGTCATCGATCTGGTGAATGCAAGGGGAAGAAACAATTCAATGATTGTAACAACCCAAAGTTTCATTAATGGAAATCCCTCTTGATCTAATTAAATGTCTCTTTATGTTTATATAAAATTTCAACTTCTTTGGTTTTATGTTAAGAATTTTTACCATTTCTAATATAGCCATTGAACATTGATCACATGATTAGTATAAATATAGGACTTTAACAAATCCAATTTACTCAGACAAAGGAAGCGATGACCTCATCCAGTAGAAATTCCCCATACGAAGCCCATTTGTCGGAGCTCGGAAAAGAGGTGGCGTCCTTAGGCTTCACTCTTGACCAAGCCCAAGCTGAGCTTCATCATGTCAAGATCGAATGGGACCGTCTATAGGAAAAGTGGAAGTTGATAGAGATTACCACTCAAGCAATGTTATCTGAGCCACCCCAAGAGTCTGTCACCATCGCACACCTCACCCTTAGGTCTTATGAGGCTATTTTAAGGGGTTATGTAACAAATCACTTGTAATATGTTCATGTATATTATTTTTTTATATAATAATGAATATACCTCCTTGTCTTTTTTTGATACATTGTAAATAGTTTTAGAGTACAAATAGTGTTTTTAGTTATTATTTAATTAAGAATTCTGTTTTATTAAATTAAGGGATTTTTGAATTAAATAATATTTTAATAAAATAATAATAATATTATTAAATTAATTTTTATTAAATATTAATGATCTTATAATTTTATGAATGCAATTATAATTTTTATTAAGGCTTGAAAGCCATTTTTGTCAAAACCCATGAATTTTTTATAAATGTCGATTTTTATTTTAAAAGTGGAAATTAACATATTTAAAAAATTATTTAGATAAAATAAATTTTATTTCTGGAATCAGAATGTCGAAATTATCCAACGGTGAATTTTTCATAATTTTCTGAGACAGTCAAATGTTTGGGTAAAAATTAAATACCGTTTAAATATATAATGTGTTTTATGACATCATAATGACCCAATAGTGATGTAATAAAATACTATAATCTTTATGTTCGGACAATATATGTTTTACCATTAAAATATTGTGGTTTTGGGTTTGTTTGACTTACTTTTGAAAGCATTAATGGTCCCCTCAAGATTTATTAAACACCTTGTCTTTTTAAATTAATTTCCATGGGAGTGTGACTCACCTCCACATAAGCAACCTCATTATTTTAAGAAGTTCGAACATTGTCCTTATAAAATATTGTTTTTCTCTTCCCTTTTCCAAAAACCATGGGAAAAAACCATGGGATGGTTTGTGGTTTGGATTAATTTAATATAAGGGGTCCCAAACCTAAATAAGAAAGAATTCCCTCACCTTTCCTATATAAACCCACCCAAGCTCCCACTTCCTCCTCACTCAAAGCCTTTTGAGTTCGTCCAACCTCTGCCCTACTCTCTCTAGAATCCTCCCAAGGTGCCCCAAGCTCCCAAGAAGCCTCTCTCAAGCCTCTCTCAAACCTTTGGAAGCACACTTCCAAGTAAGGGTTTTTTCTTCTTTTCTCATTTTTGTCCAATTTTCTTTAAGTTGTTTTTCCCTTTTAATTTCAATTATGAATGTTGGGGTATGGTTTCGCACCTCCCCCATACTTCCATCTTTATGTTTAAATGATTTGAGATCCCTTTCTCTCTCATTAAATGCCTCCCATGTACACCCATTACTATGCCGAAATTCCGAAAGGAACTTCTCTCTCCTCTTTTACATTCAAGCAATACTTTTGTATCATGAATCTAAATTACATTACAATTGTTAGGACATGTATCTATATGAACTACTTACTGTCCATTACATGTAAATATGACTAGGAACCCATTTCTCTCTCATCAACCATTTTTATGAATTCTTATGTCACGCCGTTACGCTGCCGAATCGCACCGATTTTCGAAGCCAATGCCATTGTGTAGTGGATACCATGCCCATTTCTCCATCAAGGGTATTCAACTTTATGCACATTTACTTATTGATTAAAAAGTTTCATGTATGAATTCCACATTTCTTTATCGTGGAATAAATGATGATGTTTTATGAATCCATGTTTTATGATCTATGTGGCACACTTATGCATGAAATGAAATGTTTAAGAAGGGTGCGCCCTTATAGTGCTCCAATGCATTGGGTAAAGTATAGTATCATGATACGTCATGTGCAATGAGTGTTGACTCATGATAATTCAAGTTCAATGAGGGTTTACTTGTGCTTCATGTGCAATGAGGATTTACTCATGCTCTATGTGCAATGAGCCTTGGCTCATGCTAATTCCATATTAAGTGTTGTTGCCACATTTCCATGTTATGATTATCATGATTTATCATGCCTTTATTTTCATGTTTATTTTATGCTCTATTGATATGCCTATTGTCTAACATGTATTGTACTCCTCATGTTATTCCATGTGTACTCCCTTACTGGGCTTTATAGATCACCCTTTTCTTATGCATGTCCTCAGGTTACCCCATACAATGCTAAGTACGAGGGAATATAGTGGTCATGTAAAATAAGTTTTCAATAAAGATGTTGTATTTCAAGTTTTAAGTTTTTATGTAATGATCCTAATCCCCAAAGACAATAAACCTCTCAATCTTTTTTTTTGTATCAAGTGAAGTTTAATGTAATAAATCATGTTTAAGTTTGTAATAAAAGCAGGGTTGTCATAGTTGGTATCAAAGGATAGGTTTAGTTATTTTTGGGATTAGGATTAGAAAACCCTAGTAAAGCCTTAGAGACAAGACTAAGTATAATAAAAACATCCCTAAGTTTTGGTGAGTATTGAGTAAGTGGTTTATCAATAAAATACATCCCTGTCTGGATACGAGCAGGTAGAGGTGGCTCTAGCACAGATGTATTCTAGGGGTAAAACCCGAAAACACCACTTTGAGCTAGACTCGAACGGGAACTGGTGCACGACAACAAGCCTTGCTGCACTCTTGGTTACGACACTCCCAGGGGATATGTTTTGAAAAATTCACAAGCTTAGTATGAACCCTTATTAAGGGAATTAAAAAAATTCCCCTAAGAATATATGTTAGAAAGTAGATCATGAAAAGCCTAGATTGAAGCCTATAGACTCATAAGTTAATGAAATGAAAGTTTATTTATAAGTCATCAACTTTTGTCTTTGGATTACCCTTTATGTGTTACCCAAAACTTTCCTTTTATTCGATCCAATGGCCAGTAATAGGAGGACTCCAGCTAACAACCGTTGTGAAGATCAGTGTGATGACTGTACTAATGAGATGCCCAATCCAATGGGAGCAGGAATCACGAACTTTGTCACGCTTGTCTCTCAGCTAACTCAAGTTTTGAATAGAAACATGGGTCAAGAGGAACGTTCAACCCCCCCTAAGAAATAACAAGTCACTATAGAGAGCTTCATGAGATAAATACCTCCTACTTTTAGTGGATCATCCGATCACACAATCGATGAACAATGGATCAACTCCATTGAAAAGATATTCTCCTTCCTCCAATGTTCTAAAAAAGAGAAGGTTCTCCTGGCGGCTTATCGTATGGAGGGTGATGCTAATCAATGGTGGACGTTGATCAAAAATACGAAGCCTGAGGAGGAGATCGAGGTTTTGGAATGGAAGGATTTCCGGAAGATGTTTTTCGATAAATATTTTCCGTGCACCCTCCGGCTTAAGATGGAAAGGGAATTATTTTCCCTCAAGAAAAAAGATGAAGAATCTGTTGGAGCGTACGAGGAAAACTTCCCAAGGCTTGCACGATACGCTTCTGGCTTTGTCGTTACCCCTGAATGCAAGGTTGAACACTTCTTTGGTGGGATGAAGCCTAGCTTACAGAAATCATTAGCGATCCGTGACTTCGACAGTTATGAGGAAATTGTCCGATGTGCCCTCAAGGTTGAAATGGAGATCGGGGAATCACAGGGGTATCATGGGGATAAGAAGCGTAAGGTTGACTTCAATGCTGGTGGTCTGATGGATAAATCCAATGGTGCTAAGAAGATCCAGCAGCCCACTTTCCAAAAGTGCGGAAAGAAGCACCCTGAGAATTTCCTTAAGGGGATGAGGAAATGCTTCAGGTGTGGAAGAGAAGGGCACCTAGCTGTTAACTGTCGGCAAGAAAAACCCACGGCTGCGAAAGAGGAGAGGAACGCTCCGTTCGAACCTCAACGCATTGTTTAATGCTACAAATGCAAAGAACCAGGTCATTTTGCAAATCAGTTCCCTAATCCAAGGGTTTTCAGAGACAACCAACAACCTCCAAGGCATCAAGGAAGAGATTTTTCCATCAATTCTGCCGAAGTGAACCCCAACAACGAAGTGGTGACAGGTACGCTAATTATTCATTCAAGAATAGCAAACGTAATTTTTGATTTAGGTTCTATGCATTCTTTTATATCTCGAAAGTTTAGTAGAACAATCCCAACACCACCAAAAATCATGGAAGTAAAGATGTCGGTGAGTACTGCAAATGGGGAAATCATTGCATCCCAGGAATATAAGTCCTCCCCTATTATAGTTTGTGGATTGTATTTCCCGGAGAACCTCTTCATACTCCCTCTCGTGGAATTTGATGCAATTCTTGGCATGGATTGGCTTTCCTTATATAGATCCAACATAAATTGTCGGGAGAGGGAAATCACACTCCATATGGAGAATCGACCCCTGATTCTTTACAAGTGTAAGGAGGAAGATGAATCTCCTTTAGCTCCATCATCTCAAGCATGAATATTACTGCCTTATGAGCACGTGTATCTGGCTCAGCTGATTGAGTCCAAGGAAGAAACCATCCTTGAAGAAATTCCTATTGTGAGGGAATTCGCTGAAGTGTTTCCCGAGGAACTGCCTGATCTTCCTCCAAGAAGAGATGTTGAGTTGTCAATTGAACTTATACACGGGGCTTTACAAATATCCAAGACTCCATATAGAATGGCTATTGTTGATCTTGAAGAGCTGAAGAAAAAAACTACAGGAGAATCTAGATAAAGGGTTTATATGCCCAAGTGCTTCACCATGGGGTGCACCAGTCCTCTTCGTCAAGAAGAAGGATGCATCAATGCAGCTTTGCATCAATTATTGTGAACTTAACAAAATCATGATAAAGAACAAGTATCCTCTCCCATGAATTGATGACTTGTTCGATCAGCTGCATGGAGAACAATACTTCTCCAAGGTGGACTTGCGGTCGGGATATTATCAAGTAAGGGTGAAGAAGGAAGATATCCCCAAGACTGCTTTTCACACAAGATATGGGCACTATGAATTCATAGTAATGCCTTTTAGACTCACTAATTCTCCAGAAATATTCATGGACTTGATGAATAGAGTCTTTAGAGATTACCTTGACAAATTTTTGGTAGTCTTTATAGATGATATTCTAATATACTCCAAAACCAAGGAGGATCATGAGGTGCATTTAAGAACTGTATTGGAGACTTTGCGCAAGGATAAGCTCTATGAAAAGTACAACAAGTATGAGTTCTAGTTGAAGGAAGTCTCATTCTTGGGCCATATCACCACAAGCAATGGGATATCTGTGGATCCCTCCAAAACAGATGCAATTGAGGGATGGACGAGGCCAACATCGGTAACAGATATCCATAGCTTCTTGGGGTTAGTTGGGTATTATCGACGATTTGTGAGAAATTTCTCATGATTGTCTAACCCTCTTACCAAGCTAACTCAAAAGGGAGTAAAGTTTTCTTGGAGTGATGAATGCGAAGAAAGCTTCAAGAAGTTGAAAAGGAGGCTTATCACTGCACCCGTTCTCACTTTACCCACAAGTGGGGAACTTTTTGTGGTATTCAGTGATGCTTTAAAGAAGGGCTTAGGCTGTGTGCTAATGCAGAATGATAAAGTGATATCCTATGCCTCAAGGAAATTGAAAATCCATGAGCGAAACAATCCAACACATGATATGGAGTTGGCAGCGGTGATCTTTGCCTTGAAAATCTGGCGGCATTATCTCTATAGAGAGAAATGTGAGATATATACAGACCACAAGAGTCTTAAATATATATTCACACAGAAAGAGCTTAATATGCACCAGAGAAGATGGATAGAGCTCATCAAGGATTATGACTGTTCAATACATTACCACCCTGGGAAAGCGAACAAGGTGGAAAATTCCCTAAGTAGAAACGACCCAGTGATTCTATCAATGATGAGAATTGAGAAGGATCCAATATTATTAGACTTGATGAAGATGGACATGGGAATAAAAGAGAAGGGAACATCATCAATCCTTTCCCAAATGATTTCTCAACCATCTCTTTTGTAAAGGTTAAAGGATGCTCAAAAGGATGATGTGGGAATTCAGGAAAAAATGGAAGCTATCAAAAAAGGGAAATCCTTAGAGTTTAATGTTAATGAAGAAGGAATTGTGCGGTTTGGGAAAAGACTATGTGTTCCATCACGTCTGAAGATGAAGAAGGAACTTTTATATGATGCACATAGTTCAAATTTCTCTATTAACCCAGGGAGCACAAAGATGTGTCAAGATCTCTGAGAAAACTTTTGGTGGGATAATATGAAGAAGGAGATCGCTGACTATACATCAAAGTGCCTGGTGTGCCAGCAAGTGAAGGAATAGAGGCAGAAGTCTAAGGGGATGATGCAACCATTGACCATACCAGAATGGAAATGAGAGAACATCACCAGGGACTCTGTCACCAGACTTCCAAGGACATCCAAAGTCAACAATGCAATCTGGGTTGTTGTGGATCGTCTTACAAAGACAACACACTTCATTTCTATTCAAGAGGATTTCTCATTGGATCAACTGGAACAAATATATATCAGGGAAGTGGTAAGGTTGCATGGAGTACCACTATCTATTTTGTCTGACCGAGATCCAAGATTCATCTCTAAGTTTTGGAAGAGTCTTCAACATGCTCTGAATACTGAACTAAACTTCAATACGGCTTATCACCCTCAAACTGATGGCCAATCCGAGCGGACTATCCAAACACTTGAGGACATGTTGAGAGCGTGCTCAATGGACTTTAAAGGAGGATGGGATCAACATCTTCCTCTGGTTGAGTTCTCTTATAATAACAGTTTCCACTCAAGCATCCAAATGGCACCATATAAAGCCCTCTATGGGAAAAGGTGCAGAACACCAGAATGTTGGGATGAGGTCGGTGAACATAAGCTTCTTGAACCAGAAATGGTCGAGGAAATGGTGGAGAAGGTGAGAACCATTCAGCAGAATATCAAGGCAGCTCAGAGTCGACAGAAGAGTTATGCAGATAACCGTCGACGAGACCTTGAGTTTAAAGTTGGAGACATGGGTTTTCTATGCATATCTCCATGGAATAATGTCATGAGGTTTGGAAAGAAAGGGAAGTTAAGTCCAAGGTACATCGACCCCTTTGAGATTCTTGATTGTGTCGGGGCTGTGGCCTATCGACTAGCACTTCCACCTGCCATGGACAAAGTACATGATGTCTCTCATATATCCCTCTTAAGGAAGTACATACCAGACCCTTCACATGTACTCTCTTCTAAGGTGGTACACTTGGAGGATTATCTTTCTTATGAAAAGAAACCAGTGAAGATCTTAGATCATAGAGAAAAATTTCTACGAAATAAGACAATTCCCCTCGTCAAGGTGTTGTGGAGAAACCACAAGTTTGAAGAAGCGACTTGGGAATCAGAGGAAATGATGAAGCTGAGTTACCCACATATGTTTTAGTGTGGGAAAAGAAAAATTTCGAGGGAGAAATTTCTTAAGGGGGGAATATTGTAACAACCCAAAGTTTCATTAATGGAAATCCCTCTTGATCTAATTAAATGTCTCTTTATGTTTATATAAAATGTCAACTTCTGTGGTTTTATGTTAAGAATTTTGACCATTGCTAATATAGCCGTTGAACAGTGATCACATGATTAGTATAAATATAGGACTTTAACAAATCCAATCTACTCAGACAAAGGAAGAGATGGCCTCATCTAGTAGAATTTCCCCATACGAAGCCCATTTGTCGGAGCTCGGAAAAGAGGTGGCTCCCTTGGTCTTCGCTCTTGACCAAACCCAAGCTGAGCTTCATCATTTCAAGCTCGAACAGGTCTACCTATGGGAAAAGTGGAAGTTGATAGAGATTACAACTCGAGCAATGTTATCTGAGCCACCCCAAATGTCTGTCACCATCGCACTCCTCACCCTTTGGTCTTATGCGGCTATTTTAAGGGGTTATGTAACAAATCACTAGTAATATGTTCATGTATATTATTTTTTATATAATAATGAATATACCTCCTTGTCTTTTTTTGATACATTGTAAAAAGTTTTAGAGTACAAATAGTGTTTTTAGTTATTATTTAATCAAGAATTCTATTTTATTAAATTAAGGGATTTTTGAAATAAATAATATTTTAATATAATAATAATAATAATAATAAATTAATTTTTATTAAATATAAATGATCTTATAATTTTATGAATGCAATTATAATTTTTATTAAGGCTTGAAAGCCATTTCTGTCGAAACCCGTGAATTTTTGATAAATGTCGGTTTTTATTTTAAAAGTGAAAATTAACATATTTAGAAAAGTATTTAGATAAAATAAATGTTATTTCTGGAATCAGGATGTTGAAATTATCCAATGGTGAATTTTTCATAATTTTCTGAGACAGTCAAATTTTTGGGTAAAAATTAAATACCATTTAAATATATAATGTGTTTTATGACATCATAATGACCCAATAGTGATGTAATAAAATACTATAATATTTATGTTCGGCCAATATATGTTTTAACATTAAAATAATGTGATTTTTGGTTTTTTTACTTACTTTTCAAAGCATTAATGGTCCCCTCAAGACTTATTAAACACCTTGTATTTTTAAATTAATTTCCATGGGAGTGTGACTCATCTCCACATAAGCAACCTCATTATTTTAAGAATATCGGAACTTGGCCTTATAAAATATTGTTTTCCTCTTCCCTTTGCCAAAAACCATGGGAAAAAACCATGGGATGGTTTGTAGTTTGGATTAATTTAATATAAGGGGTCCCAAACCTAAATAACAAAGAATTCCCTCACCTTTCCTATATAAACCCACCCAAGCTCCCACTTCCTCCTCAATCAAAGCCTTTTGAGTTCATCCAAACTCTACCCTACTCTCTCTAGAATCCTCCCAAGGTGCCCCAAGCTCCCAATAAACCTATCTCAAGCCTCTCTCAAGCCTTTGGAAGCACACTTCCAAGTAAGGGTTTTTTTCTTCCTTTCTCATTTTTGTCCAATTTTTATAAGTTGTTTTTCCCTTTTAATTTCAATTATGAACATTGGGGTATGGTTTCAAAACCCCCCATAATTCCATCATTATGTTTTAATTATGGGATACCCCTTTATCTCTCATTAAATTCCTCCCATGTACACCCGTTACTATGCCGAAATTCCGAAAGGAACTTCTCTCCCCTCTTTTACATTCAAGCAATACTTTTGTATCATGAATCTAAATTAAATTAAAATTATTGGGACATGTATCTATATGAAGTCATTACTGTCCATTACATGTAAATATGACGAGGAACCCATTTCTCTCTCATCAACCTTTTTTTATGAATTCTTATGTCATGCCGTTACGCTGCTGAAATCGCATCGATTTTCTAAGCCAATGCCATTGTGTAGTGGATACCATGCCCATTTATCCATTAAGGGTATTCAACTTTATGCCCATTTACTTATTGATTACAAAGTTTCATATATTAATTCCACATTTCTTTATCATGGAATAAATTATTATGTTTTATGAATCCATGTTTTATGATCTATGTGGCACACTTAGGCATGAAATGAAATGTTTAAGAAGGGTGCGCCCTTATAGCGCTCCAATGCATTGGGTAAAGTATAGTATCATGATACATCATGTGAAATGAGTGTTGACTCATGCTAATTCAAGTGCAAAAAGGGTTTACTCGTGCTTCATGTGCAATGAGGATTTACTCATGCTCTATGTGCAATGAGGCTTAGATCATGCTAATTCCATGTTAAGTGTTGTTGCCACATTTCCATGTTATGATTATCATGCTTTATCATGCCTTTATGTTAATGTTTCTTTTATGCTCTATTGATATGCCTATTGTCTAACATGTATTGTACTCTTCATGTTATTCCATGTGTACTCCCTTACTGGGCTTTATAGCTCACCCTTTTCTTATGCATGTCCTCAGGTTACCCCATGCAATGCTAAGTGCGAGGTAATATAGTGGTCATGTAAAGGAAGTTTTCAATAAAGATGTTGTATTTCATGTTTTAAGTTTTTATGTAATGATCCTAAGCACCAAAGACACTAAACCTCTCGATATTCTTTGTTGTATCAAGTGAATTTTATTGTAATAAATCATGTTTAAGTTTGTAATAAAAACAGGGTTGTCATAATGATATTCAATGCTACATTTGCAGAGAGATGGGACACTATGCAAATGAGTGTCCTATGCGCCAACGAAACATGCCTCAGAAAATGCCAAGTGAGCAAGGGAGAGCCTATATGATTACAACCATAGAGGATGAAGTTCCTAGTGACGTGGTGGTAGCTACTTTAATTGTTTCCTCAAACTTATCCGACACTTTATTTGATTCTGGATCATCGAATTCATTTATATCCTCTCAGTTTGCCAAGAAAATTAGATATGTCCAACTTGATTTAATAAAAAAGTTGTCAGTCAAAACTCCCATGGGACGTATCATTGCAACAAAGGCATGTCGACTAGTCCCACTCCAAACAACAAAACGTTCTTTAGTTGCTAACCATATCATCATACCCATGAATGAATTTGATATAATTCTCGGTATGGATTGGCTATCAAATTATGATGCGAGGTTTTATTAAAAGAAAAAGGAAGTTACAATATTTGAAATTGGTGTAGAATCTCTTATCTTTAGAGCGGAGAATTCACCATCTAATTCTTATCTAGACCCACCCCCAATAGCTCTATTGAATGAAATTATTGGAGGGGAAGAGAACCCAATATCTATGGGTGAGGAAAGAAATATTCTAATTGAATATGTTCATATAGTGAAAGAATACATTGATGTGTTTCCAAAGAATTTACCTGGACATCCTAAAGAGCAGAAAATTGAGTTTTCCATCGACTTAATTCCTGTTGAAAGACCTATATCAAAGACCCTATATAGAACGGCCACTGTGGAGTTAGTGGAGCTGAAGAAACAACTAGAATTGTTGAGTGAAAAAGGATTTATTCAACCTAGTATTTCTCCATAGGGAGCCCCGGTCTTGTTTGTAAAGAATAAAGATAGATCCATGAGGCTATGCATTGATTACAGAGAAATCAATGCTATTACAAAAAAGAATAAGTATCTTCTACTCTGGATTGATGATTTATTTGAACAACTTCATGGAGCTCAAAACTTTTTAAAGATTGATCTTCGATCCAGATATCATCAACTGAGTGTGAGGAAGGAAGATATTATGAAGACAACATTTCAAACCAGGTATGAGCATTATGAGTTTATAGTGATGCCTTTTGAACTAATGAATTCACCACCTGTTTTCATGGATTTAATGAATAGAGTTTTCAAGGAATATATTTATAACTTTGTTGTGGTATTCATCGATGATATACTCATATACTCAAAAGGCTATTAAGACCATGAGAATCACTTGTGAGTTATTCTTTGAACTCTTAGAAGAAATAAATTATATGGGATGTTTAGCAAGTGCGAATTTTGTCTTCAATTAGTTTCTTTTTTGGGCCATATTGTTTCTAAGTATGGAATCCTAGTTGATCCTGCGAAGACAAAGGAAATCCAAGATTATCCCACACCAACAAACATAACTGAGGTACACTGTTTTATTGGATTAATAGGTTTTTATCGACGTTTCATTCAGAATTTTTCCCGACTGGCTAATCCGCTAACCAAGCTCACACATAAAGGAGTTAAGTTTGTGTGGACAAAAGAATGTATAGAATGCTTCGATGAATTGAAAAGAATATTGGTCAATGCTCCAATTTTGACTCTTCCATCAAGAAGTGATTGATTTGTAATATACAACGATGCATCAAAGAATGGACTGGGTTGCATCATTATGAAAAATGATAAAGTTATTGCTTATGCATCAAGACAGTTGAAGACTCATGAGAAAAATTATCTAACTAATGATCTTGAGTTAGCAGCTATAATCTTTACTCTGAAAATATGGAGGCATTATCTCTAAGGAGAGAGATGTGAGATTTATACGGACCACAAGAGTTTGAAATATATTTTCACACAAAAAGAACTCAACATGAGGAAAAGAAGATGGCTTGAGTTACTCAAAGATTACAATTGTTCAATACACTACCACCCAGGAAAGGTGAATAAGGTGACAGATGCATTAAGCAGGAAAGATCATGGCCTTCTGACTCAAATGAGGATTTAAAGAGATCCTATGTTCATGGATCTACTGAAGATAGATATGGGAATTGTTAAGGAATGGAAAAAATCACTCCTCTTTCAAATAATTGATAAAACATCTTTACTAGAGAAGATAAAAATTTCTCAATCTAATGATGAGAATCTGAACAAAAAAATTAATGCTGTTAAGGATGAGAGACTGGCTGACTTCATGTATGAAGAAGGTGTTCTGATGTTTAGGAAGAGGTTATGCATTCCATCAGTACCTGAGCTAAAAAGTGAACTATTAGACGATGCTCATAGCTCAAATTCCTCTATACACCAGGGTAGCACCAAGATGTATAGATATCCGAAGTAATATTTTTGGTGGGATAATATGAAGCGAGAAATTGTTGACTACATGTCAAGGTGTCTAGTTTTTCAACAAGTGAAGGCGGAGAGACAACATCCCAAAGGAGTGATGCAACCTCTACCTATTCCTATGTGGAAGTGGGACAACATTACGATGTATTTTGTCACCGGACTACTGAGGACACCTAGAAGGAATGATGCAATATGGGTAATTGTTGATCGTCTCACTAAAACAACACATTTACTTCTAATAAGAGAGGATTTACCACTTGAACGCTTGGCAAGACTTTATATTAATGAAGTTGTGAGACTTCATGGTGCACCTCTATCAATTGTCTCTAATAAAGATCCCCGGTTTATGTCAAAATTTTGGAAAAGTATCCAGAAGGATTTGAATACTGAGCTTCATATGAGTAACACATATCACCCCAAACCGACAGAAAATCTGAAAGGAATATTCAAACTCTAGAAGATATGCTAAGTTCATGTTATCTTGACTTCCAAAGTATGTGGGATCAATACTTTCCTTTGATGGAATTTTCATACAACAATAGTTTCCATTCTTGTATTCAAATGGCTTCATATGAAGCATTATATGAAAAGAGATGTTGAACTCCAACTTGTTGGGATGAAGTTGGTGAGAGGAAACTTATAGGCCCAAAAATTATTGAAGAGACCATGACAAAGGTGAAGAAAATACAAGCCCATATTAAAGCATCCCAAAGTAGGCATAAGAGTTATGCTGACAACTGAAGAAAGGACTTGGAATTTCAAGTGGGAGATCATGTATTCCTGAAAGTATCTCCATGGAAGGGCGTCTTAAGGTTCGGTAAGAAAGGGAAACTGAGCCCCAGGTACATCAGACCATTTAAAATTTCAGGAATAATCGGAGCTATATCTTACTATTTAGCGATGCCACCAAATATCTCTAGAGTTTATGATGTGTTCCATGTATCATTGTTAAAGAAGTACATGCCAAACCCGATGCATGTACTCACATATGAAGAAATATAACTGGAACCTAATTTGTCATACTGTGAAGAGCCTATTAGGATTCTTGACACAAGGGAGCAGGTATTGAGAAATCAAACAACTCATCTAATAAAGGTTATTTGGAGAAACCAAAATATGGAGGAAGCAACATGAGAACCAGAGGATTTCATGAAGAATAACCACCCACATCTTTTTGGTGGGCTTTATACATAAAATTTCGAGGACGACATTTCCGAAGGAGGGAATAATATAACACCCGAAACATTTTATGGTATGCTTCTATTAAATACATTCTATTAATCACTATGTTCCTTTGAAATAGCACTAGTTTATTTAGGAGATAGTCAAAACCTAGCCATTAAATATAAAATTTCTACTTCTATGTTTTGAATTTCGAAAAATGGTCATCTAGAGTTGTGATCAGTAAGTCATTTGGAGTCTGATAGAAAAAACTTGATTTTTGGTGAATAGTAAAATACTCTTATGAATAGTAATATGACCCTTATGAATAGTAAATAATAATATTATTTTATTTTCTTATGTAAATAAGATATTGAGATCTCAATTAGTTTTTCAATGAGAAATAAAACTAATTGCACCTTTAAGATTGTTATTTTTCGAATTAACTATGACTTTATTTAAAAATTAAATTTATAATACTTATAATTTTTTTTTCAAAAAATGGAGTTCATTTTTGAATTATACACGTCAAAAAATGGTCAGGGTAAATTTTTGGGATTTTTCTAAAATACATGAATTTTTCATGAATAGTAAAAATACAGTTTTGAGTTTTCGGTAGTTTAATGACATCATAATGAAGTAATAATTAAATATAAAAGTATTGTAAAATTTTTTACAGTAACTTATGACATAAGGTGTCTCATGTGGTAAAAACCATGGGAAAATACCATGTTCAAGCCCATGGTTTGGAAAAAACCACTAATGAGGTGTCCCTTTGAAATTATTAAAAAACTACCTCTCTTTTTCTATAAACACCCACTCATCCATTCGTTTTCTTTCATTCCAAATCCCTCATCCTCAAAGCTCTAGTGGTTTTACCTCTCTAAGAGTCCTCCCAAGGTCTCCCTGATCCCACAAGGTTCCATCCTTAAAGATCTAGGAGTTATTCTACAAGGTAAGGGAATCCTTCATTCTCTTCTTTAAGTCTACACTTCTTTTATGTTAGCTATTTGAAATTCCTTTCTCATATGTTGGGGTTTGATTTTATTTATTCTTCTTACTGTACTTTTTATTTCAATATGATGAGATACAATTTTGTTCTCATCAATTTATTTTATGAAATTTTAAGCGATGCTGTTAGGCTGCTGAATTTTCATAAGGGATCTCTCAACTTTTCTTTTATTTTCAAGTTCATCTCTTTCATTTTTCTCTCCTCACTTCCTCTGTCCAAATGACCATGATAAAATCCAGTATCATCTATATACTGGAATTATATCATGTGAATGGAAGAACTATCATCAATATCCTTTCTCCCTCCCTTTTATTTTTATAAACGAAATCAACGTCAATGAGATTCCAATTTATAACCTTTGTGGATGATGGAGTTTCATTCTTCACTTTATTCATCATTACTTGTCATGGGACCATTTTAATGGTTGAAACAGATAATAATAGATTTATTTAATCTCATTGATTTTCTAGAATCTTTACACACTCATAATACGAAATAATAATACAAAACGAGTTCATTGTATACAAAACTGCCAAGCTAAATCCAAGCGTTTATCAAAAATGTTTAACTAATGATTCATCCTCATGTATATAACCCATAATCATTATAAGATCATTTATATTTCTTTAATTTCACTAATAATATATATGAACAAATATTTATATTTATCCACATTTAAAAATGAACTTCCATTCGTGAGAGCAAGTAAACGAATCATGAAAACCAAGGAAGAAAATGCTGCCAAAACAATAAAATTGAACCACTTAAACCCATTAAAAGGTCCATGAATGAACCTAATAAGGTTATAATAAATCAATTACATATATAAGATATTCTGGAATTATTAATTAATGAATCTAAATTTGATTATTCCAGTCATTAAAACAAACGAAGAACACACTCGAGGAAAAGGTAAGGGATCCTTTCTCTCACTTTTGTTCAAGAATCTCTCCTATGTTGTGCCCTTTTTTATTTTAATTACTAATGATGGGGTATGTTTTATCACCTCACCCATAATTCCCTTTTGAAATATAAATAATTTAATACCCCTTTAAATTTCATTAATCCCTCGCAATAACACTCGTCACCATGCCGAAATTTTTGTAAGGGGTTTCTCATCTCACTTTCATTTCTGTGAGATTTTCATTGTTCGCCACTTATTTCTTGTATGTGGTATATGTATACTGAAATTTGATATATAATAACATGATTATATTTATATTCATGTTATTCAATGATTCACTTGATGCTTATTAAGTTCTGGTCATATGATTCGACTGATTACATTGTGGTAAGGGACTCTGTCTCAACTACCTTTTCGTTGTGACTAACTTTGTATTGTGCACCTAATAATCCTTATGTGGTGTACCTACTTCCCATTTTAGATCAAATTTCATTTGAAATTGTATTTATATTAAATATCCATAATCTCATTTCATGGATATGTTTGTTGTCTAAACCATATACCATCTTACGTACTGTGTTTATTTGGAATGTTATTTTAATTATGGAAATATTGATGAATCCGTATACTCTACTCTATATAGATATTGAAAAGTCATATTTCTATTATATTGAACCAATGTATAAATAATTCTTTGGAAATGCAGTGGAGTGTGGGGCCATCTATAGCCCCTCTATGCATCGGTAGGTCTCATGAGACAAATCATTTGGCGACAAACCCTTCGAGTTTGTTTCCAAAAAAATAAGACGAGTTTCTACCCATAGAACTAAACCATTTTTACGTTATTATGGTTTCATGTTCCAGATACATGATGTCCAATCAATAAGAATTATATTTATTCATTACCAGTAATTATTAATATCCATGAGGTTTTCACTATGAAAAAATCTATGGATGCAGTTTCATTCTCAGTTTATTAATGGCATTATTTTTTCATTTATTCACTATGCCATTTTGATTATGTCAGATTGATTATGATTCACTTATTATTGTAATCATGCTTCCGCTAATTGTAACCCTTACTGTGCATTTGATCTCACCCCTTTCATTGTTTACTTTCAACAAGTGACAAAGAGGAGATTTTTTAATGAGTTCTTGTGGATGTAGTTTTTAGTTTCGTTATGTATTGTATTTTGTAAACTTTTCCAATGTAATTTGAGCAACATCTATGTATCTAGTTTCTTCAAGACAACTAAACTGATCGTTCTTTTAGGATTTTCATTCCGTCTAACCATTCCAATATCAAAAGTAATGCACCGGCTCCATCCTAGAGGGGTCGGGGTGTTACAATTAGATTTTTAGGATTATTTTATCATTTAATAAAATAGTATTCATTTTAAAAACTCATTTTTGTCAATTTATAAACAATTCATATCAAGACTTAAAAAATCTACAAAAACATGATTATTTTGAACAACCTACATTAGTTCAAATATAATAAGTTATAATCCTTCATAAAATTCTTGTATGGAATAAAAAGTTTTAAAATAAATTTATTTTAATATTTATAATCTCATTTATTTAAAACATTCATTAATGAGGTAATCATTACAACATCATTGTTTCATAAATAAATTTATTTATTTGATGTATAAAAATTATAAATAAAATAACATGATGTAAGAAATATTTTTAGATTTCTAATGAATATTTATAGTTAAAAATATCACTTATATAACGCATTATAATTTTTTTACGAAGAGATATATGTTTATGTTACATTTTCCTTAACTTTAAAATAATTTTTATAAAGTTTCATTTTCACTTACAAGTGGCTCTAGGGGTCCCAAAATCGATCCAAGGATTCACTTGGTCTGAAATTTATCATCCAATAGGATTAGGACATGTGTTAAGGTAATTTAATATTATTATAATATTATTTTTTACCCTTATTTACCAGATTTACCCTTAAACTATAGTAAATAAAATATTTACTGAAGTTACTATTCATGATGTCTAAAAATAAAAGTTACATATTTACACAATTTGGACCTCCTGATTCCAAATATACAATCAATTTTTTCAAATTCAAAACACAAAAGTTTTAGAAATTAATTTAGAATTAATTCCTGTTGTCAAAACAAAAAAGTGTCTTTTTAAGAAATAATAACTATCAAAAGATTGACACTTTTATATGTCCAATTTCAAATTAAAATTACTTCCAATGAACCAAATTGGATTAAATGGTAAAAATATAATATAATTACACTTTAAAACCAATTAAAAAGATAATCTAACCATATAAATAAATTATATTAAAAGACAGTTTTGAATTAAAATGCAACATTTTTCACTATTCATTAAAAAATGAACATTATAAGAAAAATACCAAAATTTCATCCAAAGTAAATTTTTATGTCTCGATTCCAAAGAAGAATTTTATTTTCTCAAATAAAACATATAAAAGTTACAAAACTAGATTTAAAAAGGGTTCTCCATCAACAGGTGGTAAATCGAGCTTTTAAAGAATATTAGAGTATTTATGCTTAAAATTAGATTCATTCACATTTTAAGCCTCTAACTTTTATTGGATAAAGGTAAAGACATTTAAAAAACATGTATAATAATATTATAGTTAGTTCTATTCATTCCCTCTAATACAATGACTAGGCGTTAACTACCATTTAAAATAATATTATATTATTATTTTTTAGTATCACTCAGCCTTGTGTGCAACATGAGATTTCGGAGAAATCCATTGTTGAGTTTTAGGTATGCCATAGAACATAGAATCCCATTTAAAGTAAAATTAATATTTAATTCACAAATATTAATAAATATAAAAATATCACATCCTTTTTTACTTAGGATGTTACAACTACTACTAACTTTCAATCTACAGGCTCTCACATGATATTCATTCTTATTCTTAGATAAATATTTGGTCAATGATTCCACAAAATATTCTTCCATGGTAACTCGTCTTACTGTGACCTCACCCATATGAGAAAAATCCCTTATGAGGTGATACTTATGATTTATATGTTTCATTCATTGATGCAACTTGGGCTCTTTGGATAAGACCACTGTTATTATTTTCATCATAATATAGCATAACAACATCTTTAATTATTGTCACAATATAAAGATATTCAATAAATTTTAATATTAAAACTGTTTCTTTTTAAACATTAGAAGTTGTAATATACTCAGACACTACTATAGAATCAGTGACCACTAGTTTATTTGAAATATTACACCTCACAACCCATCCATTAAGGTAGATCACATATCCTGATCATGAATTCATATAATTATAATCTATCTAAAAACTAGAATCTTTTTATCCCATGATAATTAATTCCTAATCTTCTATATAATCTTGGACAAATTACATGGTATTCTCTAGATACATCAGGATAGTCTTTATAGCCATACAATGTGGATCTATTAGGTCTGTTTGATATGTTCCTACTATACTGATGACATAAACAACATCAAACCTGGTACATAGAAAGACACACATGACATATCCTATCACAGATGCGTAAATGATCCTACTCATTCTCTCTCTCCCCCTCTCCCAATACTCTTGCGCTATAGTAAAAATTTCATTGGAGATGTGTATACCATGTGAAACTAACAAAAATACCCTATTGAACTATTCTATATTGAATCCCTTCAATGCCTTAGTAATGTATGTACATTGACTTAGTTTAAAAAACCTCTTATATCTATCATGATGGATCTTGATCTCTAGAGTATAGGTTTCTTCACCCAAGTCTTTTACGGAGGACCATTTTTTTAACCACATATTAACTAAATTTAAGACTAGTATCTCATTTCCCATCAATATTAAATTTTCAACACAAACTATTAGGTAAGAAACTTCACTCCAACCAAACCTTTTGTAGACATAGGGATCAAATTTGATCTTTAAAAAATCAAATTGTATTATAGAGTCATAAAAACAAATGTTCCATGATCATGATTCTTGTTTTAATATATAAATGGATATCTGAAACTTTCAAATCTTATTAGAATCCTTTATATTCATATAACCTTTTAGTTATGTCATGTAGAAATGTTTCAAATTCTATTAAGGAAGGTTTTCTTTAAAACCAATTTTTAAATCTCATAATCATGGTATTTTTCTATAGAAAGTAGAATTATAATGGATTTCATCATAGAAATTGATGAAAATGATTCTTTATAGTATATTACTTGAAGTTTCAAAAACCCTTTAGCCACCTGTCATGATTTATAGGTACTAGTTTTTATATCCATGTCCAACTTCTTATTGAATACCCATTTTCACCCAACAAGATTTACATCAACTGGAGGATCTACCAAAACCTAGTCTTGGTTCTGGTATATGGAATTCATTTGATATTCATGTGTTCTTTTCAATTTGCCTCTTCTGAGCCTTTTACCACTTCCTTTTAGGAAAAAAGGATAATTATATTCAACTAACAATGTGTCACCTGACTTGGTGACTAGAAAACCACATCTCTATAGTTCTCTAACCTCTCAAGTTTCTTTACACATTACTTGTGTCTTTATAACAACTTATTCCACTAGGATTTGTGAGATTTTTTCTTGTGCCAACTCTTGAAAATCCTAACCTTCAACTTAATTGAAGTATACCTTCCTCCTCCTATCTATTTTAGAGATAAATTCTATTTAAACAAAGGTGATATATTTATCAATCACAACTTTCTTATCTAAAATATTATATAGATAAAATAGTTTATTTTCTTTAAAATATCCTATAAGGATTAACTTCATGAATCATGATACTAGTTTTTTAGATATAACTATAAAAATTTCCCCACATTACCATGAATGAACATGTGACAAATTGGGTTTATTTCTATACCAGAGCTTAGTTGGAATACTATTTACCATCTTAGTTGGCACTCAGTTTAGTATGTATTCTACATTCTATAATGTGTATACCTAAAAAGATAATAGAGGACTCGAATGACTCATCATCGATATCACCATGAAAAAGAAGGTGAAATTTCTCTTTTCAATGACATAATTCCACTATGGTGTATAAGGAGAAGTGGGTTGAGATTTTATACCAAACTCTCTCAGATAATCGATGAACTATTTTTTAAGATACTCCCACAACAATCTATGTAATGTTTCTTTATCCTCTTACCAAGAAGATTCTCTACTTCATTTTTTCATTTCTCAAAATTTTCAAAGGAATCAAACTTATACCTTGTTAATTAAACATATCCATATTTTATAAATTTGTAATTAAAAGTTATGAAGTATGAGTATCCACATCCATATTATACTAGAAAAGGTTCACACATACATTTGTATGAATTGATTATAGATGATCTATAATTAATTCAAACTTAACACTAAATGGATCTTCTATCATTTGTCCTTGAATACAAGAATGAAATATTTTTAGGGGCTTTACTTTAAATGAATCTAAATATCCTTCTTGATATAACTCCATCAAAAACTTATCATTTACATAACCATTCTAGTGATACCACAACTGGGTGTGGTATGAGTCATGTGAACTTTATTCATTATCATTTTTTAATAATTGAGTTTTGTATTCTAGTACATACAGACCATTATTTAAATGTACCATCCATATCATATGTTAACTTTATAAAAGTAGAAACTATTATTTTCAAACTTGAAAATAAATCCATCCATATCTAAACTAGACATAGATATTATGTTTTTAAGGTTACTTTGGGAACATAATAACAATTATTAAAAAATAGAATAAATCCCGTTGGAAATATGATATGGTAGTCTGCAATAGCCAGTGTTGCTAGTCTTTCTCCATTGGTAGCTCGAATATCTACTTCACCCCCAGTAGCCTTCCAAAATCTACTTCATTCATGTATTTGGATATAACTATAAGTACTAAAAGTTATATCTATTACCCAATTTATTGAAATGGATAGATTACACTCAATAAGAAACACACAAAAAGTTTTTCCCTGATTCTTCACTAAGGTCCGGTTCTTCATCCAATGGAATTTATTACTATAAAAAAACAAATTGCATAATACTCATTGGACTATCCCTTGATCTTTATTTTTTTGGAAGGGTGGTGTGAAAATTCTTTATAATTAGAGTTTGTATTAGGGAATTTCACATTTCCTTCCAATTATTTACCATAAAGACCAAAGGTTTTTTATTCTTAATGTCATTATTATCCTAGATAATCATAGCTAAGAGACCCGAGAGTGTCTTCTCTATATCATTCATATAAAAATTCATAATAAAACTTTAGAAGATATATGGAAGTGAGGTAAGCATGATCCCCATGCACAATTCCTTAGGTGTTTTGAAACCTCAAATTTTCAAATGCCCAATGTAGAAAATCATATTGACTACATGAGGTCTAGCTAGCACACCATTTCAAATATTTCACATAAAGAGTGACTTAGAGATATCAAAAGTTTTTTATCATTATTTCTCCTAATAATGATCACTAAGATGAGACAACATGCTGCATGCATCCATGTCTTCATAAAGATTATAGACCTCACTAGTCAAAGATTATAAATCAAGGCATTGGATATATAATGCATCATCCATGTGTTTATATAAGAAATAAAAATCCTCCCCACTTGCCTCCTTAGATGGATCAGTAGGAACTGTGTACTCCAATATGAAAACATCCACTCTTGGAGTTGTATGATGTGCATTTATCTATACCACTCTGGAAGTTAGCACTAATCAAGATACCATCTTTCTCCAAATTATATTATAGGTTTAATTTCATTTTAGAAGGACCTACCATTTTATAAAATAAAAAAACAACATATTTTATGACAATATATTAATTACCAAATGTGACATAATAAACTAATTTTATTAATATCCCATTATATTTATCAAGTCTAAATATCCCACACCATTATATTTAAAATATATTGTCTCATGGATATTCTAGTGGTAAGGGTCTATATTCACTATCTCATAACTTAGACTGTGACTATGAAAATTAATTGAGGGTATTTAGGTAGGTGATCAAGCCAACTAAACTAACTCATAGTTCCTTGAAATGTTTTATGGTCTACCTAATTATGAAATCCTAAATTCATATTTCCTCAACACTCTTCTAAATTTAATTAAGAAGGATATGAATATTACCCTCAATACCGATTTGGTTATTTCTATAATGACTTTGATTTTTGAAATTAAGCCCTTTGAATATTTTAAATAATATTTTTACATGTAGTTGTGGTGTTTTCACAGAGTTCCAGGCATCAAATAGCCCTGATATCAATATATTAAAAATAATAAATACATTAACTCACATGAAATCATAATTTAAGAAATAATTGGTTTCCTCCTATAAATAGTTCTGGATAGGGAAGCCAAGACTGCCATTGATCCCAAAACACAGGTTTTATCCAAGGTGCATCATAAGTTTTATTCACGTTGGGTGTTATCATGGTGCACAATCATGGGTAGATTTAATATAAGATTAATTAATTAATTAATTATGAGTTAACCCTAGAAAACCCCAATAAAATCATGTTCAGAAAAATCTCCAGGGTTAGCCGCATAACTCTCATATAATTGAAGGAAATATTTAGCACTGGATACCTCAATGAATGATATTATAAATTCATAAAACCAATGTTTAACATAGTATATTCACCAACCACATCACCTTTGGGAACATTCTCTGCTAGTGACTAATCCTAAATTGAGGTAGGGATTTTGCGTTATTGAATCTTTCCCCATTTATCAGATATTAAAGCAAACATAGATTAATTACACTATAATTGAATCCATGAATAACCTTGGCATGAACCAATTAATTTATAACTGTTTCACACCCTTTTGGGTGGTTTTGAATAGGGTTTATTCATGGAACTAGAAATACCCAATGGTTTCTGTATCCATGATGGGTCATGGGCCTTCTTTCCAAAGGAAGGTGATTATTGGTCATTTTTATAAAGATACCTAGGAACTCACATTGGATGAGAGGATGGGAGGTTGGGCTCTTCAAAACCTTTTGGGGGGAATTATTGCTTTCTCCAGGACTCTCTTATAGATTTAAGATGTGTTTGTGAATCCTTCCAAAATCCCATGTGCAGGACTAGTCTCTCTTATGTTAACAAAAAATTATTGACATGTATTGTCATAAAACCATTAGTATGTATTAGATGTTATGCATAGATAGTATCATATATATATGTATCATAGGTTCTGTTTTTCCTTATGTTTATTATTTTGTGATGTTAGTTTTAAGCCATGCAATGGGGCACTCTGGATTTTATCATCATATAGGGATATGGGTCTTGTTTTGATGTTGGGATAAGGACCATGAGAAGGCCTTCCTATGTATACTTATAGAAGGAATTAGAACAAATGTAGTTCAATTACACTTAATAGGATACATCTTACCTTTTAGGGTTATGTGAAAAGGACCGAACCATGCATCTCAGTGTCATATAGTAAGGAAATCTAGGCGAAAGGTGTATAACATAGGCTAATTTGGGGCTTACCCATGAGCAACCCCGTAACACCCCAAGATTTTAAAAATAAATTTAATATTAAATACATGAAACACTAAGACTCTAAAAAACACCACTTTATTATAAACTATCCAGTAAACATAATTTTACCACCTCTGTGATTTTAATTTCGAAAAACTAACATACACGGTTGCATTCAGTAAGTTATTTAGAGTCTGATAAGACAAACATAATTTTTGGTAAATATTAACATACCATTATGAATAGTAATATGACCCTTATGAATATTAAATCATATTATTATTTTATTTTCTTAAGTTTGTGATCTGGATTAATTTTCCAATGTGATATAAAATGAATTATAGTTTTAAAATTGTAATTTTTTTGAATAAATTATGATTTTAAAAAAAAATAAATTATTCATATTTAGAAAATTATTTTCAAAAAATGGAGTTAATTTTTGAATTATACACATTGAAAAATGGTTAGGGTGAATTTATTATATTTTTATGAAATACTCAAATTTTTGATGAATAGTGAAATACGATAATTTACCATATATATGCATTATCAGTTAAATTCACTATTCATAGCATCATGGATGATGTAAGAACACTTCGTTTGAACTCAAATGAACATATTACTATTATGGGTCACATGAATCAACACTATTGGTTGTCTTGAGGGAAATAATAAAATAATGAATAAGATATTCACAAATCACCCTTCTCCTCCACTATAAACCCCCCTCACTCCCTCTTCTCTTCACTCCTCTCAAGCCTCATGCCTTGTCTAATTTCTGCCCAAATATATCCCAATATGACCCCCACAACCAGAATCCCTTGTTCTCATAAAAAGACCAAAACCTCTCCCCTAAAGAGGCTCTCAAGGAAGATTACTTCAAGAGGTAAACTCTTCTTTTCATTTATTTTACTTCAAGTTCCTTTATTTTCTTTTTATTTTTTCACCTACCTTCATCCAAATTTTGTGATTACTCCATTAACTTAAATTTACTATAATTTTTCTATGATAAATTATTAATTATTCATAATCTCTCATTTCCCCTTAATTTATACTAGAAATGAAAACACAATCCGAGATGTGTTAATTTATCACATTCAAGGATGAAAAGTTTTCAATTTCTATTTCTATATTCCATTATGGTCATTAAAACATTTTTATGTTTTAAAGAGACTATAATATATGTATTATAACTTATTTAAGGTTTTTTAATCCTTTTTTACAATGATATTAATTTATAAATCAAAATGATTTCGTTGTGATAGAAAACCACCAATTAACCCAAAAAATTGTCATTAAAGATTTATATAATGATTCATATTCACTCCCAATAACCAAAATAATTTAATAAGAATGTAATCTTCTGGTTGTTAAATAATAAAATTCAATTTCTATTCAGGACAACCATTTTCATTCTACATTTTTATCCGTACATGAATATAAGTAAACCGATCATGAAAACCAAGGAAGAAAACACTCATAAACAATGAAATTGAATATCTTAACCCATAAAAAGGCCATGAATGAACCTAATAATATTATAATAAATCAATTAAATGTAGGTGAGGTTATGAAATTATTAATTTATTAAACTAAATTTTATCATTCAGGTTATTAAGATCAAGTGGGGAACACCTAATTAAGGTAAGGGTTTTCCACTCGAACCTCCATTTTCATTTTGGGTTACTCCTATTCTATACTTATATCAATTAAATTATTTTTTATTCATATAGAATCATCATAAATTATTTTTTAATGTTCTATATATGTCTACCAACCAGAATCCTACCTTCATTTATGTGGTGTTATATGTTTTAAAAGATCTTTCAAAAAATCTTCCCGAAATAAAATCCCAGTTCCAGGGAATTTCTCAAATTCTTACCTATTTTCAAGGGCACTCTATAATATATTTTTAGAAACTATTATATTTTTAAAATAACTCATAATATTATTAAAATACTATCTTACTTCACTTCTTGTTTTATACAAAGACTTTTCCAAAATAACTCTTCTTTTCAAAATAAAAGAGTATTTATCTAAAGAATTACTAATGATTTTATAAGAGTATCTTCATCTGTTTCAAAAATCTTGTTGATTATTATGTATTATTGTGATTACTATTTTATGATAAATTCTACCATTTTTAATTGATTGTTTTATAATTAGTTTGACTGTGGATGTGCTATCTTAAAACCATTCACCAATTTACTCTGAATGGTTAGTGTTTATGCTTAATGTTCAGGAAAAGTTTTTTACATTTCATATGTTAGTTTAAATATGAATTTATATGTTGTTTATGTTTATCACCATTCACATGAGGAATGAATTTGACTTAGTAAGTGTTGGGTGGGTCTCGCTATAGCCCCTTGATGCATCGGTAGGTCTCATGAGACAAACTAGGACTTGGCACGAGGCCTTGAAAAATTGGTTATTTATGGTTTTGGAACAAGGACTTGACGGTATGGTTATGATGTCCCACATTATGAATTCCCTAATTATGAAACTAGTATTGATATTTCATGTGGTTATTGAACTAGTAGAATACTCGTGATTATGTTTTATTATGGCATTATTTATTTAGCTCTTATTCCTACCATATTATGTTCAAGTTTATTTTTTTAAAGGCATCTGTTTTTAGTTGTTAACAATGAATAATGTTTATGTTTATGATATCTTCCATTCTATTAATTAACCTTACTGAGAATTTTAGCTCATGCCTTTCTTATATTGTATTTTTCCTAGGATGTGAAGAAGTATTTTATGAATGAACTGTAGGTATAACCTAGAAGATATGAATGTTTTCAAAGTATTTTTTATGTTGTATTTCATTTCAAGTTGTAATTTTGAACTTATGTATGTATCTTGTTTCCAAATCTACTAAACTACTCAGTCATTCAGGATTCATATTCCCTATTTATATTCCAATGTAATAAAATAAGGCATAGTCTCTGGGTAACTGGGGTTAGGTCCTTATAGTTTGTATCAAAGGAAGTTTAGTAGAAAACTTGGAATCTAGATTTAGAAAACATAGATTAGAGAAAAAAACTCTAAGATAATATTTGAGTATAAGTATAAAATAATATCCTATAATTTTGGTAAGAAATATATTATGTGGATATTTCTAGAAAATACATCCTTGTTTGGATACTACAAATAGACATGGTTCTGGAATAGATATACCTAGGAGTAAAAACTTCGAAAAGGAGTTTCGGGCTTGACCCAGGGTATCCTGGTACATGACAACGTACCTTACTACGCACCTAGTTTGACACTCCTAGGGGATATGCTTAAGATAATTCACATTTTCTTTACAAGAAATTATGAAGGACTTAAATATAAAACTTTCCTCAAAGAAACCATGCTTATGATTAAGAGATTAGATATGGATATGATCTCAATTTAGGCTAAGTATTATTATAAGTTGAGATTATAAATTATGATTCATAACCTAATCTAGTGTATTCCATTATTTAGAAATGGAACCTATTTTAAGTAATGTAAACTACATGAATGCACATATACCATGTAGGGATTTCCCTCTAATGAAAGATAATGATGTTGGCTCTGGTACTGTGACAGGTGATGAGCAACTTATAACTATACTAGGATAGTTGAATCAGGTTATGAACAATAATCTTACCCATATAGAGCATCTAGATCCACAACATGGAGGAGCTATGTTGGACCACTTTATGTAATAATAACCTCCATTATTCAATGGGACTAAAAACCCATTTGTAGATGAGCAGTGGATAAGTTCCCCAGAGAAGATATTTCTCACTTTGGGATGCAATGAAAGAGAGAAGGTTATCATGGAAGTTTATCGTCTATCGTGAGATGTAGATAAGTGATGTTCATTAATCAAAAACAAAAAGGAGGAGGAAGAAATATAAGAGATGGAATGAAGGGATTTTAAGGAAACTTTCCTAGAAAAATACTTCCCTCATGAACAATGTGTAGATATGGAAAGGCAGTTTTTGAATCTGAAGCAAAAAGAGGATGATAATGTTTCAAAGTATGAAGATAACTTCACAAGGTTATCATGTAATGCTACAGACTACATATGTAATTCAAGGAGAACGATTGGTAGATTTTTTAATGGTTTAAAACCATTCCTATGAAGGGAACTAGTCTCCTAGAATTTCTCATCATATGATGATATAGTCTCATGTTCTACCAAGATAAAAAAATAATTTTATAAGTCTTATGAATTTAAAGAAAATCAAGAGAATAATTGGGATGCTAAAAAATCTATAAAAGGAAATAATGAAATGGGTAAGAAGGGAATAGTTGACCATCCAACCTACAATAATTGTGGGAAGAAACACCCTGAAACTTTCCAAAAGGGAATGAGAGTCTGTTACAAGTTTAAAGAAAAAGGCCACTAATCTTGTGATTACAAGAGGAAGAAAGAAACAAATAATGTTCAATACTATAGTTGTAAAGAGATGTACATTATGGACATGAATGTACTAAGCGTCAAGGAAATGTTACCAAAAGAATGCCAAGGGAGCAAGACCAAGCTTATGTGGTCATAACTACTAAGGTTGAAGTTCTTAATGATGTGTTGGCGGGTACTTTAATCATTTCCTTGAACTTATACAATGCTTTATTTGATTCTGGATCATTTCATTCTTTTGTATCTTCCCAGTTTTCCAAGAAAAGTAGACATGTCCAATTTGATTTAATAAAGGAGTTGTCAGTCAAAAATCCTAGGGGATGTATCATTATAGCAATGACACATAAAAATGATTTAGTTTCTAACCTTATCATCATACCAATGATTGAATTTTATATAATCCTTGGTATGAGTTGGTTTTCATGTTATGATGTGAAGATCTATTACAATAAGAGGGAAGTTACAATTTTTGAGAATGGTGTTGAATCCCTTATCATTAGAGAATAAACCTCTCCATCTGACTCTTATCTAGATTCACCCACAATAGCTCTACTGAATTCAATTATTGGGGATGAATATAATGAAATATCTATGGGTGAGGAAAGTAATTTTCAAATATAAGATGTAACTATTGTGCAAGAATATGTTGACGTGTTTCCAAGGGATTTATGTGGACATCCTATAGACCGGGAAGTTGAGTTCTTTATTGATTTAATTCATAGTTCAAGGCCTATATCAAAGACTCCTTATAGAATGGACACTATGAAATTAAAATAAATGAAGAAAAAGCTAGTGAAATTGAGTGATAAAGGATTTATTCTCCCTAGTGTTTCCCCATGGGGATCCCATATTCTTTTATTTAAGAAGAAAGATAGATCAATGATGTTGTTCATTGAATACAAGGAGATCAATTATATAACAATAAATAACAAGTATCCCCTACCTCACATTGATTATTTATTTGATCAACTTCATGAAGTTCAATATTTTTTGAAGATTAACCTTCGATCTGGATATCATCAGTTGCATTTGAGGAAGGAATACATTCCAAAAATAGTATTTCAAACCAGCTAGGGGCATTACAAGTTTACAGTAGTGCCTTTTGGATTGAATAATGAACCCTCTATTTTCATGGATCTAATGAATTGAGTTTTCAAGGAATATCTTGATTACTTTGTGGTGGTATTTATTGATAATATCTTGGTATAATCAAAAATCTATGAAGATCATGAAAATCAATTGTGCACTACTCTGAAGACTCTTAGAATAAATGAATTATATGGGAAGTTTAGTAAGTGTGAATTTTGGCTTAAATTAGTTTCTTTTATTGGAAACATTGACTCTAAGGATAGAATATCTATTGATCCTACGAATACAAAGGTTGTGCAAGAATGTACTACTCCAATGAAAATAACCGAGGTACACAGTTTTATTGGTTTAGTAGGTTATTATCAGCATTTCATTCATAACTTTTCCTGTTAAGCTAACCCAATGTCCAAGCTTACACGTAATGGGGTTAAGTTTGTATGGACAAAAGAATGTGAGGAATGTTTTGCAGAATTGAAGAGGAGATTAGTGAATGCTCTGATCCCGAATCTACCATCAGGGAATGATGGGTTTGTAATCTATAGTGATGCATCAAAGAATGGACTTGTTTGTGTCCTTATGTATAATGATAGAGTTATTGCCTATGCATCAAGGAAGATAAAAATTCATGAAAAAACTACCCTAATCATTATCTTGAGTTAGTATCTGTAATCTTTGCTCTGAAGATATGAAGAAATTATCTCTATGGTGAAAAATGTGAGATATATACGGATCATAAGAGTTTGAATTTTATCTTCTCACATAAATAACTCAACATGAGGAAAAGGAGATGACTTGAACTACTCAAGGACTATGATTTGTTCCATACACTACCACCCAAGAAAGGGAAATAAGGTAGCTGATGCATTGATCATGAAGGATCATGGAGTTCTCAACAATATAAGGATTGATAAGGATCCTTTGTACATGGATCTAGCGAGGATAGATATAAAAATTATCATAGAAGGTGAAACATCACTAATTTTTTCAAATTATTTCCCAACCATATTTATTGTAAAGAATTAAAACTTTACAGTCTGATGATGAGAATATTCAAAAGAAAATTAAAGGTGTGAATGATGGGAAGTTGGATGACTTCATGTGTGAAGATGGAATTATGAAATTTGAGAAGAGGCTTTGTGTTCCAGCTATAACCGATCTAAAAAGGGAGTTATTGGATGATTCCCATAGTTATAATTTCTCTATACACACTAAAATCACTAAGATGTATAGATATTTGAAGGAACATTTATGGTGGGACAACATGAAGTGAGAAATTGCTGATTATGTATCAAGATGTATAGTCTGTCATCAAGTAAAGACTGAAAGACAACATCTAAGTGGAGTCATGTAACCTCTACATATTCCTACATGGAAATGGGATAACATAACCATGGATTTTGTAATTGGATTACCCAAAACTACAAGTAAGAATGATGCGATATGGGTAATTATTGATCAACTTACAAAATCTGCACATTTCCTCACTATAAGGGAAGATTTTCCACTGGAGCGCTGAACATGAATCTATATCAATGAAGTTGTGAGACTTCATGGAGAAACTCTCTCAATTTTGTATGATTGTGATCCATGATTTACATCGAAATTCTAGAAAATTATTCAAAAATCACTGGACACTGAGCTTCATTTGAGTACTGCTTACCATCCACAAACTGAAGAGCAATCAAAAAAGACAATACAAGCCTTAGAGGACATGTTGAGGTAATGTTCACTTGACTTTCAAGGTATATGGGATCAATATTTACCTTGAGTGATTTTTAATAAAATAATAGTTTCCATTTAAGTATTCAAATGGTACCATATAAAGCATTGTATGGAAAGATATGTAATATACCAACTTGTTGGGATAAATCTAGAGAAAATATGCTTGTGGACCTGAAGCTTGGAGAAGAAACAAAATCAAAGGTAATGACTATTCAAAATCATATAAAATAATCTCAAAGTAGTAAAAAGAGCTATGCCGATAATCAAAGGATGGATTTATAATTTCAAGTGGGAGATCACGTTTTCTTGAAAGTATCTCCATGGAAGGGCGTTATAAGATTTGGGATGAAAGGGAAACTGAGCCCTAGGTACATTAGACCTTTTAAAATCCTAGAGAGAATTGGAACTATTTCATATCAATTTGATATGACACCTATCCTATCTAAAGTACACAATGTGTTCCATGTCTCATTTTTGAGGAAGTACATGCCAAACCCAACACATTTCCTCACTTCTGAAGGAATAGAATTGGAACCTAGCCTATCATACTGAGAAGAGCCTATCTGGATTATGTACACTAAAGAACAGGTGTTGAGAAATCAGACAACTCGACTGATAAAGATACTTTGAAAAAAATCATAAAATCAAAGAGGCAACATGGGATCCTGAGGAGATAACGATGAAGACCTACCCAAATATTTTTATGAGGTAACATTCTGTGAATTTTGAGGACAAATATTTTGTAAGGAGGGGAGAATGTAACACCCCAAGATTTTGAAAATAAATTTAATATTGATTGCATGAAACACTAAGACTCTAAAAAACACTACTTTATTATAACCTAGCCAGTAAACATAATTTTACCACCTCTGTGATTTTAATTTCAAAAAACTAACATACACTGTTGCATTTAGTAATATATTTAGACTCCGATAAGACAAACTTACTTTTGGTGAATAGTAAAATACCTTATAAATAGTAATATAAATTGTAATATGACCCTTATGAATAATAAATCATATTATTATTTTATTTTCTTAAGGTTATGATCTTGATTAATTTTTCAATGTGATATAAAACGAATTACAGTTTTAAAATTGTTATTTTTCGAATAAATTATGATTTTTTTAAAATTAAATTAATAATATTTAGAAAATTATTTTCAAAAAACGGAGTTAATTTTTGAATTATACAGGTTGGAAAATTATTAGGGTGAATTTTTGTGATTTTTTTGAAATACTCGAATTTTTGATGAATTGTAAAATACGGTAATTTACCATATATATACATTATCAGTTAAATTCACTATTCCTAGCGTCATGGATGATGTAAGAAAAATTGGTTAAAAATAACATGAAATTATTAATGTTATGGGTCACATGAATCAACACTATTGGTTTTCTTGAGGGAAATAATGAAATAAAGAATATGATATTCACAAATCACCCTTACCCTCCACTATAACAAACCCCCCTAACTCCCTCTTCTCTTCACTCCTCTCAAACCTTGTGCCTCGTCTAATTTCTGCCCAAATCACCTAACATGATCCCCCCGCATCTTGAATCCCTTGGTTTCATAAAAATACTAAAACCTCTCCCAAAAAGAGGCTCTCAAGAAAGATTACTTCAAGAGGTAAATTCCTATTTTCATTTCTTTTATTTTAAATTCCTTTATTTTTTTCTTTCCTAACCTACCTTCATACAAATGCTGTTATGAGTAAAATACATTGAATTTACTGGAATTTTGTTATGATAAAGGAATAATTCTTCATCATATCTCCTTTCCCCTTCTTTTATACTAGAAATTAAAACACCATCCAAGATGTGTTAATTTATCACATTCAAGGAAGACGAGTTTTCAATTTCTGTTATTGTATTAAATTTTGGTAATGAATTTTTTTATGGTTGAACCAAACTATAATATATTTATTATAAATTATTTATGGTTATTTAATCCTTTTTTATAATGATATTAATTTATAAATCAAAATGAGTTCGTTGTGTTAAAAAACCGTCAATTTACCTAAACAATTGTCGTTAAAGTTTTATATAATGATTCATCTTCACACCTAATAACCAAAAAAATTTCATAACCATATAATATTATTTTTGTCTAATAAAAACATACAACATATATTCTAGACAAACATTATCATTCTACATGTTTATCTATACATGAATATAATTAAATTGATCATGAAAACCAAGGAAGAAAACACTCCCAAACAAGAAAATTGAATCTTTTAACCCATCAAAAGGACATTAATGAACCTAATAAGGTTATAATAAATCAATTATATTTAGTTTATTTTCATGAATTATTAATTTGTGAACCTAAATTTGATTATTCAGGTCATTAAGATCAAGTGAGGAACACCTTCGGGCTTAAGGTAAGGGTTTTCTACCCGAACCTCCATTTTTATTCAGGTTACTCCTATTCTCTACTTACCTCAATTAAATTATTATTTATTAATATATAATCATAATAAATTATGTTTGAATATTATATATATGTGTACCAACCATAGTCCTACCTTAATTTATGGGGATCTATACATTTTAAAATATTTAAAAAAATTCTTCCCAAAATACAAGCTCGATTCAAGGGAATTTCTCAAATTCTTATCTATTTTCAAGGGCACTCTATAATATGTTTTTATAAACTATTATATTTATAAAATCAATCATTTTATTATTTAAATACTATCTTACTTTACTTCAATATTTATACAAATTACTTTCTAAAATAACTCTTCTTTTCAAAATAAAAGAGTATTTATGTCAAGAATTACTTGATGATTTTATAAGAGTATCCTTATCTGTTTCAGATCTCTTATTGATTATTATGTATTATTGGGATCAATATTTTATGATATCATCTACCATATTTAATTTAATGTTTATTATTTGTTTTACTTTGGATGTTCTATCTTAAAACCATTCACCAATTTACTCCAAATGGTTAGTGTTTATGATTAATGTTTGAGGAAAGTTATTTACATTTCATATGTTAGTTTCAATATGAATGTATATGTTTTTTATGTTTATCCCCATTCATATGAGGAATGTATTGGACTTATTATGTTCTAGGTGGTACCCTCTATAGTCCCTCAATGAATCGATAGGTCTCATGAGACAAACTAGGTCTTGGAACAAGGCCTTGAAAAAATGGTTATTTATGGTCTTGTCAAGAGGCCTTGACGGCATGGTTATTATATACCGTATTATGCATTCCCTCATTATAAAACTAGTATTTATATTTCATGTGTTTATTCGACTAATAGAATACCCATGATTATGTTTTATTATGTAATTATTTATTTAGCTCTTATTCCTGCCATATTATGTTCATGTTTATTTTTTAAAGGCATGTTTTTTAGTTATTCACTATGACTAATGTTTATGTTTATGATATCTTACACTATATTTATTACCCTTATTGAGCATTAGATATCACCCCTTTCTTATGTTTTATTTTTCCTAGGATGTTAAGAAGTATTTTATGAATGAACTGGAGGGATAACCTAGGAGATATGGATATTTTCAAAGGAATTTCTATGTTGTATTTTGTTTCAAGTTATAATGTTGAACTTATGTATGTATCTTGTTTCCAATTCTAATAAACTAATCAGTATTTTAAGATGTATATTCCTTTTTTATATTCTAATTTAAAAAAATAAGGCACCGGATTCGGGAAACTGGCATTAGGTCCTTACAAACCCTTTATGGTTAATCCTACAATTAATATAGCTTGAAAAATCTGATTGATCTTCCAAAGGATACCACCCTATGAAGATATCCCTCATCAGGAATATAGGATTATGAGGATTATATGATATCATCCAAAAGGTATGTGTCCCTCTAGGTGGTGGTATGATCTTACAGAGAATGTTTCCCAATGAAGATGATGGTGGATTGAAGGTGTTAGGTTTGAACCTCAAGGAGGATTCCTACATATCCTATCAGGATGGGAATTAAAACCCACATAGTTCAGATGGGTTGGAACTTAAACCTTGATTGTCATCTTGATAGGTGTTTTTACTTCACTAATGGCACAATCAATATTGATCTTTACGATGAAATTAGTCATACCCAATGTGTGAAACAAGAGACAATAGAATATTTACACTTCACACAATCACAAATGGTAAGGGAATTATATAGGAATTGGAAACCCAATGTGTTTGTTTCCCTGTCTACTGGTGTATGAGTGTGGGGATATAAAATTTAGGATAATTATGATGTTCTACAAGAAATTATATGATCTTACTTCAGGAGGGATGCCCAAGGGAGGTATTTTCTCCATGTCTGCTGGTGGATGAGGACAAGGATATAGTAAAATATTCAGGAATAAAGGCGACCTTAACCCATTAATATCTTCATTATTGTTTCTAAACCCCACACTAGGACTTACATATCCATTTATAGGAAAATAAAATGTATAGATATGTCCTGATTAACCTCATATTTTGAGAAATAAGAAGGAGACGAGTGCTATCACCTGAAATGAGAAACTTCATGTCACTACCTCTATGATTGAGGCCCTAGTTGCCAAGGGGGTTCATAATTTCAAACACCCCAAGGATCATACCTATTAGGGAGGTTAAGTGTGAAACATCATTCTCCAAGGGAAATTATAATTAAATAAGGGACATGCTAGTTTGTCTGATTCCCTGACCATACATGTTCAGAGGTCTGGGAGGAGGCCTTATTTTGGTCTTCCTTAGGTCTTGGCATTGGTAAAAGAAAACCATTTTAATACTTTATGGAGGGATTGATATGAATTAAAATTATATATGTAAGGAGAGTGGTGAGAGTTTATGGGTAAACATCCTAATGATACCCCATTTCATGTACTTCCTTTGCTACATGTGATGAGGATATCATGAGTAATGATACCCCATTTCATGTATTGTTATTACCCCGTGGGATGAAGATATCATGGGTGGGGGGGATCTTCCACAATGTATTTTCTTTTTCTGGGTATCCCTTTTGTGGATGAAGACTTTTCGATTGAGGCTTCCTTTGTAGAGGAATTTTCTTCCATTTTCTAAGAGTGAATTACTTGAGTTTCTGACTCTCGGTCTTTCTCTGGTTCACCTATGTGTTTTCACCTCTATCTTCTAATCATGCTTCAGGGAAACCATTGAGTATTTATAGGTGATGGAAGAGTAATTACTTTCCCAGAATGGTCGACCACAAAATATATCTAATGCTACAAGGTAGGTGATAATCGATACCTCATCCAAAAAATATTTTTGTTTTCTTTTGGGAATGAAGTTACTGAATTAGGCTACATATGATTTTATTTGGGGGGGGGAATCGAGTCATTACCTCATTCCATAAATTATTTTTTTTGTGGTGGAGACTATAAGACAAAGTGGATTCTACATATCATATGTCATATGTGAAAAATGATGAATGTTGTGAAGTTTCCGTTAATATGAAACATTTATCCTTAATCTCCTTTTACTATATTGGTTGCTGGATCTCAAAATCATATCCATAGTTTTCTCAAATTATTTATAAACTTTTAGGGCCCAATAAATCCCCCCCATCAGAATGGGGTCTGATCGATATAGAGAAGAGTAAATTATGAGGAAGAAACTCAACCTAGTTGAGTACTTTTTGGTATGCATGTGGTGATGGAGGAGGTTCCATTCCTATATAAAGGTTCCAGATGAATTCATTTGTCAAATAGTGAGAACAAGTGGTTTTTGTTTGGCTCAGATCTTATTACCTATGATTTTTTCTGCATACTGGGATCATTTTGCAGTCGATTCTCTCCGCATACTGAACCTGATGTGTCTAAAAACTGATATTTTCATGAACTATTTCTTTTTAATTTTGGGGTGAAACAATTTCAACATAGAAATTGAATAGTGTTCATAGTAATTTATAGGTTATTTAGTCCTCATATCATGCCATGCAGTTCATATAGAGAATAATATGCTATGTGGGATTTTTTACTTTGTGAAATGTCTATGCAATTTCTTAATATTCAACACATTATTTTCCTATATATAGAGAGAAAATGGATCCTAATTATATTATCAATACTAATTATGAGATAAGGAAAACCTATATTGAGATCATTTATGATGGTGAAAAACATGATGTTCACCTGGACCCTCAGTTCTTGGAAAAGCTCATGGGTGTTGGATTCCAAAATCTCCCTATCTCAGATAAGCCACCTCTTTATAGTTTAGGGTTACTATTTAATTTCCCTAATCCTACACCCTTACATGGAAATAAATCCCTAGATTGGATAAATAGATACAATAATCTGCCTCAGGTGAATATCTCAGTGAAGGGGACATATATCTCAGATTTTTTTTTGAAGGGTTTGTTTTGGGTTACACCCAATTTATCATTAAATGATGAACTACGAGCATCAAAATTAGATATTAATTTCTATTAGCCTATCATAAAAAATTTATGGATGATGAGAATCTAGGATGGTCTTTAAAATGAGACCTTCATCATGGAGGAAATTTTGTCTTAGATTGGTGATGACCCTTCTAGGTTCACTAGAGTTGTGATGAATTTAAGAGTGGTCTGAAGGTGGTAGGGATTTATGAGTCCATTTGGGTGTCAAAAACTTTCTATCACCGAAATAAATCTATTTTTATGAATTTACTTCAAAGATAGATCCTAAATACAAAGATGTTTCATTTGGTGCATGAGGAGGTTGAGATAAACCATTGGGATGTACGAATGTTCACTAGGGAACCGATCATGAGAGACAAGAATGATTTGTTCCTCCATACTTATTATGTGATGATGTAGAGAGGACTCCCTTACTAACAAATGATCTAATCACCATCACACAAAATCTTCTAGGAGTTGAGACCCATCCTAATTCGTGCATTCCTTTATTTGAATGGATTCAAGTATTTGTTACACCAAATGGTAAAGAGATTCATGTGGGGAGGATGAGAAATTGTATGGACCACAAGGATTGGAGTATTGCCAGTGATTATTGGTCAATACAAGAAGAAAATTTCAATCATTGAGACAAGAAGGTTGATCTTGGGGTTGACTAGTTGGTATGATTGACAACATTTCTAACCATGTTCTTTAGTGGTTGGTTGTTATCAGTGTGTGAGTCGAGCACCGAGGTCAGAGTTATAAATTTTTCAATAGTAGTCCAGATGGAGACTAGGAGGTGCATAAATCTGGTAATCTTGTTATTGGTGAAGTTGTACCATCTTTTGGGGTGAATTAGCTGGGGAAAATCCCCTTAAGGGTTCATGGGACTATTTTAAGTTCTATGGGGTTGGATAGCAGCTCACATGGGATGTTATGAATTCATTAATGATCAAACCATCTCAAAGACTCAATTTAGGACATACTTGAAATGCATACATGGGTTTAATATATTAACATTAGAATCAAGTGAGGTGATGGACATGATCAACTATCATGACCAATTTTTTCTCCTTATGCACTTCCCACTAATACCTTAGTTAATGACATGTTTGGTGGTCATGAAAGGTGGGAATAACTTATTTTATTAATTTAAGAAGTTTTATATGTAAGGATTGATGATAAAATAATATACGAAGGATATTCACCTTGCATATTTGGGTGGAAATTCCCTTGTATCCAAAAAAGGTGCCCTGCTTATATGAATAGTGCATAGAAGGAGAAACATTTTATAGTTTCTTATCAATTCTGGATGATGTTTATGGGGGATTAAATGATCATTAAGATTGATCTTATATCCCCCGATTACCAGATTGAACTTTCAAAGTCTTATGACCAATCTTGGATTCATTCATACCCTAATTTTCAGTTGGAAAAATCTGCACCCATTGTCAAGGGTTGGTCTATGACTAAAAAAGAGGGGGGGGGGGGGGTGTTATAGGCGAACAACTGAGGAAGTTAGTTCTGGAAATGGGGTTTCACCATTAAAGTGTCTAATTTATGAGATACCAAGGAATAGGTTAAGAATCCAAGGTTTATCCCCCATCCTACTAGCTTCATCCCCATACCCAAATTATAGAATCACTTCTTTAGTCATTTATCTCTATAGAGGTTGCGTACCTATCATAGAGAGAGTGGGATAACTAGAAAAGGTTTATACCCATTAGTGATATATGATGTTTTCTCCAAATTAAGGACATTGTGTTAATTGGATATGGGTGAATATATATGCCTCATAGAATTTCTTATGTAGACTATATTGAGGTGGTGAAATAATATATTTAGGACCTCGAGGCCTCCATTCAGTCACTTCATGGTCAACATATATATTCCAGTTGAGTACTTGAGATGTTGAATCCATATGTGAGTGAGAGTAAAGAAGAGGAAGAAATTTTTAGTGCTTAATAGAAAATAAATTAGGAAGGTACGCCCAATGTACATGGACCCGGGGATATACCTTTATCCTTAGAATTTGGACCTCATAAACATTCTGTTCTGAGGAAAGACCTATAATTGGAGATACCGAGGAATTAGGTGAGACATTTAGATCCCATTCCTCTAGTAAAAGTGACCTCCTTGATATTATCTATCCCTATAATGGAGGTATTTCTAGAGGCTTGGAATTAATAGGACACCTAGAGGAAGAATGCTTCTGATGAAGATGTCTAGGGAGTACTACATGAATAATTGATTGATTTTCCTAGATTTGGGATCTTCACTGCTCACAAGAATATATTTTTTCAAAGAATGACTTCAAGTAGTTAGTTCATATCCTAAAGAGATGGATGATTTGATCCATTCTTTCAAGGGTAGAATTTATAGCTCTGATTGAGTGTGAGATATGATAATAATGAGGGTGGTGGACATAGATTCTGAAGAAGTGGTAGAGATATTTCTTCTTCCAAATTCTTTATTCCACTATTTCTTTGATTCTAAACCCCTCATTTTTAATTTTTTGAAGGCAGGAGGCAAGAAACTACCTATCCCTTCCCCAGAATACATTGAGGGGGGGGGGGATGTTTGGGTGGGTGTACCTTCCAATAGAAGGGTTTAGTAAGGAATCTTTCTCGATATAGATGAGAGTATGTGGGCTATGGCTATTGACCCTGAGGGAGTATTTCTATCCCCACCACCATCAATTGTTATTCCCAAAGTATTATCCTCAAATAATATTATGAGGAAAATTTAGGAGAAGAATCCAGTGATACATATTCGGACAGGAATAACAGGTGAGTATTGTGTCTTCTCATTTAATATTTAAACTATTTCACTGGTTTCTTGTTAACTGGATTTCTTGTGCATATGTTAACACATGCATAACTCCTTATTTTCTAGGAACGTGTATGGAAATATAGAAAACTAGAGGGAGGTAAAGTCCTAATGAGGATATAATATTGATGAATGATATCACCAGAATTGTGATTCTTGAGATATCAGCCCCCCGGATCAATAAAACTCTTTGCTGCTATAATTAGATTTGGGAATAACAAACTCATCAGGGAAAAATAATTTGAATATATCGGAGAGCACAACTATGGAGGAGATGACGACCCAATTCCAAGAGGACTCAGGACTAGTTGTCATTCCTATTGGACCAATGTCGGTAATTGACCACTAATAGGTAACTCATATAACCAAATATTCAACAACCGACTATAGCACCATGCATAAATCTATGGAAGAAGGTTTGTTAATCTAGGGGTTTACAAGATATTTTTTAAATCAATTCCAATTATATCATACATTATTTGATAGAGATGAGTTTGGTATGTTGGAATTGGGGGAATCTTCTGGATTTATTGATCTAATGAGAAATATATCACACATTATGGCTACTAGTCAGCTGAGAAAAAAATACAAAGTCTAGAACTCCAGTGGGTGAAAGCAAGTCTTCTACCTCCTCAACTACCTCATCTATTTCTTTACTAGGTACCAATTTCTTGGAACACATACTTTAGGAGAACCAGAATGAATTTATTAAGTTCAAGATGTTTCAAAATCCTATTTTTTGAGGCTCTAAGCACATAGACTATCATAGAGCCCACTCACTCTAAAAGTTTTGAGGAAAGATTCTCTCTAGTTGAGTTAGTCCCCAAAAAAGTCCCCCCTTATGAGATATATTCTGAGTCAGATCAAGAGACCCTTTATAGTTTATTCATTGATTATAAAACTATATGGAGAGATATATAGAGATTGATCTCTCAGACCCCCTTCCCAAAATTTTTAGTGAAATCACCCCAGTTACGCTATATATTCTCTTTTCTTGGGTATGGATGGTTTGAATAATGTTCCATACCTGCTATAGTGAAATATGTGATTGGAACTTGAGAAAAATAGTTATACTTCAATATAGAATTGTGACTATGGAGTCCATGGATCATTTTGTTACAAACAAGAATATCCTACTTAGTATAGCCTCCAAACAAGTTGGAGTGGTTGTAAGATGATATGGTTGAGTTTAATAATAAAGAGACCTAGTGGAAAAAATCCATTAGGAATCAAACCAAGTTCATCATAAGTTTGGTTGCCTCAAATTAGAACTAGCTAGTTTTGAATAATGGGTTGATGAGGAGAAATAAATGATACAAGAGTAAGAGAGAGTAGGGATAGATTTTGATGAGATATCGGAGTCACTATGGGTTGATGTAGAAATGAAGGATACAAAATTTTATAATCTATGCCAAGCCATCAAATATTATGATCAAGTAATGATTAAACTCTACAAATCCACCAAGAAATCTCTGTAATATTAGTTATTATTTATGTGGGGAGACACCAGATTGTGGATGTTCCTCATTTTCTATTTCTTTGATAAATAAATTAAATCTTAGTTTTTATCAATTATTTTTATTCTGTCTTAACATACACTGTTAGTTCATGATAACTTGTGGTATTTTAAAGGTAACATCAAGATATCATGAATTATCCGATTATTGAATATTCAGATGATGATGCAAGGTATGATTCTTGAATTCTTGAGTTAAGAATGATATCCTCAGGGGTGTGGCTCACAAACGAGTATATGTATAATTACCATCACTATAACACTAGAGTTTTCATATTTGAATGAATGATCTTATGTCACACCTTTATAAGTCATTTTTTTATTCAAACTACAATTTCAAGAACATAAAAACACTCTAAAATTTTCCTAGGCCAAGGGGCCTTAGCGAGCATAGTAATATAATTGTCGGAGCCTTATGATGGACCCCACACGCTTTATGTATTTTTTTGATACTACCTTAAATTTATTTTAAGGATAATATAAGGAGGGTTTGGAGGGAAATAATTGGTCTTTTCCAAGGCTTATCTTTACATGTTTTGACCTAAAAAGTATCATGCCTCTTCAATTTAAAATTATAAACTTTTCCTAGATCATGAATAGTGTGCATCAAGTGAGCAGAGACCCAAATTTTTCATAGGGTTCCCTTTTTGGGTTTTCAAACTGATGAGTATCATGTATATTTCCATTGGAAGTTTTAGCCATGAAATGGAGAATCCCATACTGTGGGGGAAAGGAGAAGATCTGGCCTAAAAGGAGATCACCAATGCTAATATAGAATATTCAAAGAAAAGGTGAGGAATTTTTTTAAGGTCATGATTCTTAGACCATTGATATGGGAACAAAAAACTGAATGGGATCTACCAGGAAAGAATACCTCAACATATTTTGAACACAGGGGAGGGAATTGTAAGTTAGAATCTTGGGCCTCTAATATCAAAGATGATTTCATGGGACAATTACATAGTGAATGACATCATACCATATTCAAATAATGGTTTATGTTACGATGATTTCATGGTGTATGAGGATAAAATAAATTCTTCCTGATGAAGTAGATACCTCTAGTTGATAGGATATATTGGGGGATCATTTCTTATTAAAGAAAGGGGTGGGTACTCATACTTCATAATTTTTACAAATAATTTTAGTAGATATGGATATGTATACTTGATGAGGTATAAGTTGGATTATTTTGATAAATTCAAAGAGTACAAGAATAAAGTTGAGAACCGAATTGGTAAGAATATTAAGAAATGTTACTTAGACTGTGGTGGAGAATATATTAATCAATACTTCATTGATTTTTATGGGAGTTTGAGATCCTATAACAACTTACTCCTTCTTATATACCTTAGTGTAATTATGCAAGCTAAAGGAGGAACCGTACCTTATTGGATATGGTGAGATCAATGATGAGCCATGTGAGTCTTCAATTATTCTTTTGGGGATATGTGTAACAAATAATAGAATACATACTAAACTGAGTGCCTTATAAAGTTATAGATGGTATTCCATACCAATTATGGAATGGTAAGAAACCAGTGTTGTCATAGTTACATGTGTGGGGATATGAAGCATTTTTTAAGGCCTATTCAAGTAAAAAACTTTCACCCAGATGTACAAAGTGTATCTTTATAAGATATCCCAATAAAAAAAGAGGATACTACCTATAAAATTATTCAGAAGAAAAGGTTTTGGTTTATAGGAATCCCATATTCCTCGAGAAGGATAATTTCTTTAAAATAGATAATAGGAGAAAGATAGAATTTGATGATGTTCAGGATCAAGATACACAAGAGTTGGCACAGGAAAAAATACCACAAATCCCTATGTAATAAGATGTTCTAGAGACACAAATACTTCATAGGAGTACAAGAGTGGTTAGAGAACCAGAATGATATAGTTTTCTAGTCACCAAGGATAGTGAATCATTAATTATTTGATAATGGTGATCCTTTAACCTATAAAGAAGTAGTAAACAACATAGATGTTAGCAAGTGGAAAGAAACTATAAATTATGAAATGGATTCCCTGTACCAAAACAATGTTTGGATTTTGGGAGATCCTCCAATATATTTAAATACCATTGGCTTAAAATGGGTATTCAATAATAAAATAGACACGGAAGGACAATTCAGTACCTATAAAGCATTATTGGTTGCAAAAGGGTTTAAACAACATCAATGCATTGACTATGATGAAACATTTTCACCAATTTCAATGCTGAAATCCATCAAAATTATACATTCCATTATAGCTTATCACGACTATGAAATTTAGAAAATGGAAGTAAAAATAGCCTTTCTTAATGGGAACATTTAGGAAGATGTCTATATGACACAACCTGAAGGGTTTGTGACTCCAAAGGATTCCAAAAAGATATAAAATTACAAAAACCCATTTATGGATTAAATAAAGAATCTAAGTCATGGAATGTTCATTTTGATGAATCCATAAAATAATTTGGTTTCATAAATAATTATTGGGTTCTTTGTATCTATAAATGGCTTTGTGAGAGTGTATTTATTTTCATAATATTATATGTTGATGAAATATTACTTATTGGAAATGAAATGCCAGTCTTACAGTCTGTTAAGGAATGGATGAATAAATGCATCTCCATGATGGACTTTGGTGAGGCAAAATATATTTTTGGGATCAATATCCATCATGATACATCCAATAGACTAATTGACCTAATTCAAGGCACATATTTTGATAAGATACTAAAGAGTTTCAGTATGGAACAAACCAAGAGGGGATTGTTACTAATTTCATATGGAATTCATCTTTCTAGGAAAATGTGTCCTAAGAAACACGAGGAGATAAATAGAATTACAATGATTCCATAAACATAAATGATTGTGTCAATCATGTATGTTATTATATATATGAGTCTATATGTTGCCTACGTATTGAGTATAGTAGGAAGATATCTAGCTAATATAGGTGGCCACCATTGGATGATCATTAGACTATCATTAGGTATCTGAGGCATACTAAGGATATGTTCTTGGTATATGGAGGAGATGAGGATATATTCATCATAGGATATGTATATTCTAGTTTCCAAACATATCAATATGACATGAAGTCTCAAATGGGATACATATTCATTTTTAATAGAGGTGTTGTGAGTTGGAAGAGCTCAAAGAAGGCTATGGTTGCAGATTCTCTAATAGAGCCAAAGTATATTACAGCTTCTATGGTAGCTAAATAAGTAGTATGGATGTGAAAATTCATTCAATATATTTATGTGGTACTTAGAATTAAAGATCCTATCACACTATTTTGTGACAATACTACAGTGTTGGAACTCACAAAGGAGCCAAGGTCACATCAACGAATAAAACATCTACTTTATAAGTATCATGTCTTGATAGATTTTTATCAGATAGGTGGGGTTGTAGTGAGTATTATTTCCATGTAATACAACATTTAAACCCCTTTAATAAATCTTTAACCCAACAAAAACATGATTAGCATGTGAGGTCTAGTGGACTGAAAGTCATTGGAAGTTGGAACTAGTCCAAGTGGAAGTTTTTTAGAGTTTGTATCCTAGGACCAACTACTTGTACTTTTATTTCATGGATATTTAATAATTTGAATATTAATACAAAATATTATTACATATTGTGCATTTTTTGAATGAATTTAATGTAATAATTTCCTAGGGTATCTGTTGCATTGATAAGGTCATAACAATTTCCTACTATAATGAGAACCTTGAAGTGTTATGAAAATATTCTTAAATATAGTCCAACAATCAGATGACATTCCATAAAGGGACACATATAATTTTAATATTAGGTGTGAGTAATCATAAGTAGATGAGGCTTATTCTCATGAACTTCACACTAGGTAATCTACATGATGGGATATTATGAGAACTTACCCACCATTATGAATTCTTCATGTTTTAGTGTCATTAGATATTTCTATTGGTGATCATGTGTAATGGTCTTTAAAATTTAATATTATTACTAATACATTTTATGACTCACACACTTAGATGTATTTTTTAAACCATGATGATAATAGTTATTAGCAAAGTTGGATACATTGGTTTTGTCATGAGTGATATGTTATTAATAAATAATTTAAGGAAGGATTTATCCCATCCATATTTATGAAATTTTATATCTTATCCCTTTGATTGTAATATAATCTCTGAATTAAATCCCATGGACATGGTGTGATGATGTGTTTGTTTTAGATAGCCAAATAAAGACATATTATAGCAACCCTGGTCTTTATTTCATATTTAAACATGATTTATTAAATAGAATGTCACTTAATAAGACTCATAATATCGAGAGGTATAGTGTCTTTGGGGATTAGGAACATTATATAACAACTTAAAACATGAAATACACATATTTATTGAAAACTTCTTTTACATGACCACATCATTCCTTTGCACCTAGCATTACATGGGATAACCTGAGGACATACATAAGAAAAAGGTGAGCTATAAATCCCAGTAAGGGAGTAAACAAGAAATAACATGAAAATTAAAATAAATATTAGGAAATAGGCATATCAATAGAGTATAAGTGAAACTTGAACATAAAGGCATGATATCTCATGATTATCATAACATGGAAATGTTGAAACAACTTAAAACACTACATCATTAACATAAAGGAATCAGGTAAACCCCCATCCCCACATGGTGGAAAATATTCCTATAAAAGAATGAGGTAAAACCCTATCCCAACATGACATATCATGATACTAAAAATTACCCAATGCATTGGAGTGCTATCAGAGTGCACCCTTCATAGTCACTTAAATCTCATGCATAAGTGTGCCACATAGAGAATATAACATGGATTCATTCAACATAATAATTTATTACAGGATCAAGAAATTTGGAATTAATAAATTTAAATCACCATTTTATAAGTATGTGTTCATAATAGTGAATACCCTTGATAGATTAATGAGTATGGTATTCACTACATGATGAGTTTGGTATGGAAAATCGCAGTACAATTTTGGCAGCATAACGGTGTCATATGAAAATTTATAAATTGGGTTTCTGAGAGATAAAGGGGTATATCATCATTTATACATAGTATGGAAAGTAATGGTATCATGGAGAATAATATCCCAACATGTGAAATGGAATTTAGATTCATAATATAAAAGAAATTCTTGAATAGAAATGAGAAGAGAGAAATCCCTTACGAGATTTTGACATAGTAAAAGGTGGGTTTAAAGGATCATAAGGGGGATTAATGGGATTAAAAAGAATATAAAATAATGTATAAATAAAATGGATAGTAAGTAGGTATGGAATAACATATCCCAAATCAAGAAAATTTAAATTAAAAGGCCTGACATAAAAGAGGTTCTTGAAGAAAAAGGAGAGAGGGAGATCCCTTACTTGGATGTGTGATCCCAAAGGCTTGAAGAAGGCTTATTGGGAGCATGGGGGAGCCTTATAAGGACTTTAAGGAGTACGGGGAAGATTTTGGTTGATCTTGAAAGAGATTTAGTGTAGAGAAATGGGTACTTGGTGTGGGTTTATATAGGAAAGGTGGGGGAGTTCTTTATTATTTTGGCTTTGGACACTACACACTAAAATATTCAAAACCACAAACCATACCATGGTTTTTTCCCATGGTTTCTGGAAAAGAGGAGTAGTATAAATTATTTTATAAGGATAAGGTCCAAGTATATTAAAATATTTCCCTTTATTATGTGGAGGTGAGTCACACTTTGAAGGAAATGATTTTAAAATTTTAAAATATTTTATATGTATTGGAGGATTCACTAAGGGTTTATAAAATAAATAAAATAAATAAAATAAAACTGAAATTAGATCATTTTAAATTAAAAATTCATATTTTTATGAATATACCTTTATATTATTTTATTGAATCATTATTGGGTCATTATGATTTCATAAAACACACTATATATTTATACAGTATTTAATTTTTACCCAAAAATTCCACTATCTCAGAAAATTATGAAAAATTCATCATTGGATAATTTCAACATCCAGATTCCAAAAATAATATTCATTTTATCTAAATAATATTCTAAATATGTGAATTCTAACTTTTAAAATAATAACTAACATTTATTGAAAATTGACATGTTTTGACAAAAACAGTTTTCAAACCTTAATAAAAATTACAATTGACTTCATAAAAATTATACGATAATTTATATTTAATAAATTAAATTTTATAATAATATTTTATTAAAATATTATTTAATTAAAATATCCATTAATTCATCAAAATAGATTTCTTAATTGAATTTTAATATTAACCAAAATACTATTTGTACTTTAAAAATCATTTACAAAGTAACAACAATAAAATGAAAGTTTATTCATTATTCTATAAAAAATAATTCACATAATCATAATGATAAGGTCTTATTACATATCCATTTATTACACTAACATACTCCCTAAGATCAAGGTGTGCGATGGTAGGGATTTCACTGGGCCGTTCGATGAACATGGTTTGGGTGGTGATCTTGATGAGCTTGAAATTTTCCCATAAATAGTTTCTCTCATGATTAAATTATTGTATCCAAGATTGGGATTAGTATAGGGGAAATCCCAAAAATTATATCTCCCTTGGAAGCTCTGATAAATTGGATTTATAGGGTATGATCCTACTGGTTGAGGCCATTACTTCCTTTGCCTATGTCAAAAGGATTTGTTAAAACCCTATATTTATACTAGTCATGTGATCACTATTCAATGACTATATTATCAATGGTAAGGATACTTAATGGTGATTTAAATAAAATTGGATATAATAAAACAAAAGGAGTGCATGCTCTTTCTATATCCATAAGACATTTAATTAAAAGAAAGGGAATTCTATTCATAAATGTTCAGTACATTACAACCTCCCCCCTTAAGAAATTTCACCCTATAAATTTCCTTTTCCAACACTAAAATAGATGGGGGTAACTCTGCCTCATCACTTCCTCTAGTTCCCACATTTCCTTTTCAAACTTGTGGTTTCTCCATAACATTTTGATGAGGGGAATTGTCTTATTTTGTATAACTTTTTCTATACGATCTAAGATCTTAATCAACTTATCTTTATAGGAATTTTTATTCTAAAATGGTACCACCTTTGGATTAAGTACATTGATGATTCTGGTATGTACTTCCTCAAGAGTGATACATGGAATACATCATGTACTTGAGACATGTTCGGTGGGAGTGCTAGTCGATAGGTCACTGCCCCGATGCGATCAAGGATCTAAAAAGGGACGATGTAACTTGGACTAAGCTTTCCCTTCTTCCCAAATATCTTAACTCAATTCCATAGAGATATTTGAAGGAATATGATGTCTCCAACATCAAACTATAGGCCTCATCGATGATTGTCAGCATAACTCTTTTTTCGACTCTGATCAGCTTTGATGTGATGCTAGATGGTCTTAACCTTCTCCACCATTTATTCCACCATTTTCAGACCAAGAAGTTTTAGTTCCCCAAATTCATCCCAACATGCTGGTGTTCTACACCTCTTCCCATAAATGGCTTTATAAGGATCCATTTTGATTCTTAAGTGGAAACTATTGTTGTAAGAGAACACCACTAAAGGAAGATGTTGGTCCCATCCTCGTTTGAAGTCCCTTGAGAAAGCTCTCAACATTTCCTCAAGTGTTTCGATAGTCTGCTCACATTGGCCATTAGTTTGAGACTGATAGGATATACTGAAGTTCATCTTAGTGTTTATAGCACATTGAGGACTCTTCTATAGCTTATAGGTGAATCTTGTATCTTGACCAGACACAATCAAAAGTGTACTCCATGCAGCCTTACCACTTATCTGATGTATATCTATGCCAGTTAATCCAGTGAGAAATCCTCTAAAATTTCAATGAAGTGTGAAGTATTTATAAGATGATCCACAATAATCCAGATAGAATTTTTTCCTTTGGATGTATTCAGAAGTCCGGTGAAAAAGTCTGTAGTGATGTTTTCCTATTTCCATGTTTGTATGGGTAGTGGTTGCATCATCCCCTTAAACATATAACTCTCAGCCTTTACTTTCTGTCATACCAGGAACTTTGATGCATATTTAGATATCTCCTTCTTCATATTATCCCACCAATAGTGCTCCTGGAGATCTCGATACATCTTCATGTTTCTTGGGTGAATGGAGAAATTTGAACTATGTGCATCATCCAAAAGTTCTTTCTTTAACTATGTATTTGATGGAACACATAGTATTAACCGAAATCTCATAATTCCTTCTTCATTAACATTAAAATCCATGTATTTACCTTTTCTGATACTTTCCACTTTCTTTTTAATTCCCACATCATCTTTTTGAGAAACCTTTAACCTTTCCAAAAGAGATGGTTGAGAAATCATTTGTTAAAGGATTGATGATGTTCCCTTGTTTATGATTCCCATGTCCATATTAATCAAATCTAAGAATATTGTATCATTTTTAATTCTAATTAATGATAGAATTGTTGGGTCATTTCTACTTAGAGAATCCACCACCTTGTTCGCTTTCCCAGGATGGTGATGGTTTGAGAAATTGTAAAACATGATGAGCTATAACCATCTTAATTGTTTCATATTCATCTCTTTTTGGATGAATATATATTTGTGACTTTTGTGATCTTTATATATTTCAAACTTCTCCCCAAAGAGATAAGTATGCCAGATTTTCAAGGAAAATATCATAGCTGCTAACTTCAGATCATGCATGGGATAGTTTTTCTTATGAATTTTAATCTTTATTGAGGCATAAGCAATGAATTTGTCACTATTCATCAACACATATCCTATTCCATTATTTAAAGAATCATTTAAGATTATAAAAATCTCCCCACTTCTTGGTAGTGTGAGCATAGGGGTGTGATAAGCCTCTTCTTCAACTACATGAATCTTTCTTACCATTCATCATATCAAAAAAACTTGACTCCCTTCTGAGTTAGATTCGTAAGAGGGTTTTAAAATCGTGAGAAATTTCTCACAAATAGGTGATGATATTTAGCTAACCCTTGAAATCTATGGATATCCATCATAGTTGTTAGCCTCAACTATCCCTAAATTTCTTATGTTTTGGAATGATCCACAAATAACCCATTACTTGTGATAATATGACCCAAGAATGAGACTTCCTTCAACCAGAAATCACACTTGCTGTACTTTTCATAGAGCTTCTAATTTTGTAAGTTCTCTATAATTGTTCTTAGATACTCCTCAAGATACTCTTTGATTTTTTAGTATATTAGAATATCATTTATAAAGACAACCAATTTTTTTTCAAGGTAATCTCTAAAGAATCTATTAATCAAGTCCATGAAGATTGATAGAACATTTTGAGTCCAAAAGGAATTAATATGAATTCATAGTGACCATACCTTGTACGAAAAGAAGTCTTGAGGATATCATCCTTCTTCACCCTTACTTAGTAGTATCCTTACTGCAGATCCACCTTGGAGAAGTATTGTGCTCCATGTAGCCGATAGAACAAGTCATCAATTCTTAGAAAAAGATACTTGTTATTTATCGTGATTTTGTTGAGCTCACAATAATCAATTAAAAGGAACATTGACCCATCCTTCTTCTTGAAAAAGATCATTGGTGCACCCCATGGTGAAGCACTTGGGTGTATAAACCCTTTATCCAGATTCTCTTGTAGTAGTTTATTTAGCTCATTAAGCTCCACAATATCCATTCTATATAGAGTATTTGATATTGGAAACACCATAGGTATAAGATAAATTTATAATTAAAAATATCTTTTAGGAGGAAGACCAAGAAATTCCTTGGGAAAAACATCAGTGAATTCCCTCACAATAGACAAGTCTTCAAGGATGGTTTCTTCCTTAGACTCAATCATCTGAGAGAGATACACGTGTCCATAGGGTAGTAATATCCATGATTAAGATAATGGTGATAAATAAGATTCATCCTCCTCCTTGAACTTTTATAGAATCGGGGATCGAGTTACCATATGGAGAGTGGTTTCCCTCTCACAGAAATTAATATTGGATTTATATAGGGAAATCCAATCCATGCCAATAATTGAATTAAATTCACAAAGGGGAGTATGAAGTAGTTCACTGAGAAGTTCAATCCATAAATTGTGACAAGGGAGGAGTCATATTCATGAGATTCTATAATTTCTACATTTTCCGTTTTCATCTATATCTATACTTCCATGCTTTGTGGTGGTGTTTGGATTGTTCTACTAAACTTTTAGGATATAAAAGAATATGTAGAACTAGAATCAAAAAGTATGTTCACTATTCTTGAATGAATAATAAGCATACCTATCCCCAATTTTTTTTCGAGATTCACTTTGGCGATAGTGATTGAAAAATCTCACCCTTGCTACCTTGGAGGTTGTTGGTTGCCTCCAAAAACCCCTGGCTTAGGGAACTAGTTTGCAAAGTGCACTGGTTATTTACAGTTGTAGCAATGAACAATGCATTAAGGATCGAACAGAGCGTTCCTTTACTCTGTCTTAGTAGTGGGGTTTTCTTTCCAGTAATCGCTGGCTAGGTGCCCTTGCTTCCCGCACCAAAAGCATTTCCTCATCCCCTTCAGGCAATTTCTAGGGTGCTTCTTTCCACACTTTTGACAAGCGGGGTGCTGTAATTTTTTAGCACCATTGGATTTATCCATCAGACCTCCAAAATTAAAGTCCACCTTACGCTTCTTATCCCCATGATACCCATGAAATTCATTGATCTCAATCTCGACTTTATGGCACATCGAACAATATCCTCATAGCTATCAAAGTCATGGATCGACAGAGTTTTTTGTAGGCTAGGTTTTAGCCCACCAAAGAAGTGGTGAAACTTTCATTCAAGGGTAATGAAAAAACCTGAGGCATATCATGAAAGTCTGGTGAAGTTTTCCTCATATTCCCCAATAGATTCTTTGTCATTTTTCTTGAGTGAAATAAAATCTATTTCCATCTTAAGACGGAGGGTTCATGGAAAATATTTATTGAAAAACATTTTCTAGAAATCCTTCCATCCCATCGCTTCGATCTCTTCCTCAGGATTCATATTATTGATCAATGTTCACCATTTATCATCTTCACCCTCCATACAATAAGAATCTAGAAGAACCTTCTCTTGTTCAGAACTTTGAAGGATGGAGAAGATCTTCCCAATGGAATTGATCCATTGTTCGGTGATTGAGGGATCAGATGATCCATTGAAAGTTGGAGGCCTTTGTCTCTTGAAGCTCTCAATTGTGACCTATTCTTTCTTAAGGGGGGAGGGGTGGATATTCCTCTTGATCCAATTTTCTATAAAAAACCTAAGTTAAATGAGAGAGTATCGTGAGAAATTTTACGATTCCCGCTCTCATTGGATTGGGAATTTCATTAGAGCAGACATCACATTGATCTTCATATCATTTGTTAGCCCGATTCCTCCTATTACCAGCCATTGGCTAGTATAAAAGGAAAATTAGGGGTAAATATTTTAAAAAATTAAACACATAAATGGTAATCCAATGATAAAAAGAGATAACTTATAAATTAAATTTATCCCCTTAACTTATGAATTTCTAAGTTTCAATCTAAGTGATCCAAGATCTAATTTATAACATATATTCTTAGGGGAAATGTTTTACCTTAATAATGGTTCGTACTAAGTTTATGAATTTACCAAAGAATATCCCCCAGGATTGTTGAACCAAGAGTTTATTAAGGCTTGTTTTTGTGCACCAGTTCCCATTCAAGTTTAGCTCAAAGCGGTGTTTTCATGTTTTACCCCTAGACACATCTATGCTAGAGCCACCTCTACCTGTTCATATCTAGAAAGGGATGTATTTTCTTGATAAAACAAATAATATATACTCAAAAATATTTTGGTATTATTTTCTTATACTTAGTCTTATCCCTAAGGCTTTTACTAGAGTTTTCTAATCCTAATCCCAAAAAGTAACTAAACCTATCCTTTGATACCAACTATAACAACCCTGGTAATTATTTCATATTTAAACATGATTTATTACATAAAACTGAACTTAATAAAACCCGTAATATCGATAGGTCTAGTGTCTTTGGGTATTAGGAACATTACATAACAACTTAAAACATGAAATACACATCTTTATTGAAAGATTATTTTATACGACCACAACATTTCTTCATACTTAGCATTGCATGGGATAACCTGAGGACATATATAAGAAAAGGGTGAGATATAAAGCCCAGTAAGGGAGTAAACAAGGAATAACATGAAGAATAAAATAAATGTTATAAAATAGGGATATCAATTAAGCATAAGAAAAACATGAACATAAAGGCATGATATAACATGATTATCATAACATGGAAATGTGAAAACAACTTAAAACACTGCATCATTAAGATAAAGGAATCAGGTAAACCCCTACCCCAACATGGTGGAAAATAGTGCTATAAAGGAATAAGGGAAACCCCTTTACCAACAAGATTTATCATGCTCCTAAACATTACCCAATTAATTAGAGCACTATTAGGGCACACCCTTCATAATTATTTCAGTCTCATGCTTTTGGTGTGCCACATAGAGCATATAACATGGATTCATTAAACATTATCATTTATTCCAAGATCAATGAATGTGGAATTAATAAATTTAATCCACTATTATATAAGTATTTTTTCATAAAGGTGAATACCCTTGATAGAGTAATGGGTATGGTATTCACTACATGATGATTTTGGCATTGAAAATCACAGTGCAATTTTGGTAGCATAACAATGTCATATTGAAATTCATAAATTATTTTGACGAGAGAAAAAGGGTAATATAGTAATTTATACATGGGATGGAAATTAAGGGGATCATGGAACATAAGATCCCAATATATGAAATGTAATTTAGATACATAATATAAATAAATGTTTGAATGGAAATGAGAAGCGAGAAATCTCTTATGGAATTTCGGCATAGTAACGGGTGGGTTAAAGGATAATAAAGGGATTAATGGGAGAGAAAGGAAGATAAAATAATGTTTTAATAAAATGGATAGTAATTTGGTATGTAAGAACATATCCCAAATCAAGAAAATGGAAATTAAAAGGCATGAAATAAAAGAGGTGCTTGTAGAAAAAGAAGATAGGGAGATCCCTTAGTTGGATGTGTGATACCAAAGGCTTATGGGAGGCTTCTTTGGAGTTTAGGGGTGACTTGGGAGGACTCTATGAAGTATTGGGAAGAGGTAGGTAGAGATTAAAATATATTTAGTGAAGATAAATGGGTTCTTGGGTGGGTTTATATAGTAAAGGTGGGGGAATTATTTATTATTTTGGTTTTGGACACTATACACTAAAATATTCGAAACCACAAACCATACCATAGTTATTTACCATGGTTTATAGAAAAGGGGAATGATATAAATTATTTGATAAGTCTAATGGCTGAAGATATTAAAATATTTCCCTTTCTTAGGTGGAGGTGAGCCACACTTTCAAGGAAATGATTTTAAAAGTTTAAAATATTTTATATGTATTAGAGGATTCAATAAGGATTTATAAAATAAATAAAATAAATGTGAAATTAAATTATTTTAAAGGGGAAACATATATGTTGATGAATATACCTTTTATAGTATTTTATTATATCAATATTGTGTCATTATGATGTCATAAAACACATTATATATTTATACGGTATAAAATTTTACCCAAAAATTTGACTGTCTCAGAAAATTATGAAAAATTATTCATTGGATAATTTAGACATACTGATTCCAAAAATAATATTCATTTTATAAAACTAATTTTCTAAATATGTGAATTTCACTTTTAAATTAAAAACTGTCATTTATTGGAAATTAACATCTTTTGACAAAAATAGTTTTCAAACCTTAGTAAAAATTACAATTGACTTCATAAAAATAATATGATCATTTTTATTTAATAATAGTTATTTAATAATATTTTTTTATTAAAATATTATTTAATTAAAAAATCCATTAATTCATAAAAATATATTTCTTAATTGAATTTGAATATTAAAAAAAAATACAATTTGTGCTTTAAAAATCATTTACAAAGTAATAATAATAAAATAAAAGTATATTCATTATTCTATAAAAAATAATGTACATAATCATAATACTAGAGTCTTGTTACATATCCCTTGATTACACCTGCATACACCCTTAGAGTAAGGTGTGTAATGGTTGGGCTTTCATGGGGCTGTTCAGTGAACATGGTTTGGGCTGTGATCTCGATGAGCTTGAACTTCTCCCGTAAATAGTTTTTCTCATGCTTAAGTTGTTGGGTATCAACTTGGGATTAGTCTAGGTCAAATACCAGAAATGATATCTCCCTTGGAAGCTCCGATAAATGGGCTTCATAGGGTAAGATCCTACTAGTTGAGGCCATCACTTCCTTTGTCTATTTCAAAAGGATTTGTTAAAACCCTATATTTATACTAGTCATGTGGTCACTGTTCAACGACTATATTATCAATGGTAAGGATACATAACATTCATTTATATAAAATTGGATATAATAAAACAAAAGGAGTGCATGTGTTTTCTATATCCACAAGACATTTAATTAAAATAAATGGAATTTTATTCATAAATTTTTAGGTCATTACACATATCGAGCATATAGGTTGGTGGCATATATGTGAACTTTCTTGATGATATATTTTGAAAAACTAATTATATTACATAGTGGGAATTTATATGTGGTTGTCTATGTTGTGACATTAAGTTTTTTCTCTTGGGTTCCTCGACCCATTTCTATATAGTAATCTTGAAATTTTGGCAAGCCCACCTAATACCAATAAGAAAGAATCCTAGAGGGTCTCACCCTAAGTGTTTTAGTTGATATTGATTAAATTACATTTGAATTTAATTAATATAATAAATATTATCCTCAATACCAAGTAATAATTTTATTCACTTTTATTGATCACAAATAATTATTGATGAATAGTACATGTAATTAAATATTTATTGGGGTATTAAATAAATGATGATGAGTTTGAATGGATCAAGACTATGTCCGGTGACAAATATGAATTTAAAATCTAGTAAAATAATATTTTTCTTTTGAAAAAGTTAGAGTGTGCTCCATAAAATAATAATAATGACATTATTATTTTAGCATGTGGATTAATAAATTTTGTTATATTATTTAAGGGATGACATGCAATGAAATAATATTTTTTTAACGTAATTCTTAACTTTATAAATATGTGTTTATGTATATTGTATACGATTAATCAAGAAATAGAGAATCATTTTACACAATGGATTTATCTCTTGAATTCCTTCTTCTCTCTCCCTATAAAGTATGAGAAATACAAGAGAGATTTCTTCAATATTGAAGGATGAACAATCAACATGAATGAATAAAGGTAGTTGATTCTCCATGCTAGCACCCAAAAATAAGTTGGCACCACTCAAAGGTCAAAGGAGTACATGTGGATGAGTGATTGAGGGATTATACACTAGGATCCTTATAGTGTAACAAAGGTAACTTGGAAAAGTGTTTTCAGGCGATCAATATCTACTTCAAAGAAAGAACCTAATCCAAGGTAACCTATTATTTTAGATCTCAATGAATTACATATAAATTCAATGTGAAATATAATATCTCTAAGTTTCGGGTTTCCTTACATCAATATTCTATGGAAATATCTTGTTTTTCATGGAATTCATGTCACTAACAATATTGCCAATGATCCGTCATATCGAAAAAATATTTTTTATTTTTTCTCTGCTCGGAACTTCTGCTGCGTATGGAACCTTCAACATCCATACTTGATCTTTCTATAATTATATGATTCTGACCCTATTGATATATCAATAATAAACTTCACATGGATATCCTAAGGATTATTTTTCATAGACCTAGCTCATTTTCTAGGAAAATGGGTATTTTGATTCATTCATGAGTTTGAAAATAAGGGAACCTATGTTGGAATACCTTACAAGGATTAGGGCCACATACAAGAGAGGGATACATTTTTACTTTGTTTCATTACTGGGCCTAGAATAAGGGATATATTCATCACTATTTATCTTTTCAGAATGATAATCAAGCTACATGTAGTTCTAGGAGTAAAATTCCTCCACACAGATCATGGTGTTTTATTAAGGAAAGGAAAGTTATATAAGGAAAGTTTTTCTAGTAATTTTATGGTTATGCATAATAGAAAAATCATTTCCTAACTCTATTCATATATTATATTAATTATAAAAAATAGAATAATCATCCAAAATCTATAAGATCATGTGATTCATGCTCGATGTTAGAAATAAGAGGAAATTGGAGGGTTACCAAGATTTCACGAAAACACCTGACCAAGGATAACTTTTTATGAGCAACACATGATTTTTTATCTCATGGTACTGATATTTTGTCATAGTTTAAAATCATGCGATGAAGAAAAATAGGTAACTATACAGTTTAACATTTTATAGTAAGGTCATTAGACTTGTAGTTAAACATCAAGCAGTGGATATATATGGTTTGGTAAAATTTAGGGCTACATAGCTTCAACTAATGATGTTACTTCTTAGTTCTTTCATATAGGACCATTAGTCATGAATTTTAAGGTCACACAACAAGGACTGTTATTTGTTTATTTTAAGGTTATACAATAAGGATCATTAGTGAGGGTGATATAATTTTTCTAGATAGTAGCAACAAACCCGACATGAATCAAGGAGACATGGGTCAAATTCTAGAAAAGACAATCTTATAAGTGGGGAGTAATATTTGGTTGGGCCTAATATAGAGGTTATAAGCATCAATACATATCTTGTATAGATAGGAATCAATCAACACATAGTTATACAACATGGTGTGGTAGATGTACGATATCAAGGGAGAATGTAATCTGAGGTGAGGATCAAAGTATCACTTGGTTTAATATCATGTGATAGGGTTTTCAACCATGTAGTTTTAATATATTGTACTGAAGGAATTGGAAACACAGTTTAACATTATACAGTGAGGATGTTAGTCACATAGTTTTACGTCATACAATGAGAAAGTTGGTTTTGCTATAGTTTATGGTCACATAGATTTGAACAATGGTGTGACTTTATGGTCTTGCATCTATGAAAATTATTCCTTCCTTTTATGTTTGTGTGATAATGACCATTAGTCATTCCTTTTAAAGACATGTGATGAGGACCGCTGGTGTGATCATACAAAAATATTTCTTTAGAAACCTTACAATGGTAGGGGAATGATATGCACATCATCCATGGTAATCAGTGAGTATGAACCATTCGAGTAGAAATTGTGGATGAAAAAATCATTCCCATTTGGGTTCAAGTTTTAGAGGTTTATTCCTAGGTATCATCGGGGTCCTGAGTGCCAAAACTAGTTCTCCTTAGAGGAATGAACAAATGAAAATTTTCTATTAAAATATCATGATATTCAGTTTTTGTGAACCTCTAAATGATTCAAGTTACATAGTCTTTTCTCATTGATCCATTATAATTCATCTAATCACTTTCTATATTGATCATATGTGGAAAACTGATCAAAAATAGAAATGTGAAGTGAAGGAAATTGGACCTCAATGGGAAAAACTAATTTTATCCCATATACAAGTGAATATGGGGTTTTTTGTGTGGAAGTAGAAGTTGTAGTATGGTATTCCTACAAGGAATGAACAAGATTATCAATCCAAGATTTCTTATGTTTTTCCACCATTTTCTAGAGTATGTTTGATATAGTTTTAATGAAATCATTTATTTTTCCATTCTCTACTGGATGATAGTAGAAAAAATTGTTGGAATAAATGTTGGACTCAAGGTATAACCTTTTCAATTTAAAAGAATAAAAATTGGTTTTTCTATCCATAAATATTGTATGAGGGACACCAAATCTGGTGATAATATTATATTTCATGAAGTTGATGATGTTATTTTTCTCGAATTCCTTGAGGGGTATCACCTAATTCCATTTAGATAAGAATTCGATAACAGTGAGAATATAATTAAACTTCTTAGATGTAGCTAGAGGATATGTCCCTGTGACATCCATTCCCCATATGAAAAATTACCAGGAGTATTTGGAAGCATGCAACATCTCTATAGTTTGATAGATAAAATTGGATTTTATTTGATAAGAATGGAACCTTTTGGTGAATTATGCAAAATCCTATATCATTAAGGGATAAAAATACCCAAGTATTTCTATTTGATGAGAATTATTTAACCCTAACTGATGGGAACCACATTCCCTAGTGTGTACTTCTATCATAACAATAATAGTATCCACTCAATCAATGCATCTGAGGATAAATCCATAGAATCCTCATTTATAGAGATCCTTCTAGCGATTCAGGCTATTATAAAGAGTAAAGTTGACTACCCATCATTAGATTATATTTTCTTTCTCTATCCAATGGAAGAAACCTATTTTGAAGGTAGATAAATATGGGAGTCATCCAACCATTTCTAAGACTATATAGTTCAGAAATGGAATTGATATCATTGAACTTTTCCATATTATTACCAACGAATGGTGACACCATTTAGTGGTGCACAATGATTATAACTGTTTCATACTGTTTTGGATCTTCCAAGGCAATATCCACATTTTATAAAGAATTTACCTAGTTATTCTGTGAGAGTGGGGTGTGAGTTAATGTTTGATCTGAGGGTAATTCCTCCATAAAACCTCACACGCATTCAAGTAGAGTGATTCATTATTCCTTTCTAATAGCATAATATCCAATTATCTTCTTGATTACCATATCTAAATCACCATTTACTTTCAGGTGGTTAGCTGGTATTTTTAGTGAAAGTTCTATACCTATGATGAGGTCTTGGTATTCTGACTCATTATTGGTAAAAACTTATGAAAATAAGAAGGAATACAGTCAAACTGCCTTTTTTTATGAAGATAAGAATGACTCCCAAACTGAATTTATTAAATTTGGGGTCATCTACTCTCTTCCATTTTGGGACTTTAGAAATTCCATCAAAATACATCTCCCATGTCTAGGAGAAATCTTAAATAGAGAAAATATCTTCATGAGGCAATTTGATATTCAATAGAATTATTTTTGTAGAAGGATTCTCTGCAATGAAATCTACCAACACCTACCCTTTTATCTCTTTTCATGACATGAACCAAATGTCAAACTAATATAGAATGACCTCCGACCATGCTAATAATCCAGTCAGCATAAGATGGTTGATTATATATTTGAGTAGATCATTACGAGATAACAAATGGAATTTTTAGTTTTGAAGGTAGTGCCTCAATTTTTGAATTGAAAATATTAACACAAGGAAAATCTTACCGATATATGAATATTGAGCCTTAGTATTGAGCATGATTTGACTTAGATAGTAGAGACTATTCTCATTCCTAACATCATTCCTTTGTGTGAGAAAAACACCCTATGATTATTTTAAATCCATCAAGTATAGAATTAGTGGATTTACTTTGACATGGGGCATTGATACCAGTAGAATCAAAATAAATATATTTATAGTATCAAAGGACTCCTGGAAATCACTGGTCCATCAATAAGTGACACCCTTTTTCATTAGCTTGTTGAAGGGTAAACATTTACCTATAATATTTTCTATGAATAAAAAATGTATGTGAGGCATCCCTATAGTCCTATTAAATCTTTAATGTTTTTAGGAGGTGACATATCAATGACAAATTTAGTAATCTTAGGATCAACTTTGATGACACAATGAAATACTATGAAAATAAGAAAATTTTATGAGGTAACACCGAAGACACATTTAAAGGGATCCATTTTCAAGATATGTTTTCATAGATTATCGAAAATGATCTCAATATCATAAAGATTATCAGAGAACTTTTGGTATTGTACCAAAAAATCATCGATGTAACATTAAACTGAATTCCCCAAGAATGGTTTGAAAATGGGATGCATCGCATGTTGGTATGTGGCGCCAGTATTCTTCAAATCAAAGGGTATCACTCGAGAAAAGTATACCCCTTGGGGTTCCCAAAAATAAATTCCCTCTTCATATTTAAGGGATATAAAAATTTGGTTATATCATGTGTAACTATCCATATAAGAGATGGATTGATATCCAATAATTGCATCAATCACGAGTTCTGTAATCTGGATTGGGAAATCATCTTTTGGACAATGCCAATTGAATTCCCAGAAATTGATACAAATTTTGATACGACTATTCTTTTTCTTGAATAAGAAAATATTGGAAACCCAAATAAGGTATTTTAAATCCCGAATGAAGTTATATTTGATGATATTTTCACCTTCGACTTCAACCTTGGTTTTGTGAGTTGGATGTATTCCCCAGGATTCATTCTTATAACTGTGATGATCTTATGGTAAACCCAAGTGATGGGTGGTTACATCAGGAACAAGGCCTGGAATTTATATGCAATTATTGGATAATAAATATTGGTTTTTTTATAAAATTGGTATATAAGTATTGTTCATTGGGGGACATGACTGTGCTAATCAGTGTAGGTCACAAATCCTTCTTTGTGCCCAAATTTATTTGTTGGAGATCATTGATAGTGGTAGAGAAACCTTCCTAAAATGTTGAAAGGGAATATTTGAGGTCCCCTTATTCTTCTTACTCTTCTTCCATACCAACCCCATGAGGAATGGATGATTAAGGGGAATATTTAGATTTGAAATAAAAGTCAATATTTTGACATATGAAAGATGAAGTAGGGGTATTCCCAATATCCATCAGTGACATGTGAATTTCTTTTGATTCAGTTGATGACAAAAGGGTCTACTGAATCTCTAGGGATGAAGTGAGTAAAGTTTCACCTAGGGTGTTGCTGCTATTATGGAGAGTTGTGATCCCTCTAGTATTGTTAGATTCAGCTGATGCAATTGATATCATGAAAGTTGATAAGTATATACCCAAATCCAAAATTATGTTTTCTATATGATTGATGGGTACATATTCACTTAAAATCTCATTAAATGGATTGGATAGGGTTATTTATAGAAAATTTAGGGTGGTAATCTGAGAAAAACCATTGGTCATGGGTTATTTATCTCCTCTCTGGTAAAATCCTGTATTAATTTATTGATATTCAAAAGACTCAAATAGATATTTGTCACCATGAAATATCACGATCTATCCATTAAAAGAGCATTTGAGACATTGATGGTATGATAAAGGTACAACCTCATGTTGATGAAACTAAGGCCTATTTATAATAACATTAAAAGTTGTATATTTTATGAACACTAGGTATTTAGAGTCACATACAAGGTCCCTAAATTGAGTTTTTATATTAATTTGACCGAGAGGTTTTTTCTCACTCTTTTCATAACCCTAAAGGGTTAGATAATAAGATTAGAATTTGGAATCATTGTAAAATAGTTGATGAAGTTTTCTAACTATAATGAGATTGATCCCAAAGCTATTATTAATGAAGTCTTGTCAGATTTAAAGTTCATTTAACATAATGAATATATATAAGGTTCTGATATGTCTCTATATAATAATATCCATGTCACACTCTATGAAATAGATAAATTCATAAAACTAAATGGGATTGATCTTGGCGTGATGCATTTAAGAATTGGTAAGATCAGTTTCAAATTCTTGAGGTCTTAGTTGAGAGGACCAGTTTGAGATATACATAACACTGAAGGGGGGTGGGGGGGGGGGTTGAATCAGTGTTGAGGAATTTTTAAACCAATTCCAACTTTTTATCCCTGTACCTATTGACCTATTAGAATCTTGATTCTATTATTCTATTTTTCTTCTTGAATGAAAATATAAAAAGTAGTAAAAATATGCGCACAATATTTTTACAAGGTTTACCACTCAATAAGATTAGCTAAATCCTTTACATGCATGGGAATAACCAGTGCATGGATTATCCAAAATAATTTCATATCCTGTTATAGTGGAGTGACTAGGAAAACAATCCTCTAGTCAGTGTGGGTCCCTACAATTTGAAGGGGGTGGGAAACAATCCTCTTCCCTAGAGTAGTGATAGCCTAGTCCAAATTTCAGCCTCTAGCTAGTTCTTTATACTGACTATGGAGACAATCTTCTTCCTTATTCAAAAGGGAGGCTCTACTCTTGGTCTTGTTTAGTTCTCTTCACTTGATTGTTTGTAAATCAGTAGGCAAACAATTCTCCCTTCTTTCTTTCTATTCTTTTCTAGTGCAATACTAACGACACTAGACTTCTTCTTTCTTCTTCTTAGTGCAACAACCAACTACACTAAAACTTCTTCTCTGTTCTTGGCTAGAATCACATACACCAATGTGATTATTCAAGCAATGAAGATTGGCTTACATGGCATCATCAGGATCAATTATTATCTCTTGTTCATGAATTCATGTGATCATGCATATGGAATTTAGGTTGAAACCTTATTCCTATTTCTCTCTTCTTATTCTTCACACACGTTCGCACACTTATTTTTGATTCTTTATTTATGTCACTTCATGTGTGCATGTGCATGCATGAATTCATTCATTCTCTTCTTTCTCTCTTTGTGTGAGAACCCTATTGGGTGTGGTTCTTTGAGAACACAGACAACCTATTTATTTCTCTTCCTTTTCTTCTTCTCCCATTCACTTTTCACTTGGTTCAAGTTCCTTTACATCATACACATAAGTTAATGTATGTGTTTTTATTCCAACCCGAATGTGTACAATCCTTTATTTGTGAAAACCTCTTATTCAAGGCCTCAGGATTCTTCAAACAATGCACATGGGTGCATGCAACATGTACTGACCCTTTCTTAGACTCTCCTTCACCAAAACCCGAACCCCTACAAATAGTAGGATAAATATGAAAATAGTAGGGTGTTAACCTTTAGGAAGGCTACGAGATTCCAGATTCTTCTTTGTGAACAAGGGGCACAATTCTTTCCCTTCACAGAGCACAACAAGGGTGCGGTTTCACCGGTTGTGTACCAGTGGTAACTTACTCACAAAACACACCGAGGGTTTTTAGAAAACCTATCAGGTGTTCACAGTTGATGGTTCTTCGCAAAGATGTTCAAGGGTGTGTAGAACCTATAAAAGGCTTGCAGGATCTCTTCTTTGCGGAGTCTTGAAGACTCACAGTGCTCTGCTTTTTCTTCGTGAAGTAATGTGTAGAGAAGCTATGTTTTTCAAGAACACGAGCTCTCAGGAATGAGGGAGAAACAACATTCTTTGTCTCAGAATCCTACATTTATAGGTGAGGGAAACTCCTCTTCCATATTCAACATCAGCGTATCTCCCATTAAGATATGGGCTTTGAATGCCTGAGATATTTGCCTTCAAGATCAAAACTGTGGGTCAAGGATAAGCTTCAAGTCTCGGGTGTTTCCTTTTTCTGAACGCAGTCTCCTATCTTTGTGCATGAATTCAAGATCACATGCATGATTCTCGTGCATGAATTTCGCATGGATCCTACATGTATCTTGGATGAAAATTAAGGCCTCGCAACTCCATTTGCTTCGTCCTACTTCGAGATATTCACATGCATGCAAGACATAGATTTCTTGCAAGGTCTCAGTTCAATAATGAGGCTCTCCTTCGATGGCTAGGGATTAGCCATGGTGGTTGGTCTTCATCTTTAGTGAGAGCAGTGTCGCCGGTGGATGGAAGTGGCATCGGGAGGTTGAAGATGACTACACAAGATGGATCGAATTCCATGGGAGGATCATAAGGCCCTAGTTCATACTCATACGACATGGGATAGATGGGCGACATAGATTAGATGATTGGATCTCGCAGATGATCGGATGGTCGACTGAGATGCGGGATGAGATGAGTGGCTGAGATTAAATATGTGTTATTAAAATTTTGTCCCACATCGAAAGGGAAATGCAAAAGATGAACAGTTTTTCAATTAACTCCCCTCAGCATCGGCTCAGAATTCTCATCTATCCCCTCCGATTCCTCCCCGCACCGATTCTCTGCGGGCACACTTCTGCGCCCACCTATGCCTCCTACGAGCGCGCTCCTAGCACCCACTATGCATCCCATGAACACGGGTTTATCACCAGATGCACAATCCCGCGGGATTATACACAACTCACACACCCCTATCTCATGTGGGGCTAGCCTTAAGGGCTTCCATCAAGCCTAATTGGCCCTCGGGTCCCACATGTGCTTGAGGTGAGGTCCTTGGCTGGCCTCCATGGTTGGCCAAATTTTTGTAAGCCAAAAATAAACATTCTAAGTAAAATGCATGGCCATATTAAAATATGTGCATGGCACCCTCAAGTCCAAGCCTCTTCTTCCTCCTTTCCTTTTTGGATTACCAAATCCAAATTAATTAGTTCATCCTTAAAATGATGTTACTTAAATGTTGTAAAAATTTTATCACACATGATACAAGTTCTTTGAACTTTTCAAGACCAGTGATTCAATCGTCTGACTTCTAACAACATGGAGAATTTCCCAAGCAAGGAATCTAAAGTTATTAATACATAAAAATTCTACAGACATCTTCACTTCAATAAATCTCCATTCACTTTGGAGTTCCTTCTTCATTTTGACCATTATTGACACCAGTTGGCAACAAATACAACTTAAACACAAGGTGGTCGCAATAATATCCCCCTTTGTATGTTGTTGTCAATACCTTATGACTTCTCTTGAAATGAATGTGTCAATGTCAAAATGATCTCTTATCTCCCCTTACTTCTTTCATTTCACTTATCTCCCCCTTATTGACCGGAAATACCAAGTTATTGGTAGAGAAAGTATCAGTCCATTCTTTAAGCAATGTGACATCAATCATTTCACTCTAAGTCTACTTGAGCAATGATCAGTGTAGAAAACAAGATGATTTGATTTAGAAAACAAAGCCGTCTATTATCCACTGAATCATGAAACCTCATGAGATAAGAAATCATCCACTTTATTATGTCACTAAGTAATTTAATTACTCCACCTTTGTAGAATGATCTTTATTTTGAGTAACCAAGGATGAGAGATTAATAAATTACATACCTTTTCTAATGACATGATATTTAGAAAATCTTCAGAGTAATTGAGTTTTATACAATCTGATGCTGATACTGATTAATATAATGACTCTGGAAGCTTATTTATATGTCTCCCCCTCAAGGGGACATTTCTCATTACTGAATCCTAGGTTATCCCCCTGATATCTTACCCCACATTCAATTCCCTGTATGATAATAACAAATACAATACACAAATATTTAATGGAATAAGGTGGATCCTCCTTGCATTATCAATGTGAAAAAAGGTTGAGATGATTTTCCCAACCTAGATGCTTCATTCTTCACAATTTCACAACTAATATTAAATTATGACTGTGATTATGTGGACCTCAATATTTCTTCCATATCTTTGTGTGTGAGTGTTCTTTCTTGAAGGGATTTTAAAGAATTGGAATCTCCTGGTGAAACTTTTACCTTTTTGAGGAATTTCTGTTGGGCTGGAGTAAATTCAAAACATCTTATAACAGTGTGACTAGATTTGTTTCACCTCACACACAAAACTTCTTTGTCTTCATGCAGAATATTCTTTTTTCTTTTAGCACTAACCTTAGCTTTTGCATCTTCCATATTTCTCATTATTTCCAAATCTTTTGTCCAAACCACTAATATGTCATTAGGGACTGAGGCATCAAGATTGGATCTTTTACATGGCTTATTTTGAGTGTCATCCTTTTTAGTAGTTCTTTTGGATGCACTAACATTCACCTTCTTGGATTTAAAATCCAAGGTCTTCTAAACTTTCTTCCTTAGAGTCTTCTTGGGAGTGTTTTATTTTCAAACATTCTTCTGAATTCTTCCCAAGGATGATCCTTCTTTCTTATCATCTTTGGGTACATGTTGAAATGAACATGCTCCATTCATGTGACCACACCTATTGAATACATTACAGATGTTATTTAACATTCTAAATTTGTTTTCAGTATATAGATGCTTTTGATTATTTGGATGTTGTTTCTTCTTCTCTAGCTTTATCCCCCTTGAGATGGAATTTCTCTGTGCTTTTTCATTTAAGGGGTTGTACCAACAATCCAGTGCACAATTCCAAAATCTATTACAGCACCAACATTAACCAACAAACCTTGACTTCTTCCCATCTTCTTTATAGGGTTGTTGAATCTTCTTCTTGAATTTTTGTGCTTTCTTTGGGGAGATATCTTCCAAACTCTTTCCCCTATCCACTATAGCCATGGTGGTAGGTTTCTTATAACTTTTCTTTATCCATACTTGTTTATAATTTTTCTTCCATCCTGCACTTTTTGTAGAATAAATTTTAGAAACATTATTACAAGTTTCTATGGATGGTACCTTTACTTTCTCAGCTGCTTGTGATAGATCAATGAGTGAAGCCATGAATTTCTTATCACTTGTTGGAGGTATTTCAATAGTAGAATCCTCCAATGAGAATTGAGTACTTGCAACAACTGTTTCCTTATTTTGTGGAGACTCAATATGTGTCTTCTCAAGTTTGGTCAACTCAACTTCCAATTATAGAAATATCATATTGAGGATGGCTTCCTGGTATTCAATCATAGTCATCTTCTCTTCACAAGACTTATTTAATATTTTAACTTCATCTTCATGTATCTTTACTTTGTTTTGTAACAAAGAGTCATGTTATTTTATCTTCCTGGAGTATTCTTCCAAATATACCTTCTTGACTTAATTTCTCTTTTTTCAGCTCAACTTCAAGTCCATGGATCTTCTCTTCTAGAGTCTTGTTGAATCCCTATTTCTCTTCAACATCTTTGAGCCAATTTGAAGAACTTACTTCAAATAGCCTATTTGTTGCTTCAAAGGCTCCAACCTGTTTGAAGATATTTACGCATTCAACAATTTTTTCTTGTAAGAATTTCTCCAAAACATCAGTTTCTTCTTCCAACTGAGTGATATTTTCCTGCAAGCATTGAAATACTCCACAAACCAGGGATGTACTATCTTCCGAAATACCATGCGAAATCATTCTTAATCTATCAACTGATATTTCTTGAGTTTTTATAGATTGATCATCATCACTTGTGCTAGAATTTTCATCATGAGAATAATTTCCAAATGTACTAACACATACCTATTGATCAGTTACGGTAGAAAGGTTGTCCATCTTATTGGTGGGGGCTTGTGCCATTTTCTCATTACTTTCCAAAGCTAGTGTGTCTTTAATGTCAGTCAGATATGGAGAACCAAATGCTTCCTCTTCTTTAGAGTGGAGGGAATTCTTATTCATCATTATCTTCTCCTTATTTTTAATGTTCATAATGTTATTGGTAGATATATCCTTCTGATCAGAGATGACTGAATCTTCACTGAAAGTGTACATCATTGATAACTCAGGAAAGAAACTCAAATCTTTAAAAGAGAATAACTCAACTATAGAGAATCCAACAAAGGTGAACCTGTCCCTCTGATACCAATTGAGAGGACCGGTTTGGGATATACCTAACACTGAGAGGGGGATGAATCAGTGTTGAGGAATTTTTAAACCAATTCTAACTTTTTATCCCTGTACCTCTTGACCTGTTAAGATCTTTATTCTCTTATTCTCTTTTCTCTGTCACATGAAATAATAAATAGAAGTAAAAATATGCACATGATATTTTTAAAAGGTTCACCACTCAATAAGATTATCTACGTCCTTTCCATGCATGGGAATGAATAGTGCATGGATTATACACTATAATGTGATATCCTATTATAGTGGAGTGAGTAGGAAAACAATCCTCTAGTCAGTGCGGATCCCTACACTTTGGAGGGGGGTGGGAAACAATCCTCTTCCCTGGACTGGTTATAGCCTAGTCCAACTTGTAGCATCTAGCTGGTTCTTTATACTTCCTATAGAGATAGTCTTATTACTTATTCCAAAGGTAGGTTCTGCTCTTGGTCTTCTTTAGTTATATTCACTTGATTTCTTTCAAAGTAGTAAGAAATCAATTCTCCCTTCTTTCTTTCTCTTATTTTCTAGTGCAATACCAAATTCACTAGACTTATTCTTTCTTCTTCTTAGTGAAACAACCAACTACACTAAAACTTCTTCTCTTTTCTTGGATAAAATCACATACACCAATGTTATTATTCAAACAATGAATATCGACTTACATGGCATCATCAGAATCAATTATTCTCTCTTGTTCATGAATATATGTGATCATGCATATGGAATTTAGGTTGAACCTTTCTTCCCCTTTCTCTTTTCTTATTCTTCACACACGTGCACACACTTGTTTTTGATTCTTTATTTAAGTCACTTTACATGTGCATGTAAATGCATGCATGCATGAATTCTCTTCTTTTTCTCTTTATGTGATAACCCTATTGGGTGTGGTTCTTTGAGCATACACACAAACACTTTATTTATCTTCCTTTTCTTATTCTCCCCTTCCATTTTCACTTGGTTAAAGTTCCTTTACATCATACAAATAAGTTCATGCGTGTATTTTTATTCCAAACCGAATGGGTATGACCCTTTCTTTGTGCAAAATTCTTCTTCAAGGCCTTGAGATTATTCCAACAATGAAAATGGGTGCATGCAACACGTACATTCCCTTTCTTAGACTCTCCTTCTTCACCAAAAATCAAACCCCTGCAAACAGTAGGATAAATATGAAAATAGGAGGGTGTTCACCTTTGGGAAGGCCGTGAGATTCATGGTTCTTCTTCATGCACAAGGGGAATAGTTTTTTCCCTTCACAGAGTACAACATGGGTGCAGTTGCACTGGTTGTGTACCCATGGGAACTTCCTCATGAAACCCACTGAGGGTTTTTAGAAAACCTATTAGGTGTTCGCAGGTGCTTGTTCTTCACAAAGATGTTCGTGGGTGTGTAGCACATATCGAAGGCTTGAAGGATCTCTTCTTCGCGAATCCTTGAGGACTAGTAGTTCTCTTATTTCTCTTTTCAAAGTGATGTGCATAGATGCTCTATTTTTCAAGAACACGATCTCTATAGAATGAGGGAGCAGTAAAATTATTCGTTTTCGGATACTCCTTTTAACGGCGAGGGTAATTCCACTTTTGTGTTCAACATATGCGTATATCCCATTAATATTGGGGATTTGAATGCCTAAGATCTTTTCCTTCAAGATTTTTAAACCGCAGGTCAAGGATAAGCTGCAATTCTTGGGTGTTTCCTTTTTATGAATGCGGGCTCCTATATTCATGCATGGAGTCAAGATTGCATGCACGATTCTCATGCATGAATCTCGCATGGATCCTCCATGTATCGCAGACAAAAATTAAGGCCTTAAAACTCTGTTTACTTCATCCTCCTTCGAGATATTTGCATTAATACAAGATGTAGATTGCATGGATGGTCTCAGTTCAATCACGAGACATTCCTTTGATGGCTAGAGATCAGCCATGGTGGTCGATCTTCATCTTCGGTGAGAGAAGTGTCGCCGGTGGGTGGAAGCGGTGTTGAGAGGTTGAAGATGATGGCACATGATGGATCGAATGCCATGGGAGGATCAGATGACCCTGGTTCATACTCCCACAGCGCGGGATAAATGTTGGGGCAGAGATTAGATGATTGGATCTCGCGGCTGATTGAACGGTCAACCGATATGCAAGATGAGATGAGTGACTGAGATTACATCTACTTCATTAAAATGTTGTCCCACATCGAAACGGACTTGTAAGAGATTATCAGTTTATCAATCAACTCTCCTTAGCATTGGATCATAATTCTCCTCTCCCTCCTCTAGTTCTACCCCACACTAGTTCTCTACGGGTGCACTTCTGTGCCTACCTATGCCTCCTACGGGCGCACTGCTAGTTCCCACTATGCATCCCATGCGCATGGGTTGATCACTGTGCGTGCACTTCTTCGGGCTTATACATGACCAACACGCCCCTGCCTCATACCGGGATAGCCTTTAGGGCTTCCCTTGAGTGCGGTTGAACCTCGGGTCCCGCATGTGCTTGAGATGAGTTCCTCGACTGGCCTCCATGGTTTTCCAAATTTTTTTATGCAAAAAATAAACATTCTAAGTGAAATGCATGTCCATATTGAAATATGTGCATGAACACCTCAAGTCCAAGCTTCTTCTTCCTTTTTTCCTTTTTGGATTACCAAATCCAAAGTACTTCATTCATCATTAAAAGGATGCTACTTCAATGTTGTAAAAATTGTATCACACATGATACAAGTTCTTTGAACTTTTCAAGACCAGTGCTTCAATCTTCTGACATCTAACAACATGGATAATTTTCCAAGCATGGAATCCTAGGATATTAATCCATAAAATTCTCCAGACATCTTCACTTCAATCAATATCCATTCACTTTGGAGTTCTTTCTTCATTTTTACCATTATTGACACCAGTTGAAAACAAATACAACTTAAACACAAGGTTGTACCAACATTAGTAACATTTCAACAAGGCATTTCTAGAGGTCCATTAACAAACTAAGAGAATCCAAGATTTAAATTTTGGTTAGGGATATGACAAACTATTTCAGGATGTCATATTTTTGAGCCAAAGGTTTATGTTTTATGATGGGAGGTACTATATAGTAGGCACTTTGAGGGATGATGTTGATTGAGGTATACTTGTCTGGTAGTTGGGAAGAAGTTGAAGGCACTCTTAGGCTAACTTGGTCAGCCCACTTGCTCAGGTTGATCGGGCTGCTACACATTCTTCAATCGTTCTTCCAAAATAATTGAATTTTTATGACTCTTGAGAGATTATTGGGAGCCTCCCTATTTTTTCTAGAATTTCCCAAGTGCCTATCCATGGGTTTAGTCCTTATATATAGCTTTGGTTGATATGTGACCTAAATTTTGGACTTATCCATGACTACATCTACCCCTGCTACCTCAGCTCATGTAGACTATGCCTCTGGTTCCCATATCATTTTTATGGATTTTATATTAATAAGAATACTCTTCATCAGACAAAAGATACATTAAATTAATAACATTAATGAAACCAAAGATCAATTCTTCATCCAATGAGGATTCCAATAGGATGGGTGATTCTCATGTAACTTTTTTGGTGGGATGGTGCTCATCCCCTCAGGATTGGCAACATGAAGTTTGAGAGGGTAATGACTATATTTGGAAGCACTATAATCCCATATTTGTGTACTCAATTTTTTTCTGGGTTATTCTATTTCTTAGAAGACAATATCTTAGAGGATTATGGTGCCAAGAAAGTTGGTTTCACTATTCCTGAAGAGACTGAAGGATCAATTAGTTATTTTAAATATTCCATGAGGATAACAAGAGTCTGATTGATAATATTTCTATTCATAAAATCATTAAACTTCTGTAAACCCTTGTAACTTCTTGACATTCACCTTCTTCCTTTGGGGTGGTAGTAGAAAAACATTCCACTTGTGATGGTGGTTTACCCAACTTTACCTGCCCAAAAACAATCATATAATGCAAAATTTATTTAAAAAAAATATTCCTAGATAGTGTGTCCCATTATTCTATGAAAGGGAAAATAATTCAAGCATTCATTGGGGCCAACCTAATCAATCATTCTTGAATATGAAAACCTCAGTAAATTGTTTTCTATAACTGATATAAAGTAGTCAAGAACTTTTCCTTCTTAAAAGGAATAAAATGTATTATTTTAGTATTCTAATTAAAGATATTTATGTCCCCTTATCTCATCATGATGGGGTTATTTTTATTGTTTTTGTCATTCAGGAGTAGATACCTTATGATATGACACATTCTTTGGAGCTGGGGATGATGTAAGGGCTGAATTTAGTGTGATATTCATAGTTTAAAATTTTCTTGTTCTCTTTCCTTGATATAATGATATTGTTTTAGACATATATTTGGTTCTATAAATGAAATATTCCAACCTTTTTGAAACTATGGAAATTTCTTGAAACTTGCATGGATACTTTACCAGAATGAGTGACATTTTCATCTTTCCATGGAAGTTCTCTATACAGAGACCCAACAAGTCTTCTTGAGGAATATTTAGGTTTATGGAGTAAGTAAAACACTTCCACATAGATATGAAATATGATTCCCTTTAATTCTCTCATTGTTTTCAATTTGAGAGGTCATGTATTGTTTTCTTTCACAAGGTAGAGATGAATTAATACATAATTTTTTGGTCAAGATCTTACTATCCCTTGATCAAACTAGCTGGTAAACCAGTATACTAGATAAAGGTTGATGCCTCCAAGTATTAAAAAAACATTAATTTGATAGATTCTTTCTACTCAAGGGTTCCCATCATGGGAGTTCACTAGGACATGAAATGAATCGGATGCTATTCTGGATCCCTTGACCCATTGAATATTGGAAACATAGGATTCCTAAAGTTAGGTGGGGGAGGGGTTACATCTGCACATTCGATTTAAGGATAAATATCTATATATAATAGTGAATTTAATCCTTTTATAGCTTCCAATTGGGTTTTCAATGACTTAATAGTGTCAATGATCTCTAAGGGGATGACAAAATAAATAGGTATTTGAATATGGGACACAACAGGAGGATGAAGATGTTGTTGTTTTACCTATATTTGTGGTCGATAACCTACATGGGATATCATATGATAATTCATTTGAAATAGCTTCATTTACTTTCCTAAGGGAGGGAAATACTGAAATATTTACACTACTAGATTAAGATATATTGGTTTTCAAGATCCCAGATTAAGTGAGTGCCCTAGATCCACTTTTTTGGAACTTTGGGTTCATCATGTTGAGATTGATCTACTGTGAGGGTAGGATGATTCTATATTTGAAGAATATATCTTGTTGGTATATTTAATCTAAGTAATTTTGAATCAAGATTATTCAACTCCTTCATCCTCACCTCATACTAAGATAATATTTCCTCAAACATGAGAGGTTCAACCTCTTAGGGTAGTGGGTGGGACGTAACCACACCCTTACCCTTTTCTTTGATTGATGCCCACCAAGGAGGTAGTAACTGAACATTCAAGGGAGTCAAAGAATTCTCAATAAGACTTTGATTTCTGTTATTTATATATTCTTAGTCATTTTGGTGTAGACTGTGTTTTTAATAGAAACATCCTTCATTTGTTCTCCTGTACTGAATTCATGTTATGTAGTGTTTGTAGGGATAGTACCAATGATGTTTACTTTGACATAATGAATTAAATCCATCTCATAATCTTTATGAGTGTAAGAGGGTTGGTCACCCTTAAGGTGTCCATTATAAAGGCCATGATATTTAGGTTTATTAGTATTTTGGATGAGTTTCTTTAACTTGTTACCATTATGAGGCATCTTTTTTCCTTTAAGGTTTCTACTTGGGACACTTCGGGTAGGGTAATCTAGAGATATTACGTAGAAAAATTCATTGTATGCATTCAAAAGGAGAAAAATAGGTCACAAGATAAAGAAAAATGTGGAGACTCATTTTGCAACACATGTCCTAAACAAGAAAAAACTGAATTTTGAGGAGAAGGAGGTTGAGGTAAAAACACCACCAACCTTGAAGACCATGGATATTTCCGAACCATTAATATAATATTTTGGGTTGGATTTGGTGACCTAAAAGGAGTTGGTTGTGTTAATATTTCCCCAATCCTAACAGGATAGAGATGCTACTATATGGACACAACTACAACTATTAGGACTACCATTTTTGTTTTTTTTGTATCTTTGTTGAAGCACAAGTTGGGTGCAAGTATGGTATGAACATGAGCTACATGATTCCAAATGAATTGATGATATTAAATGATTAAAATTCATTATGTGAAAACATTTTTCAATATTTTCAAATTGTCGATGTGAAAGTCTTTTTATAGTTCTCTCTTATCAAGTCTAACACTTTTGATATTTAGCCGTGGTCATTCTTACTAAGCATACCATCTGTTATGGGTGAATCCAACTTCTTGGATTCTACTCAAAATGAAACTACATAACATTAATTTTGTAAATATTTGGTGATTAGAGAGTGAGGTGAAATTTAATGCTATGTACTCACCCCATCCCCTGATTTGGATGTCGGGTGGGGAATAAACGATCAGTTGACATAGATTGTGAAAAATCATTAAGGCACACACATTAGGTGTCCTCACACTACTTCCCCAATTTTGGGTGTCATATAGCTAAAAGGGAATCCCAATCGATCTGATATAAAAGTTATTCTATTATCTTGATGTTATTTTCATATCCATCATAAATAAATTATTTTTCTTCTATGTAGTGAAGATTCTTCTAATGATTTAGATAAATGTGATGTATGAATTTCTTAGTCAAACTGTTTAGAAAATCCTCCTAGAAATGTCTCACCCTAAACTCATAATTTGGAAGATGGTATGAAGCATAATGTAAGAGGTTATTATATTGGATATTTAACTCTCATACACTATAAATCCCCTAATGAAGTTTAAGGATCTCCTACTAATAATTCATGTTTTTTTATTAAAGATAGAAAATCTTCCTAAAATTGACCCATAAACTTGTCCCACACAAAAAATAACACCTCATTATCCATGAGGAACAAAATCTACCATTTTCGAGCTATCACACACAATATCACCATAGATAAAGAAACCCAATGATCATAATGATAAAATATCAAATGAAATTCTATCTTTACATCCTTAAACTACTCCTCTATATCTCAATATAAAATAGAGACCATGTACTTCTTCAAACCTTGTCACTGAAACTCTCTGAGTGTTATCCTCCAAGTTTCATCATTTTCGACCTCCACACTATGGAAATCCACTAGAACATATATATAAACTTATTTTTCATGAACATAATGGGAACTATGACTTGGTTTTATATTTGAAAATAAAAATCATTAGAAACTCATAAAACATAGGAAAAGAAAATTTTGAGGTTGATTAATTAATTAATTAGTTTATTTAAACCTATTTACCATTTTCTACCCAAATCCAAACATAGGTGCATAACATCATGCTGTATGATCCTCTCTTAGGTATCTATAATTAAAGAAACATCACTTATCTTATCACATTCAGTAAACATGAAGGTCCTTACATCATATCATAGGTGGATATAAAATCTAATATCTAAGATAGTCTCCCCTATTTATAGTATGTAATAAGCCCATCTGATACTGCTTCCCTAATAACCCATGTATCCTTAGTAGTTCCTAACTCCAAAATTCCATCTTATCTCTCATCCATTACCTTTGATACGAATCTATCATGACCCTTCCCTCTAAAGGCACCCCTCTTGGGTTGAAAATAAATAAAGGTAGATAATGACCACTTAATACCACCTCAAATAGGCCATGGGTTAGTGACTGGCACTAAGGGTATATTAATCCTACATATGATATGAATTATACACTATATAAATTTAAGGACCAAGAGTTAAGAAATAAAAACACTAACCAAAACCATGCATAAATTAAAATAAATCTCAACACATGCAATGTTATAGATAAAATAAAACAATTGAAAAGAAAAACTATAAGTTTCAAAAGTAAAATGAAGAAACGATCATGAACTCCAGTAACACTTTATAGCTACTCAATAGATACTAGGAGCTAGTAACATCCAATTCCATCACTATCCTATTCCCAATAACTTAAAAAATAGTTTGTTTATATTTTGGGTGAGCATAACATGTATACTCAGTAGGATCCTCCCTAAAAACTCTCATAAAAAAATATAAAAGAAGAATACTAAATCTCAGTGAATAGACAAATGAAACTAACTAATCACCTAAAAATATACTACTGGTTTTACATCCTCACCATGGATCACTCGCCAAGTAATGTATAAAAACAAACTATTATATATCAAAATATTATATATATATATATATATTTAAGTTTCCCCACTTCTATATCCCCACTGGTCTGTCACTATTACACCCTAATACCGCACAACATATTTTCATCCCGTACATAAGTAATTCATCCTTTATTTGAATTAGGACTCAACCCTACCAACCTGAGTCCCACACAGGGTCCAACATCTCATGTTGACATCAGTCCATATATCCATATCATTATTGACATCATCCCTTTTATAAGCAAGTGTGCATATAGAATTCACTACAGCTTGTGTAAATTCATTATAACTCAACCCATCATATCCCATGCACATTCTCTCATGGGAATCCTAAGCCACCACAATTAGATACAAGTATTCACTATACCTCAAACCATTACAGCCCACACATAAATGTATGGTAATACTGAGAGATGACATCGCCTATATAGAAATACACCCTATACAATAAGAAATTATAGTCTATGATAATCATACTCATTTATACATCCCAAGGGAGAATTTAGTAGAGGTAGAAGTCAACCATATATTCCCTCACCATCTTAGATATTGGAGAAACCACCCCTAAAACATTTGGGTGTTGGTTTCACTATCTACATGGGTAGGGTAGAATATGAAATATAAAAATATATAAATAATATCACAAAAAAAACCACAATAAGTGTAACTACCTAGCCTTAGATTAATCCAATGGCAACATCACATAAGAACCCTAAATTACACTTTTAATGACTAGATATCAATTCAGAACACAAGCATCATGTTTATTTTTAGTTAATTAAATAACTATTAATTAATTCACATTAACTTTTTCCAAGACTTCCATTTTAATATTATTAATCAAAATGTGAAAGATTCTATTAATTATCTTTATTATAATCTCAAATATATCATCATAATTAACCACATAAAAAATTTTATATTTAAACCCATTCTCCTTAGAGCATCCTGTTCAACCATGCCATGGTTTCCATTAATTTATACAATGGTTTAATATCACTTCCATCAACAACACCCCATTGAATTAGTTATTTATTTATCCATTTTCCATTCATAAAAACCTCCAGACACTCTTGGAATCTGTATAAGATATCACATCATAACTTCACATGCTATGCATAGATTCTAATATCATCATGTAGTGGGAAGCTAGCCAGTAACATCCATCAAATAGACCACCCAAGAAGAATCAAGAAACAAGTAATCATTGATGAGAAACACCTACTATAAACTTGTCCCAATTTTCCAAGTATCCCAAACCATTGAACATAACATCAAACTATCCCACCATTACCAACATCAACTATCATTATAGCGTAGGATCCCAAACCATCACCCATATAATATTCCCAACTATATAAAAACAATTATCAACCAAATGGTCTTGATCCCCTAGATCATTAATCATTAAGGTTCCAAAAAACACATGGTTATCAAAAAAACACATCAATTCTCTAAAATTTCTAGATCCTAGATACATTTCAAATGTATTTTCTACACTTTGGAAAAGGAACTAAGTCCATAGAACCAAGGTATACAATCCCTCCGTAATAATAAATGGGATCCTACTCCACAAATAATTCATCTTTGACAAACAACCATTATATTAACATCTTGAATTAAAAAATTTATTATGAATATATTTTTAGAAAAAAACCTATAACTTATTAGCTATCACCGACTAATAATCAACATGAAAATTCGTTTAAAATTAATTTCATTTGCCATCAAAAACAAGGAAGAACAAATTTCAAATTACCATTCCTCTTTATTTAGTCATGTTATTAAAAGTATTTCATATTTACATTTTTATCAAATTTATAAAAAAATAACCATGATAAGAACAAAAAAAAAACCACAACACAAATATAAAACACTATCTTAACCAAACATTAGGCTTTAACAAGATTAAAACCAAATCTGATCACAAATCTAATCCAAAAATTTATTATTCCTTTAAATTCATATGTTCTTATCTTCAATTGGTTAATTATAACATTACTCAATGGATTAAAGCATGAAAATATAAAATTTTTACATTAAATGAATATAGAGGTAATAGATCCCTTACCACAAGATGTAAGTTTGATAATTTATACATAAAAAATTCAAAAGAATGAAATCCCATTCCAATCACAAAAAGGAATTGAAACTATCTATATTAGGTTGAATCTATTAGAAACCTTATAGAAATAAGGGAAAAATTCTACCATAACATGTAAATATCTATCATAGGATAGAAAAGGGTTGATAGAAGGGAAAAACTAAACTCATATCAACACGAATTGATCTCTAGAATATGGGGGTTGAATTTGATCAAAGGGGATTACAAGGCCTTAAAAAAATCTCCCTTGGTCTCCTAGGGGTTGGGAGAGGATAAGTATAATAAAAGAAAATTCATAGGGCTCCCCAAATGGTAACCTAGATTGAAAAATTTCCATTAATGGTGTGAAATTTCAATTCATGCTATGAATTCCATGGGTTAATCATCCACTGAAATTTAAGACACCTCATCCCTAAAACCCAAAAAACCATTCATGAAATGAATTAATTATAGACATAACCATTTTATTACACCTAAAAAACCTTCATGTTGAAAACTTGAATTTAAACTATGAACCAAAATTCATGTTGTTAATTCTGAGTTCATATTGTGTATTTCTCCTGCAATAATATTAACATCCAACCACCCGCTTCTACCTTAAACTCACAAAGGGAAATAACCGAGAAAATAAGACCGTTATAAGTGGACCCACCTCTCTTGGTTTTGGTTTATGATTCATGTCATGTTGAATAATAGTTTGTTCTTATGAGGTAGGGTAAGGATGCATATAGGATGAGTATGCTTCATGAGTTCTAGAGGTAGTGGCCACACAGGTTCTAGGGATATCCAGATACGTAGGTAGAAGAGGAATTTCTAGTGTTAATTTTCTAAGTGTTTAATCTTATTAGGACACATCCTGAATAGATGTTAGTGCTTAAGTCTATCCTTATCCATGGTATAGTAGGTCGTTGGTGGAGTTTGGTGACTTATAACCATGATGAGATGACCAATCCTTGGAGCGAGATTGAGTGTTTTATTTAGGAGGAGTTTTTACAAGTGACCTTACTCTCAATGTGTATTCAAGAGCTTCTCAAGTATCATTAGAGGAGAATATATATTCAAAATAATTTATCCAAGTTAACCAAAATCACATGTTACTTCATTTACATGGTCTATAATGGATTCTTCTGAGTAAAAAATTTCAAGCATGGACTTCATAGATATGTTTGGCCTAACATAATTTCTCTTTAAATACCCACCAATGAAAGGGTACTAGAGTAGGAACTAGTGGAATAGAACTTCTTGGAGGTGTAGTAGAAGATTCCTAGCTGGGGAAGTGGTTCCCATATAGTAGAGACATCAGTAGCAGGACAAAATATTCAAACTAGTAGATCAAGACACAAGATATAATCACATGACCAAGATCAAATGTAGGGGTCTACTATGAAGAGATCCCATAGGGGATCTAGTTATTCATGAGATAGGATATGATACACCTATGAGGGTTAGGGACATTTAGTGAGTGACAAACCTACCCATCATGTAATTCTAAGAGGAAATATGGTAGATTGATTACTAAGGTAGAGCTAGAGATGTGATCAAGAACCTACCAGTGGCAGTTAGGGAGACCCTTATGAAGATAGTTATAGAGGAGATGAAGGATCTGGTAAGTGTTATGACCTGATTCCACTACCACTACCTACAGGTGGACCTCAACAGGCATAGAGAGAAGGCGTCTAGGAGCATGGGATGTTTCAAAAAGTTAAATATTATGAACTAGAGAATCCCAATATGATTTGAGGTATGATATATATCTTTCAAACCCTATAAAACATTTTGATATAAAAAGGTATGAGTCATTCCTTCATATCTACATCTCTTGTTTCGGAGAATGAAATTCCAGTAGAGTCTCTAGAATGACCCTTACAACCAATGAATTCTTTTGGTGGGAGATTATGAGAAAAAATCACCTTCCAAATTCATGATAGATTATCATGGTAAATATTTATATCTATGATGAAACTATATGATTTTATACATGGTATAGACAGGATATCCGTTTTTCATGCCTAAATTGGTTGTTTTAAATGGAGGATGTGGTGTATTTGAGTTGACGGGTCAAAATTCTCCATCATTATTAAAAATGAATTATAGTCTAATAATGAAAGACTAATGTTTAGGTGGTTAAACCCGATTTATCATAATTTGGATAACATAACCCTTGTATTAGATGACACCAAATGTTTTCAACTCTCTTTAGTAGTGGAAGAGTAAGAGGACATTTTCCCCATGGAAGTATTGAGTTTACCATCATGTCAAGAGATAAAATTCCATATTGAATTTATCACACTATTACATTTTAATTTCTTTTTTATTCCATATATTAAATGTTTTCAGGTATTGTATTTGAGTTTGAGAATTTTTATAGTTTATATTTTTATGTCTTTAGTAATTTTTTTCTTTTACAAAGTTTCTACAAAGACACTACATGGTTATAGTAAACCATGCAAGTGAAACTTACATAATAATATCTGTAGCGCATGGTTAATATGAATTATTTGAGGTAGACTAATTTTTTATCTTTACATAGTGGTCATTTCTATTCATTTTTGATCATGCATAGTTTTACCACATGGATAACACATAGTTGGGTTTAAACCATGTGAGATATAATGGAAGATGTGTGAGGAATTTAGTGCATAAGGTTATTAGTGCAAGGATTTCACATAGTTAAGGGAAACCATGAAATAAGAATGCTAAGTCATTCTATTTTGTTCATAGAGGGACCTACATGATTTGAAAATGGGTTTTAGTGTGAAAAACTATATGAAATGCCTAGTTTCATAAAAAATGTGAAATAAATATTTTTACATCTTGTTTTTAAACCAAAATAACTCCTCATATTCTTCTATTTAGTTTTCAAGAATCCAGGAGCTCCTCCCTTCAATTTAATCTTTCCCCTTTGTGATTTATTTATTCCTTTCAAGGTATAAAGTTTAATATTAGAGGTAAAATCCTTCAAAACTCTTCCTCCTATATTCATTCTCCTTCTTTATTGATTTTATTACCTTAGCATGGTCTCGATGACCTAGGGTTTTTCCTAGTTTAGTTTTTTATTTTGAGTTTTTGATGTTTTTGGGTTAAACTTGTTCTTATAAGGACCCTTTTTACCTATTTTGGTGGATTTATGCCATCATTTTTGAAATTAAAGATATTAATGGTAGATGGTACTTGATTAACTCATTAAATCTAAAAAGATCATTACCTGGTGGTTTTAATGTATTATTTATGGGTTTAAAATATGTTATAAGTTATATTTAGAAAATTTTGATTAAGAAAAGTTGTTTTCCATTGAGTTTCATCAAATTAAAAATCTTGTTCATTTTTTTTCTAACAATAGAACATGTTTTGGAAATTGGTTTATTCCAAATGTTTATATAAATGCATAGTTGGATCTTTGAAGTTGATTTCCATATTTTAATGGATGTTTTTTTTCTATCTAAAATAAACGAATACTTATGAGACATATTTGAAACTTACAAATATTTTTCCAAATATAATAATCCATCCAAACATGCCCCATGTATTATGAAAAACAATTGTTTATTGATGTTATATAAATAATGATGCCCAGTGTAGGGTGTGACTTGATTATGATTTGTATTATATATATCATGTGGTTATTACTTGGAATCACCACCATTTTCATTTAATAGGAATATATAGGTAGATATGGGGAATTTTGGGGACGTTTACCTCACTAATTCATGATTATACTCAGGTTAGTGACCCTGAGATAGACTCTTTTATTCTTATAATACCCCCCAGTTAGGCCAATCAAGGTAACACCCAGTGTTAAGGCAGTTTTTTTATCTTATGTTAGTCTCCCCTTATAATAGTTAGGTTAACTTTGTCCTAGATAATAAACAAAGCTACTAGGGACCCATTATTACTACATTTATATTTTTTATTTCCATACCATGTTATTTCTTTTAAATTTGTCATTATAAATTCATTTTCTAATTTTAAATCCAACCTAAAGGTTTTCATAAAATGGATGATCCTATTTTAGTAATGTAATAAAGTGGTTTATGAAGTGTTTGATCTTGATAATTGTTTTGAATGAAACACTTACTTTTTATATGTATTTCAATCTAGCATGAAATGGTTTTATCGTTAAAGGTTATGCACATTATGTGAGGAGGATACATATTGGGTAATAATGCGCATTCCCATCATTATTACAAGTTTAGTAGTGTCAATTGGGTTATCATGGATGATATTATAGTTCGGTTTTGAGTTGGTATGACAACTAAAGAAATATTTTCCACTAGATGAATGAAGATAATAGTTGGGGTTTACTTATTTATTATATTTTGGTTATCTCTGTTGTATCAATTTTTTCACCTTTCCACTTTGAACTCTATATCTTGTACCATTACTTTTATCCTGTTAATTTTAGTTGGGTATGTCTTGGGTCATAGAATATTTATTATGTGAGATGTTTATATTTCTTGTGTTTTGTTTGATTTCAATTTTAAATAGAAATTGTTGTTTCATTGGCGTGGAACTTTGATATAGAGAATGGATATTCTATATTATGGGATGGAATTATTGATTATAAAATGAATATTCTAATAAAAGCATTCCCAATGAGATATATTGATTCATTTTTCACAAGTTTCCATCACATTGTAATCAGGAAAGTGCCTTTGGTATGTCACAAGTTGACTCAAGTTACTAGATCAAGGGTGACTTGAGTTGGTTCATGAAAAATGGTACCAGAGCCTATGTTTTTGAGAAGGCTTAGATTAGAGAGTCTCCCTTATTATTTGGTGTGTCTGGTAGCTTGTAGTTAGAAATGTCAAAATTCAAGTGGTTAGTCATGAGTAAGTTCCTGGTCACCACTTCTCAGGATAATGCTTGAGTTAGTAGGGATATCCAAGATGATACTATCTCAAATTCAATGAATGATTCTCAAATATTTTTGTGACTTGGAGTCCTTATTTCCGTATTTTTGAGTTTATATTGAGATATTTTGGGTTATTTTTGAGAAAATCTATTAATGGATTGAATTTTATAGGAACTCAGAGGGAACATAGTTACTATTCATGATTAGGAAAACTAAGCACAAACAATGTATCTAGGATTAAGAGGAATATAATGAGTTATTGCATAGTTAGTGCATGGTTTCCCTATACATGTATCCAAGTTTTGTACAAATAATATTTTTCCATTTTTTTATTTTAGATTTCATTGGAATTTTGACTCATTATTTATTATTTTTAATGGTTTAAAGATGATTTGAGGCATTTCGCATGAAATATTGGCATCGTTTGAATTTAATTAACTCAGAGTTGGAAATGAAAACCATTGGTGTTTCTTTTAGAAAAAACGAGGTGGATATTATTTATTGGTGATTTTTTTTACATAAATGTTTTATATTTATAATTAATATTGTGGTTTTGTAAAGTTTTATCTTGTGTTGAAAAGGAAATGGTGTTAAATTTTTAATGTTCCACATGAAATCATGAAGGGTTTAAGTTTTCAATGATTTTTGAAGAGAAATATTGAATTTTTTTAAACTTTATGAATGGTTTTATTATAAATGAAAAGATGTGTTAAATGGATAATTGTATAATGAAAACTATTTAAAGTGTTTTTATTTTCTATAAAGTTTTTCAAATTTAAATGTGACTTTTTATTGGGTAATCAACTCAATATTATTGAGTTTTGATTGATTTTAAGTTGTTTTAGCTTTGAGGGTTACTTTAAATTGTATTTTGGGATTGAATTATTGATTTATATTTAGGTGTATAGAGTTTGGATTCAGAGTATGTGTTAACAGTATTACATGTTTCCTTATTTTAGAATTTCCCCCCACCAAGGATTATCAAACTTCATGAAAGATCTATGGGTGATTTACCATGAGTATACCCTTTGGTCAATCATGGATAATCTCAGTTAATTAATTAATCTACTATAGATATGAATCCTATCTATATTTCTATCATAGTTCATCATCATGACTTCATTCATATTTTATAGGATTCAGATTATCCTCACTTATTTAGGAAGTTGGACTTTGGGGAAGCACAATAATGGTTATAGTGTATCATCCCACCCCTCCTCACTGGATTGAGAAGGAGGAATGACATTACCTGGCCTTAAGTGACATCCCCAAGGTGCCAAAGGCTAGAAATAAATTCCAAGGGATTCATAAAGTAATGGGGTAGAATTTTCACTTTGAAAATAAAAAACCCAAACCAAATTTTCATAATCAAGTAACCACTACATAATTTGTGATAATCATATAAAAAACTCAAGGAAATATCATAGATATCAAAACCAAAATACAAAAGATCACCACAATGGAAGACTACAAAATCAAAGTTCATAGTGGAAGACATAACCAATATACCCCAGACAATCCAAAAAAAAAACTCCAAGTTCCAACCATACAGCACGATTAACTCCAAAATACATCCCAAGTATCACTATGCACCACTAAAGAAGTGTGATACTTTATACTTTCCTGTGTCCTGATAAATGATATCTTCAGAAGAACCAAAGTGCCTAAGCTTGGGTGACTAATGAAACTTAGTAATATTTCCCCAAATGAATTCCCTACTCATGCCACTAGGATATAACATGTTAGTACACTTATATAAACCAATTTATATAAAGCAATCAAAAAAAGTTTATATCCAAATATAAAACAAGTTCCATGGTAAAACCGTTTTCTCAAAGCAACACCAAGTTCCAAGGAAAGAAACCAAACAATTCATTTAAATAATTTCATTAATCTAATTAGAATTACCCTTTCCATATCACATATCCACAAACACCCATACACACAACCAAACAAGCTTGGTGTTACCATTGATGGTGAAACTTTCACATCCATAACATATCCCTTTTATGGTGGTACTTCATGATCAATATCCATCCAATACCATCAATTCTTAACCATTTAATCCAACCACATTCCAATTCAAAATTTTCCAAACAAATTCAACCATTTTAATAAAACCACACTTTTATTGAATACAATAAAAACAATTTATTTCAATAAAATCCACCTTTTATTGAAAACAACTTTCCAAAAAACCATTTAAATAAAACCAACCATTTACTGGCAAACATTTTTTCATGAATCAAAACCAAATAAACATTTTAAAATCATCATTTTAAAATCATGTTACCAAATTCAACTTTTTCTAAAACACCCAATTTCACACAATACCATAAACCATCACCAAAGAAAGTTTCCATAAACCATTTCACAAAAAAATCACAATCAATTTAACACAAAACAATCAGTATAAAATTAAGCCTTTAATTTTGAAAAAGGGGAGTCAAGAGTGAAGCCACCTACCTTAGAAAATTTGGGAATAAATGAAGAATGACACTAAAATTTCAACAAAACCGGGTTGAATCTCCAAAAACCCACCCTAGAGATCTCTTCCCCTATCATAAAAAAATACAAATCTAATCATTATTGGCATAAAAAAACATAGATCTATCTAAAATAGACTAGATCTAAGAAATTGAGGGGGAGTGATAGTTAGATCGAATAAAAACCACAAAACTACCATAAACTATGAATTATCAAGGTAATATGGATTCAAATTACCAAGAAATGCCCCCAGATATCTTTAAAATTGAGGTGGAAGGGTTCAAAATCCTTTGGTAGGAAGAAATTTTGAGTTAGGACCGAAATGGAGAAATAGAGAGGGGTTAAAGGATAATCTCAACCTAGATCCACTTTTTATGGATCTTGTTTTTAAATTGGGCACGGTTAGTCACACTGGCAGGAAAACTGTGCGCTAACCATGCTCCAGCCTATTCCTCAAGGAGTACCTCACACAGTTGGATCATACGGTTTGAAAAATTGTGTTCCAACCGTAAAAAATACCACTATCCCACTTTACATGGGTTCTCCTTAGTGACCTTGTAGTTTGTAAAAACTATGTGCCTACCTGTATTACTTCCCCTTATCCCCTATCTCACTATGAAAAATTTTCTATAGGAGTTCCCTAATTTCCTATAACCATTCTCAAACTATGAACCAGTATAAAATCCCAAAAAACATTCCAAAAGGTTTACAAACCCTCCCAAAATTAACCCAAACACTTTGTATACTTAAAATGCATTAATGAAGGGTTACTTGAAATCAAGGGTGCTAAATTCTCCCCACCATTGCCCTTTCCATCCCCCAAAATTAGAAAAACATCATTTCTCTAAAAGAATTCTTACCATTGTTCTTTAATTTTCTTCTCCCATTTCCAAGTCTCTACCGGGATATGACCATGTTTCCACAAAACCCACACTAGACCAATTATGTTTCCATGCAAGACTTTCTCTTGCCTATCCAAAATCTGCACTTGCATGTGAACCAATGAAGAACAATAATAAATTACAAAAAAACCATGTTTAATATCCAAAAACATGCCTTATATCTCTTCCCCAATCATAAAAAAACCAAATCTAACCATGATTGGAATAAACCACCTTAGATCTATCCTTATCAAACTAGATCTAAGAAACCAAGGGATAGAGAGAACTAGATATAAGAATAACCACCAAAACTACCATAAAATATGACTTAAAAAGGGAATCCAAATTCAACACACTAAGTTATGCCTTCAAATCGCTTCCAAATCGACGGGGAACAGTTCAACATCCTTTGGGAGGAAGAAATTTTGATTTAGGAAAAAATGGAGTAAAAAAGAGGGGTTAAAGATTAGTCTAGACCTAGATCCACTTTTTATGGATCTTGTTTTTAAACCATGCATGGTTGGTCTCATGGTTAGGAAAACCATGAACTAACCATGTGTTGGCCTCTACCTCAAGTAAGACCTCTCATGGTTGTCTTGCATGGTTAAACAAACTGTGCGCCAAATGTGAAAATCCCACTATCCTACTTTCATGGTTTCTCCTTGGTGGTCGCATGGTTTGGAAAAAGCGTATGCCTACCCATGTGACTTCTCCATAGCCCCTATATAATTGTAGATAGTTTCCTATAGAAGTTTCATAGTTTCCAATAACCTTTATCAAACCATGAACCTATAGAAAGGCCCCAAAAACTTGACAAAAGGTTTCCAAACCCTCCCAAACTCTACCCAAAAAGTTTACATACTTAAAATAAATAAATGAAGGGTTACTTAATTGAAACCAAGTGTGCTAAATTATCTCCAACATTGGCCATTCTATCCCTGGAAAGTAGAAAACCATCATTACTCTAAAGGTGTTCTAGCAATCTCTCTTTCATTTCCTTATCCCGTTCCCAAGTATCTTCCTAGAGATGACCATATTCCCACAACTACCACACTATACTAATGCTTTTTCCAAACAATAATTTCTCTTCCCTATCCATAATCTGCACTGGCATGTGCACCAATGAAGAAAGACATAAAAATGCCAACAAAACCCGGTTAAATCTCAAAAAACTACCTTATATCCCTTCCCCTATCATAAAAAAATACACATATAACCATTATTGGAATAAACCACCTTAGATATATCTACAAAAAACTATATCTAAGAAAATTAGAGAGATAGAGAAGTAGATCTAATAAAAAACAACAAAAAAGTACCATAAACTATGACTTACCAAGGGAATCTAGCTTCAATGCACCAAGAAATGCCTCTGGATTATATCCAAATCAATGTGGAAGGGTTCCAAAACCTTTTAGAGGATGAAATTTAGAGTTAGGGATGAAATGGAGGAAAAAAGAGGGGTTAAAGTATAATCCTTACCAAGATCCATTTTTTTTCATCTTATTTCTAAACCGTGCATGGTTAGTCACACTGTTTGGAAAACCATGTGGGAACCATAAAATAACCTCTACCTCAAGGAATACCTTGCATGGTTGGATCACACAGTTAAAAAAATCGTGAACCAATTGTATTAAAGGCCATTGTACCACTTTGCATAATTTCTCCTCAGTGGACACACAATTTGGGAAAACTATGCACCTGCCTATGAACCTTCCCCTTATATCCTGTCTCACTGTACATGATTTTTGATTGGATTTACATAGTTTCCACTAACCATGATTAAACCATTTACCTATATAAAAGACTTAAAAACATGCCAGAAGGTTTCTAATCCCTCCCAAACTTCACCCAAAAACTTTACATCCTTAAAATACATAAATGAAGGGTTACTTATTTGAAATTGGTTGTGCTACATTCTCCCCACCATTGGCCTTTATGTCTCTAGAAAGTTGAAAACCATCATTGATTTTAAGGATTTATAGATATTTTCCTTTCATTTCCTTATCCCGTTCATAAGTCACTTCCTAGATTTGTCCATATTTCCACAAAACCCACACTAGACTGATGATGTTTCCATGCAAAAATCTATCTTGGATATCCAAATTCTACACTAGCACATTCAACAGTGAATAATGACACAAAAACTCCAATGAAACTAGGTTGAATCTCCAAAAACCACCACAAACCTCTTCCTATATCATCTACAAATCCAAATATAACCATGATTAGAATAAACCATCTTAGATCTGTTTGCCTCAGACTATATCTAAGAAACCGATGGAGAGAGATAAGTAGAACTAAGAAAAACCACAAAAAATACTATAAAATATGACTTTATATCTGAATCCATATTTAACGCACCAAGAAACACCTTCGGATTTCTTCCAAATTGACGGGGAAGGCTTCCACAGCCTTTGAGAGGAAGAAAATTTCAGTTAGGGATGAAATATAGAAAAAAAGAGTGTTTAAAGGCTAATCCCGACCTAGACCCACTTTTTATGGATCTTGTTTTTAAATTGGGAATGGTTAGTCACATGGTTAGGAAAACCGTGAACTGACCATGTTCCAACCTCTACCTCAAGAAGGACCTCGCACAATTGGATCACACAGTTAGACAAACCATGCACCAACCATGAAAAATCCCACTATCCCACTTTGCATGGTTTCTCTGCGGTGGCCACATGATTTGGAAAAATTGTGTGCCTACCTGTATACCTTCCCCTTATCACCTATCTCAATCTGTATGGTTTTATGTAGGAGTTTCATGGTTTCCAATAATCGTGCTCAAACTGTACATGTGTAGAGATGCCCCAAAAAACCTGCCAAAAGGCTTCAAAACCCTCCCAAAATTCACTCAAACACTTTACATACTTAAAATAAATAAATTATGGATTACTTAACTGAAACCAGGGGTGATAAATTCTCCCCACCATTGGCCTTTATGTCCCTATAAATTAGAAAACCATAATTGGTCTGAAGGTGTTCTGGCCATTTCTCTTTCATTTCCTTCTCTCGTTCCCAAATCTGTTCCCAGATCTGACCATGTTGCCATAAAAACTGCACTAGACTGATGATTTTTTATTATAATATGTTCACTTTCCTATCCAAAATCCACACAAGCATGTTCAATAATGAATAAAGACACAAAAATGCCAATGAAACTAGGTTAAATCTCCAAAAACCTGCCTTAGATCTCTTCCCCTATCATCAACAAAGCCAAATCTAACCACGATTGGCATAAAAAACCTTATATCTATTTGAGATGGAGTAGATGTAAGATCCCGATGGAGAGAGAGAAGTAGATCTAAGAAAAACCACCAAAAACCACCACAAAATATGACTTACCTAGGGAATATGGATTCAACACACCAAGAAATAACTTCAAATCACTTCCAAATAGACAGGGAAGGGTTCCATAACCTTTTAGGAGGAAGAAATTTCTAGTTAGGGCTGAAATAGAGAAAAAATGATGAGTTAAAGGCTAATCTCAACCTAGATTCACTTTTTTGGGATCTTTTTTTAAATCGCGCATAGATAGTCACATAGTTAGGAAAGCCATGTGCTAGCCTTTTCCTTAAGAAATAACTCACATGGTTTAGTTGCATAGTTAGACAAAATGTGTGCCAACTTTTCAAAATCCCACTATCCCACTTCTCATGATTTCTCCTTAGTGGACACACAATTTCGAAAACCTTTGTGCCTACCTATGCACCTTCTCTTTATCCCATGTATCATTGTGCATAATTTCCTCTAGGAGTTTCACAGTTTCCACTAACTGTTCTCAAACCGTGAACTTATAGAAAATCCCCAAAAATAGGAAAAAAGTTTTCGAAACCCTCCAAAACATCACCCAAAAATTTTACATACTTAAAATACATAAATGAAGGGTTACTTACTTGAAATCAGGGGTGATATATTCTCCCCACCATTTACCTTTTCCTTTCCAAAAAGTAGAAAAACATCAATGGTCTAAAGGAGTTATAACCATTTCCCTTTAATTTCCTTATCCCATTCCCAAATCTATTTCTAGATCTGACCATATTTCCACAAAACCTACACTAGACCGATTTTTTTCCACACAATAATTTCACTTTCCTATCCACAATCAACACCAGAATGTACACCAATGAATAACAACAATGAAATTCCAATGAAATCGGGTTGAATCTCTAAAAACCCACCTCAGATCTCTTCTCTTATCATCAAAAAATCCAAATCTAACCTGGAGTAGCCCAAATCACCTTATATCTATCTGTAGCGAACTAGACATAAGAAAACAAGGGAGAGAGAGAAGTATATCTATGAAAAACCACAAAAATACCATAAACTATGCCTTACTAAGGGAATTTGGCTTCAACACACCAAGAAAAACCTCCATATCACTTAAAAATCAATGGGGGAAGGGTTCCACAACCTTTGGGAGGAAGAAATTTTGATTTAGGGCCAAAATGGATAAAAAAGAGTGGTTAAAGGCTAATCTCAACCTAGAGCTACTTTTTGTGAATCTTTTTTTAACTGTGCATGGTTAGTCGCATTGTTAGAAAAATGGTGCTCCAGCCTCTACCTCAAGGAGGACCTCGAATGGATAGTTTGCATAGTTTTACAAACAATGTACAAACCATAAAAAATCCCACTACCCCACTTTCCATGGCTTCTCCTTGGTGAGCGCATGGTTTGGAAAAACCGTGCACCTTCCCCTTATCCCTTGTCTCACTGTTCACAGTTTCCTGTAGGAGTTTCTTGGTTTCCACTAATCGTACTCAAACTGTTCACCTAAATAAAAGCCCCCAAAACATGAAAAAAGTTAAAAAACCCTCCCAAAATTCACTCAAACATTTTATATACTTAAAATACATAAGTAGAGTGTTACTTAATTAAAACTAGGGGCGATACATTCTCCCCACAATTGGCATTTCCTTCCCCAGAAAGTAGAAAACCATCATTGCTCCGAAGAAGTTTTGGCCATTGCTCTTTCATTTACTTCACCTATTCCCAAATCTCTTCTCGGATCTAACCATGTTTCCAAAAACCCACACTAGAACAATTATTTTTCCACACAAGAATTTTTATTTCCTATCCAAAATCTGCACTGGCATGTGCACCAATGAAGAATGAAAGTAAAATTACAATGAAACTAGGTTGAATATCCAAAAAACCACCTTAGATCTCTTCCCATATCATCAATAAAGACAAATATAACCATGATTGTCATAAAAAACCATATATCTATCCACATAGGACTAGATATAATAAACTGAGGGAGATAGAGAAATAGATATAAGAAAAACCACAAAACTACCATAAACTTTGACTTACCAAGGGAATCCAGATTCAATGCAATAAGAACCACCTCCATATTTATTCCAAATCGATGGGTAATGGTTCCACAGCCTTTGGGAGGAAGAAAGTTTGAGTTTGGACCAAAATTGAGAAAAAAAGGGTTAAAGGCTAATCCCAACCAATATCCACTTTTGTGGATCTTGTTTTTAAACCATGCAAAGTTAGTCGCACAGTTAAGAAACCATGCCCCAACCTCTACCTCAAGGAGGGTCTTACATAATTGGATTGCATGGTTAGAAAAACAATGTCCCAACCATGAAAAATACCACTGTCCCACATTGCATGGTTTCTATTTGGTGTCCGCACAGTTTGGAAAAACTATGTGCCAACTTGTGATCCTTCCCCTTAGCCCCAATATCACTGTGCCCATTTTCCAGTAGGAGTTTCATAGTATCCAATAGCCGTGATCAAACTGTGAACCTATAGAAAATACCAAAAAACATTACAAAAGGTTTTCAAACCCTCCAAAACATCACAAAAACACTTTAATACTTAAAATAAATCAATGAAGGGTTACTTACTTGAAACCAGGGGCACTGCATTCTCCCCACCATTATCCTTTCCATCCTAGGAAAGTAGAAAACCATTATTATTATGAAGGTATTCTATCCAATTCTATTTTATTTCTTTATTATGTTTCCAAGTATCTTCTTGGATATGACCCTATTTCCACAAAACCTGTAGTAGACTGATTATTTTTTCAATGTAAGAATTTATCTTACCTATCCTCAATCCGCACCGCCATATGCATCAATGAATAACGACACTAAAATACCAAAAAAATTGCATTTAATCTCCAACACCTAGCTTAGATATCTTCCCCTATCATCAAAAAATACAAATATAACCATGATTGTAATAAAGCACCTTATATTTACCCGCATCAGACTAGATCTAAGAAAATTAGGGAGAAAGAGAAGTAGATATAAGAAAATACACAAAACAATACCATAAACTATGACTTACCAAGGTAATATAGCCTCAATGCATTAATAAAAACCGCCATATCATTTCCAAATTAATTGGGGAAGGGTTACACAACATTTTGGAGGAATAAATTTCTATTTTGGGCTGAAATGGAGAAAGAAAGAGGGGTTAAAGGCTAATCCTGACCTAGATCCAATTTTTTTGGACCTTGTTTTTAAACCGTGCATGGTTAGTTGCACGGTTAGGCAAACCATGTGCTAACCGTGTTCCATCATGTGCCTCAAGAAAGACCTCTCATGGTTGGTATTCATTATTAGACAAACCATGCACCAACCATGAAAAATCCCACAGTCCCACTTTTCATAGTTTCTTCTTGGTAGCCGCACGGTTTGGAAAAATTTTAAACCAACCCATGCACCTTTCCCTTAGCCCCTATTTCACAATTCACAGTATTCTATAAGAGTTTCATGGTTTCCACTAACCATGCTCCAAATGTTCACCTTTATAAAATCAACAATAACATGCCAAAATGTTTCTAAACCCTCCCAAACTTTACCCAAACGCTTTACATAATTAAAATACATAAAAAAGGGTTACATACTTGAAACTGGGGGTGATACATATAGATTATTGAGAGGATCTTCTTACAGTTTGATATCCGTTTGCCTCTTAATCTCAGGTTCACTAACATAATGCTAGAGGATTCGAGTTAGAAGTGGTGGAAGTATATTATTTGAACAAAACAATAGAATGAGTAATATTAGTAAGGATTCAAGGTGATTTTTATTCATGATTAATTATATAATTCCATGAAGATATTGAAGGTTATAGAATTTCATGGCCTCCAGCAAGTTATTTCTATAGTTTTAGAGTATTCCTGTAATTTTATTTAACTGGTAACATATCTCCCTAATCTAGATATGGATGAATCCTTAAAAGATCTATATTTTGAAAGAGGTATTAAATTATATTTTCTATTTTTAGTTTCTACTCCTAGCCTCATCACTTTTGAAGAGTAGTGAAGTAGGATGTTTGATCAGAAGTCATCATGATTGGGATGAAAAAGGCTATTGATGTCTCCCTTATTCTTGGGGGTGATTCTGGAAGCTCTAGTAAATGAAAGGGAAATCAAACCAAGTCTCCAATATCAGGTATTGGTATCAAGTGGTTTTTATGTTTCTTCACATCTTATTATTCTAGGAATATATTCTTGGACCACTAATAGTGTGATAAGGAAGGTAATAAGTTTATTTCATAGTAGGATACTCATAAATACTATCATAGTTTTGGATGTATAGGTTATCTATAGTGATTTTACAGAAGAGTTTCTCGTAAGAGAGTTAAATCCAAATATTCCCCTTCATAAGATCACTAGGTTCAACACACTGAACCCAATGTCGATGTGGTGAATATTTAATTTTTTCCTCATTATATTTTTTTCCTTAATTGTATTTATATTTCCTTTATGGTTCTTCTAGTTGTGTGTTGTTTTCAGATAATGATGTTTGTGGATTTGGGGAAATTTATTAAGTAATGGAAGTAAATTTTGGTTAATTATGAATATTTTTGGGAGTATATAGTGGTTTCTATAAATTATATTTAACTATAGTCTTTGAGTTTTATTGGATGTTTTTTGGATTATCTTAGGATTCACTGGTTGGGGTTTAATAAGGATTTATAATATGATAGGGAGGCCACCATATATGAATCTATTAGAGAGACCAGAATGTGTTCCTCCTTGTTTCCCTATTGGGATATTGGTATCTAACTAAAGGGATTAATTATTTAACCCTTCCCAACCTGACCTCACCTAACAAGTTTGATCAAATCTTGATCAGTGAGCATGTTATCTATGCTCTTGGAGATCTTCGAATAGGTCATAATGAGTTTCATTTTTCTTTTCCATGTTCAGGTTAGGGTGTTCCTTGATTTGAGATGATACTTATAAGAGATAATCCTCTTCCTTTATTGCTTTGGTATTTGATTAATCTAGTCCTTTGGTGATAGTTTTATTGAGATTTTAGTTTTCATCACTTGAGACATATCTTAGGAGAAGTTTAAACATTTGTCCTTGTTTAGATCAATCAATCCTTATAGTTATTTATAGGGTAATAAATGATCATGGAGAGGGATAATAATCACACCTTTAACTTTAATGTTTTTATTATTCCCTTTATTAAATGGTTTTATGTCATATTTTTCAATTTTTAAATTTTTTAGTTTTAGTTTTTATGTTTTCAAGAGTTTTTCTTCATATGTATAGGTCCTTCATGGTCACTGTACATTTAGAGTAAACCATGCATGTGACCCTTATGTAGGAATCTCTATGGAACATAATTATTGCACACATTTGGGGTAAACTATATGTTTATATTTATGTAGGGGTAATTTAATTTAATTTTTCTTTATGAAATAATTTTCCACATGGGTAGCACATAGTTGAGTTCAAATCATGTGAGATATAGATATTTTATGTGTGAGGAATTTGGTGTATAAGGGTACTAGAACACAACTTTTCCGTGGTTAGGGTAATCCATGTGACAATTTTTTTTAATTTTTAGTATAGGTATTTGAATGGGTTGTGTATGGTTTTCTAAATTGTGCGCCAAGTCGTAACTAGTGCCTAAATTCCTTAAAAACGTGAAATTATCCATTTTCCCACTTTGTTTTTAACCTAAAATCACCCCCTATACTCTTATTCAGTTTACATAACCCCATGAGATTTTACCTTTGATTTATACTCTCCCCTTGGTAATTTCTTATTGGATTTTATGATTTTAGGATGAATATTTCAAGTAAACTCCTTCAAGTATATTCATCTTCCATTGTACCTCATTCTTTATTATTTTTATTACACTAGAATAGTATCGATGACCTAGGGTTTATCTTAGTTTTTTTTAATTTTGGGGTTTTTTTATGTTTTATGGTTTTTATTGATCTTCTAAGATCTATAGTTTCCTATTTTGATGAATTTATGCCACCATTTTTGAAATCCATGAAATTAAAGGTATGCGGTCCCTTTCCTTTATAATTAAATTTAAAACCACGATTTCTTATATGATTTAATATATGATGTATGTCTTCTAAAAATGATATGAAGTATATTAAGAAAATTTTTATTAATATTTTTTCCTTTGAGTTTCCTTAAATGAAAAAGTGGTTTCATTTTCTTCTCAATGTATAGAAACTATTTTGGAAATCCATGCTTGGAAAGTGTTTGTATAAATTCCTAGTTGGTTTTTTTGGAATTTAATGTTTGGATTTTGATGGATGTTTTTTCTAACTAAAATAAAATAATACCCATATGACCTATTTTAAACTTTCAAATAGTTTTTCAAAGGTTATAATCCCCTATAACATGCCCCATGTATTATGGAAAACAAATTTTTATTGATGTTATGTACATTTGTTGTTCGGTATAAAGGATTGTGTTCTTGTATATTAATTCTTGATGAAATGGGTGGTGTTTCTACTGAGGATTTATGAGGTGAGGGTGTGAGTTATTTATGAATTGTATTATATATTTCAATGTTATTATTTCTTGAGATCACATGAATTTTTATGTCATGGGAATCCAAGGGTATCTTGGTGGGTTTTATGGATACACATACTATACTAGTTCACAATTATGCTCTGGATAATGGTCTTGAGATTTTATATGTTTTTCTTATGGGATTTACCCCTTATTTAGGATAGTGAAGGTATCACTGGGTGTTAGAGAAGGTTGTTTGGTATTAAACCTTGTATTTCCCTTATGATAGTCATGTTATCTTTATCCTAAATTTTCACTTGATCTCCCAAGGTCCCATGATGACTGCATTTATATGTTTTATATTTTCCATTGCATAAATTTTTATTTCATTGAAATTTTTCATAGTAGTGTATTATCTATTTTGGAAGGCCTCCTAAAGGCCTTAATAAAATGGTCAATCTTGTTTTAAAAATGGAAATAAGTTGTCTCTAAAATGATTGATCTTCATACTTATTGTAAATGGAAAGCCTACTTTTTATATGTATTTATAGATAACATGAAATGGTTTTATCTTTATAGGGTATGCATGTGATGTGGGGAGGATACCTACTGAAAAATTATTCCAACTCCTATTATCATCATAGGTTAAGAAGGTTCTCATAGGTTGTAGTTGATGATACTATGGTTTGGGATTGAGTTTAGATGACAAACAATGAATGTTTTTCACTGGGAATATGGATATAATAGCTATTGGTTTATTTATATCTTCTATTTTGGGTATATTTTTTGTATTATCCTTTTTTGGTTTTTTTATTTTCACTTTATATAGTGTACCATTTATTTTATCCTGTTTATTTTAGTTGGATTTTTTGGTTATAAATTATTTACTGTGGGAGTTGTTTATCTTTCATATGCATTTTTTGGTTTTTATTTTAATTAGAACTCTTTGTTTCATTGGTGTGGTACTCTACGATACAGAATGATAATCCTCGATTACCATGATGAAAGTATTATTTATTAATGGATTATTTATTCACAACCATTACCAACTATTCCTATTGATTCACTTATAACTAGTTTATAGCTTGAGGTGATCATGGACACAACTCGGGTATTCATGGGTTGGATGGGGTGCCTAGATTATGGGTATCTTGGGTCGGTTCATTATAGATTTGTACCTTAAGATCACACCAATACCTTTTATAGATTATCAGATGGCCCATTTTGAGCTCTATGATATGAGGTTTTATTTAGATGATCTTCAGATACAAGTCTTTATTAGACTCAATGTGCCCCCTAGGCAGCTCTAGTATTTTTCACCCATAGGGTGGATAAGAGCTTGCAGTTTTGTGTTGATAATCATCACCTGAACCAAGTAACCATCAAGAATAAGTATCCACTATTGAGAATCAATGACCTATTAAATTAGTTAAAAGGATAAGAGTGACTATAGAATGTTGATCTCAGGTCAGGATATCACTATTTTGTGTTTGTGTGGAGGATATACCAAATATGAAATTATTATGTTCTTATGATCATTACGAGTTCCTGATGATGCCCCTTGGTGTGGAAATCTCCCCAATAGAGTTTATAGGACTCATGAACCCGATCCTCTAACCCTTTTTAGACCAGTTTTTGGTAGTATTCATCGATCATATCCTCATTTAATTGAAATTATATCCTGATCATGACGATCATTTGAGGATCCTCCAGGATGTACTTCAAGAACATCAATTTTATGGAAAACTCTCAATGTTTTAGTTAAAGATTTGGGAGGTCCACTTACCAAGACACATTATCTCAGTGGAGGGAGTAGTTATTGATCCATTGAAGATAAAGGAAGTGTTTTATTGGGATCCAACCAAGGGTATGATATAGGTGAAATTATTCCTTATGTTAGCTAACTATTAATAAATATTCATACTACATTTCTCTAGGTTTGTGGCTCCTTTGACTATGTTAACCCAAAAGGGGTATCCTTTTTTCTAGATGGAGAAGTGCCTAATATACTTTGAGGAGTTATGATAGATATTGAAAAGTGATCTTATATTGATATTTCTAGATGAAGGGGTTGGGTATGCGGTGTTATTAATTGTCTCTAAAGACGATATTAGGTATGTGTTGATGTAGTGGTAGGTAATAATTCTTTAAGGATCCCAATATTTGAGACCCCATGAGAAAAACCAAAAAACCCATGATTTGGAGCTAGAAGCAGTAGTGTTCACCTTAAATAATTGGAAACAATACCTTCTTGGTGATTGGGTTTTCCACCCCCAGACAAATGACAAGACTGAGTGGACCATTTAGATCCTTGAGGACATATTGCAGGCTTGAATGTTAGATTTAAACTAATGTGGGTAGGATCATTTACCATTGGTTGAATTTTCATAAAATAATAGCTATCAATCCGCCATTAATATGGTACAATTCAATATACTATGTGGGACACCCTTAATGTCACCATTTTGTTGGTTAGAGTTGGGAGAATCAATACTTATGGGTCCATAGTTAGTGTGAGTGATGAAATGGAAAGTAAAGATCATCTATGAGTAGATGAAGACATACCAAAGATGTCAAAATTCCAACATGAATATAAAACCAACACCTTTAGAGTTTGTGGAGGGAGACCATGTGTTCCTAAAGGCCTCACCTTAGTGTGGTTTGTGGATATTTGTCTAGGGTGGAAATCAATCTTAGAGTTTTATCGGCCCATTTTTGATTCTGTATAGGATTGGAAAGGTTTCATATAAATTGGATTTACCCCCATATTAGGAAATATTTCATGAGGTATTAAACATGTCCTAGATGATGAGATAAATTCATGATATGTCACACATTATTGAATAGGTAATGATGGACATCAAGGATGGAACTACCTTCTTTGAGTACTAAGTGGTTATTGGGGATTGGTAGGAGAAGATCCCATATGGGTGAGTTATTCCCCAATTGTGTATTCTTTAATAGTATTGGAATCTTTAGGATATCTTGTTGGATTGAGAAAACCAGATATGAGCTCAGCATCCCCACCATTTTGAGTAGGTTGTTTATTTTCAAGGAAATAATCCTTGAAGGTTTGGAGGGTGTAATGACTCTAGGTTTTTGTGATTAGACCCTCTGTATATTTTAAATAATATTTTTGGATATAGTTGTGGATTTGGAACCAAATTTTGGGTCTCATACAGTCCATATGTAAATATATAAAATATATAAAATATATTAACTCGCACATGTGTGTAATTTAAAAATAATATATTTCCTCTTGAATGAAGTCACATATGGTGAAACTGAGACCTCTATTGAATCTAGAATGTGAATTTTACCATAGGAATGGTATATGTTTTTTTCACATCAGGTGTTATGATGGTTCACATTCATGGGTGGATTTAATAGTAGATTATTTAGTTTAATTAATAAACTAATTACGAGTTAACCCTAGATAACCTTTACAAATTCATGTTTATAAAAATCTCCAAGTTTAGTTGTATAACCTTGAGATAATTAGAGGAGATATATCATAGTGGAGACCTCAATGAACAACCATGGACATTTCTAAAACAAATTATTAACACAAAAAATTCACCAATGATAACTTTTTCGAGAATATTATTCACTAGTGACCGATCCTAAATCGAGGTAGGTCTTTTTATTTTTTTTATGTTGAACCATTTTTTGAAATCCTTCCAACCAAGGATTAATTCCTCTATAATCAAATCCATGAATGAACTTGATATGTACCTGTTAATTTAATATTTTTATTTAATATTATGAACATGATAACTATATTCCTAGAATTATTATCAATCCCATTACATATCCATTTTCACCCCGTGATCTATGGATGAATCTTTCATTACCATCTTGGATTATTCATTTTGGTGTCTTATGGATTTCTCCCACATATTCTTCACATATTCATCATTTTCCATGCTTTGGAAAAGGATTCAAAAAATAGTAGTCTGGGTTGAATCATAATAAAACTCAAATCCACATTTAATAGTGATTTCATTTTATGATGAGGAACTTTTAGCATGAGGAAGAATCATTGGATGAGGGGGAAATCACAGCTATCGATGATTGAATTGTCCATTCCAAAATGAGGCATGCTTGAGTGACATAGGAGATATTGAGAATTCAATTTTCCAATAAAGGTTGTATAGAATCTATTCTCAGACATTTTATCAACCTCAATTAATGAATAGGGAGAGTATTTTGATGAGACATATAATGGATTTTGAAGAGGCAATGATTATTTGGGTGAATTGTAGTGAATCTCTAAATTTCCTGACTACATGGTGTGTAGTTAAGAAGAAAACACTCCATGTATCGCATAAGAAGTGATATGATGATTTTAGATTTAAATTAAAAATGAAATGACATGTGGCCTATCCCACAAACCATGTGTCCCTATATGGATAGATCAACATGTATATGAAGTACACACCCATGTAGCCCAGGTGACCTATACTCTATAGGCCCCAGGGCTACACCCTATGTACCCTTAGTGGCACATGACTTGGATAATGTGGTACAATTGGAGTACCACCTTCGGTCCTACCCATCATATACCTTTTAGGACATGTCATGTACTCCTCCATGGATTTAATCAAGGCCTCTGATATATTATATATGAGTATAAATCTTTATATAATGAAATAGTGTCCCTAATTAGGATGGTGAGATGTGACATATAATGAATAAATATTGAGCAACCATACTGAAATTTTGGGGATCAGACTTATATTTCAAAAATTATTAGTAGAGTGGAAACACTCCCTGATGATGGAGTTTTGTGAGGGTATAGTTTCTTCATACCATAACTATGTAGGGTTGGTAATTACATAAAATGGATTATAGTATAAGATCCTCTACCTATATATTAGATAGGGTTAGTATCCCCCAAACTATTACGGGTTTTGGGACCCTCTATCTAAGGAGTTGGTATTCCCCATATCCAATGAGATCAGGAGGGATACAGTATCCTCATCTAAAGATGGTATAAGCCCTATAATAATAATGGCACACAATCCTCCACTAATAGTATAGATAGGTTATTTAGTTTGAAGGATCAGATGACCCAAGGATATCATAAGTCTTACAAAATTCTTTTGAATGGCTATGAAGACCAAGAATATACTTTGTGACTTGAGTACCTCCTGTGAGTATATTTAGGTTCTTCATAATTTACACTTGTTGTCATGGTTTAGACCTAACTCTCTTTCTTTATTCTTTACATCTTTAGTGATTTTGAGTCTTCCAACTAGGTATGTATATAATCATACCAATGTGGGATCTTAATGCACATCTATTGTCATATTAAAATGATAAGAATTTTGACAGTTTACTAGAAAGAGTAGGTGCGGGTGGTGTATAGTTGTTATTGGTGGATATGTTAGCCACACCATGGATATACTATATAGGTCATTTTCTGGGATAATACTCTTATTGGTTGATAAATTGGACATATTTTCATTTTTATGGGATTGTATTATAGTATTTCTTCTCTGACTATATTATTTCATACAGTTTTTCAGGATGTAGAGATCATGCATGAATTTATTATTCAAATTTAAATTATTATTCACTAGTTTTTAATTTATAGAAATATTTGAATTTAAATAGTTATATTAGGCTAAGGCCTCTCATATGTGTGATTTGAAGGTTCTGTGGGTACTGGAAGCATGTGATGAGTCATGCCCAACATTTTTTTGTCATGATCGATGATCAACCCAAGATTTAAATGATAATAAACACTAGGATCAATGGAATTAAATCAAAGAATATAGAAAATGGATGAAATTCTAGAACCATAGCATAGGATCATTGCATATTATTTATAATTAATTTAAGAAATTAAAGAATTACCTTATGAGAATTATTTCTTTATTGATGGACCTGAAAATGGATCTATGTTGTACCATCATTTCATTGTATTAATCAAGGGAATATTACCTACAGCAGTGATACACATGTGTTCCATAAATCTTTAAATGCTACTATAGGAATATCTATGTACTAGAATGACAGATCCTAATGCTTGCATTGTTCATCTTTGATTTCCTAGAGAATCACTTCCAAAAGATTCTTCTTGATCTCTCTAGACTCAAGAGTGGAGGGTAGAGGAAGATCACTCTTTGTTCTTGGGAGTGTTCTTGGAGAAGGGATCTCTCTAGGGATTTGAGAAGATTCTACAGATTCATTGTGCATAAAAAAAGAAATGAATTGGATATATTTATAAAATAATATAGTTGGATTAATATTCCGCTAGGGTTAGAAATAAATAATTGCACAAGTTTCCTTTAATATTTATTTAATCCCTAAAGAACCTAATGTTTACAATAATAATAATAATAATAATAATAATATTTCTTATCGTACTCTAAACTCATGAATTAAAGTTAATATTTTTTAATCATATAATATTGAATATATATTATTTTTCACTGGACCATTAAGATCGGTCCTCCATTCCTATATAATATTTATTAGGCCTTGAATAATTAATATTTATTTAATAAATAAATATCACTATATTATTATCCACTAAAAAATAAATATTATATGTATTAAATAGAAACTAATTTTTTATTAAATATTCTACTCACATAATATTCTCTGAAATAGCTAGTGATAGAATATATGCAATCAATACAACCTGAAAAATTAATAAACCATGTATGGGAATAATACTTATTAAATATGTTAAATAATAAATAATAATATATTATTTAACTATGATTCTGGATACACTTAGTGTGTGACCCTCTAAAACTCTTTCTTAGTGGTAATAGGAAAAACAACCTAGAGTATAAGGTTAGCATCTAACAATACACCAACGAAACCCATAGAGAAAGAAGTTAATTCTACAATGACATAATACCTAATATGGATGCTTAATGTATAATATAATCCTTTTACTATGATATCTCTATCCAAGAAGGTTGCATACTGGTGCCATCAACCTATGGGATCGATGTCTCTTTCTTTGAAATTATGGAAATCAAAATTGCCTATATAACCACATGGACATAGATTTATTTAGGCTATATCACTTCCATAAAAGGGATTGAGATATCAAATTTCATTAAATAATATAAGGGACAAATCCTTTCTCTCATTATTCATCAATGAAATATTACTCATGATGAACCCAATATATCCTACCCCACTGTGAACATATATCATCATGGTTTTCATCAATACATCTAAGTATGAGAATTATAACAATCATTAATAATAATCTTAATATATAAGTATCAATACACATGTCTAAAATAGGAACATAAAATAACATATATAAATGTGGATTTCCTTCTAGCGGGTCTCGTTCTCATAATATCCTACACTGGATATAACCAAGGGCATACACCATGAGAAGTTTTTTTCAAATTCCTATGAGTCTCAACCCCTGATATCCTTATCATTTGTGTCCCTAAAATTATTTCATCTAAATATAGAATATATATTTAATAATACTATCACATGAATTTTGGGTTCTCATTCTATAAGATAACTGTTATGACCTTTTAGTGTGAAAGCTACTCTTAGGACATTATCACATACTATGTTACACAAAATAACAATCATGATGTGATAATAAGTTTATTAAGATTCAAAAAATATTAGTACAATTTATCTTAAAGTACACAAATGTTTTTTAGGGAACTAACTCCAAAATACTCAAACTTTCACTAGATCCAACTGCTAAAAACCTTCAGTCCACTAGCTCTCACATGATATTCATGCTTCTGTTAAGATATTCCTTTAGTCAAGGGATATTCCCCATTTTCTTCTATAGGAAATATTCTTACTGTTACTTCACCTCTTAGATAAAAATCCCTCAAGAGGTGATACTACTGGATTATGTTCTTTGTTTGTTAGTGTGACTTTAGCACTTTGGAAAGTGCTACCAATGCAGTATTATCACAATAAAATGTGATAGGGTCTTTAATGATAGGTACAACATCAATATCATGGATAAAGTTTCATATCCAAATGAATTACTTGGATGCATCAGAAGCTGTAATATACTTTGAATCCATGGTAGGATTAGAAACAACTAACTACTTTGAAATATTCTATCCCATAGCTCCTATATTGAGATAAAAAACATATCTTGACTATGACTTTATATTATTTAGATCTATTAGAAAACTAGAATCTATTTAACCCTTAATGACTAGCTCCTCATATCCTCCATAAACTAGGAATATTTCCTTAATTATTATCATATACTTAAGGATATTCTTAACAGTAGACCAATGTTGTTTTCTTGGATTTTCTTGATATCTTCCTACTATTATCAATGCATAGGAAACATCAAGTCTAGTAAATAACATGGAATACATGATTGATTGTATTTATAAAGTATATGGTGTCTTACCCATTATATTTCTCCTGTTATGTATGAGGACACATTTTCTTAGAAAGATTTATACCAGGTGACCCTGAAACCAATCCCCTCTTAGAATTTTCCATACTAAATATATTTAGTTTATGGTCAATTTATTTACATTGACTTAGACCAAACAACCTCTTGGATATATCATGAATGATATTGATCCCTAGAATATATGTTTCTTCACCTAATTCTTTCATGGAGAAACACTTGTTTAACTAATCCTTCACAAACTGTAAGGTGGTTATGTTGTTTATAATCTATAATATTTTATCAACATATACTATTAGGATAATTACCACATTTCCACTAAACCTTTTTTAGACACAGGACTCACATTCATTCTTAATAAAACCAAATTCTCTTATGGATTCATTGAATTGAATGTTTAATGACATGGATGCTTTCATAAATCCATAAATGAAACTCCACAATTTGAAAATTATTTTTCCATCACATGGAGTAACAAACCCTTATTGTTGTGTCATATAGACATCTTTATAAAGGTTTCCATCAAGTAAATTAGTTTTGACATCCATCTGCCAAATTTCATAGTCATGGTATGTTGTAATAGCATGTAGAATTCTGGTGGATTTCAACATGAAAAATGAGGAAAAATTTTCATCATAGTCATTTCCTTGATGATTTATAAACCCTTTATCTGGTATCCTTGATTTATAGGAATTTAGTTTACCTTACATGTCCATTTTTCTCTTAAATACCCATTTTCACCCTATGGGATTTACATTAACTAGCACATCAACCAGAATCCAAACTTATTTATGATACATGGAATACATTTCATAATTTTTGTCTTCTTCCCATTTTATATATTCTTATCTATCTGCTACCTATTTATAAGAGAGAGGTCATCATTGTTGACCAATAATGACTCACCATCATTGGTGACTAAAACCATATCTCTCTGGTTCTCTTACCTCTATAGTGGCCCTACATAGTATTTATGTTTTAGGAACTACTTCTATAGGGACCCATGGAATCTATTACCATACCAACTTTTGTGTATCTTGAGCATCAAATTCATCAAAGCTAATTTTTCTCACACTATCCTTTTTGAGTACGTGATCCCTCAAAAGAAAGAAAACATGTTTGCTGAAAGTCACTTTCTGTTTTTGAGGGGTTTTATAGGCAGTATCATTTTATTTCTTTAGGATAACCTATAAAGATACATTTTGTGCCCCGGGTTTCTAGTTTGTTATCTGATAAGGCCTTAACAAACTCCTCACAACACCATACACATGTATGCGAAATCACAAGTTTCTTTCCACTCTATAAATCGATGACAATTTAACTATCCACATTAGTTGGTACTCAGTTTAATGTATATGACATAGTTTTTAATACATATGTCCAAAAGTATAATGGAAGATCTGCATGACTCATTATCAAATTTACTACATCTAACAAGGTACGGTTCCTCCTTTAACTGAAACCATTTCACTTTGGTCTGTAATGTTTAGTGAGTTGAGATAGAATCCCAAAATCCCATGAAAAGTCAATAAACCCTTGGTTAAGATATTCACCACATAGATTTGGTCAAATATTCTTTATCTTATTTCCAAGTTGATTCTATACTTCATTCTTGAATTCTTTGAATTTCATAAAGGAATCATACTTATACGTCATCAATTAGACACAATGATATATACTCAAGTCATAAATAAAAGTAGGAATTAAGAATACCCACATATATCTTATACTATAAATGGTTCATACACATAATTGTGTACAAATCCTAGAAGATCTATAGCCCTTTCACTATGTCCACCAAATAGTGTTTTGGTTATTTTTTTGTAAACAAGCATGTAAATTTTTAAGCGGTTTTATCTTAGAAGAGTCTAAATAAAAATCTTGACAGAGCTTTGTCAAATGCTTCTCGTTTATATAACCAAGATGTTGATGCCATAGATAGGTATTATATGAGTCATGTGAACATGATTTTTTATCTATTTCCAATACTTTTTTTTAATTTAATACTTAAAGACCATTATTTAAATGCACCATACCATAACATGTGTTTTCTTTATAAAAGAAAAAGATTTTATTTCCCAACTTGAAAATAAAACCATGTGCATCTAGGAATGACACAGAAATTATATTATTGGTAACATTTGGTACATAATAACAATACCCTAAAACCAATATCATTCCCACTAGAAATGAAAGGTGGTAGTCACCAATAGATAGAACAAATATCCTTGCACCATTGGAAGATCTGAAATCCATCTATCCTCTAGAAATATTTCATAATCTACTTGGTTCCTACATTTGGACACAAATGTGAGCACCATGAGATATATCTAATACCCAATATGTAGATATTGAAAGATTACACTTGATAACCAATGCACCTATAGTTTACCCTTGCTTCTAGGTGCAGTTATTCTTCTAGTTTCATTTATTTCCACATGAAAAACATAATTCCCCCATTTTCTTTCCCTACCTATGGATCTTCCTCTTCTTGAAAAGATGGTTCTTGGGATATTTATACTTATTATGAGTCATGGGCTCCTTTTCCTTGTTTTTATTTTTTTTATTCAACATATGGGCGGTGAGTTTTTCACACCCCATGTCTTTATCCACTTGGGGAATCAAGTTAATAAGTTATATTAGACTATTCTCATTATTTATCATGTTATAAATAAAAATAAAACTGGATAAGGTCTTGGGTAGTTAGGATAGTATGAGATATGTGCACAACTGATCTTGGAATTTAATCCCTAATATTTCTAAGCATTCAATGTATCCAATAATATTGATTTCATGAGGCTCAGCTAGCGCATACTCTGCAATCTTAGTTGTAAACAAAGAATTTGTGATCTCATGCCTCTATTGTCCTTCCTTTTTCTTGATAGAGATCCCGAAGGTGAGACATCATGCTATATACAACTTTTTTCTCATGTTTCTTAAAAAGTTCATTGTTCATGGAAGATATAATGAAATATTGAACATATTTAGCATCGTTCAAATGTTTCTTATAGAGAGAAAACTATTCCTCACTAGCCTCATTACTAGGTGCATCAAAAATATATTCTTCTAGCACATATAATTTTATTTTATGGAATAGGATAACATGAAATAGCCTTTTACACTATAAGAAATTTTGTTCTAGTGATAAGGTTATCCTTCTCATTTATAGATCACAGTGATATGTTTGATGTCATTTTTATTATTTTTTCTACAAATAAGATGATCAGAGATTTAGTACTTTATCTGAAAAACATTTGACAAAAAAATAAATATTATATTTATTAATCTGGCACTATTTTATCGAAACCCAATATACCTCTGCATTGGATTTAAAATATCATATTTCTTGGAAATTCTATTGTAAATGGTCCATATTCACATTATGATTACCCCAAAATTGGTTGTTCAAGAAATTTGAAGGGTTCTAGGTAGGTATTCCAAATTCTAAGAGCATTAACTCACAATTCATTGATCTGTTGAGTGAACTCCCCAATCTTAAAATCCTTAAATTATATATTCTTAACACTTTACTCTTAGTTAAAACAAGTACTAATTTTTCAGTGAACCCTTAATATAAACTAAGTTAATTCAACCCAAAACTTCAAGTTAGAATTTTATGATAATTAAAGGCACCACAACTTTGTATGGTCGATCAATTTGAACTATGGTATGATTTTAACCGAAGTAGTAGATGTATCAACCCAAACCCAAAAATCCTGGAGCCGGTGTCTACTATCATTACATTGTAATGATTATAAGGAATAAAATACTGAAAGAATGAAGTGTTCAATAGTCTTGGAAAACCAGATACATACATGAGTCGTGTAGTACAAATTAATACACTAATTATGAAATATTTTTTTTCTAAAAAAATAACTTCAAGGATAACTTTATTTTTTCAAGTATATCCCTATATATCTTTTGTAGTACACTTTTTTGGATTCTTAGGGAAAAAACATAATAAGAGTGAGATTAAATTCTCAGTGAGGAAAAAATACTATGGAAGAAATATTGAATCATTTATAATAATAATCATGGCATGGTAAATAAATTAAAACGCATACCATATAGTAAAAAACCTAAGAAGGAAGTGGATAAAAAAATATGGCAAAGTAATAACTAGAAACACATTCTATTCAAATAACTTGATATAGAAGAATCAATATGGTAAGGTAAGAAATTAAAACACATGACATTTAACCAATGAACTAAAAATGAAATGTATCCATAGATGTGTAGATACAAAATCTCATGGATGAATAATAACTGAAACTAAATGATAGAAATTCTTAATTATTGGACACCATGTTTCCTAGGTACATGAAACTAGTACCGTCAAAACTTTTCATTGGAAAATTTATCATATTAGGTAGAAACCAATCCATTCTACTTGAAAAAAACTCAAAGGGTTTATCTCCAACAAATTTCATCTTATGAGATCACCAATGCATATAAAGGCTTTCATTAACCAATCACAAACCTATAGGGATTACCTTAAATGGCCCCCAAACTGTGTCTTACCTGTCCAAATCATTCCTCATGTAGAATAAATTATATGCCTTATCAAATATCCATATTGAACAAGGGATACATATTTATCAACATTTCCCTAAATATGCAAATAACATTCAAATTAAACACCATATGAAAAATGGTATATAGTTTAGGAAATGAACATATCCATGATAAATGATACAAATAGCTAGTGGAAATTCAATCTTCAATGATCATAGGAAATTGAATATTTCAAGGGGACTAACTAAGGAATCAAGGAAGTGAATTTCAATACTATCCATGACCAAATAAATCAAAAACCATCCAAAGGAAGATTAAGGATGGTATCAATAAAACATACCCCTAGTGGAGTAAAGTAAAGGTTTGTTTTAATTGACGAATTAAGAGATATTTTAAAAACATTTTTGAGGAAAATATCCTTTTATTTTGAAAAATAATTTCATTGAAAATAAATTTTGAAAATGTTTTCGTTAAAAATTAAACTTTTAAACATGCAAAGGAGGTTTTAAAGAAATGAAAGAGGGTAAATTTTTACATACCATATGAGGTAAATGAATGTTTGTTTTTCATGGTAAAAAGTTATAAAAATTAATTATTTAGAAAGTGATAGAAATATTCCTTGGAAAACATCGGTAAAAGAAAAAAAGTGTAAAAATTTATTTAGTAAATTTTTTTGAAAAGGATAAAATTATTTTTGAAAACCTTATAATAAAACATGGTTTTTATAAAAAACAGGTTCTCCAATTAAAGAGAGAAATGAAGCCAGGTTTTCTTAAAAATAATTTCTAAAACATTTTGAGTACCAATGAGTATAAAAAAGGTAATAATACTTGAAAAAGGTCATGAATAACCATATGAGAATAAAATTAAAGGGTTTATTAAAAAATGGTCATAAAATTTCTTAGAATTTAAATAACATTGAATGATAATTAAAATTATTGTTGAGGAAAATCATCTTTAAACATTCCAAAATTTCCCATACCACTTTGAAAAATTTGAACCATAAGACTCATGAAGGAATAAAATTAAATGAGAGTTTTAAATACCATGAATTTAAAATTATTAATTATATGATATATCAATAGTGGTAGTAGGTACACCATACAAAATATGTAAGTGGTGAATATGACATTTATCTTACAAATGTAAAAAGTGAGATGAAAATCCATTACCTTAACCTTTATTTTGTTGTGTGGTATTTATACTTCTATATAATGGTTTAAAATACGTCACTAACTTATAAAATAACCATACTAATGTTTATAATATCATATATCATATTCTTATAATATCTTATTACCCGTTTGTTAACTATCTTTCACTATTTTCTCTATTCCGGTTGTTAATTGCCTATTTTTTTGAAATATGTTTTGATTTCTTATTTGTTGTTTTTACTAGATAGATAATGATTTCATAATTTAAGGAATTTAAACCATGATTTAATGATAATAAAAATAAATTATATCTGTATTTATAATAATTCATAATATTTGGGGATAAGAAATGAAATGCACTATTCATGGAGACGGTAGGTCATACTTACGCATGAATGCTACTTTTATTTCTTTGTCGTATTAAAAGAATGAAAATTAAATTATATATATATATATATTATAATTATAGTATCATATATATGTTATATATGTTACATAGGTATATCAAAAACACACTTTATACATACCATGTATAGCGTGAATGAGTTACATTACTTTGAGGAGGCGGTAGTCCACATTTCCACAAACGATGTTATCATATTTACAAAAAAATGGAAATTATAATGGTATATATTATAAAATAATTAAAAAAGAATAAATGAATAATAAATATCATATATATAATATATAAATAGATTTTTCATCATAATTTCTACCATGAGTGGCGGTAATGGAAAAATGAACAATCATCGTTTTGTGAGGTGGTAGTTCACCATACAAGTAAAGAGTATGTTCGCTACCCATTAGATGGAAGTTCATATATGTGTAGGTATAAAAAATATCATAAAAAATTATTATATTGATAATTTTTTTTGTTTTATAATCATGTAATAAGAAGAGTTTATGGGGTAGAGAATGAAAATAAAACTAAAGAGCTTAAGGAAATATGTTACCTCTTAATGAGGTATCTCCTTTTGGTTTTAACTGATGAGATTCCGTGGATGGATTTATACCCAAGGGTAGGATTATAGGATTATGGGAAGGATTTTTAGGATCTATTTTTGTATATCTTGGTCGATCCAAAGTGGCTTGAGAGGTGTGAGGAAGTGGGAGTAGAGGAGGCATTTTTATAGTAGAGGAGGAGTGGAAATCTTGTAGTTTTTTTGGAAAGGGAATTCTATCCATGCTTTACCCATTGAATGTGGATAAAATAGTGATCCAAATTAGAGAAAATGGAGTATAGAGTAGAAATATGTGCATAATATTTCTTTTTTACAATTTTATAAGTCATTTTGGCCCTTAAGTTTAAGGTTTAGTCCTATATTAATCTTAAATTCACCTGAATCATTGTAATTAATTTTAACCACTTTCACTAATAATTTTGGTAAAAAACAAATTTTACCTTATTATAATTTATAAATTTTTATTATTCCAAATATAGAATTCATTTTTCTAAATTCCAATCACAGAAGTGGCAAAAATTAGTTTAAACTTAATCCTGCAGACGGGATGACAATGCATGGTTTTAAAGTAAAAACATCCAAAAATTTGCAATTTTATTATTAAATTTCAAAGTTAAATTGATTCCAATGAGTTATATTGTATTAATTTATAAAAATTTAATCTAATTAAACTTTAAAACCATTTAAAAATATAATTTATCCTTCTAAATAAATTGTATTAAAATCAGTTTTGAATTAAAATTTAGTATTTTTAAATGTTCATTAAAAAATGAAACTTCATAGAAAAACACCAAAGATTCAACATAACCTAATTTTTATGTTTATATTTAATATATTAAGTTATGTTTTACATATAATATTTAAAAAAGGTCCAAAAATTGGATTTAAAATAGGCACACCATTAAAAGGCGATAAAAGTGTCTTAATAAAAATATAGTATTTTATATGTAATATTGGGTTTGTTCTTATCAAATAACTATAAAATATATTGGATGAATATAAAAAAAATATTATATTGAATATATAATAAATATATTACATTAATATCAATCACTAATTTTAATTAATTTAATTTATTAGGGTAAAACAGCTTCATGAGCATAAAAATAGTTTTCTTTAAAAATATTCCCTTTATATTTAATTGGTACTTATATACATTTATAAATAATTTGTAACTAATGAATTAATTTTATATTGGTGTAAACCATATATTTTCGCAATTTAGTTAATACTATTAATAAAAGATAATTTAATGGCTAGGTTATATCTTATACAATTAAATAATATTATTTTAAGAATATATTGTTGTTCGATAAAACTCAATATTGCGTGTAACACAAGACATCGAAGAAACTCGTTGTTGCGTTCGATACATGATAAATCAATGTCGCGTACATGGAAAAATATAAAATATATTGAATTTATTTAAAATGGTAAATATATTATAAAGTCTTAGGATATTATATAATCTTACACGCTTGGTGTTTTATGTTATATACGCTATTGAAGACAATGTTCTTACTTTAGATATTTTGGGTGTTATATTCTCCCCAAATTAATTAAATTGTGTCCTTTCAATTTAAACTTGATCTTGGTGATATATTACTTGATTTTTCTTATGTTTAAATCCAACATCCTGAGAAGGGTTCATAAGAAATCCTCTAGAAGTCACATGAACTAACATATAACCAAGTCTCTAAGTAAGAGAACATTAGTGGAAAGTAGAGATACGTACTCAGAGGAAAAGTGTAAATATTTATAAGGAGTGATTGAGGATATAAATAACAAACAAGTGAATGATCAATATAAATTTTAGGGCCTCAAATCCATAAATTTGTGATGATTTAGAAGATCATCAATTCAAAAATAAATTAATCCATTAGGACAACATTTTTTTTCTATGTCATTTTTCTAATGTTGATTAATTATTTTACGACTTAAGGATATCTAAAATTTACTTACAAGATACATTTTAATTTAATATTAACAATTCCATATTTTGGTTATGATTTGATCAAATTCTAATTCCCACCCTACTTCATGAAATGGATATCCAAAAATTACCTTTGGTTCCTGAAGAACTAAAATAAAATTTTAACAGATCATAAGGCCCATAAAAGAGTGAAAAGTCTAACTATTTTTATCTAAATATTCTCCAAAGTCAATATGGTTAATAAATTAATCTATAAACCTCAAAAGTTACACTACTAGTTCATTATTAATATTTATTCATTAGATTGTTTAACTAAAAATAGTGACATATTAACCAGGACATTACATAGGCCAGTGGTTAGCATGAAACACTTATAGTCCTTGGGTCATGGGTTCAAGACTCATAACCTTTCTAGAATTGATTGGTTGTCACTCTTCATACAAGTTGTCCTTTTATAAAAAAAATTAATATAATTTCCAAAATAAAAATGATGGAAATCCTTGAATAAAGGTTAATCACTAAATATCCCTTTAACTAATGTTTTCAATACAACTCTAATACATAAATATTTTATCCACTTATTTCCAGATAGGTTATTACTTGGTTGGGGTTTATAGTATAGAGGAGGGTATTTCCTAAAACTAAAAACCACAGTGTGAGAATCAATTATCATATTAGAAAAAAACCATATAATCATTTTTAGGATTTATAAATTTGGACACATTATTTTCAATCTAAGTCACCCTAGGTTTAATCTAGGTTATTAATTGTCAAAATCATTCATAATGGTTTGTAAAGAGAATATGAATTATCCTAAATGCAACCGTGTATGTCCATTTTTCAAAATTCAAATTAGAGAAGTGAAAAAATTAAGTTTAATGGATAGGTTATAACTATCTCCTATAACAAAGTTTTTTTTGCTGAGACTCAGTGTTTCATGATAAATAATATATCTAATGAATTGAATTTATTTAAGAAGAAACATACCATAAAATATTAGGGTGTTATATTAATAGTGAATATATTCATAATATGATTTAGTATTTATCAAAATAATTATAATAGTCAATATATATATTATTCTTTAAAATATTTAATTAAATAATATATTGATCAAATATATATATTCATATTAAAATATTATTTTACACAAAATAATAGTGTAAAATAGTATTTATTTTTTTGGAACATTAATTTATTAATTTAGAAGATATAAATTATAGTTTTTTATAAGTAATATTATTAATTAGAACACTAAATTTTAAATTATTATCTTCTATAAATTAATGTATTTAAAACTATTAAACAAATTAATAGAGTGTTACATTATTCCCCCATTAATAGAATTGTGTCCTCAAAATTTGAAATTGTACTTCAAAAGTTAAAGGTTGATACTTGAAAATTTCCTTGTGGGAAACCCACATTGGAAGTAGGGTTAATAAAGTTTCATTTTGAAAGAGGTTAAGGGAAATGAGGTAGTCACCACAAAAATTATGCTTCAGAATGGGGTGAAATTAGTTGGAGGTAAAAACCTAGACATGGTAGAAAAATATAAATATAAATTTCTAATGTAAAGTGATAGATAAGATGTTCAGATTAAAGTTTATTACTACAAAACTATAAACTATCATAACATAAAAAGATACTATAAAATATTATGATTATAGGACAACATTTTATTTAAGACTATTTTCCTTGAGTTGAGGAACTATTCCACTCTATAAGAGTATAAATATAAGTTTCTATTTAATAAACACAATCTTATCCTTTGATTTCACCTTGAACAATCTATACTTCATCTCTTAGCACAAGTTGCATAATGTGGTGGATTAATACATTAACCTCTAAACTCTCATAAAATGATCTACCTTAACCATTAATAAATGGTTAAAATTTCCAAATTATAATGATCCAACACTTTAAAAAGATGGTAACCAAATTTATAAGATGAACTTATCATTATCCCTTAATCAACATGAAGCAAATCTTAATTTATACATTCCAAACATGTTAATAACTTCATCATGTATCCTCTTGAAATATGGTAACAACTCAAATTACCATAAATTATTATTGAAAACATGAATTATTATGTATTCATTAAGTAAGATACATGTTATTGGATATATTACTTAGATCAAAAAGTGTCATAAACTCCATCATTGACAGAATATATCACTTTTTGACAAATCAATAATCAGTTCCATGGTAGTAAGTGCTCATCCAAATCAATCATTTCTTCACCATTATCTCAACATCAAAAATATATTAAGGGTTGTATTTCCCTAAATCACGTGTTTTAGAATTTTTTTACCTTTCTACTAAATATATTTTCTTGGTATCATTCAACATATGCTCTTAAATCCTTAATAAAAAGTAATGAAGTACAATCCTTATATATTCCAAAATTCTTTTAACCAATACATTGCTAATAAAATATTAAAATGACATAAATCCTGAATATACATATTATTTATTACTCTTAATCTATGGAAGTATAATAACTTGATCATTATCTAATAGCATCATTTAGGGTATATTTCTTTAACACTTGGGACATTGATTCACATAGTGTCCCATATCCTCATAGTTGAAGCAGTGTACACTGGAAACCTTTTTCTTAACCTTGTAATCACAAAATTGGTGTCCTTTTTTCTCCACACTTATAAAAAACTACCATTCTATTCAATAATTTTCTATGGTGATTCTTTCCATGGTTATCACATGTGGGGAAAACCTTCATTCCATTCTTCCCTTTATCTATATTTTTCTCTTACATCCTTTTCTTATCTTACTTCCCTTCGAAGACATAAGACTCGGAGAATTAATTACATATATTTTTAACACATGATACTATTTCCTTATATAGCGAGAATACCTTGGAGACTATTTCCATTCAAAATTTTGTCTTAAGAACACGAAAGATATGATCCTTCTTACTCTTTTATTCACATGTACAGGTCGAGTTTTGATTACTTATTCTAGTCTACATTTCTAAAAAATTCCATATACTATATTAGCTCATAAAATTATGGACTTTCTATAACTCTAAACATGGTATATCATATAACATAAATTTATGCATTATAAATTCTAAATCTATATAATTTGGTTACTTTGGAAGAATAAATAATTCAAAATGGTTTTTAATTAAAATGTGAATTATCTTAAGTATATCCACCAGGAGTGTCAAACCTGGTGTGCATTAAGGCCCATTTAATGTACCAGGTTACCCCGAGTCAAAATTAGAACACCTTGTCTGATTTGTTTACCCTAGGTACATCTATGCCAGAACCATGTCAACTTTCAGTATCCAGACACAGATATATTTACTAGGAAGATCCACATAATCTACACCTTACCAAAATTATAGTATGTTATTTTATACTTATCCTCATTTTCTATCTTAGGTTTGTTCTCCCTAATCTATTATTTGTAAATCTATTTCTGAAGTTTTCTACTAAACTTCCTCTGATACCAACTGTAATGCCCCAACACCAGAAGCTCGGAGATGGTGCATTATTATTTTTTCATTGGAATGGTTATAAGGAATCATATCTCTAAGGATCAATCAATTTAATAATCATGAATAAAATATATACATACATGGAACCCATTTTACATTGGAAAAGAAAACAAAATATAATACATAATAGAAGTTAATAAACTGCACCCTTGAAAACTCAATAAATAATCTCTTCTTTATAACCTAGGGAAGGAAAAAAATGAAAGGGGTAAGCTCAAATTATCATTAAGGGTTACATAGAGTAGAATCGTCAAACAATAATAATTTAATCATAATCAATTATATATAATCAAAATGGAAGTGTGAAAAAAATAAAAAACACACACCATCAATAAACTAAGAATGATAGTGCATCCATATATTTTTTCATAGAGAAAACCTCATGGAAATTAATAACTAAATAATGAATAAAGATAATGATTATTATTTGGATTTAATATATCTATAACATGAACCATCACACCATTGAGACTGTTTATCGTTGTGGGTAGAAACTCGTCAAATTATGTTTTAGAAACAAACTCGAAGGGTTTGTCAGAAACTATTTTATCTCATGAGACCTCTCGATGCATATAGGGGATATAAAGGTCCTCACCCATCACTTCAAGTAAAAATAATTATTATAAAAATATTTAAATATAGAACAATATTCCTTATCAATTTCCTTAATGAGTAGAGGATACAGATTCATCAATATTTCCACAATTAAAACATCATTCAAAATAAACACTATATGTAAAAGGGTATATAGATAAGAAAATAATAAAATCCATTATAAAAGAATATAATGTTTAATAGTAATGTAATTTCAAATGAAAAATTATCTCAAAGGGGAAGTTGATGCACCACATAAAAATGATTTGTTTCAAAATACCAAGTAAGTCTCAAAGAAATAGAAATTGAGATGAAGTCCCTTACCAAATTGTAATCAATCGAATTGCAGGAAACAAAATTAATAATAATTAAATTAATCATTTAATACCATTAATATAAATATAATCATGATATTATATATCAAATTATATAATAAATACACCACACACAAGAAATAAGTGGAGAACAATGGAAATATCACAGAAATAAAAGTGAGATGAGAAACCCCTTACCTTATGCTCGAATGTGTTCTTCACTTGATATTAATATCCTAGATAGTCAAATTAAATCCATTAATTAATTATCTCAAAAAATTATCTATATGTTTTTGATTTATTATAATTTCATTAAGTTCATTTATGTCCTTTTTGATTAGTTATATGATACAATGTTATCGCTCGAGATCGTTCGTTTACTTGCTTTTCATGATCGGTTCACTTGTATACATGTAATAAAGTTTGTGTAAAATGGATATAATTATCCAGAGTTGGAATTATAGGAAATTAATGAGAATAAAAAAATTTAAATGTTTATAAATATCATTTGGTTATATGGTATGAAGATGAATCATTAGATTAGATATTTAGTGATAATCATTTGGCTTAATTTTAGCGGTTTTTGATCATACTGAACTAGTATTGATCCATTATTTAATATCATGTATATAAAATGGTTGAAAACCCTTATTTAAGAGATAAAACATATTTTATAACCGGGTACAACCATAAAAAAACATTAATGACTATACTTTAAGGATAAATTGAATAATGAAAGTTCGTTGTCTAAGAAGGTTTTAAATCGGCACCTCTCAGATGATGATTTCATTTTAAAAATAAAAGAGAGAGAGTAAGAAGATTTTTGATGTATCTTACATTAAAATGATATAATCCTAGTATATATATGATACTGGATTTATCATTATCACTTGTACATAGGAGATGAGTAGAGAATAATAAGTAAAGAAGGAACTTGAAAATAAAATAAAAGGAAAAGGAAGAGGATTTTACCTCTTGGATACTCCACCTTGAGAATATCCTTAAGGGGATTGATTTTTGTATTTTGGAAAGACCAATATCTCCTGGATGTGTGGAGGGAATATGTAAGAGTATTTGGACAGAACTTTGACAAGATTAAAGGATTATAAGAGTGAAGCAAATATGGAGTGATGAGAGGTTTTTATAGTGGAGGAGAGAAGTGATTTCTCAATATTTTATTCATTATTTTATTATTTTTCTCAAAAAGAGCAATAATATTGATTCTTGTGACCAAAAAAAGAAATACGTTCATGTGATTTTGAACCAATGGACCTTTACATCATCCATGAAACAATAATGATGCATAAATTTATTTATTTAGCATATTTCGTAAATTATCGAATTTTACTATTTACCAAAAATTTAAGTATTTTAGAAAAATACCAGAAATTCACCCTAACTATTTTTATATGTTTATAATCCAAAAATGAACTCAATTTTTTCAAAATAACTTTTTAAATAATATAAATTTAATTTTAAAATAAAATCATTATTTACATGAAAGTTACAGATTTTAAATTTAAAACCGATTTTATAATACATTCAAAAATTAAATGAGGTCGCATAAAATTATCTTAAAATAATTGGAAAGAAATATTTATTTTGGAATAAATTTTATGAAAATTAATTATTTTAATTAATTATTTTAAAATTTTAATTAAATATTTATTACTCACAAAAATACCAACACTTAATAATTAATTTTTTAAACATTCACTCTCATTTATAAGGTGCCTAAATTTTATTTATAATTTCATGGGTGAGGTTACTATTATTAAAGGTCATATTACTTTTCATAAGGGTACATTAATATTCATAAGGGTAACATTACTATTCATAAGGGTAAGTTACTATTCACCGAATATTAAGTTGATCCTATCAGACTCCAATATCTTACTAAACACAATAGTGTATGCCCGTTTTTCGAAATTCAAATCACATAAGTGGAGAAATTAGATTTAATGGATAGGTTATAATGATCTCTTATAAAAAAGTTTTGTTTCATAGAGAATCAATGTTTCATGCATAATAAGCTATCTAATGAATTGAATTTATTTAAGAAGAAACATAACATAAAATATTGGGGTGTTATATTAATAGTGAATATATTCATAACATAATTTAGTATTTATCAAAATAATTATAATAGTCAATATATATATATATATATATATATTAATCTTTAAAATATTTAATTAAATAATCTATAGATCAAAAACATATATTCATATTAAAATATTCTTTTGCACAAAATAATAGTGTAAAATAGTATTTATTTTTTTCGAACATTAATTAATTAATTTTAAAGCTATAAATTATAATTATTTATTTATTATTATTATTATTAATTAAAACAATAAATTATAAATTATTATTTTTCATAACATAATGTATTTAAAATTATAAAACAAATTACTGGGACGTTACAGGTCCTCTCTATATAATTTTCTATGATGATCCAACCCATCGTTTCATACCCAATAACTTTATAGATCATCTGTAGAGAATTCATAATCAAGGACTTCCCAATAGTTTGATATCCAACATATCTGGATGTCCTCCCTAGGTCATTTTATGTGAAGGAACTCCCTTGAACATCATATATAATAAATTTAAAGGTCTTTCCTGGACCATTTAATGTGTTGTTATACCTCGTAGAGTCTTATAAAATTGATCTAGAGGACCTCCCAAAATGATTTATTTTAGTGGTACTTATTTATAGCATCATTCCCAACAAATCTAGAGGTTCTCCCAGGAGAATTATCTATGAAGTTACTCCATGTAATTTCTTCTCAAATAACTATGGAGTTACTCTCTAGAGATCCCACCACAAATATCCTCTATATCATAGAAAAAGTTACTACCAATGTGAATTCACTCCTCTTGAAGGTAAAATAAAAATCAACAATTGAATATTTTCTCCCCATATGATCCAAATTAATAACTATAGCTGTTCTCACATGGGAGTGTGCTATATAGGTCTTGCCTATTGAAGGACATAATTTCCAAATAGAGTTCCACCCTATGATGAATAATTTAGAACCAACCATGGAGTTCCACGAAATGGTGCTCATTGTGAAGGTACTCTTTACATAAAATCATTTTGTTTTAATGAACCTTCTTTATGGGATGAAATTCATTTGTTGTTGTTGCTAAGTCGACATGAACTTGTGAAACTGAAGCTAGATACATTAGCTGTCTATTCATCAATCATTTATGTCACATCTCAAGAAAACGTTAGTCTAATGTGATGATCATCAACACTTCCTCCCCATGAATATTAACCCTTTTATATAACTGATAAATATCTAAATGAATCGAATCCTTTTAATAAAAAATTATAGCAATGACCCATATGGTCACAATAGGATGAAGAACCCCACATCGAGGATAAAAAGCACTCCACAGTCACGTGGAAAGAGTTGTCTGAGGAAAAACTATCTATCATGTTCTGTCCCATTGACACCCCCTATGTAAAGTCACATAGGCATTAAAAGAGGAATTAATACCTTATATTTATCAAAATATCCAGGAGATTCTCCATCATCTAAAAAAATTTATTTTTCTTACCATGAGTACACTAACCATATCAATATAATATGTTAGGACTTTTATCATGTTGACCTAGAATCCATTTCAATGGAATGAAAACCTATATTAGGGAATGTGTGGCTATATCCAATATTTAATCTTCAATGTTATGAAGTCACACTATTATATATTCTTGGTCAACATAGCTAGTAACCATATTAGAGGGTGGGGTGAATATAGCTCTCTTAATTTCACGCCACATACTATCCGATAAGCTTATTTTGGGAATTAAGTTAGTAATATCATCACATTGGGATAATAATCATGCCATGGATCTACATATTTTATTTGTTTCATAAAATAATGGTCCAATATCCATAAATACAAGAAGTGGAATAATTGTTGAGAGTGGGAAATTTAAATAATTACCTATCATCCCACCAAGAAGGTGAACCAAGAACCCGATTTGATAAAATAACCCAAAATCAAGTAACAACCCATGATTGTGATTATTTCTCACCTAAAAAAGTTTCAATATCTATATTTCAATTCAATAGAATCCTGAAAATATATGAAGGTCACAAAAACAATCTCAATGGATGTATTGGAGCATCCATGTCCTGTATAAAGGTGTTAATTTTTAGTACCACCACTACTCGGTGATTTGTAAGTCCCACACCATGGAAAGGATATTACGGTTGTAGATTGAATCAATAGAAACCCATTGGGATCAAGGAATTATAACATCCTCCTCCTCCTCTAAGGAAGATAGTTTTTCCAGATTAGAAGAGGCTTTATAAGATGATCATTTTTTATTCCTCCAATATATTGATTCATAACTTTTATCAAGTGTGCATTTGATGAATATTATCATGTACTCTCTCGTGAGGATAATAAAAACCCCACTTCAAGGAGAGAACAAATGAAAAAAGAAAAACATCCTAAAGATTTCAAGTCAATTTTATCCACCAAGAGACCAATTATCAATGAGGAATGGGATCTATCCTATGATGAATATTTAATGAATGATGATTCCCCTTAATAATCTTATATCAATGAGGGTTTTATTCCAACTGCATAATTTATGTTATTGTTTTTTTTGAAGTCAAACCCACTAAATAAAATGAGCATGGAATCAATATAGAAGAATGTAATAATGAAAATACATTTGTAATATGGTCTACACAAAAACCATAAATAGAGTGTGCATACCCGGCATTAGAGTAGACTCATGACTTGAGATATCCTTTTAACATTCAGCTACCACTTACTCAGTATGATTTGACTAAAGATAAAATAAAATGTGTACCAAAATATATATACCACTCAAATCCTACAAATTATTTGAATATCTCCACTTAGGTGAATATATATATCAATATATTGCAAGATTATACGATCTATGGTGAGGAAATGATGAATTTATCACATGCAATTTACCTACACAGTCAACTCTCAACATGAGAAAAATATATCCACTCCTACAAATCTCTAAAAAAAAAGTAAAATTCTCAAACTACATGTGAAGAGTTCAGTTATTTGAATAATCTAGGTCCTAGGAAACCAATCTATCAGATATTGATGAATATGGATTATCATGTGTTACCTCTACTCAGACAATAATTATCACCATTATAAGTGGGATACTCCAGGCTGACTGAAGTGGTATATCAATAACCACCACATGTTATTTTTTCTTATAAGGTTTTTATAAATCATTATCTAAATAATCATCCAAATTGAGACTACCAAAATAAATCATTTCCCTTATTTATTCCCACACTAGATGAATAAAATACATAGAGGGGTTACACGCACTAGTAAAACTGTAGAGGAAACCACATCTTGAGTGGGTGGAATTTACACTTTCTAAACTAAATCTGGGGATTTTAACTTTCCAAATTCAGTGACATGGGAAACCCAAATAATATCCTCCTAAAATTATTTCCTTAATGAATCTCTATGATGGTAATTCAAAAGGATTAGGATAGTGTAAAGCTTATTGGTTTTATAAGAAACCTGAAAGGACCAACATTTATCTTAAATAGTAATGTATGAGACCAGTCTATATCTAATTGGAATGATCTTAGATAGATGTTTCTTTACTATTTAATCTCTATTATGAGTGAAATTATGACCCTATAATTCTCATATAATAATGAAGATAAAAAGGGAGAGTTTTAAACTTCATTTCCATGTTGAAAGGTTTAATAAGCTCACTGAAAATGTTATGTCCTAAGAGAAGTTATTGGAGATATCTAAAGTAAATATCCATGATGAGTTGAAAATGGAATTTATTTTATTGAAATATAATATTGGAATCTAGGAGTTTGTATCCATAACACAAAACATGTGATATTACATTCGGTTTTATGAATCAATGTCTTGCTTTATGCCATTATCATAAGGATAGATGTTTTTTAGGGAAGAAACTATACCCATTATGATAAAAATGGCGATTATTCTAGCTCGAACCACTAATCCTGCTCAATGTAATGTGGTTCCTCATATTTACACACTAAACCTTCATCACGATGGAATAATGGATAAAAATAACATGAACTTCTATGATTATAATAATAGAGTATTTCTTCTAGAATAAGAATGTTTGGATACTTTTTATCAATTCCCTTGAGAAGAACATGGTCAAATTTCTAGATATTAAGAAACCTAAATGTTTCTATATGAATGAGAACTCTGATTACTTCCCATTTCACCAAATTTTGGTGCATTACATCCTTGAATGATCCATCATCTAGGAAATTATCCAAAGGATGATTGAATCCATGCATGGAATGATAGGATAACCTCCAGTGCAGGTGACCCATGTCTCTATCACTTCACTATAATAAGGTTAAGAATGAAAAGGTGGACCAAAAAGAAATGTGAAAGATGTTCCCACATGTTCCAGTTGAATAATACATAACAAGAAGAACCCTAATAACCCAGTGATCCAATCTGGAATCTTTTGTACTTCTTACCCCTATTACTAGCTAGACGAACACCATCCCATGAAATGGAACCTTCATCTATTATCCGATCACAATACAAGATAAAAAAATGTAATCCACATGGAATACCTGTTCACTAATGAGTAAGAATCATATAATCTCGAGTTTCCCTTGAATAATTGAGCAAGAGTTTATAGAGTGTGGGTAGGATGAAACTGTATTATACATTGATGTCCATGCATCATTTCATTATAAACTATATATACAAATTTGACATAGAGACATGAAATTTAGAAAGATAAATGGAAATATCAATCTAATATCAAAACCTCTAAGTCTAATTAAAACACAATTATATTATAAGAACAACCAACAAATATACATTGTCTAGTTTTCATCAAAATTAAGGAATTATCGTTCATCTGAACTTATAGATGATGAACATTTCCCCTACATGCAATCAATAATAGAGTTTTAGGTACAAATTCAAATCCCAACCCTAAGCCTTAGGTCATGGAGAAACCTCATAGAAAATACAGTAGGCCTATGCTAAAAAAGCATGGAATTTTGAAGAATTTAGGTATATTCATAACAAAACTACCAATCTTTGATGATATTAATCAATAAAAACAAAACTCATGGAATCCCTTATTGAGGATTGTTAAATACCTCAAGTTTTTGATAATAAAAATTCTAAATGATGGATGTATCCTGAATAAACTATCTCTATTTACTTCCATACATTCATTTGTTTTACAGTGAATCTATTATAAATGGGAAAATTAGGCACTTCTATATATATTGAAATCATAAATATATCAATATTCATCAATCAATAGTCAATAATGGTCTCAAGATCAACCTTATCCCTTTTTGAATCCTATAATGTCCAGGATATAGGTAATCTTACTTGTTTCCATAAAACCTAACAATCCAATGGGTACAATAATTTGGAACATATTCCCCTCATCAGAATGAATCTCAAAACATATTTTGAAGACCATATTTTCACTCTAAATTCATTTTAGTCTCCCATAAAAATTATTTCAATATCTGTTTTGGAATTATATGGTTTTTATGGATGTAGAAGTTATTTATCCACACTACTATTTCTTACAAAAAATTAATCTGAGTATTGGTGTATTATATGGTGATTTATCCCATTTTGAGTCCAATGAATATAAATATATAGATGTATGATACTAAAAAAATGAATTAAACTAATGGTAAATGACAAAAAATAGAAAACCACTCATAATATCTAATAAATCACATATATCAATCCATGGAGTGAACATAGTAATTTTTTCATATTTCCTATCAACCATATCAATACAAAAAACTATAGAGTTTTGGAGTCAGAGGGTCAAACATGACATATTGGAAAATTATTTAAAATCTCCAATATCATTCCTATTATATGATGGCAAATTTAATGATTCCATTATATTGCCTCCATCAATAGAGGATAAAACCATCAAGTATTTCATTTGTGTAAATCTATCTTTGCAAAACCTTTAGTCAAGTCTAGTTCTTACCAATAATTAGACTACATGGTCAATGATCTTTTCTCGAATAAACATGAATCCAAGAAGAATATTACGATTTTTATCATAATTTTATCCCCTCTGTATGGTGTCATATGATGTAAAATATGTCAAACAAACCCAACCATTTATAATAAAAATACCGTTTCAGTGGAAATAATAATTCCCCTACACGATCTCTTACATCTCAAGGTGATGATCCACGATCTACCGCTAACAATTGGGAAGAGGAGAATGAAGAAATCAAATATTCCCATGATGTTTAATGAAGGTATCTCAACCACTGTTGATGAATATAGACATGTTATCCTAGTTATCTTTTATTGTTAAAAACTTACACTGATTACTTCAATCATAACTTCTGAAGAATAGGATAAATACATCTATTTCTAGAAGAATCATTGAGATGTATTTTCATGGAATTATATATAGTTTTTTGAGTTGGATCACTATGTGGACCCTGGTTATTTGGGTCTAATATAAAACCAACAAGGATATAAACATGAAAGAAGGATAATTATTCCATCCCATGCTTCTAAAATATACAATGGAGTTGATATATTGATAAAATATAACATTATTTTATATGTTCAATACCCATATAATCCCATAAACACCATCCAAATCAATAAAAAGAACTTCAAAATAAGCAATTGAAAAGATATTTAGGATCTAAACCATTACATCTTAAAGGATGATTTCTCAGTCTTGATCAAAGAACTACAGATCAATAATGTGAATGGATTCATAGGTTGGTCATTTATGGTTGGGTATTTGGGTTATAACAATATCATAATAACACAAAATTATTAAGGAGACTGTAAAGACCCCAAAATTCATTAATGGAAATCCATATTGATATAATTAAATGTATCTTTATGTAAAATTTCTATATAAAATGTCAACTTATTTAGTTTTATGTTAAGAATTTTGACCATTGCTAATATAGCCATTGAACAGTGATCACATGATTAGTATAAATATAGGGCTTTAACAAATCCAATTTACTCAGACAAAGGAAGAGATTTCCTCACATAGTAGATGTTCCCCATACAACGCCCATTTTTCAGAGCTCAGAAAGGAGGTGGCGTATTTGGGCTTCGCTCTTGACTAAGCCTATGTTAAGCTCGAGCGGAACTACCTACGAGAGAAGTGGAAGTTGATAGAGATTACCACCCAAGCAATGTTATCCAAGCCACCCCTAGAGTCGTTCACCATCACACACCTTACCCTTTGGTCTTATGTGGGTGTTATAATGGGTTATGTAACAAGGCATTAACACTATGGTCATGTACATTATTTTTTTATATAATAACGAATATAGTTTCATTTTATTATTGTTACCGTGTAGATGGTTTTTAAAGCACAAATAGTATTTTTATTTAATATTCAACTAAGAAAACTATTTTGATGAATTAATTTATTTTTTAATTAAATAATATTTTAATAAAATATTATTATTATTAAATTAATTTTTATTAAATATAAATTCTTGTATAATTTTATGTATGCAATCGTAATTTTTATTAAAGTTTGAAAGCGATTTTTGTCAAAACCCGTGAATTTTCGATAGATGTCGGTTTTTATTTTAAAAGTGAAAATTAACATATTTATAAAATTATTTAGATAAAATAAATATTATTTCTAGAATCAAGATGTCTAAATTATCCAACGGTGACTTTTTCATAATTTTCTGAGACAATAAAATTTTTGGGTAAAAATTAAATACCGTTTAAATATATAATGTGTTTTATGACATCATAATGCCCCAATAGTGATGTAATAAAATACTATAAGCCTTATGTTCAGATAATATATGTTTTTACATTAAAATAATGTGATTTTGGTTTTGTTTGACTTATTTTACAAAGCATTAATGGACCCTTCATGGGTTATTAAACATCTTGTCTTTTGAAATTGATTTCCTTGGGAGTGTGACTCACCTCCACATAAGAAACCCCATTAATTTAAGAATTTTGGACTTTGGACAAATAAAATACTATTTTCTGCTACCATTTTCTATAAACCATGGGCAAAAACCATGGGCTGGTTTGTGGTTTGGATTAGTTTAATGTGAGGTTTCCCAAACCTAATTAATAAAGAATTCCCTCACCTTTACTATATAAACCCACCCAAGCTCCCACTTCCACCTCACTCAAAGCATTATGAGTTTGTCAAACCTCTTACCTCCTCTCTATAAAATCATCCCAAGGTTTCCCAAGATCCCAACAAGCCTCTCTCAAGCCCCTTTCAAGCCTTTGTATGCACACTTCCAAGTAAGGGTTTTTCTTCTTTTCTCATTTTTGTCCAATTTTCTTTAAGTGGTTATGCCCTTTTAATTTCAATTATAAATGTTGGGGTATGGTTTTTCACCTCCCCCATACTGACCTATATATGTTTTAATGATGGTATACCCCTTTTTCTCTCATTAAATTCCTACCATGTACACCTGTTACTATGCCGAAATTCTGATAGGAATTTCCCTCTCCTCATTTGCATTCAAGCAATTATTTTGTATCATGAATCTAAATTCCATTACAATTGTTAGGAAATGTATCTACATGAACCCCTTAATCTCTATTTCATGTACATATTATGAGACACCCATTTCTCTCTCGTCATTAATTTTTATGAATTTTTATGTCACGCCGTTACAGTGCCGAAATTGCACTAATTTTCCAAGCCAATGTCATTGTGTAGTGAATACCATGCCCATTTCTCTATCAAGGGTATTAAACTTTATGAAAATTTACATATTTGTTATAAATTTTCATGTATGAATTACACATTCCAATATTGTGGAATAAATGGTGATGTTTTATGAATCCATGTTATATGATCCATGTGACACACTTATGCATGAAATGAAATGTTTAAGAAGGGTGTGCCCTTATAGCGCTTCAATGCATTGGGAAAAGTATAGTATCATGATATGTCATGTGTAATGGGTGTTTAATCATGATAATTCAAGTGAAATGAGGGTTTAAACATGCTTCATATGCAATGAGGATTTACTCATGCTCCATGTGCAATGAGCCTTGGCTCATGCTAATTCCATGTTAAGTGTTGTTGCCACATTTCCATGTTATAATTATCATTCCTTATCATGAATTTATGTTTATGCTTCTCTTGTGCTCTATTTATATGACTATTGTCTAATATGTATTGTATTCCTCATGTTATTCCATGATTATTCCCTTACTGGGCTTTATAGCTCACCCTTTTCTTATGCATGTCCTCAGGTTATCCCATGCAATGCTAAGTACGAGGGAATGTAGTGGTCTTGTAAATTAAGTTTTCAATAAAGATATTGTATTTCATGTTTTAAGTTTTTATGTAATGATCCTAATACCCAATTACACTATAACTCTTGATATTCTATGTTGTATCAAGTGAAGTTTATGTAATAAATTATGTTTAATTGTGTAATAAAATATCAGGGTTGTCATAGTTGGTATCAGAGGACAAGTTTAGTTATTTTTGGGATTAGGAGTAGAAAAACCTAGTGAATCCTTAGAGACAAGACTAAGTATAATAAAAACATCCCTAAGTTTTGGCGAGTATTGGGTAAGCAGTTTATCAAGAAAATACATCCATATCTGGATACGAGCAGGTTGAGGCGGCTCTAGCACATATGTATCCTAGGGGTAAAACCCGAAAACACCGCTTTGAGCTAGACTCGAACGAGAACTGGTGCACGACAACAGGCCTTTCTTCACTCTTAGTTACGACACTCCTAGGGGATATGCTTTGGTAAATTCACAAGCTTATTATGAACCATTATTAATGGACAAAAAAATTCCCTAAGAATATATGTTAGAAAGTAGATCATGGATAACATAGACTGAAGCCAATAGATTCATATGTTAAGGAAATAAGAGTTATTTATAATTCATCAGTTTTTTCATTGTATTACCCTTTATTTGTTACCCTAACTTTCCTTTTATTCCAGCCAATGGTCGGTAATAGGAGGACTCGATCTAACAACCGATGTGAAGATCAATGTGATGACTATATTAATGATATGCCGAATTCAATGGGAGTGGGAATCATGAAATTTTCCACGCTTATCTCTCAGCTAACTCAATATTTGAATAGAAACATGGGTCAAGAGGAAAGTTCAACCCCCCCCTAAGAAAGAACAAGTCACTATCGAGAGCCTCATGAGACAAAGGCCTCCTACTTTTAATGGATCATCTGATCCGTCAATCTCTAAAAAATGGATCAACTCCATTGAAAAGATCTTCTCCATCCTTCAATGTTCTGAAAAAGAGAAGGTTCTCCCGGATTCTTATCGTATAGAGGGTTAATCTGATCAATGGTGGACGTTGATAAAAAATACGAAGCCTAAGAAAAAAATTGAGGCGTTGGAATGGAAGGATTTATAAAAGATGTTTTTCGATAAGTTTTTTTCACGCACCCTCTAACTTAATATGGAAAGGGAATTCCTTTCCATCAAGAAGAAGGATAACGAATATGTTGGATTGTATGAGAAAATATTTAAAAGGCTTGAATGATACGCTTCCATATTTTTCATTACCCATGAATACAAGGTTGACCGCTTATTTGGTGGGATGAAACCTAGCCTGCGGAAAGTGCTGGCGATCCGTGACTTCGACAGCTATGAGGAAATTGTCCGATGTGACCTCAAGGTAGAAATGGAGATCGAAGAATCTTGGGGGTATCATGAGGATAAGATGCATAAGGTGGACTTCAATGCTGGCAGTCTGATGGATTAATCCAATAGTGCTAAGAAGATCCAGCACCCCACTTTCCAAAGGTGTGGAAAGAAGCACCCTTAAAATTTCCTAAAGGGTACGAGAAAATGCTTTAGGTGTGGAAGATAAGGGAACCTGGCTGTTAATTGTTGGCAAGAAAAACCCGTGGATGCAACAGAGGATAAAAAATCTCCGTTCGAACCTCAACGCATTTTTCACTGCTACAAATGCAAAGAACCGAGGCATCTTGTAAATCAGTGCCCTAAGCCAAGGGTTTTCAGAGGCAACCAACAACCTCCAAGGAAGCAAGGGAGAGCTTTTTCCATCACTACTGCCGAAGTGAATCCCACAACGAAGTGGTGATAGGTATGCTAGTTATTCATTCAAGAAAAACGAACATACTGTTTGATTCATGTTCTATGTATTATTTTATATCTTGAATGTTTAGTAGAGTAATCCCATCACTACCACAAATCATGGAAGTGAAGATGTCGGTGAGTACAGAAAATGGGGTAATCATTGCATCACATGAATATGACTCCTCCCCTGTCATAATATGTGGATTGAACTTCCCGGTGAACCTCTTCATACTTCCTCTGGTAGAATTTTATGCAATTCTTCGCATGGATTGGATTTCCTTATATAGATCCAACATAAATTGTCGTGAGTGGGAAATCACTCTCCAGGTGGATAATCGACCCCTGATTCTATATAAGTTCAAGGAGGAAGATGAATCTTCTTTAGCTCCATCATCTCATGTGTGGATATTACTGCCCTATGAGAACACGTATCTGGTTCATATTATTGAGTCCAAGGAATCAACTATCCTTGGCGAAATGCCTATTGTGAGGGAATTTTCTGAAGTTTTTCTGGAGGAATTGCTTGGTCTTCATCCTAGAAGAGATGTTGAATTCTCAATTGATCTTATACCTGGGGAATTTCCAATATCCAAGACTCCATATAGAATGGCTGTTGTGGAGATTGAGGAGCTGAAGAAACAACTACAGGAGAATCTAGAAAAAGGGTTTATATGCCCAAGTGCTTCACCATGGGGTGCACTAGTCCTCTTCTTCAAGAAGAAGGATGGGTCAATGCGCCTTTTCATTGATTATCGTGAGCTCAAAAAAATAAAGATAAAGAAAAAGTATCAACTCCAATGAATTGTTGAATTGTTCGACCAGCTGCATGGAGCACAATAATTCTCCAAGGCGAATTTTCGGTTGGGATATTATCAAGTAAGGGTGAAGAAGGAAGATATCCCCAAGACTTCTTTTCATACAAGATATGGGCACTATGAATTCATAGTAATGCCTTTCGGACTCACTAGTGCTCCAACAATCTTCATGGACTTGATGAATAGAGTATTTAGAGATTACCTTGACAAGTTTGTGGTAGTCTTTATTGATGATATTCTGATATAATCCAAAACCAAGGAGGACCATGAGGAGAATATAAGAACTTTACTAAAGAACTTGCGGAAGGAGAAGCTCTATGAAAAGTACAAAAAGTGTGAGTTCTGGTTGGAGGAGGTCTCATTCTTGGGCCATATCATCACAAGAAATGAGATATCTGTGGATCCCTCTAAAACTGATGCAATTGATGGATGGTCGGGGCCAACATCGGTAACAAATATTCGTAGATTCTTGGGGTTAGCTGGATATTATCGATGATTTGTGAGAAATTTCTCACAATTGTCCAACCCTCTTACCAAGAGAACTCGGAAGGGAGTAAAGTTTTCTTGGAGTGATGAATGCGAAGAAAGCTTCAAGGAGTTTAAAAGGAGGCTTATCACTGCGCCTTTTCTCACTCTAACCACAATTGGAGAAATTTTTGTGGTATTCAATGATGCTTCGAAGAAGGGCCTGGGATGTGTGTTGATGAAAAATGAAAAAGTCATTGCCTATGTTTCAAGGCAGTTAAAAGTTCATGAATAGAACTATCCAATACATGACCTCGAGTTGGCTGCAATGATCTTAGCTTTGAAAATTTGGCAGCATTATCTCATTGGGGAGAAGTGTGAAATATATACTGACCACAAAAGCCTCAAGTATATATTCACATAGAAAGAGTTGAACATGCGCCAACGAAGATGGTTAGAGCTGATCAAGGACTATGACTGCTCAATCCATTACCACCCAAGGAAAGTGAACAAGGTGGAAGATGCCCTAAGTAGAAAGGACACAATGATTCCATCATTGATGAGAATTGAAAAGGATCCAATCTTATTAGAATTGATGAAGATATACAAGAGAATCATAAAGAAGGGAACACCATCAATCATTTCACAAATGATTTCTCAACTGTCACTTTTGGAAAGGTTAAAGGATGCTCAAAAGGATGATGTGAGAATTTAAGAAAAATTGGAAGCTATTGAAAAAGGGAAATCCTCAGAGTTTAATGTTAATGATGAAGGAATTATGAGATTTGGGAAAAGAATATGTGTTACATCAAGTCTAGAGCTGAATATGGAACTTTTGGATGATGCACATAGTTCAAATTTCTATATTCACCCAGGAAACACAAAGATGTATCGAGATCTATGAGAACATTATTGGTGGGATAATATAAAGAAGGAGATCGCTGAATATACATCAATGTGCCTGGTGTGCAGTAACTGAAGGTAGAAAGGAATAAGTCTAAGGGGATGATGCAACCATTTCCCATACTAGAATGGAAATGGGAGAACATCACCATGGACTTTGTCACCGGACTTCCAAAGACTTCCAAATGCAACAATGCAATCTGGGTTGTTGTGGATCTTCTAACAAAGGATGCACACTTCATTACTATTTGAGATTATTTCTCATTGGATAAACTGGCACAAATATATATTAGGGAAGTGGTATGGATTCAAGGAGTACCACTATCTCTTGTGTCTGATTGAGATCCAAGATTCACCTCTATGTTTTGGAAGAGTCTTTAACATGCTCTTAATACTGAACTGAACTTTAGTACGACCTATCATCCTCAAACTGATAGCCAATCCGAGCGGACTATCCAAACACTTGAGGACATGTTGAGAGCATGATCAATGGACTTTAAAGGAGGATGGGATCAACATCTTCCTCTAGTTGAGTTCTCTTATAATAAAAATTTCCACTCGAGCATCCAAATGGAACCATATGAAGCCCTTTATGGGAAAATGTGTAGAACACCGGTGTGTTGGGATGAGGTCGGTGAGTGTAAGCTACTTGGACCATAAATGGTTGAAGAAACGGTGGAGAAGGTGCAAACCCTTCAGCAACATATCAAGGAATCCCAGAGTCGACATAAGAGTTATGAAGATAACTATCGACGATACCTTGAGTTTAAAGTTGGAGACCTGGTTTTTCAACGCATATCTCTGTGGAAGAAGGTCATGAGGTTTGGAAGAAAAGGGAAGTTAAGTCCAAGGTACATCGGACCCTTCGAGATTCTTGATCGTGTCGGGGCTGTGGCCTATCGACTAATACTTCCACATACAATGGACAAAGTACATGATGTCTTTGATGTATCCCTTCTAAGGAAATACATACCATACCTATCACATATACTGTCTTCATAGGTGGTACAGTTAGAGGATGATCTTTTTTTATGATGATAAACTAGTGAAGATCTTAGACCGTAGAGAAAACGTTCCACGAAATAAGACAATGCCTCTCATCAAGGTGTTATGGAGAAACCAAAACATTGAAGTAGTGACGTGGGAATCAGAGTAAGTGATGAATCAGAGTTACCCACATTTGTTTTAGTGCGGGAAAAGAAAATTTCATGGGAGAAATTTCTAAAGTGGGGAAGATTATAACGACCCAAAAATTCATTAATGGAAATCCATATTGATCTAATTAAATGTATCTTTATGTAAAATGTTTATATAAAATGTAAACTTCTTTGGTTTTATGTTAAGAATTGTGACCGTGGCTAATATATCCGTCAAATAGTGATCACATGATTAGTATAAATATAGGGCTTTAACAAATCCAATTTACTTAGACAAAGGAAGTGATGGCCTCATCCAGTAGATGTGCACCATACAAAGACCATTTGTCAGAGCTCAGAAAGGAGGTTGCATCTTTGGGATTCACTCTTGACCAAACCCAAGCTGAGCTTGAATATGTTATGCTCAAGTAGAACCACATATGAGAGAAGTGGAAGTTGATAGAGATTACCACCCGAGCAATGTTATCCGAGCCACCCCAAGAGTCAGTCACCATCGTACACCTTAATCTTAGGTCTTATGCGGGTGTTATAAGGGGTTATGTAACATGAAATTATCACTATGGTTATGTACATTAATTTTTTATATAATAATGAATATACTTTCATTTTATTATTGTTACCTTGTAGATGGTTTTAAATCACAAATAGTATTTTTAGTTAATATTAAACTAAGAGACCTATTTTGATGAATTAATGGATTTTTGAATTAAATAATATTTTAATAAAGTAATATTTTTATTATTAAATTAATTTTTATTAAATATAAATTATTGTATAATTTTATGTATGAAATCATAGTTTTTATTAAGGTTTGAAAGCCATTTTTGTCAAAAACTGCGAATTTTCGATAAATGTCAGTTTTTATTTTAAAATGAAAATTAACATATTGAGAAAATTATTTAGATAAAATAAATATTATTTCTAGAATCAGGATGTCGAAATTATCCAATGGTGAATTTTTCATAATTTTCTGAGACAGTCAAATTTTGGGGTAAAGATTTAATACCGTTTAAATATATAATGTGTTTTATGATATCATAATGACAAAATAGTGATGTAATAAAATACTAAAAGCCTTATGTTCGGCCAATATATGTTTTAACATTAAAATAATGTGATTTTTGGTTTGTTTTACTTATTTTACAAAGCATTATTGGACCCTTCAAGGATTATTAAACATCTTGTCTTTTAAAATTGATTTGGGAGTGTGACTCACCTCCACATAAGCAACCCCATTATTTTAAGAAGTTCGGAATTTGGAATTATAAAATATTGTTTTCCAATTCCATTTTTCAAAAAACCATGGTAAAAAACCATGGGATGGTTTGAGGTTTGGATTAGTTTAATGTGAGTTGTCCCAAACCTAAATAATAAAGAATTCCCTCACCTTTCCTATATAAACCCACCCAATATCCCACTTCCTCCTCACTCAAAGACTTTGGAGTTCGTCCAAACTCTACCCTCCTATCTATATAATCCTCCCAAGGTTCCCCAAGCTCCCAAAAATCCTCTCTCAAGCCCCTTTCAAGCCTTTGGAAGCACACTTCCAAGTAAGGGGTTTTCTTCCTTTCTAAATTTTGTCCAATTTTTCTTAAGTTGATATAACCTTTTAATTTCAATTACAAATGTTGGGGTATGGTTTTGAACCTCCCCCATACTGCCCTTTTTATTCCCTTATAAATTTTTTATGACCTTTTTATGATGGGAGACCCCTTTCTCTCTCATTAAATTCCTCCCATGTACAACCGTTACTATGCCGAAATTCTGAAAGGAATTTCCCTCTCCTCATTTACATTTAAGCAATTCTTTTGTATTGTAAATATAAATTCCATTACAATTGTTGGGACATGTATTTATATTACCTCTTTACTTTCAATTTCATTTACATATTATGGGACACCCCTTTCTCTCTCATCAACCATATTTATGAATATTTACGTCACGTCGTTACACTGCCGAAACTGAACTGATTTTCCAAGCCAATGTCACTGTGTAGTGAATACCATGACCATTTCTCTATCATGGGTATTCACCTTTATGAACATTTACATATTGATTATAAAGTTTCATATATGAATTCCACATTATTTTATCATGGAATAAATGATGATGTTTTATGAATCCATGTTATATGATCCATGTGACACACTTATGACTGAAATGAAATGTTTATGAAGGGTGTGCCCTTATAGTGCTGAAATGCATTGGGAAAAGTATAGTTTCATGACACGTCATGTGAAATGGGTGTTGACTCATACTATTTCAAGTGAAACTGGGTTTTACTCGTGCTTCATGTGCAATGAGCCTTGGCTCATGCTAATTCCATGTTAAGTGTTGTTGCCACATTTCCATGTTATAATTATCATGCTTTATCATGAATTTATATTTATGATTCTATTGTGTTCTATTTATATGCCTATTGTCTAACATGTATTTTATTCCTCATGTTATTCCATGATTATTCCCTTACTAGGCTTTATATCTCACCCATTTCTTATGCATGTCCTCAGGTTATCCCGGGAAATGCCAAGTACGAGGGAATGTAGTGGTCATGTAAAGGATGTTTTCAATAAGGATGTTGTATTTCTTGTTTTATGTTTTTATGTCATGATCCTTAGCCCCAAAGACACTATACCCATCGATCTTCTATGTTGTATCAAGTGAAGTATATGTAATAAATTATGTTTAATTGTTTAACAAAATATCAGGGTTGTCATAGATAAAGTAACTTATAGAAACACTATGGGTCATATATTTTACCATATAATACCATTTTTCTTGAAAAACATTAGTACAACTGTTTTCAACACTTTCTGTCAGGGCGCACCGCCGCGATGGCATGTTGACGCTCACTGATGGTGCACTGTACCCCATATTCCCTATTTCCAAATGAAGGAAACATTCATAACTTCTTTAGAGATGTTTTCTACTTGATAGAAATGGGATGATGGTATGGTAGTTTCTCCTTTCGTGGATTCCTCTTAGGAACTCATCACATAGTTCAGTTCCCCCTTAGAGATTAAGATGTTTTTCGTGAAACTCAGTTTTGGTGCCATATCTTTATGGACACCAGTTAATTACACCGAGTTTTTCTAGATATTACAGTGGGTAAAGTTAAGTAAGAAAGCATACGGTCAAGAGAGTGGCCATGCTGGGAATCGATGATATTTATAGACACTGAAACATAGGAACACCTTTATTTTTTCTCATTAGAGGGATTTTCAAGGGTGTAGAAACCTAAGGATTCCCACATCGATCGTGGGGTATCTTATCCTAGAATAATGTCTCTGAGATTTTACTAAGCATACCATGTTTAAAATGATTTATTACATGAGTTTAACATTCATTAGATACATATTAGATGGATCAGAACATTCATGAAAGTGGACCAGGTAGGCACATCCCTAGGAGGGAGAGCTTGAAAGGATTACATGATGGGTGGACCAAAACATCTAATGTGGATGGATCCTAGTGTGGTGTGTACCATAAAGGGATGGTTTCACACTTTTAAAGATGATATAGACGCCACTTAGGCTGGATTAGAGAAGGTGGGCCCCAGTGAGGGGGACACCAAGGTTTACCATTGGCCGGGATTGAACCTCATGGAGGCTTCCTAGGTACCCTATTTAGGATACATGGACCAAAACCCACATAGTTAAGGGGTTATTTTTATATTACATAGGGATAGATACCCATCACAATAGGGGAACACTTGGTTAGATGGATATGGATTTTATGGGGCTTATTCATGGTTAACTACCAAAGTTACACAAGAATAAGCAATGGGATAAACATGTCTTATGCACTGAGGCATGCCATATGAATGGCGTGATTCCAATGAGACGTGGTGGCCTGAGTAAGAATTGATATGGATGATAGAGGTGTTTATGAAGTGGATGTGATGAATGAAATGGAGTCGATGTGAATATGGTGGTGTTGGGATTGAACCTCAAGGATGTTTCCTATGTATCACAATTGGTTGTGAATTTAATTCCACATAGTTCTGATGGGAAATTTAGACACCTAAGGAGGTGACTTGTGAGAATGAAACACATGGATGGGGACCTAAATGAAATGGAACCTTTGGGTTAGGGTATGATCCTCTTGAGAAATGGCAGCTTAAATGAAAGTCCAGTATGGAAGTGAGTGAAGAGCTTGAACATTAGGCGAGGCTTCCAATATATCCCAATGGCTAGGAATCAATGCCCTCATAGTTCAGAAGTCGAGGCATAAAATCAAGGCGTACACAGGTCCAGTAACCTGGAGAAATGATGGGGATTACGTATGGTTAACATCCCATATGAGTAATGATATGGACACCACTAAGGGTGGACCAGGTAGGGTGAACCACTTGGAGGGGGCACCAAAGTTTACCTTTGGCTGGGATTGAACCTCATGGAGGCTGACCATGTACCAAGTTTAGAAGATAGTTATCAAAAGCTATGTATTTCAGTTAAGATGTTCATGGGGATTATGCACTGAGATTACCTATATGGTGTCATGATCACTGTTTTTATCTAACTCAATGTGAGTCATTCTTGGTGTGAAAAAAATTGGTGACAGTAGACCAGACAATCGAGTCATGAAAGATGAATCCGTGAGGGATAGAGAGGATCTTACACATTTAAGCGTAATAAGGATATGGAGATTGGTACTTACTCTAGAAAGGAGGCTTGAGGAGGTTGTATTCCTATATGAGAAGTATTTCATTCCATTATAGGAAGAACTCATTCCCTATCATTGTGTACAAAAAACGCTACCAAGGTGGGTTTTATGGATTACATGGAGACTAACAGAGGTGAAAATGTAGAAAATTCCCAAAGGATAAGATAGAGTGAGAGAGAGCTGGTTCCCATCCCCTATCTGGTCTTCTCAGGTCTTCCATGCATGTGGAAATCAAAGTTGAACATCATGGGTTTAGGATATAGTTGAAAGGAATTTTAACGTTCTGCATCTCATATGATGAGGACTCACTCCTCACCCCTTGTACTTCCATGAATGGTACCAACCCACACATGGGGATGGAAGGCACCAACAATGCTGTAAGGGATCCAGGTGGAGGAGTGGTCAATCAAGGGTCCACATTATTGTAGCTATGCGAGAAGCAATATATGTTAGAATACTTATGCAAATAAGAATCAGGTAAATCAACACAATATAGAAATCCACACAAGGGAATAATAAATCACTACATACAATCTTAGAGGGCCGCATAGAAGAGGGCCTCGTGAAGCAGGGTTCCTTGCAAATAGGTGCTTTATGAAGCTCAAGTGCTTCATGGAGGTCAAGGAATTCTCGAAGGTAAGGGCTCCTAAAAGCAGGGTAACACTACCTTGACATGGAAGCATGAATTATAAGAGGAGTTCTTCGTGAATTATTAATGAATCGCAGATGATCATGTACCCTATAGGGACTTCCTCCTTTATAAAGGAAATAAGAATTATCAAGGTGAATCTATACCATAGGAAGGGATAAATAATAATAAAGGAAAGAGGATTTTTTGGTCCCACAATACCTTAGGGAATTCATTTTTCTCTCTGGTTTTTGGTCCTCAGAAGATTTGTGAAAAGGGTGTTAGAAGGGGAATGGTCAGAGTAACATCGGTTTGATGGGGGGGGGGATCTAGGTATTTATAGGTAAAGGGATCTCGTAAGGATCAAAGGCACATCATGAAGAAAAAATATTCTCCATGAAGTGGTTTAAGGCACATCAAACTTGCAGAGGACACTGTTAACTGGAATTGTGGTAGTCGTGGGGTTTATCAGTCTCACAGAGCCGTCCTTCAATGCCCCGCACGACCGTGGGGATTGGAAACTCTATAATCTCTCTTTGCGAGGTATACTCCTTTGATGATTTTAGGTGGTTTGGGCATGGATTTACTTAACCTGATGTACTACCTTTCGATCCATTTAAGGTCATTCATTTTGGTGTAGAAAATGACCCCTTTCGAATGGGATATGACTGAAAAAAGGAGGGTTAGATTCTAAGGGTAAGTCACTAAAAACTGGATGGGTGAGAATCTGGATATCGATGCATGCTAAGAAAAGGGACACTACAAAGCACGAGTGAAAAAAGGGTGGGGTGGAGTGATTTAATGTTTGAATATCTTCCAAAACTCTTGGAATTATGCCACCATAGCTTAGAGCACATTGGGTGTGGGTGTTTTGGTTTGAAGAAAGATCAATCCTATCTCCCAATAGAGCATTATCTCAGATGCTGAGTGATAGATGAAGACACAAACAACGTGGTAGATGAACAACACTATGGGAGAGGACCACTTAGGATGAGGTATTGGGATGCTTTTTTAGTTTCACATCATGGAAGTGAGGATGATTCAAACTTTTTTTAATGTCATACGACTCGGGCATTGCACATAGTTTAAGGTCATACTGCCCAGACCCAAAAAAACTATTTAAAGTAGTTTTACATGGACTATGATGTTTATTTACCTGATGTTTTAATGGAATGGGGGAGATCAAACCAACTTGAATGAGCCAAAATAGGCTTGTACAACATACAAATACCAAGGAATATATGGAATGGGAGAATATGTGATGCAATGAGGGAAAAATCTGACCTGACTGATGGGAAAAGAGACCCACTACCACACCACATATCCATGTGAGGCTCCTCATTTAATGTCGTAGAGTTCAGACCACTAACCCCTCATGAAAATCAATGAAATTAGTAACCAACCCACCAAAATTTCTAATCTCGTGTGAGCAATGATCGTTGTTGGAAACAAAGAATAATACAAGGGGTTTTCCTGATATATGAGATCATACCTTGAAGTTGACTTTAAGGAAGGAATCCAACAATGAAATAAGGATGGGAGAAAGAGGGAAAGTCTATAGCTTCAAGGTCTCGATGAAAGAGAGACTGGTTACTAAAGGAAGAATTTTGACCATCTTCAAAACATAGGGAACATAACTAATTGGGATAGAATGGGGAAATAAATTTTGGCATCAACCATTAGACATGATCGAAACATATGACCTGTTGTTTGCTTCCAAAGATCCATTAGTGTGTTGGCCTAGGACAGGAGGTGAGCCAAAGTGGCATGAGACTAGCACCTTTAGTGGGACCATATGGATTTTAAGGATGATGGAGACCCAATACAAGAAGGTCTCAAAGTATATACCAAATATATCATTAGAGTGTGGGATTTAGATTCTAGGGAGCAATCAATTCAAAGTCATGCTTCCTGGACTAGGAAAAACACTTAGTCTTAGGGTATATACAACACGTAGGGAGAAAAACCAGATGTGAATAAGTTACAAAGGAGGATCATGTGTTTCATACATACTTTAAGAGGATTGGAGGCCAAAGGTCCAAAAAGGGATAATGAACCTATGGCTAGGCCTGAGACAAAATACATGGGCATCACTACTTATCCTTTAAGGTAAGGAATTAAGCTGCATGTAGTTGTTGAATACTATTTAGTTTAACATCATATGGTAAGGATGAAATACTTGAAATGAAAAGGAGAAATAATGTTGTGGCTGGACCCATGATCAATTATCTAGGAATAACTACATATTCCATAAGCATGAGAATCAAGTAACACAAAGTTCTAAAGGTAAATTCTTCCATATAGTTCGGAACCATGCATAGAGAAAGGAGACATTTTACATTTATTGTTTTTTCTTTTACTGTGTGTTTTTTAGAGGGGATAGAATAGGATGAATAGTCTGGGTGTCTCTATAGGAATCAATCCATGTTCCAATCTTGATAGGTGGCATGATGGATGACCAATGCCAAAGGTGATTCCATCTCAAGTGAGAACACCAAAATGATCTGCCATTTTTAATCATGCTGCCTGGATGATGATGTTGCAGTTTAAGGTCGTATGATAGGACCATTCCATGTATTTTGTTGTCAAGCGGTAAGGGCACAACAGTTTAACTTCATGTGGGATAAGGTTTCATAGTTTAACATCATATTTTTTTGGAAAATATTGATCCTAGTTTAAGGTTATAGAACTCAGACCATAAGGTTTCACATCATCTTTATGTGGGTATGAACATACCAAGAATCCTGATCCCATGTGAACCATGCTTGGTGTGTGAAATAAAGAATGATTCCAGGATTTCCCCATCATATGAGAGTGCACACTAATGGAAATGAAATTCCAGGTGAAAAAATACAACCATTAAAACATTCTTAATTGATGTGTACGGATGCACGAAGGGACGATGCCCATGGTGTGGGAGATCCATAAGAACATGAGAGGGTAGGAACATGTGAATCACCACATCTGATATCTGAGACATAATGAAGTGGCATAACGATAGAGGATAATTAATTAACATGTTCTAAAAACAATATCAATATCATGTAACATGTAATGTGAACAAACAAATGAGGTTCGACTGCTAACAATATTCAAAGCGTGGGACCTACCTCAAAATGTCATTTGAAATCTTCTAGAGTGTTGGCTCAGGATGGTAGGCGATCCATGAGGTTGAGAATCCATACTTTTTTGGGGGTCCCTTCGGATATGAAATATTATGGAGACACAAATAAAGGGACAAGTGAATAATGAATATGGAGTTGGGGAAATTTCCCTACGAAATCCAATGCTCCAGGTCTCGTACCACGACATAATAAAAAATGCCAGTGTGGAACATCCACAAAAGGGATAAAATACATCCTCAAGTATCAGGTTCCTGATGGGTGTTGTAAATATTTTAAAGGTATTTTTTCTTGGACCAAAATCTCTTATTTTACGGTCATAGAGTTTGGACCAAAGGTAACTGGTTTATCATCACGTGCTTGGGATGTACCCTTGTAGTGTAACATCACGAGGTAAGGATAAATTTTTTGCACATTTTATCGTCGTGTGACTAAAAAATGTGGTTACCAAAGGGGAAATTCATGGTGGGGTCGGAAACCCCGACATGAATGAGGACCAAGGAGGTATCAACCACACCAAAAATTCATTAAAGAAAACCTACACAAAGTTTTAAGTCATATGGCTTGGACTTGGATGCTCAGTTTAAAGTCATGAGCTACAAATATAAAAAGGCCCCTAATACCATGAAAGCAATGCTCGATGTGGGAAAAAAGTGTTGGAGAGGATCCTTAGGACACATGGAACCACAAAACAAGGGAACAGAGAAGTTGGTTCAAGGATGTCCCAACAATGCTGATCAGCCTGCTCATCATGAAATGTTGCATGGAGGGGTAACACAGAGGGTGTTCAAGTTATGCTTGAACATAATGATGTGGAAAGATAAGTGAATCATAGTGTCTGATATTTGGGACATAAGGAGGGTAGAGAAATGATGGAGAATAACTATTGACCATATTCGATTCATAGTATCCATATCATACAAACTGGAATGTGAAAAAACAAATGAGGTTTGGACTCCAACCATATTCAAAGCTCGAGACCAATCTAAAAATGTTGTTCAAAATATTCCTGGGTGTTGGCCCAAGATTGTAGATGAGCCATGAGGTCAAGAATCTATATTGTTAGGGGGACCCTTTAGATGTGAGAGATGATGGGGACCAAAATAAAGGGTAAAGTGAATCATGGAGGTGGAATAAATGAATTTCCATAGAAAATGCAATACTCTGTGACCTACGCCACAACACATATTATAATGTTATTGAGGAATATCAGATAGAGGGATCCAAACCCCTCATAAAGGGAAGAGGTAGTGAGAGGGACCTTGGACGTGGCATGGCAATGGGCCTATGCTGAAGGAAGAGGACGAGGGGTAGAAGAGGGTTGATAAACCAAAGGATGGACCCAAGGAAAAAATGTCCATGCATTCCTACGTATCCAATAAAGATAAGGGTCAAGCTACATATAGTTCTCAAATCCCATGCAGTTTAAAGCCATGCAGTAAGGATAAAACCAAGAGGGGATGGATTCCAAGGGATCCACATGGAATGACTATTACAAACCCAATTCGAATGATAACCAAGGAGGTCTCAACCACATCACGCACACCTGAGAGGAACCAAGGAAAAGAGTTCTAAAAGGTGATTCACTTTTAGATAAGGACATTAAAGAACTGCATAGTTTAGAGTCATGAAACCAGTATGAAATGAAAATTTAACATCATGTTGTATGAGGTAGCTTAACATCATCCAGGCTATAGGGGAATTTGCCTTTTAGGGTCACGTAGAAAAGACTATAAATCATTTGTAGTTTAACGTCTCTCAGAAACATTCCATGAAGTTTAACATCATGTAGTAGGATGAAAGAGATATTAGTTTAAGGTTATAGAACATGGAACATAAGGTGTTATACTAATGGATATGGATATCAAGGCGAGGTGACAAACCCAACGTGAATGGGGGAAAGGAAGTCTGTCTCCATACCACATATCCCGAAGAATAAACAGAGAGTTGAAACTAAGCTAGACCCAAAGAAAAAGTTCCCAGGATTTTCTTTGTATCCTATAAGTATAGGAGTCAACTAATACATTATTCTTGAATTCAGTGTAGTTTAACATAATGTGGGATGTTTCTGTGTAGTTTAACGTCATGAAGGATAAAGACGATCTTAGTTTAAGGTCATAGTGCTCAGAATATATGGGGGAAAAATAAAAATATAGGGGTGTGTAGGGTGGTTTCATAAGGCAACCCTATGTGAATTATGACCAAGGAGGTCTCAACACCTCACCACATACTCCTGATAAAAGAATAGTCTATGGGGCTGAAATGGTGGTTCTGCAGCTAGGCCCGGAGACAAAATGTCCAGGTGTCACTACATATCCTACAAGGCTTGGAATCAGGCCACACATAGTTCTTGAATTCTATGCAGTTTAACGTCATTTGGTAAGGATAAATTCTAATACAAATGAATTCCAAGAGAGGCATATGGCATGGCTATTACAAACTTGATGTGAATAGAGAACATGGAGGTCTCAACCACACCACATACTATTAGGAAGAATCTAGGCCAATAGGTAGGAAACAATGACACTATATAGTTGGACTAAAGATGAAAGGTCATGGAATTACTACGTATCCCATGAGGATGGGAATCAATCCATACATAGTTCTTGAATTTGGCATGGTGAGCGACTAGTGCCAATAAGTGATGTGCACTAAGATGAGGACATAAAAGTGCTATGCATTTTATATTCATGCAGGATGTAAAAAAATATTAACATCATGAGGGATGGAGGTGTGTAGTTTAACATCATGCAAGATGATGGTGCTGGGAAGTTTTACATCCTACTGCTTGGATGGTGGTGATGTGAAGTTTTATATCCTACTGCTCAGATGGTGGTGTTGGGTAGTTTTATTTCATCTTGTATGGAATAAAAAAGGTTATCATGAAAAATACTACTTGAGAAATTTGGTATTGGTGGGAGGAGTGATATGCTCACCATCCACAGTGACTATAGAGTATTCAATGTTGGGGTGAACCTTGTGAATGATATAGGGACCTTCCCATTTTGGATCCAACTTTGGTGGATTCCTGTTAGGTATCATCAGTTTCCATAGAGCCAACACCATATCACTTATAAGGAAGGAGTAGAGACAAACTTTATTTTTTAAATCCCTTGCTATCATATTCTGAAGCCTCTACAGATTGTGAAAGGCCTGAAGCCTATTCTCATTAAGGGATTCCTGTTCATCTAGATGGACTTCTGCTACCCATTTTGACATATGATGATCTTATATAGCTATATAGAGTGATGTAAATTTAATCTAGATGGGCAGGACTACCACTATTCCATACACCATGTAATATAGGTTCACCGAGGTGGAAGTTCTAGTTATCATTCAATAATATCATAGAGAATTATAGAGATTCTACAGAAAAATTTGCTTGTTTTGTCTCACCATCATCTGAATAATGTTAGATGGTTTCATGTTTAATTCCTTGATCTATCTATCCACATGTGCATGGTAGCGAGAATAGTGGTTAGACTGGATGCTGTACTTAGTGTAACATTTCTCCAAGTCACCTGCTAAGAAATTGGTGCTGTTATTGGTGAGAATAGTGAGGGGGAATTCAAATATATGGATGATATTGGAGATCAAAAACTCAACGATGGAACTATCCTTGACATCCTTGAGTGGAATCACCTCTTCCCACATAGAGAATAAATACATAAGGGTTATAATAAACCTACATTGGTGAGCTGTCACTGGTGGATAGAATCCCATGACATTGAGTACCCAGACCAAAAAGTTCCAAGAATAATTGATGGTATTGAGGGGATCTAGAGGTCTATAAACAAATTTGTCATGGATCTAACATTCTTGACCCCGTTCGGAGAACTTGATGTAGTCATGGACTATGGTGGGCCAAAATTATCCCAACCTCTAATGCTGGTGAGAGAGCTTTGATCTGTCATGACTGTCTTCACAAGATGTAGCAAGAAATTCCCTTATAACCTAGGGAATCTTATCTCTTTGAATTAAATGGAGGATAATTCCATTAAAACCATGTTTTTAGAGGATCTATTCAAGGTTATGACCACTCTGGAGGGTAAATTTCACTACATGATGATGGATTACCTCATATTTTACTCTTTCTATTAGAAGATTTCCATTTTAGAGGTTCTCGATGAAAGGATTTGTCAAATCAGAGGTCTCTTCCCCCATGGAAGGCAGATCTGGGGGTCCTATAGAGGCACTGAAGGTAAGGTTTCTTACCTTCTGGTTTTCATCATTTTCCAAGGAGATGGGAACAATAACCCTTCGATGCAACACATGGATAAACAGGTCACCCTGGTCAGGATCTGCAAGGGATGAAGAAATATTGGCCAAGGAATCATCTTGACCATTTTGTGACTGAGGGACATGAGTAACCTCTGGTTGAGAAGGAAACTAGGCCATTAGCTATCGAGTGTGCTATAATAGGGGCACACACTTTGGTTTCCTGACAACATAGTAACTATTGATATGATTGATATTTAGTTTGGATCCCCCCTTCAAATGTAGGTGGGGAACATAAATCTCAAGGTCCATCCCTAGACTAGTGATAAGAGCCTGATACTTCACCTCATTGTTGGTGTAGCCTTCTAACAACAAGAATATATAGGTCAGGAAATCCTATCCAAGCATAGTGAAAGAAATACCCAGGCCTACTCTATTGAGTATGGTATCATTGGGATTTATACCAGTTAGACTTCGGGATGTACCATCAAAATACATCTTCTAACACGACATAGTATGATCCACTGAGAGGATGGATTCATCTGGAAAGTCAAGATCTAGTGAATGCTCCATAGGGGCCAGATGGGTGATCAGAAAGTCTATTATCTCCTGACCCTTGACTGCATTCCACAGAATGAAACTCATATCAAACTATTGAAGGATCACTACCCACAAATCTAGGTGGAATTTCAAAATTGGGGGGAGGTGAGGGTCATAATATACTTAATCGAATCCACACGGGACACCAGCTATATCTCATGATGCTTCAAATAATACCGCAACTTCTGAACTGCGAAAAATAGCACGAGGAAGCTATTCTCAATAGAGGAATATTGGGTCTCTGTGTTAAGGAGCATGCATATTTCATTGTATAAAATTTTCTTTGACCCCTCATTATTCTTATGAATGAGAATGTGTAAGAGTTTTTGTCCAAAAAACAAATTTTTGTACTTTTATTACATGAATATTTCATATATTTAAATATTACACATCTTATTACATATTGTTCATTGTTCTAAATGACTATGGTGTAATAATGTCTAGGAGTATTTGTCACATTGACAAGGTCATAGCAGTTCCCCGCTATGATGAGAACCCTAAAGTGCTATGACAATATTCTTAAATATAGTTCTTTAGTTTGATGACATACTATGATGGAAAAACTAGTGTACAGACTATCAGGTGTTAGTACTCATAAGAAGATGATACTTCTTCTCATGAAGTTCTCACTTACTAATATCTAAGATGAGAGATTATTAGAACAGACTTTCCAATAGGAATTCCTCATGTTTTTGTGTCATCAGATATTCATATCTATGAGAATGTGTAATGGTCATTAGACTTTAAAATTATCATTAATACGTGTCATGACTCATTTACTTTGATTTACTGATGAAAGCCGTCACGAAGAAAGTTGGTGGGAAGTAGGGTACATTGGGTGCGTCATGAATGGAATGTTATTAATGGATAAGTAGAGGAAGGATTTGTCCCTTCCATTTATGGAAGTTCATATCTCGGCCCTTTGATTGAAATATAACCATCACACAAAATTTTATGGCCATGGTGTAACGATGATTTTATTTCAGGTAGTCAAAGAATGACATATCAAGCATAAAGGTTGATAACACTATCATGAAACCAGCATGATACGATATTGAGATTAAGATACTATATTACACCATGAGAGTTCTTATGTGGATGTCATTGTTGCAACTTCAAGTTACTTCTCTTGGGTGACTTGAACCTTTTCTAGATATTACTATTGGACTTTAGGCAGACGCACCTAATACCAATGAAAAAGAATCCTAGAGGGTCACACACTATGTATTTATGGTGGTCCTAATTAAATTCTATTTGAATTTAATTAATGGAATAAATATCATTTTGAAGAGTATGGAATAATTTTATTCAAGTTATAATGATCGCATAAATTAAATAAATATTTATTCTCTAGATTGTGAATAAAAATATATTTATTTATTTTATTGAACATTTAATAAATATTATTTACTAGTTTGTAAATAAAATATTTATTTAAGAGAATATAATATTTATTTATTTATTTGGGTGTTCAAAAAATGGAATTGGAGTTTGAGTAGACCTAGGATTTTCTAGTAGTAAAATAATGATTTGCAAGATGATAAATAGTTATTTAACTAGTTGGTACAAAAAAATAATAATAACGTGGTTATAATTATGTAGCATGGGATTTTATTTATGATTCTATTTTTCACAAGTTTTCATGCCACAAATAATGATGAGAATATTGTTATCATGTGGCATGGGTTTTCTCTACGGTTATGAATGTATTTAATTACTGTTATGTAATTAAATATTATAACCGAATACCCATGTCGATAAATAGACAGGTACGTCTATTGTGCCATGTATCAGAAATTGGTGATGCAAGAGCAATTCCATGTCAATAATTTTCTCTTGACTCCTCTCCTATCTCCCTCTTAAGAATGAGATACATTATTCATGATTGAAGAACAAGTAATCAATGTTTATCGATGCAAGACATTCAATTCACCGTTCTAGCAACTAAAAAGAGAGTGATGTCAATCAGAGGGCATTGGAGCACCTGTGGATCACCGCTAGAGGGATTCTGGTTTGAATAAGCGTAATGAGACAATTCAAAAGGGTCATCCTAGACGATCAACATCATCAATGAATAAAGTACCAAATAACCAAGTATTTTTTTCTTTAGAAATTAAATTTAAATTATTTATAAACATGATGTGAAAGATCCTTTCTAAAGGTTTTAGTGCTCTTACTTGTTTATATAAATCTTTGATTTTATTCTGTGGTTACTGGCGTTAATCGTTGCATTGATCCTAGAATAATCATTCATCATGGTAGAAATTAAAGTTGGGCGTCAACCCAATTTCTCTTCCGATGTGACTGGAACGTGCAAGAGGTATTAGAGTAAGGCCATCATGCTTTATAATTATATAAATAACTCATTGATGATTTATAGTTTAATAATTTAGTTTTTTAATTCAAGGTTAATCATTCTTGCAATTTGTATTTCGAGATCTATTCTAACTCTTTTTTTTCTCAGATATTTCAACAGAAAAAAATGATTTATTGATTGAAATTAAATTGGATAACTCATTAGGAGGCACAAAAAATTCTACCCATGTGTAACGAAAGTACATGCCATGTGTTCAGACATACACACCATGTTCTCTGACATACACTTTATGTAACTTGGACTACACAATGTGTAGTCATGTTCCTCACATCAGGAGTAATTCAACAATTAATCAAGCTATGTGCATTTATTTCATGTGATGTAGTTAATTCTACAATGAGTATTGAACAAGATAGATAAGCACATGCTTACTAGATTACACACTATGTGGCCTAATGCACATGATGTATAGTCCCTCAGGGTCAGTGAAAAAACGGTGTTACCATACATGGTTAAGCTGACCGCTAACTATGTAACGCTGAGACAAAACAGCTTGTAGCCCACTGTACCCACCGTGTAGTCCAAAATATTTGAAGTGAACATCATATGATGAGTCCCTAGGCATGTACTTTAGGATAGACAGTGAAGGTAGTACATTCCGTATATTCGAAACTACACACTGTTTACTTTACCAAATTACACAAAGTTAAAACATTAATGTTTGTGTAATGTTCAGAACTACATATCATGTATAAATCATACTATAGGTTGTTACTCTATTCATTGAAACATATTGTATGCCATATTTTATAAGAGTAAAACAATACATGTATATAATACATGTTGGGTAGATTTGAACGCGTATCCACCAGGATAACTCTAAGGTGAATTTATGTACTAGGATGAGAATCTCAAGGAAATTCAGAAAAGGATTAAGATTAAAGGATTGATTAATTAAATATAATAATTAATCAATTTGATTGTAATTTATCTTAATAAGAATTATTAAAGTATTGAATTCTAGTTTTATTAAATGCATAACTCATTGCATGTATGTGGGTGATCACGAGCTAGACCAAGACTTTGTATGTGATTGGTTTCCTTTTAAATTATTTATTAAATTAATTGTTGGCATATAAGCCATCTATCCTCATTAATATGTTGGGCCTACATGCCCATGGTTTTTTATGTATACCCCTTTTTACCCCTCACCTATGTGTGAGTTTAAAAAGCATATGTAATGGATGGATCTCCCAAGCTGGTGGAGGCAGTCCTAGTCAGGAGCCGAGGTGAAACCAATCCAAGGAGATACAAAGGTGGATAGGTGGAAAGATGTAAACATGATGTTGTTTTCCCCCTAATTCAGGGTTAGTTTATCAACCACTAGATAAACTTACCATTATAAAAAATCTCATGATCTTTTCCTTTACTTTAATTTATTTCTATCAGTTGCATGGTTTTTCATTATGGATGTGGTGTCACAATCACTTAATTAATGAAATAAAAAGTATTGAAGATGGAACTAAAAAAAACCAGGATCGTGTGTAAATATTATCAAGACATGGTTAATCACTTAAGTAATTTGCAATTAATATTAAAAAGCATGTGATAAAGATAATAAGGCAATTTACACATAAGAGATAAAAATCCCACAAAAAAATATTAATCCAGACTAATCCTTCTAATACTTGATTAAGGTAAAGACTCAATAAAACTATGTGTTTGACCAACCCTTGTTGGGACACTTAATTTTATACATAAATCCCTTATGAAAGGTTTTAGGTTGACTTAACCATATTACATCAAGATCATTATCCCTTTATAGACTTGGTGTAATTTTGGATGCAAGTGTTGAGGAAATCCAATTTAGGATTTCAAGATTGGGGAGTCCTCTCAATGGATCAAGGAGCTACAAGCCCATAGTTGGAAAAGACCTACCTACCTAAATACCTTCAAATAGCTTGACCAACCCTTCTTGGGGTTATGAGAATGGGAATATGTAAACTTTCCACTAGAATGTCATGACAACTGGACATTACGAGTTCAATGGTGAGGGCCATTGGGACTTGATAAAATAGTAGGAGACTTAATAAAATTAATTTATTATTTATCATAATATGTAATCAAGAATTTTTTAATCATATTATCTTTTATTTTTAGAATAAAATGAAAAGATTGTCAACCACACTATCCCTGCGATCAATTCTAGATAAATACAACATCCTCATCGGTTTTAACTTCTAGGAATGGTTTAGATGCCTTAGGGTTATTCTACGCCATGAATGGAAGTCTTATGTGATGGAGTCAACATTACCTAATCTGCCTGTACAAGAGACAAGTGATGAAGAGTTCCTAGTCTATGAGAAACATAATAACAACATGATCAACGTTCAATGTTTGATACTATCATCGATGTCTAGTGATCTCATGAAGTCTCACAAAAACATGGATGCCTATAGCATGATTAGGCACCTGCATGGTCCTTACCAAGAGAGAGTAAGGCAAGAACATTTTTAGATCTCCAAGGCACTCTTTCAAATTAATCTTGGAGAGGGTTCCCCAGCTGGGCCTCACGTAGTTAGGATCATTGTCCACATTAAGAGCCTAAAGGTTATAGGGTTTTAAATCCCCAAATAACTGGGTACTGATCTCATTCTTGCATCACTCTCTCATAGATTCTCCAGTTTTGTTGTTAATTTCAATAAGAAAAAAATTGAGAAGTCTCTATCTGATCTTTTTATCCTCATTCTCCCAGTGGAAAAATAAATGAAGCGCGAAAGCATTCTTTCCTTATGGTGAATAAGAGGAAAGGGAAGGTGAAGAGATTTAAGCCCAAAGCTTCCTCACACCCTTCCAAGAAAAGGAAGATCAAAGGGGAGGAAATAAAACATGAAGATATTTGTTTCACATGTGGAAAGAAGGTCCACTGGAAGAAGAACCTCACCCAACCTAAGATGAAAGGGGAAGCTTCAGGTGCATTTTTTATCAAATATAACCTATATGTTTCTAAAAATTGGGTATTAGATACATATTGTGCTGACGTATCCAAATACATGAACCAAGTTGATTTAGAATGATTTACTAAGGGTAGGTAGATATAAGAGAAACCAACAAAGATTGACTTGGTGCAATAACTGTCGGGGACTACCACCTCACATTGCCAAATGGGATGACCTTGGTGTTGAAGGGTTGTTATTATGTGTTGTCTGTTACTAAAAACATTATTTATGTATCTAGATTAGATATAGATTGTTTTTTCTAAAATTTAGAAATGAATGTTGCTTCTTTTACAAAGATAGAATTTGTTTTGGTAGGGCTATTTTTTACAAAAATATTTACGTGTTGGATTATAGAAACCAATTAATGGTAATAAATAACAAAGATAATTTGTATGAATCATACCACACCCAACTTTGAGATCACTGGATAGGCCATGTAAATGAGAAATGCTTGACAATGTTACATCAAATGGATATTTAGATTCTTTTGAACTAAAACCACTTGGCGTATGTCACACATGTTCACAAGGAAAAATGACCAAAACCCCAATTACTGGGAAAGATAAAAGGGCTAAATAGATTCTTGAATTGGTTCATAACAATGTGTATAGACCATTTCCAGTTGAATCAAGAGGTGGTTAATCATGCTTCATAATTTTTACTAATGATTTTAGTAGATATGTATATATATACTTAATGAGGTATAAGGTAGATTCATTTGATATGTTAAAAGAATACAAGAATGATGTTTATAACCATCTTGGTAAGAATATTAAGAAACTCCACTCATATTGAGGTAAATAATATCTTAATCAAGACTTCATTGATTAATTATGGGAGTTTGGGATCCTATCCCAACTCACTCCTCCTTACACACCCCAGTGGAATGGTGTGATCCAAAGGAGGAACCACAACTTTTTGAACATGGTGAGATCAATGATGATTCATGAAAGTCTTTTATTATCCTTTTGGGGATATGTGTTACAATCAAAAGTGAACATACTAAACTAAGTACCAAAAAAATCGAGAAATAGTATTCCATACGAGTTCTGAAGTGGAAAGAAATCCATTTTATCAAATTTACATGTGTGGGGAAGTGAAGAATTTGTTAAGGCCTCTTTAGGTAAAAAACTTGCACTCTAAGGCACAAAGTTTACCTTTATAGGATACCCCAAGAAAACAAGGGAATATTACCTATAAAACCCCTTAGAAAAAAGGTTATAGTGGAAAGACATGACATATTACTTGAGAGGGAGAACATCTCCAAAAGAGATAGTGGGAGAGAGATAGACTTTGACGAAGTCGAGACTCAAGGTACACAAGAGTTGGTATAAGAACAAATTCCACAAATCCTTGTGGAAGAAATAACTGCTCTAGAGACACAATAATTATATAAGATTACAAGAGAGGTTAGAGAACCGGAATAGTATTATTTTTTAGTTATTGAGGATGGTGAATCATTATTTGTTGATAATAATGATCATCTAACCTACAAGGAAGCAGTAAGTGTCATTGATGTTGCCAAGTGGAAATAAGCCATGAATTCTGAAATGGTTTCCATGTACCAAAACCAAGTTTGGATTTTGGTAGATCCTCTAGTTGATGTAAATACTGTTGGTTAAAAATGGGTATTCAAGAAGAAATTGGACATGAAAGGACAATTCAGTAACTATAAGGCATGACTGGTTGAAAAATGGTTCAATCAGCATCAAGGTATTGACTACGATGAAACATTTTCACCTGTTACAATGCGTAAATCCATCAGAATTCTATTGGCCATTACCGCTTACCATGATTATGATATTTGAAAAATAGATGTCAAAATAGCCTTCCTTAATGAGATCATTCAAGAAGATGTCTACACGACACAACTTGAAGGGTTTATGACTCCAAAGGATGCCAATAAGGCATGAAAGTTTCATAAATATATTTTTAGATTGAATCAATCATCTAGGTAATGGAACATTTGTTTTGATGAAGCCATAACGTAATTTTGTTTTATCAATAATGAATGTGAGCCTTGTGTATAAAAACAGTTTAGTGGGAGTGTAGTTATTTTCTTAATAGTATATGTTGGTGACATATTACTTATTGGATATGAGATACCAGTCTTACGGTCTGTTAAGGAATGGTTGAATCAATGATTATCCGTGAAGGACTTGGGAGAGGTAGCATATATTATTAGGATCAAGATCAATTGAGATAGATCTACGAGATTATTGGGCCTAATTCAAAGTACATACATTGACAAGATATTTAAGAGATTAAGTATAAAACAATCTAAGATGGGATTGTTTCTAGCATCACATGGCATTCATATTTACAATAAAATGTTTCATCTAACACATGAAGAAAGAAATATAATGGAAAGGACTCCATAAACATCAATGACTGGTTCAGTCATGTATTCCATACTATGTACTAGGCTCGATGTTATCTACGCATTGAGTGTGGTAGGTAGATATCAAGCTGACCCAGGTGACCACCATTTGAAGGAATTCAAGACTATCCTAAAGCATCTGAGGCATACTAAGGATATGTTCCTGGTTTATAGAAGAGACTAGGAGCTATTCATCATTGGATACGAATATATTAGTTTCTAGACTGATCAAGATGAAATGAAGTCACAAACTAGCTATATCTTCACTTTGAATGGAGGTGTAGTGAGCTCGAAGAGCTCCAAGAAGAGTGTGTTTGTAGATTCTATAGTAGAGTCTGAGTGTATCAAAGATTCCAAGGTATCTAAATAAGTATTTTAGATGAGAATATTTTTCCATGAGTTGGATGTAATACCTAACAGTAAAGATCCCATCACACTATATTATGATAATACTGCAGCGGTGGATCTTTCCAAAGATCCAAGTTCACATTAGCGGAAGAAGCACATACTTTAGAAGTATCATCTATTGATGTATTTTTCTCAGAGATGTGAATTTGTAGTGAGTAGTATTTCCATGGAATATAACTTGGTGGACCCCTTAAATAAAGCCTTGACTCAACAAAAACATGATCATCATGAAAGTTCTTGTAGACTAAAAGTCATAGGTAGTTGGCTCTATTCCAAGTGAGAGTTTGTAAGAGTTGGTGTCCTAGAACCAACTATTTTTACTTTTATTACATGAATATTTAATATATTTAATATATTTAAATATTAAACATCTTATTACATATGGTTCATTGTTTTGTAGGACTATAGTGTAATAATGTCATGGAGTATTTGTCTCATTGCCAAGGTCGTAGCAGTTCCCCGCTATGATGGGAACCTTGAAGTGCTATGAAAATATTCTAAAATATAGATATGCAGTTGGATGAAATAATATAAGGGAAATATATTATACAAACCATCAGGTGCGAGTACTCATAAGTAGATGATATTTATTCTAATGAAGTTCGCACTTGGTAATCTCCAAGACAAGAGATTATGAGAGCAGAGCCACCAATAGGAATTTTTCATGTTTTGATGTCATCAAATATTCATATATGCGAGCATGTGTAATGGTACTTAGATTTTAAGATTATCATTATTACGTTTCATGAATCGTGCACTTTGATTTACTGACTAATACCATCATGCAGACAGTTGGCGCGAATTAGGGTACATTGGGTGCATCACGAATGACATGTTATTAATGGATAAGTCGAGGAAGGATTTGTACCTTCCATTTAGGGAAGTTGATATCTTATCCATTTGATTGAAATAGAACTTTCACACAAAATTCCATGTCCATGGTGTAACGATGAGTTTATTTTAGGTAGTCAAACAATGACATATCAAGCATAAAGGTTGATGAAACTATCCTAAAACCAACTTGATGAGATACTGAGATAAAGGTACTATATTACACAATGATCATTCATATGTGGATGTCATTTTTATGACTTCAAGTTCTTTCTATTGGGTGACTTAACCCATTGCTAGATAGTACTCTTGGACTTTAGGCAAGCATGCCTAATGCCAATGAGAAAAAAACTTGGAGGCTCACACACTAAGTGTTTCTGGTGGTATCAATTAAAATCTATTTGAATTAAATTAATGGAATAAATATTATTCCCAAGACTGTGGAATGATTTTATTCAAGTTATAATGATTTCATAAATTAAATAAATATTTATTCACCCGATTGTGAATAAAAATATATTTATTTATTTTAATGAAAATTTAATAAATATTTATTTTCTAGTTTGTAAATAAAATATATATTTTAGAGAATAATTTATTTATTTATTTATTTGGGTGTTCAAAAAATGGAAGTGGAGTTCGAGAAGATCAATAATGGTCTGGTAGTAAAATAATTATTTGCAAGAGGACAAATAATTATTTAATTAGTTGGCACAAAAAAAAACAATAATAACGCAGTTATAATTATGCGACATGGGATTTCATTCATGATTCCATATTTCACAAGTTTTCACACCAAAAATAATGACGTGGTTATTTTTATTATGTAGCATGAGTTTTTCTAAGGTTATGAATGTATTTAATTACTGTCACACAATTAAATATTACAACTAAATCCCCATGTCGATAAATAGACATGTATGTCTATTGTGTCATGTATGGGAAACTGGTGACACAAGAGAAATTACAAGTTATGAATTTTCTCTCGACTACTCTCCTCTCTCCCTATCAATAACGAGAGATGTTCTTCAATATTGAAGAATAGGAGATAAAGATAGATTGACACAAGACATTGGCTTCACCACGCTAGCACTCAGAATACAAGTGGCATCAATCGAAGGCCACTAGAACACATGTGAATCACATCTAGAGAGATTCTGATTTGGATCCTCACAAGCACAACGAGACAATCTGAAAAGGTTATCTTGGACGATCAACATAATCAACGAAAAAAGTACCGAAGAACCATGTACTTTATTTCTTTAGAAATTATATTTAAATTAATTATAAACATGATGTGAAAGATCCTCTCTAAAGGTTTTGGACCTCTTTATTGTTTATCTAAATATTTGATTCTATTTCATGGAGACTGGCATTCATCATCATATTGATCCTAGAATAATCATTGATCATGGTAAAAATTAAAGTTGGGAGCCGGCCCAACCATGCTTTTGCTGCACCAGGAACCTTTATAAGGGTGGCAAGGGATCATTTCAGGGTGCTCACATAGAGGACTAGTGGATTTCCAGAGATGGATGGAATATAAACCGGAAGCTATAGTAGATACTACTTGATCTCTTAAAAAAGGCATGGAACTCTTCATTCAATTGGTAGAGGACACCTGTCATCATGAGTTAGGAAAAAAGTCTTACACATACTGGCCATATTTGTAATGAATACGCATATATAGGTTAAGTGGCCTCAAAATCCTTAGAGATCTTGAAGGTTTCTCAACGGAGGAATCTGACTAATAACCTTGATATTCTCTGGGTTAATCACGATGCCTCTCTATCTGATAACAAATCTGAGAAACTTCCCAAAGGTAACACTTAAGGCATATTTCAAGGGGTTCATCTTCAGATGGTGGGAGCGAACAAAGACAAACAACTTCTCAAGATCTTTGAGATGGTACTCACACTGATGAGATTTGACCACAAGATCCTCGAAATATAATTCCACTAGTGCCTTGAGGATCGACTTGAATATGAGGTGAATAGAATGATGATAGGTATCTCCTACGTTCCCCAAGGAATTACCTAATAGTAGAAGGTTCCTTGTAGTTCCTTGAAGGCATTGGAATATTCATATTTAGGGTAAATCTAGTTCTAATTATACCCAGAATATCTATCCATGTAAGAGAGATCTTAAAATCCAGAAGTGAAATTTATCAACAGCTCTATCATGGGAAGTGGAAAATAATCCTTTGGACAGTGACAATTGAGATCCTGGAATTTGATGCAGACACTGATCTATCCATTCTTCTTCCAAACAGAAACTATGTTGGTTAACCATCAAGGGTACTGGACTTCCTTGATGATGTTTTATTCAATGAGCTAATCAAACCCAGCCTCGACCATGGAACCACAAGAGGGGTCCATTTTTTCATGAGTCTATTTGAACCTAAAATGAAATGTAGGGAGACCAAGGTAGTCGATGGTGACATGAGTGTCCATTCCTAGAACCTCATCATAACTCTAGGAGAATACATCAAAACATTCTTTAGAAAATCCACCTACTACTACTATTAGTCTACAAACATAGCTACACTGATTAGTGTTATCCTCAGGTCTACCTCGATACCGAGATTCCCCTGTACCAACTCACCAATGGTGGCGGAGACACCCACATCAAACATAGGAGGAGCATCTTCTAGGACTTCTTCATCATCTGAGATAGGGGGTCTATGGGAGGATATAAATCATCTAAGATGACAGATCTGGGGTGAACACCGGTGCCACCTTGAGTGGCAGTGGAACCTTTATTGGGAGAATCTCGCACTACGGGAACCATGGCCACAGAAGCTGTCAACCTAATTATATTAGGCCTTCGACCAAAGGGACCATTCTTGATGATATCAAAGAATTGATGGAAAGTTTGTATGTGTCAACTCAATCCAGTTTGGAATAAAAAGTAGGTATGGATTATGAGTGTTTTCATGGGGCGAACATATCGATACCTAATAGGGGTAAAGGGTTTCGGTATCACCCGAGCCTAGTCTATATAGGAATACGAGGTAATCTTATAACATTCCTTATACCTAAGAATATTTATTCCCTTTATCTTAGAAATCAAGAAGTAGTATACCATGTCTGGAGTCGTGGCCTCTAAACAATGAATCGAGAGGATGAATGCATCGTCAAAATCTATCCACAAGTTGGCTCCAGGAGTAGTGTGCTCAAACTCATTGGTTTGAACCCACTTTTCATTGATATTTTATTATTAAACATCTAAATATCAGGATTTAAAAGAGGAAAAGGGAGATGCATCAACCTAGAGAACTCCCACTTGACTATTGAGGGAGTACTTGAGGAAATGGTGATATAAGGAGGTAATTTAGACATGAATATGGAGAAAGGTTATACCCATAAATGCATTGTTGGGTGTGTTCTATGAGATGACCATGAATTCAGTGTTGAAAATAAGTCCACCAAACTGGGTCTTCAGGAAGATCTTTCTATATAGCCTTTGGTCAGTCCTGTCATATCCTTGAATTTCCAGGTCAGGGGGACTCATATTTTCTTCAGACAATCCTAGGTTGTGAAGTGTCTGGGTCAGGACGAGATTGATTATAGAACCTTTTTCTACATAATAATGAAAGACTTACACACCATTAAACTGGCTAGTGATGTACAATAGATGAATGTCCCCCTCTATAGAAGATAATTCATCTTCTCCCAAGAACGAGATGACATATTGTAATTATGATCACTCAAATTCCTTAGTATGGAAGAAATATGTAGACACTACCTCTATTTCTAATTGGAGGTGGCTTCAAAATGCCTCTGTGAGTGCCTCACCCATATATTCAGATTTGAGTATATCCTTAAGGGTTGATATATTTGAAGGAATGATGGAAAGTTGAATAATCACATCATAATTCTATGCTAGGACCACATTTATACTGGAAGGAAGTTGATTTTTGGTAGACGATATGACGAGTGTTGCTGGTCAAGCTAGTGGATTCTAGATGGTTCTAGGGATATCCCACTGCTCACTTTCTGAACTATGCAAAAAAATATTGAAAAATTATCAGAAGACTAAGGTCAGGAAACAGATGAATGAATCTGATCATGATGCGGTCAGAACAGATCTCCTAGATCAAGTAATACGAACAATGGGGGTAGTGAATCTGACATGATAGGATGAGTGGACTGCACCCGATGAGTTCTATACTGGGTCTTCTTTCTGGTCTCAGTGGAGTGCATGGATTATGTAGAAGCACTAGCTTAAGCATTCTGATGAATCACATACCCATGGTTTCATCAATGATTACATCGATTGGGTACACTAGAAGAACATTCCTAATGCTCATCATCACCAGGTTCCATGTAAGGGTTAACCAATTCAATAGTATTCACTGAGGCATACTCCTAATCATCACCTGAAGAATCCTCTATTGCTGGGAGAATTCTGGGAGAAATTTCCATCTATAGGGGCATGATTTCGTCAAGAGTATGAGGTATATTCATCAACGGTAGGGGGATTTTCTTTCCATTACACCATTGATGCTTTCTCTTCTAAGAAGAAGAAGGCTAAGACATGGATTCATAAACAGTAGTGGGAGGAGGTGTGACTACCATGGTAGGATTTGTTCAATTAAATTAGGAAATAATTATACCATGGGTGTATGTTAATTCTCTATGGGCTAACCAATCATCAAAATTTTGAGACCCACAGTTGGAGACCTTCTTCCATTCACCTTCGCCTCTCTATCATTCTTTGCAGAAACACAAGCTAACTATGTCGGGGTAGGACCCAACATGACAAAATTATTTCCGACTTCATCCTAGAACCAATCCTTGAACATGTATCAATAATTGAGAGTATGTCCTAGGAATCAGTGATAGGTTCATTAGTTAGATAAATCAGCAAGATTAGCCACTTGGGGCATGTTACACTCTAGAAACTTTAGGATTCCCTGATCTACAAAACATCATAAATAACCAGGGACCTAGGCCTCATCAAATGAGTAGGTCTAGTTTCTTTGTTCGGAGAAAGGGAATCTGAGCCTGTTGAGGAGGTCGAATCTATTTGTCTTGCTTAGGTAAAGGTTCTTGATGGGGGTGACACTAACCGATTCTGAGGCGGGCGATGCTGAGCCTGAGGCTATCCTCCTCTGCAAGTGTGTGGATGCATTTTTTCTGGTAACAATTCTTACTATCTGGAGGCCTCTACCTATGCAATGACAATAGTTTTGGCCTTGGTGTTTCTCCTTGCAGGAGCTGTGGGAGGCAATCGGTAAGCCTGATCGGTTTATTTCAAGGCTTCCTCTAGGAATCGAGCTTTGTCAGAGAAATCCCACAATCCACCTATGAGATTCTGAGTGATAATATAGGGAACCAATTCAGTCATCACATTCCCCATACACATCGTCAGTATATGTTCTTGTGTTAGCGGCATATCAAGTGAATATGTGAGGCCTTTTCACCGGGTGAAAAAGTCTGCGAGACACTCATCTATACGTTTGTTTCACTTATAGATGACCGAATTACTTGTATTTCATATAGTATAGTCGAACTAATAAAAAATTCCAATGAAGATCTTCCCAACTAACTATATACCCAATGGGTAACTAACTATATCAGTTGAACATAGGCCCTTTTAGTGTCTATATGAAACACCAAATCTCAGTGGCTTCTTTCTATGATGGTGTTACCAACATGGGTCTACACCTTGAAATAAAGTGGGCCAAATGTTGTAATAGGTCACCCATTCTATTTAAGGGGGAGATAGTGGGGTTCCCAAAATCTAGGGGTGATGGAATATCATCTACCCATGTCAGATAACTCTTTCCATTAGGGGGAATTTCCAACAATCAAATTTCAAGGTCCTCAAGGCAGGTAATGATAGCGGCCATCTGGATATCCTGTAAGGGATTCGTGTCTTGGTGGGGATATGTGACCAGCATTTTATTGATGGGATATTCAACATGATAGGTAGTCCCAATGAATTGTCGACAAACTAGAGAATCTTGTGGAGCAGCTAGAGGAACTTAAGGAACTACTGGGGGAACAACCTGAAGAACTTCTGAGGGAACAACTAGAGTCGGGTCCCGAGGAGGGTTCACATGCAGTTCAGAAATATTCGGTTATGTATACCATGGATTTTTTCCATATGCTTTGGTCTCTACACTGTCGAGATGTGTAGGGTTGTCGAGATCAATGAGGGGAAATTTGTTGAGAAGAACCTATGGTTTCCCCTACTTCATTGGTGGAGGGTGGATTGGATCATAACAAGGATCACCTCAGTCTAGACATCACTCGTCAAGATGCCTAACAAGGAGCTTATCAATGAGATTCTTCTGTTCTGTGAGCTGTTGGAGCAACAAAGCCTTTTTGGGATCACCCTCCATCTTTTGTGTCGAACCAGATGGGTTTAAGGGTTTGATGGTCCAAGCTTGTCCTTTACCATTTTTGGGGTCTCGAGTGAGAGGAAATGACTCAGAAGGTTATACAAGGCCAATAAACTGTCTTTTCTGGTGAGTGATGATGCACGTATGGGTGTCCACCTCATATTGTGCTACCCTAATAGGTGAATCCTCTTCATCAAGACCTACCTTGGTATCCTTTTCCATAAGCGTATTAAGGTCATCCATGTTCACTATGACTACACTTGGAGGAACATCCTCAATATCATCCAATAAGTTATGTTGATGTAGGATGGGACTAAAATGAAAGGCAACATTCTGCCTGAAACCATGGATCTAGACATTTGGGCATGCCTCCTCAATAATTCTATAGATCACAGTAAAGATCTAGGTGTATCATTATTGGAGGGTACGGTGATAACCAGATGATGCAGGGTGCCTAGTGAAGGGAAGAGAGACTAGGTCAACCATGAAATAATGTTGGTTGATTTTATCAAAATGATCTTGGATCTTTGGATAAGCCAAACGTCGAGTAAAAAACCATAAATTCATTTCCTAGAGAGATCTACAGGAGCACAATATTTGGTCCTGGGTGATAGACTCCATAATGTTGAAGTATGGAGTCACTATTGGCCCAACCAATTTGGGAAAATGGTCCACCACGAGAATGCCCCACAAGATTCATCATTCAAAAGTTGGATATGGTATTTGGTTTTCCTAGTCCTCGACTGGGTGTAGCTGAGGGACCAGTAATAGAACTGATGTGGACCGCTGCGACAGTGGAATGACCATTGGAGAGAACTCTGTGCAAGATGAAAAGCCGCTACATATAGGGTCATCTATCGACGGGGACACTATCGATCACATCATCATGTCCCTATAGGATGGAGTGATGAATTATGATTCATATGCAAGGGTGACAGTCATCAATGGTGGATCAAGCTGGTTATCATCATATAACAAACCTGAGAATAGTATCCCATGATATCTTTTTGAGGTAGTGAGTGAATATGGAAATGGTAGAGAATACTTCATTAAAAGACCCTAAAAGGGAGTAAAAGTTTTCTCATCATGCATGTACCTATGGGGGGATTTAGCGATCTGGTACATATCACATTATGTGAGGATGAAGCTCACACACCGAGTTCCTACCCCATACTATGATGAAGATGATCAAGGTGAAGGTTCTATCATCGATTCATACTCCTCTTTAGAATCAGAAAATAAAACTTGGTTGATGATGATATGGTGTTTTTAAAAGTCCTTCCTCCATTAGCATTGGATCTCCCTTCAACCCTGGGACTGTTCTTCAGTGCAGGGTAGATCTTTTACATGGGGAGGACCTCAATGTGGGTTGGTTCTAGAGCAGGGAGGACCTCCACTTGGGTTGGTTGCGACAAAAGGAGGACCTTCACATCTATTTTCATTGGATAAAGGAGGACCTCCGCTTTGGTGAGTTGGGGTGTGAGGAGCACACATGCATATGTTGAATGGAACATAAGGAGGACCTCCATTCCTATTGCCTGAGGTGCAGAGAGGACCTCCTCGGTAGGGAGGGATGGAGTGGGGAGGACCTCTACTAGAGCTTTCTGGAACATGGGGAGGACCTCTATGTTGGCCTTCTATGGCATGGGGAGATCCTCTGCACTAGATAATAGTGATAGCATGACGATGGTCTTCATAATGATTGAACCAGACATGGTAGGACTTTCATATTGGATATCGAAAAAGCAGATAGGGTCTTCACTTTAATGATTTCTGGAGAGGGGAGGGCCTCCACATGAGTTGGTGAGATCATGGGGAGGTCCTCCATGTTTATGGGTGACATAGTGAGAAGGACCTCCACCCTGGTCGATGCTGCTACGGGGAGGACCTCCGCTGGATCTAGTGATGATGTGAGGATGTCCTTTGCATTGATTACATGAAATAAGGGGAGGACCTCCGTACATAGGATCATGGGCACATGGAGGACATCCATGATGGGTGCTAGAAATATAGGGAGGACATCAGTTTGGACTGATGCTTGTAATATGGGGAGGACCTCCATGCTTAGTGTGGGAGAGGGGAGGACCTATACTATAGCTAACGATGGTATAGGTAGATCCTCTATACTGAATATCATCATCATGAGTCAGCCCGTGATAACTATTGTTCACACCGAAAACTAATAATTCAACCCATCATACCCATAATGTGGCTATGGTTTCCATCCCATTCAAGAATAGATGTTCCCATACTCCATAATTACAAGGAACTGATAGTATGCAGCCATGGTGAAAAGGGCCATTGAAGCTGTACAAGATGATTCTCCCTGACAATCATCTTCCCGATCCTATTCCCAATGTTGATGTCAGGTCTTTTGGAATGGGGATGGAATTGAAGTGGTTTCAACCATTTTTTCTTCATCCTTAAATGACCGACACTTGGTGGCAATGACAAGGCCTCGTGGGAGACGTCCTTGGAGGCTCCTAGGCGGCAGTCGATACCAGGTTGAATCTGACAACTGTTACCTCATCGTCATTGGGGAATTGGTCATAGGACTATTCTGGTGAGAGGATCTCAAAATGTTTGGATGTAAGAGTGGGTAGCAATGACTCCCTACACAAACCTTGGGGGTGGTGGTGACGGTAAGGCACAAGAGCATCCAGGTCACGGAAGGCCATATCTCTCAGGGTAATGACCCCTAATACACGTATCATTGAACAAGAATGTTCATCACCGACCATGGAAAATTTTTGAATGGTGAGATGGGGTGTGGGAACCTGGAAGCTGTATCCATAGTCGATGTTGTGGAGAAGGTGGATCCATGCAGAAATGCCGCATCATCGTTCCTGCTGCCTCTACATCTACAGGTAGTTGGTTCCCTATAACTATAGCTTGGGTAATACAAGGAAGGAATACCCATCAATTAGTACAGATATTAGGAAAGTAAATCCCAATTCTCTAGTTTCATTTAGTCTTATATGGTTGAATAGAAAGATTCATGCTGACAGTGCCACATACTGAAATTCCTAAGGACTAATTACCCAAAAATCTGATGAGTTTCATGCTAGGCCCCCTATTTTCTTGGCAGTACCTGGTAACAGATAGCTAGATCCGATGACATGATCATCTTTTGATGTCTTTATAACTACTAATACCCATGGATAAAGGAGAAAATCTTCATGTCAGATTCACCATTTTTCTATTGGTGGCCCAATGTTTTCACGTTTGAGTACAATCTTTGATGACCTGCATGGCCAATACCCATGGTTGAAGGAGAAAAGGTTCACATCTAGTTCAACATTTTTCTATTGGTGGACCAATGTTTTTTCATCCGAGTACAATATTTGATGACCTGCATGACCAATCCCCATGGTTGAAGGAGAAAAACATCACATCGGGTTCAAAATTTTTCCGTTGGTGTCCCGATGTTTGCACGTCTGAGTAAAATCTTGGAATACCTTCATGGACAATCCCCATGGTTTAAGGATAAAATAATCAATTTAGGTTCACCATTTTTCTATTTCTGAGTATTTTCGACAGGGTGCTCCACTGCATGGGTGTGTTGACGCTCGCTGACGGTGCACTATAACATGTATTTCATCTTTCCAAAAGTGGGTAAAATTCATCAGTTCTTTATAGATGTTTTCTCCTTTATCAAAAAGGGACCAGGGGATGTCAGTTTCTTCTTCTATGTATTCCTCCTCTAAACTTTGTGCCTTGTCCGGGACTCCATTAGAGATTATGACTTTTTTCATGAAACTAATTCTTGATGCCATGTCTTTGTGGATTCCAGTTAATTACACTACTTCTTTTAGGAAATTCTAAAGGGTAAAGTCGGGGAAGAAACCTTTAATCAGGAGAGTGGTCCCGATGGGAATCGATGGCATGTCTAGACCCTAAATTACTAAAACACCTATATTCTTCCTCATTAGAGGGCTTTCCAAGGGCACAGAAATCCGAGGCTTCCCTAGTTGATCAGATGATATCTTATTCTAGAGGCATGTCTCTGAGTTTTTCCTTAGATTACCATGTTTAACAATGGGTATTACATGAGTTTAATGTATATCATAGATGGATCTAACTAATTAAAACACTCATGAAAGTGGATCAGGTAGGTGAATCCCTAGGAGGGATCACCTGGAAGGTTTACCATATGGGTGGATTAAAATTCCCAATGAGGACGAATCCTAGAGTGGTGTGTCCTATAAAGGGAAGGTTTCACACCATGGAGGCTAATGTGGACACCAATGAGGGTTGATCAAAGAAGGTGGGAACCAATTAGGGGGACACCAAGGTTTACCATTAGATTAGATTGAACCTTGTGGAGGCTTCCTATGTACCCTGTTTAGGATACAGGGATCAAAACCCACATAGTTTAAAGTGGTGTTTTGGGGACTACACATGGATAGTTTCCCATCACAAGAGGGGCACTCCTGGTTGGATGGATTTAGATTGTGTGGGGATTATGCATGGTTATATTCCCAAGTTTCACAAGGAGCAGCAATGGGTTGAACGGGGCTTACACACTAAGGTGACCCAGATGAATGGCGTGATCCCAATAGGATGTGGCATCCCGAGTATGAATTAGGATGGATAATGGAGGTGTTTATGAAGTGGATGGTATGAATGAAATGGAGCTGATGTGAAGATGGAAGTGTGGGGATTGAACCTTGGGGATGTCTCACATGTATCCTATCTGTTTGGAAATCAAAGTCCACATAGTTCTGATGGGGCATTGAGACACCTAAGGAGGAGACTCATGAGAATAAAAAAATGGATGGAGACCCATAATAAATGGAACCTCTGGGTTGGGGTATAATCCTCCAAAGATATAATTGCTTGAGGGAAATACCGTGATGGATGTGAGTGATGGGATTGAACCTTAGGTGGGGATTTCTATGTATCCTAGTGGATGGAAATCAAAGTCCACATAGTTCATAAGGTGAGGCAAATAATTGGGGTGTATACATGGGAAAAAACCTAGAGACATGATGGGGATTATGCATGGTTAGAGGCCCACATGAGTTCTGATCTGGAAACCACTAAGGGAAGATCAAATAGGTTGTGACACTTGGAGGGGGAACCAAAGTTTACCTTTGGTTGGTATTAAACCTCATAGAGGCTGCCTATAAACCCTGTTTAAAATATAGGGATCAAATCTATGTAGTTCGGTTGATAGGGGCATGTGAATTATGCATTGAGGAAGCCCAAATAGTGTCATTGTCACCTTTATTCTCTAAGAATATGTGATTCATTTTCAGTGTGAAAAAAAATATGTGACAATAGACTATATGGTTGCATCATGAAAGATGCATTAGTGAGGGATGGAGCGGGGCTTACACATTGAAGCAGCCTAGGAAGATGGAGATTGAGACTTACACTAGAAGGAAGGCCCAAGGAGGATGAATTTCAATATGAGAAGAAGTTAATTCCATTAGAGAATATAATCATTCCCTATCATCATACATAGAACACCCTTTAAAGGTGGGTGTTAGGGCTTACAGGGAGAATCCGTGAGGCGCATATCGCAACAAAGCACAAAGCGAAAGTTTGAGTGAGAGGGCGCTAGTTCCCATCCACTTTCTGGTTCTCTCAGGGCTGCCAAACATGTGGAAATAAAAATTTAACATCATGGGTTTAGGACCTAGGTGCTTGTTAGTTTAACAACTCAGATGAGGAGGAATCACTCCACACCCTATGGACTTATATGACAAGTAGTAACCCATACTTGGGGATGGGAAGGCACTAACAATGCTGTAAGGGATCGAGGTGGAGGAGTGGTCAATCGAGGGGTTCGTGTTAGTGTATCTATGTGATGAATAAATAAATTTTATAATACCTAAGTGGAGAAGAATTAGGTAGAGAAATACAAGGGACCCTGAAATTATTGTGTACATGCTTGGAGATCTACACAAAAGAGGGTATCGTGAAGTATGGGGCCTCAATGAGAGGTGATTTGTGAATCTCAAGTTCTTTGTGAAGGTTAGGGGATTCATGAAAGTAGGATTTTCATGAAGTAGGATAACCCTACCTTGACATGGAATCATTAATTATAAGAGGAGTGTTTCAAGGAGGCTTAATGATTCGCGAAGCCCCAAGTACCCTAGAGGGAGTTCCTCCTTCATTAAGGGAATAAGCCTTTGTGAAGGGAGTCACTACCATAAGTAGGTGTAAATCAGAACAAATTAAAGGGTTTTTTTTGGTAATCCAGTAACCTAGGGAATTCATTTTTTCTCTTAGGTTCACGGTGGTCAGGGTCTTCGAGAAAAAGGAGATGGAATGTGAAAGGTCAATGTAACAATGGTTGGGGGGGGGGGGGGGGGGGCGAGCCTCATATTTATCGGAAAAGGGATCTCATGATTCTCAGAAGAATGTCGTGAAGAAAAAATGTTCTCGGTGAAGTTCCGTGAGGATCTTTATCCTTAAGGAGGACACAATTAACTGGAATCGTAGTGTTAATGGGGTTCATTGAAATCATAGAGCCTTATATCAATGCCTCACATGGTCGTGGGGCTTGGGATCTCTGAGAGATGTCTTCATGGGGTAGAGTCCTTTTATGAGTTTCGGGTGGTTCAATCATGGATTTCCTTAACCAACTATGGCGCCTTTAAATCTATTAAGAGAACACATTTCGATGCCAAAAAATACATACCAACATTCCATTCATTATATCATTATTTACTTTTTGAGGAAGACCATGTAGATAAACATCGATGATTTAGTGATAAATCATTAGTAAAATTGTATCCATATTATTTATCTTGAACTTGTATTCTGGAACCATTAGAAAAAATATAATGATGAATCCCCATAAATGTGCTTTAATAGTGACATATGGGAAGTTTCATGGCTTCATGGTACAATGATAAGAATTATAATTCCGTTATAATATATACCGGGAGATACTTGATATAAATCCTCGATAAAAAATAAAGTAATGGATATTAATCCAAGGATTTCATTCTTATATCAGACATAGTATTTATAATATCACCAAAAAGTGTTCTCTATTACCAAAGTGGATGAAGAAAGGATTATTTTATCACTAAGATAAAGATTATAACAAGTACTTCGATTATCTCAAGTTGTATCTCCTGCTCTAACCTATCATGATTTATCCCCTATAATGAAATCCTTTCATTCTCAATATGGACACCTTAAAATGATCACTTGATACATTCCTTTATTATAATAATTAAGTCGAAAAGGATAATAATATATTTTATTAAAGTATAAATTTTTTTATGTTGAGACTCATTATTTTGACATCGAAAAGAGATTCCTTATGTTGATTTTCATAGTGTAGAATATGAAATGACTAATAACAGCATAAAAAGGTCCACATTGTCTCGTATATTGATATTTTAAAATACATATGAAATAATCAAATATAAAATGGGTGTCTAGAATGGTTGATGATCATTTTATAATATTATAACATCTAATTATTGTCTCAAAAAGCTATTAAAGGGAAAGTGTTTATAAATTTCCTCAAAGTGAACCTCATCTCATAAAGGTAAATATTATAATTGGAACTCTTGGATGAAGATTTATTTTCCATTAGTGAATACTTTATATCATGGTAGTAGTAATTTTATAGTTCCTTTAGGAAGAAAAAAATTGAAAGGATTGAAAATCTCAAGCACAATAGTGTCAACATGGGAATTGTATTAATCTCTCTAGAAAAAGTTGTTATTACTTAATCCATAATGTTTTTAGAGGGATAAACTAACAATGAAATTGAAAACCATCCCCTCATTTTTGTCTTTGAACTAACCCTAAAAATAATGGTGTCCAAATTTAATATTAGTGGTGATTCAGAGTTGGTTATCAAGAAATTAATGGGCACTATGATATCAATAAGTAATAGTTGATTTCATTGCTTGATTTTATAAAAGGGTTGATGCATGAATTCACCTTGAATATTACACTATATCAGATCATATGTTCATTTAATTCCTAAGAATATGAAATTCTTAATGTAGTTATATCCCTAATAGATCCAAACATGGATGAGATAATAAATTACACAACTCAATGTGGTTTCTCCACTAATTAGTAATGTTATAGATATAATAAATGAAATTAATGACACCGTTGATCATGGGGATGATTTAACCTCATTGACTGATTTCAAAATGTATTGGATGTATCCCATAATATACTACCACAAAAAATGGATCCTTCTATATTATATAGGTAGGAAGGAACAAATCCATCACCAGACAACAAATTTCTCCCCTTAATACATCCTAAATTATGAGATGTTCTTATAAAAATGATGTTTTGATGGAGTCCTCCTTAGGTTAATTGAAGTAATATTAACCATATATATCATGGAAGAAGTTGACACTAGTACTTGTGGGACCCACAATCCAGTACACAATCTCATAAATAAAATTGGGAAACAAGGTTGTTTATGTACTTCAATTATGTTAGACTAATTGGAATTATCAATGAAATTACTTTCTTATTAGATACTATTATCCATTTTTAATATGGGTGATAAATTTAATTGGTCAACCCCCCACAGCCACAACTAGGAAGTTCATGCTAACCATTACTTCCATCAATTTATTATCAAAATTGTTTGAATTAGTACCCTTATAAGAAGTGTTAATGAAGGCTATCATTATTTTTTTAATTCCACTATCATAATGTCCTTTGGTGTCCCTCAAAAAATATTACTGTAGAAAAATATTAATTTTTTTCAATACAAATATATGTTTTTGTATCATTAGGAAAATATATATTACAACCATTCATCTTTCTATCTTCTAGTGAAAATAGATTGATATGGTATTTTAACTAGACACTATTTAAAATATTATAGAATATGGGGGAAAAGAGAAGATTTATTCTCTATAAAAGTCTCAACATGGTTTATGATTATATCACAGCATGACCTATAATATTATATAGAAAACCCCATATTCAATTGTGTTTAAAAAAGAGGTAGTCCTTCACTTTGAAAAATTATTTCCCTCACACAGAATCTACATATATGATCAATAGTCTAATAATGAAGGGTCTCATATTAAACTAAATGAATTATAGGTACTTGATGAAAGGTTGATATTAACATTTCAAAACTAAGAGATCCATCAAAATCATCTCACATGGGAAATAAAAAAAATGTCATTAAACCATTAATTTAGGGATAATAACTACTAGATCAATGAAATATCATGATACTTATGATGGAAGTCACAAATATTGAGTCAAATTGGGAAGAAAATATTTCCATAAATAATATATACACAAATAAAATTTAATAAATAATTATAATGGATATGGATAATATCACATATTAACCTATTAAGAGGTTAATATATTAATATGTTTCATAGTTTCATGTTTTGTTCATAAAGTCATATGTTAATAATAATAAATATTTGTGAATAAAGTCAAATCTATATGACACTAAATTAATTAGAGATTCCCCTCATCGTATGACGTTATAACACAAGATAATATGGACTTATCTATATGAACTTTAAATAAATTATATTTTAGTCCTTTTCTCATACCATTAAAATTCATGAATTTTTCTTCATATTGTAAGGCCATAAAAAACTTAAAGAAGTCAATTTTATCTAACCTAATTTTATTACTTATGATCCAGATCTGCAAAATAATTCCAAGAATAATGTTTTTTTAGTTCAATTTAGGTTATCATAAATGGAAATACACTTAGAAAAAACCATTCTATATTCCATATAATAGGGAAGTATTTTTTCAAGGGACATTTACCAATAAGTATGTCTTCCTCAATTGTAACACCCCAAGCTTCTACGGTACGTTTCCCTTCGAATAATGCGATAGCGTGTGTTGTACGCAACCTCGAGTTCTAACACACACCACAACTAATTAAACTAGCTGTTGTGAATAGTAATACCTACTTTTTGAAATCATATATATTCTATATTTCAAAATGGACTTCATTTTTGGATTCGGAATATCAAAATTAGCCTAGGGTGAAATTTTGGTACATTTCGGATAACTTTCATATTTTGATGAATAGTGAAAATTTCTAAATTTTAATTAAAAACAACTTTTTTAATCAAAATAATTAATAGTGATAAATTATGAATTTGAGTGGTTTTAAAGTATATTTAGAATATATTTTTACCATTCAATTTAATGTTTATCATTGGACATAATTTTACAATTAAACCGAACATAAACAAGTGTCAATCTTTTGATAGTTATTATCTCTTAAAAACACGCTTTTTGTTTTGACAGCGGGAATTAATTTTAAATTAATTTCTGCCACTTATCTGTTTTGAATTTAGGAAAATGGATTCCATATTTGGAATCAGGATGTTCAAATTGTGTAAATAGGTAACTTTTATTTTTACACATTTTGAATAATTACTACGGTAAATATTTTATTTACCATGGTTAAAGGGTAAATCCGGTAAATAAGGGTTAAAAAAAATAATATTATAATAATACTAAATTACCCTAAAACGTGTCTTAACCCTATTGGTTGATACATGGTCGACCATGGGCATCTTTGGGTCTATTTTGGGACCCCATGGATCCACTTGTAAGTGATAATGACACTTTATTTTAATTAAGTCAAAATGAATACAAAAATGACACAAGCATATATCTAATAGAACAACAATTTTTACATAGGGTTATACATGTTGGATTTTTGATTATAAATATTCATTAGAAATATAAAAAGATTTCCTACATAATGATATTTTATTTATAATTTTTAGACATTAAATAAGTTATTTTATTTATGACACAATGATGATGCAGTAATTAATATAATAGTGAAAAATTAAAATAATTGATATTATAAATACCCAAATAAATATAATATGAAACTTTTAATGAATTAAACTAATTTTCTAGGCTAATATGATATATTAGGATTGATTTAATGGACTTTGTTAGAAGTAATCAATCTGTTATGAGTTTCACAAAAATCAACTATTGAATAGTGTCAAAATTGACATAAAAGAGTTCTTAAAACAAATATTATATTATTAATTGATATTAAATTCCTAAAAATCTCAGGTTCGGCCAAGAGACTTATATTATGATTGTTTAATCATTAATGGACCACTTGGGGGTCGCTTGGATGTATATAGTAAGTTTATTAACCATATTATATAAAAATACAAAGAGACATTGTAAAAGTGAAACTAATTAACTTAGAGTTAATACTTAATGATAAGGTTAATATAAGTACCCAAACCTGTCTAAATTCTATTGGTTGGGTGTTTTTCGACTTAGCCCCACCTTAACCTTTGAATAATAAGCTTTGGAGCCATTAGAAACCGAATATGAATTTATTATAAATTAATATTTCTAACTTTTCCAAAGGTGCCCCTCACCCCTCTTATAAAAGGGCACTCCTCCTTCTCATTTCTTCACACCTTCAAAGCCTTTTGGTTCGGCCAAACTCTGCCCAAATACTCTCCCAACATCCCTCAATACAACCTAGAGGCCTTAGTTTGATCAGAAAGCCAACCTAAGGAGCCCTTTTGATCAAATCAAAAGGAAGAACCCGAAGAAGAGGTAATGATTTCACCACCCTTTTCTAAGTTCATTTCTTCTTCCACTTCTTCTTCCTTTGTTCTTACCATTCTGAAATAATAACTCCAGTATCTCACATATACTGTGATGTTATTATAAATATGGTACAATCATATTCAGTATTCTATCCACCCTTTGAATAACATGTCACCATACGTGCGTACGTACGGCTTACCGTCTCCACGTCGTGGTGTAATTGTTATTCAATATAATATTATTTGGATGGGTATAATAATGATGTGTAACTCATGTAAATAATAAATATAACATGTTAATGATTCTGTATATATGATATACCATTCATTTATATATTATTTTAATATCAAAATAATGATATTGTCGCTCGTGCGTACGTACGGACTACCGTCTCCACGAACGCGATGAGATTCATTCTCCATCGTATCCATTCAAGTATAATTATCATTTTATGATTTAAAAATGATGTTTAAGGACTTTATATCATTCTGGATATGAATAAGATACAACAAACATGGCTTATGTAACAAAACATATAAAAGAAAATGAGTAAGTTAACACCCGAAACGATGATAATTCTAAGATATTATTAATAAATCAATGTTAAAAGATCATATATGATATCATATTAATATATATGATTCTTGTATAATTTAATAACAATTATTTCACCATTATACAGGAGGTTAACCTACCCCAACCAAGGAAAAGTACAAGGTAAGGGTTATTTCACAATCTCTTCTTTATCCGAGGTTGTTTATACGTAATAATCTACTGGGATCTCGTTATCATCCACATCCATGTTTCTTCAAAATGTATTTCAAAACATTTTTACTATTTACAAGAATATGGGTTAAAGTCATTTATACCCTTGTTTGACTTTTTATAAGAGGTTTATAAAGGAATCTTTCCGTCGTTTTCAAAACAAGGTCCTTTTTAACCTTTTCGACTGAATTGAGGTAAGAATGTTTTTTTTAACTTATACGGCGGGTGCGGTTATTTTCCGCCGTTATAAAATCGTCGAAGCTTTCCATACAAGCTTATAAGAATATTTTCAAAGAAAATGTTTTATTTTATATGGATCTTAAATGATTTCAAAATAAAAGGAGATACTTCTTTAAAAAGAATTTTGATTTCATCTATGTCAACATCCTTTGATGGATTTTAAGATTATTTGAAGTTGATACAAAACTTCTATATTGTATTGAAGGTTTTGTGATACGTTTGACTGTGGATGTGATATTTTTATACCATTCATAGTTTATTGTGAAAGTATTGACATTTCGTATGCTAGTTTTAATACGAATGTTTATGTTATGCTTAAACCTTTTCATATGGGAATGCATTGGACTTAATAAGTGACGGGTGGAGCCCGCTATAGCTCCTCGATGCATCGGTAGGTCTCATGAGACAAACTAGTGTCTTGGCATAAGGCCTTGACAAAATCTTATTTGTAGTCTTGGCACGAGGCCTTGGCTATGTGGTTATGATAGTCTGGCATTATGCATTCCAACATTATGAAAGTGGTTATTGATATTGCATGTGATTATTCGATTAGTAGAATATCCATGTGAACAAGTAAATGGCATTATTTCATTTTACTTTTGCCATACTATGTTGAAGTTCAATTTTAAAAGGCTTTTGTTTTAGTAATTCATTGCCTTAAATGTTTATGCTTATTTTGAATGTTCCGCTATATTGTTATCCTTACTGGGCATTTGAGCTCACCCCTTTTCTATGTTTTATTTTCCCAGGTAGTGAAGAAGTAAATTATGATTGACTTGCAGGGATATTATGGGATTATAGTGTGGACGTTGGAAACATTATGTTGTTGTAGTAGTTTTTCATTTTATGATGTAATGTAAAACTTATGAATATATCTAGTGTTTCCAAGGCTACTAAACTAATCGGTCTTTCGGGATTTGATCTTTCTTGTGATCATGCCAATGTTATGTAATAATGCACTGACTCTGGGTAGCTGGGGTCGGGGCGTTACAGTTGGTATCAGAGGAAGTTTAGTACAAACCTTGGAAGCTAGATTTAGATAAACTCTGATTAGAGCACATAGACCTAAGATGAACTTTGAGGATTAGTATAGAAGAACTTCCTAGAATTTTGGTATTGTAGAGACTTTGTGAGTTTTCCGAGCAATACATCCCTGTCTGGATACGAGCAGGTAGAGGCGGCTCTGGCACAGATGTACCTAGGGGTAAAACCCGAAAACACCGCTTTGAGCTAGACTCGAACGGGAACTGGTGCACGACAACGGGCCTTGCTGCACTCTTGGTTACGACACTCCCGGGGGATATGCTTAGGATAACTCTCACTTTCTTTACAAATCATTATGAAGGGTTTATGAGTATATACTTCCTCAAAGAAAACATATTTATGATTATGGATTATATCCATAGATAGTTCAATTTATGTTAAGTGTTTTATAAGTATGGGATTATGTATTTTGATTCATAAACTGATCTAGTTTATGCCATTGTTTAGAAATGGAGCCTAGTGGAAGAAATGGAAACCGTATCAATGCATGCACTCCATGTAGGGATTGCCCTCCTGCTCAAGATAATTATAGTGGGGCTGGTGATGCAACTGGTGCTGATCAGCTAATCACCGTACTGGGACAACTTACTCAGGTTATGAATAATAACCTTACCCGTATGGAGCACCCTGATCCGCAGCGTGGAGGATCAATGTTAGATCGATTCATGAGACAACAACCACCAACGTTCAATGGAAGTACAAATCCCTTAGTAGCTGAGCAATGGATATTTTCCCTAGAGAAAATATTTCAGGCTTTGGGGAGTAGTGAAAGGGAAAAAGTTACCATGGCAGTTTACCGCCTCACTGGAGATGCTGATCAATGGTGGTCATTGATTCAAAACATGAAGGAAGATGATGAAGTATCAAACATGGAATGGATGGAGTTCAAAGATCTGTTTTTAGAAAAATACTTTCCTCGCGACCATCGAGCAGATATGGAAAGGCAATTTCTGAGTCTGAGACAAAAGGAGGACGAGAATGTCACAAAGTATGAGGCTAACTTTACAAGGTTAGCGAGGTATGCTGGAGATTATATTCGCAACCCAAGAAGAAAGATTGATCGTTTCTTTGATGGGTTAAAACCATTTCTCTGTCGAGCATTAGTCTCACAATCCTTTTCGTCGTACGAAGACATTGTCTCATGTGCTATCAAGACCGAAAAAGAATTCTCTAAGTCTTATGACTTTAAAGAGAAGCAAGAGAAGAAGAGACCTGCTGATCAATCTGGGAATGGAAATAAGGGGAAGAAGGGAAAGGTTGAATATCCATCTTGTGGTAAATGCGGGAAGAAACATCCTGGTACTTGCTTGAAGGGAATGGGAGTCTGTTACAAGTGTGGTGAAAAAGGCCACCAAGCTCATGATTGCAAGGGGAAGAAGGAAGCTACCAACGTTCAGTGCTACAATTGCAGGGAGATGGGGCATTATGCAAATGCATGTCCTAAGCGTCAGGAGAACTTACCTCAGAAAAGGCCAAGGGATCAAGGCCAGGCTTATGCTATCACTACTGCTGAGGTAGAAACTCCGAAAGACGTGGTGGCAGGTAATTTAATGGTTTCCTCAAGTTTAGCAAATGCATTATTTGATTCTAGATCATCGCATTGTTTCATATCTTCCCAGTTTGCTAAGAAAATTAGATATTTCCAATTTGATTTAATAAGGGAGTTGTCAGTTAAAACTCCTAAGGGAAGTATCGTTGCAACAAAGTTTTGTGAATCAGTCCCCATTAGAGCACATAAATTTTCTTTATCTGCTGATTTCATCGTCATACCTATGATTGAGTTTGATATAATCCTCGGTATGGACTGGCTTTCGGACTATGATGCGAAGATTTATTGTAAGAAGAAAGAGGTTACGATTCTTGATGATAATGATAAGGAACACCTTATTTTTAGAGCAGAATCGTCACCACCTAATTCTTATTTAGATCCACCCCCAGTAGCTCAACTAAATTCAATTATTGGGGAGGAAGAGAATGAAATAACTGCGGGTGAGGAAAGGAATGTTCAAATAGAGGATGTACCTGTTGTGAAAGAGTTTGTAGATGTATTTCCGGAAGATTTACCTGGACATCCTCCAGAACGAGAAGTAGAGTTTTCCATTGATTTAATTCCTGGATCAAGGCCTATATCGAAGACCCCTTATAGAATGGCCACTGTAGAGCTAGTCGAACTAAAGAAACAACTAGAGGAATTGAGTAATAAGGGATTTATTCGCCCTAGTGTTTCTCCATGGGGAGCCCCTGTTCTTTTTGTTAAAAAGAAAGATGGATCTATGAGGTTATGTATCGACTACAGGGAGATCAATGCTATAACGATAAAGAACAAGTATCCCCTACCTCGTATTGATGATTTATTTGACCAACTGCATGGAGCTCAATACTTTTCAAAGATTGACCTTCGATCTGGATACCATCAGTTGTGTGTGAAGAAGGAAGACATTCCGAAGACAACATTTCGAACCAGGTACGGGCATTACGAGTTTACTGTAATGCCGTTTGGATTGACTAATGCACCCTCTGTATTCATGGATCTGATGAATAGAGTTTTCAAGGAGTATCTCGATGAATTTGTGGTGGTATTTATTGATGATATCTTGGTATACTCCAAAACCTACGAAGATCATGAAAATCACTTGCGCATTATCTTGAAGACTCTGAGGAGGCATGAATTATATGGGAAGTTTAGCAAGTGTGAATTCTGGCTTCAGGAGATTTCTTTTCTTGGCCATATTGTCTCTAAAGATGGAATCTCTGTTGATCCTTCTAAGACCAAGGCAATCCAAGAATGGCCAGCACCTACGAGTATAACTGAGGTACGTAGTTTTATTGGTTTGGCAGGTTATTATCGACGTTTCGTCCAGAATTTTGCCCGATTGGCTAACCCATTAACGAAGCTCACACGTAAAGGGGTTAAATTTGTTTGGACAAAAGAGTGTGAAGAATGTTTCGAAGAACTGAAGAGAAGATTAGTCAATGCTCCTATATTGACTCTACCATCGGGGAATGATGGGTTCGTTATTTATAGTGATGCATCAAAGAAAGGACTTGGTTGTGTCCTTATGCAGAATGATAGAGTTATTGCCTATGCATCACGACAGTTGAAAATTCATGAACAAAACTATCCTACTCATGATCTCGAGTTAGCAGCTGTGATCTTTGCTTTGAAGATATGGAGGCACTACCTCTATGGTGAAAAATGTGAGAATTATACTGATCACAAGAGTTTGAAGTATATTTTCTCACAAAAAGAACTCAACATGAGGCAAAGGAGATGGCTTGAATTACTCAAGGATTATGATTGTACGATACACTACCACCCAGGGAAGGCAAACAAGGTGGCAGATGCTTTGAGTAGAAAAGACCATGGAGTTTTGAACAATATGAGAATTGAAAGGGATCCAATTTTCATGGATCTAGTGAAGATGGACATGGGAATAACCAGGGAAGGTGAAACATCAATGCTTTTTCAAATGGTTGCCAAACCATCTTTACTAGAAAGGATTAAGAGTTCTCAGACCGATGATGAATAATTCCAAAAGAAGATTAAAGCTGTGAATGATGGGAGATTGGGAGACTTTGTGTATGAAGATGGAATTTTGAAATTCGGGAAGAGACTTTGTGTTCCCAATATACCTGATCTAAAAAGGGAATTGCTGGATGATGCTCATAGTTCCAATTTCTCTATACACCCTGGGAGCACCAAAATGTATAGAGATTTGAAAGAGCATTTTTGGTGGGACAATATGAAGAGGGAGATTGCTGATTTTGTGTCAAGATGTATGGTTTGTCAACAAGTGAAAGCTGGAAGGCAACAGCCTGGAGGAGTCATGCAACCTCTTCCCATACCGGAGTGGAAATGGGACAATATTACAATGGACTTTGTCATGGGGCTACCAAAGACTCCTAGAAGGAATGATGCAATATGGGTTATTGTTGATCGTCTTACCAAGTCAGCACATTTTCTTGCTATAAGAGAAGATCTACCCCTGGAACGTCTAGCAAGACTATATATTAATGAAGTTGTGAGACTTCATGGAGTACCCCTATCAATTGTTTCGGATCGTGATCCCCGTTTTACTTCAAGGTTTTGGAAAAGTCTTCAGAAATCCCTGGATACTGAACTTCATTTGAGCACTGCTTACCACCCTCAGACAGACAGACAATCAGAACGGACTATTCAAACCTTAGAAGACATGTTGAGATCTTGCTCACTTGATTTTCAGGGTATGTGGGATCAATATTTACCTCTGGTAGAATTTTCCTATAACAATAGCTTCCATTCGAGTATTCAGATGGCACCATATGAAGCGTTATATGGAAAGAGATGTCGTACACCAACCTGTTGGGATGACGTTGGTGAAAGAAAACTTGTAGGCCCAGAACTGGTGGAGGAAACGGTGGAAAAGGTGAAAGTAATCCAAAATCACATTAAAGCAGCTCAAAGTAGGCAGAAGAGCTATGCCGATAATCGAAGGAAGGATTTGGAATTTCAAGTCGGTGATCATGTTTTCCTGAAGGTATCTCCGTGGAAGGGAGTCATACGTTTTGGTAAGAAAGGTAAATTGAGTCCCAGATACATCGGACCTTTCGAAATTCTAGAACGAATTGGGGCTGTAGCTTACCGATTGGCAATGCCGCCAAGTCTCTCCAAAGTTCACGATGTGTTCCACGTATCTCTGTTGAGGAAATACATGCCTGAACCAACGCATGTACTCACCTATGAAGATTTAGAACTGGAACCCGATCTGTCTTATTGCGAAGAGCCCATCAAGATTCTTGATACAAGAGAACAAGTACTGAGAAACCGGACGACACGTCTGGTAAAAGTTTTGTGGAGAAACCATAAGATGGAAGAGGCAACGTGGGAACCCGAGGAACTTATGATGAAGAACCACCCGAGTCTTTTTATGCAGTAATACCCTAGAAATTGCGAGGACGCAATTATTTTAAGGAGGGGAGAATGTAACACCCCAAGCTTCTACGGTACGTTTCCCTTCGAATAATGCGATAGCGTGTGTTGTACGCAACCTCGAGTTCTAACACACACCACAACTAATTAAACTAGCTGTTGTGAATAGTAATACCTACTTTTTGAAATCATATATATTCTATATTTCAAAATGGACTTCATTTTTGGATTCTGAATATCAAAATTATCCTAGGGTGAAATTTTGGTACATTTCGGATAACTTTCATATTTTGATGAATAGTGAAAATTTCTAAATTTTAATTAAAAACAACTTTTTTAATCAAAATAATTAATAGTGATAAATTATGAATTTGAGTGGTTTTAAAGTATATTTAGAATATATTTTTACCATTCAATTTAATGTTTATCATTGGACATAATTTTACAATTAAACCGAACATAAACAAGTGTCAATCTTTTGATAGTTATTATCTCTTAAAAACACGCTTTTTGTTTTGACAGCGGGAATTAATTTTAAATTAATTTCTGCCACTTCTCTGTTTTGAATTTAGGAAAATGGATTCCATATTTGGAATCAGGATGTTCAAATTGTGTAAATAGGTAACTTTTATTTTTACACATTTTGAATAATTACTACGGTAAATATTTTATTTACCATGGTTAAAGGGTAAATCCGGTAAATACGGGTTAAAAAAATAATATTATAATAATACTAAATTTCCCTAAAACGTGTCTTAACCCTATTGGTTGATACAGGGTCGACCATGGGCATCTTTGGGTCTATTTTGGGACCCCATGGATCCACTTGTAAGTGATAATGACACTTTATTTTAATTAAGTCAAAATGAATACAAAAATGACACAAGCATATATCTTTTAGAACAACAATTTTTACATAGGGTTATACATGTTGGATTTTTGATTATAAATATTCATTAGAAAGATAAAAAGATTTCCTACATAATGATATTTTATTTATAATTTTTAGACATTAAATAAGTTATTTTATTTATGACACAATGATGATGCAGTAATTAATATAATAGTGAACAATTAAAATAATTGATATTATAAATACCCAAATAAATATAATATGAAACTTTTAATGAATTAAACTAATTTTCTAGGCTAATATGATATATTAGGATTGATTTAATGGACTTTTTTAGAAGTAATCAATCTGTTATGAGTTTCAAAAAAATCAACTATTGAATAGTGTCAAAATTGACATAAAAGAGTTCTTAAAACAAATATTATATTATTAATTGATATTAAATTCCTAAAAATCTCAGGTTCGGCCAAGAGACTTATATTATGATAGGTTAATCATTAATGGACCACTTGGGGGTCTCTTGGATGTATATAGTAAGTTTATTAACCATATTATATAAAAATACAAAGAGACATTGTAAAAGTGAAACTAATTAACTTAGAGTTAATACTTAAAGATAAGGTTAATATAAGTACCCAAACCTGTCTAAATTCTATTGGTTGAGTGGTTTTCGACTTAGCCCCACCTTAACCTTTGAATAATAAGCTTTGGAGCCATTAGAAACCGAATATGAATTTATTATAAATTAATATTTCTAACTTTTCCAAAGGTGCCCCTCACCCCTCTTATAAAAGGGTACTCCTCCTTCTCATTTATTCACACCTTCAAAGCCTTTTGGTTCGGCCAAACTCTGCCCAAATACTCTCCCAACATCCCTCAATACAACCTAGAGGCCTTAGTTTGATCAGAAAGCCAACCTAAGGAGCCCTTTTGATCAAATCAAAAGGAAGAACCCGAAGAAGAGGTAATGATTTCACCACCCTTTTCTAAGTTCATTTCTTCTTCCACTTCTTCTTCCTTTGTTCTTACCATTCTGAAATAATAACTCCAGTATCTCACATATACTGTGATGTTATTATAAATATGGTACAATCATATTCAGTATTCTATCCACCCTTTGAATAACATGTCACCATACGTGCGTACGTACGGCTTACCGTCTCCACGTCGTGGTGTAATTGTTATTCAATATAATATTATTTGGATGGGTATAATAATGATGTGTAACTCATGTAAATAATAAATATAACATGTTAATGATTCTGTATATATGATATACCATTCATTTATATATTATTTTAATATCAAAATAATGATATTGTCGCTCGTGCGTACGTACGGACTACCGTCTCCACGAACGCGATGAGATTCATTCTCCATCGTATCCATTCAAGTATAATTATCATTTTATGATTTAAAAATGATGTTTAAGGACTTGATATAATTCTGGATATGAATAAGATACAACAAACATGGCTTATGTAACAAAACATATAAAAGAAAATGAGTAAGTTAACACCCGAAACGATGATAATTCTAAGATATTATTAATAAATCAATGTTAAAAGATCATATATGATATCATATTAATATATATGATTCTTGTATAATTTAATAACAATTATTTCACCATTATACAGGAGGTTAACCTACCCCAACCAAGGAAAAGTACAAGGTAAGGGTTATTTCACAATCTCTTCTTTATCCGAGGTTGTTTATACGTAATAATCTACTGGGATCTCGTTATCATCCACATCCATGTTTCTTCAAAATGTATTTCAAAACATTTTTACTATTTACAAGAATATGGGTTAAAGTCATTTATACCCTTGTTTGACTTTTTATAAGAGGTTTATAAAGGAATCTTTCCGTCGTTTTCAAAACAAGGTCCTTTTTAACCTTTTCGACTGAATTGAGGTAAGAATGTTTTTTTTAACTTATACGGCGGGTGCAGTTATTTTCCGCCGTTATAAAATCGTCGAAGCTTTCCATACAAGCTTATAAGAATATTTTCAAAGAAAATGTTTTATTTTATATGGATCTTAAATGATTTCAAAATAAAAGGAGATACTTCTTTAAAAAGAATTTTGATTTCATCTATGTCAACATCCTTTGATGGATTTTAAGATTATTTGAAGTTGATACAAAACTTCTATATTGTATTGAAGGTTTTGTGATATGTTTGACTGTGGATGTGATATTTTTATACCATTCATAGTTTATTGTGAAAGTATTGACATTTCGTATGCTAGTTTTAATACGAATGTTTATGTTATGCTTAAACCTTTTCATATGGGAATGCATTGGACTTAATAAGTGACGGGTGGAGCCCGCTATAGCTCCTCGATGCATCGGTAGGTCTCATGAGACAAACTAGTGTCTTGGCATAAGGCCTTGACAAAATCTTATTTGTAGTCTTGGCACGAGGCCTTGGCTATGTGGTTATGATAGTCTGGCATTATGCATTCCAACATTATGAAAGTGGTTATTGATATTGCATGTGATTATTCGATTAGTAGAATATCCATGTGAACAAGTAAATGGCATTATTTCATTTTACTTTTGCCATACTATGTTGAAGTTCAATTTTAAAAGGCTTTTGTTTTAGTAATTCATTGCCTTAAATGTTTATGCTTATTTTGAATGTTCCGCTATATTGTTATCCTTACTGGGCATTTGAGCTCACCCCTTTTCTATGTTTTATTTTCCCAGGTAGTGAAGAAGTAAATTATGATTGACTTGCAGGGATATTATGGGATTATAGTGTGGACGTTGGAAACATTATGTTGTTGTAGTAGTTTTTCATTTTATGATGTAATGTAAAACTTATGAATATATCTAGTGTTTCCAAGGCTACTAAACTAATCGGTCTTTCGGGATTTGATCTTTCTTGTGATCATGCCAATGTTATGTAATAATGCACCGACTCTGGGTAGATGGGGTCGGGGCGTTACATCAATTCCTTTCATCATAGTATAATTAGCAATACATGGACCTCTTATCGTAGGACTAAAGATAAAATCAATGTTTTATATAATTCTCAGCATGATCCATAATTATGGGTTCATCTTGATTCTTGTGGAGTTTTCTTAACAAAAAACTACACTAGGAAAAAACCACTCCCCTATTATTGAATATATGTAAGGATGATATTGTATTCGAATTAAATACTAGAATAATTATGACAATTTTGAAACTATTCATAATTTTATAAACATATACAAGATCTGTTATGATATTTAATATTATTACTAAAACTATTAAAGAGAATAGTTTTTCGACAATGAAAATCTTTATTTCACTTATTAGATTTAATGGACATGAGAAAAAGAGAAATTAAATTTATATTCCTGCACAAATATTTATTTTTTTAAGAAGGATCAACAATATCATAATTAGTAATTACTAAGAATTTGATTTAGATTTAATAAACCTTTTACCATCACTTAGCAACCAACACCCCTAGACCAAAAATGTGGGACCCATGGGTTCATCCACAAGGGAAATGATCAACTTGGACACCATATAGGGCTTAAAGGAGAGTGAACATGTGTAGAACCCTTGTAGCACACATAACATGCGCACATGATAGATCAGTGGGCACAAAGTGACCGTATGGTTCATGGTGAGGGCATTCGTGCATTGTGTTTTGGGTTCCAAACCCCACGTTTGACTATATAGGTAGATGATATACACATTCTTATTAAGCATACCAAATATGAATTCAAAAAGTGAAGTGGGACTAAACTGCGACATGGACATTATTGATTCATTAAAATTATATGGATAGAACATGGGATGCCTGATCCAATTAATTCTGACCATTCAACCAAGCCACCGCATTGTATTTAAAATTTTATCATATAATACATCTTTGAACTTTCCAATTCAATTGGATTGATGCAACATGCTTCATCTGATATTCATCCATCATGGAAAATTGATACCAACTTGAGAATGATACATACTCTACATCATGTATGCGATCTATTTCATTCATACATGTTGTTTTTTAGGAAAATAACATCACTGAGTGAAGTTGGTGATGAGTATATCAAAGGAGGTAGTTTGGGTTAATGTATTTGAGTTAGTGGAATCACATGGATACATCACCATGAAAGAATAATCTAGTTATGCGATGACATATAAAATCTATTAATTATAAAAAATATATAGAAAACCATGCGATGTTTTAAATATAGAAGGCTTAATTTATTTCATGACTCAACATATTTTGAAAAGTTAATTGAACAAATCTTGATATGGAGTAAAAATTGGATCAAACATGTTTAACACATGGTGAGAGTTAGTGACATATCATCTATAAATATTACGGTAAGGACAATGGTGTGAGTTTCTACCACATACTATTTATATATTATTCTCATCTTCAACGAGAAATAGAGCGTCAGTATCATCTATTTGTTTTCACGAATATGCAGCCTTTATGACTTCAACTATCTAAAAGCTAAAATATTTCTCGAGTCATATTACATAATGAATAATTTTTTTCATACCACCTTTCATGAAGGATAATATCCATGTGTTACAATTATATGGAGAAAAAATTGAGTAAATCTTAGGCTACATTGGTAAAAAAAATTTCACACAAAAACTGGTATATAAAGGTTTTTAGTTAATGGGAACACACTTTCCTATGAAGAATAATATAGTGACATGGATCAAATTTAGGTATAACTGAATAAAAAATTAGATCTTTTTCAAAATATCATATATTCATTGAATCTTGGGAATCATCTCACCTAGGTTGTTATTGTTAGAATAAATTCTTATAAAGGGTTCAAGTTTATTCCATTTAATGAGATCTCTTTCATAAGAAAAGTGGAGAAGTGTGTGTGGGATAAAAACCATGACATAATTGGGAGGCATTCATCCTCAATGGTGGTGAACCTGATTAACAAAATTATAGTGTTCATTTATATTCTCACCAATTAATATATTTAGAGAAAAAGTGTTCAATAAGTATGGGAGTTGAAGGAATTTTTAAAAAATAATGAATACTGATTGAGCCCCTCTCAATGCTTATCACCCTTTATCTGATCCTTTCAATTGGTATCATAGGATGGTTCACTCTTTGGTGTTTTTATCATGCAAATATTATAAATCAACACAATTTGGTCAAAAATATTGGAATTCCAACATATGATAGAAATGGTCTTCATATGTGGGAAAGTAGAATAGTACATTATATCATATTATAGGAATTAGAGTATTTTATTATATTAAATATGGATTTACTATTCTAATAAAGACTTATTCATGGTATTTTAATAGTAGTAATAATACTGAATGTGAAAGAACATGTAGAAATTCATTGTTACATTCATTATATGAAATGGGATGAAAAAATTTATGGGATATAGAACTATCAATTATTTTTGAAGGAAACCTAATAGTATTTTAGAATGAAATAAAAAATATAAAATAATCCATGATTTGAATCATCAAAAAACAATTTGATGTTATTATGATATAATAAGATGAATTAGATTTCGGTTTTCTACACATGAGATAATATTATTTATAGTTCTATTAGAGGTTTCGGATAAACTCTTGTTGAATCAATAGTAATAATGATGTTTATGAGAATAATTACAAGAAAATTTGATTCCAAAGTATTATAATTTGAAGAATTATATCTGGAAAAATTCACTATTAATGAACATAACACCAGACTCATCAAAAGTGAAATGATAAGAGGAGAAAAACTAAAAAGAAAAGGTAAAAATTAAAACAATATTTTGATCAAATATTAAAAAATGTTCAAAATAGAAAAGGATTAGATCATTCTTGATGATGATGGGATTCTGGAAGATTTTTCTAAAATACTTTCATTATTTCCAGAAGCTTCATAGTTGAGATGTTTATATATAATGGTAAACATCCATTAAATTTTTTAATTATGTAATGGTTGTTTAATTTTATTCAAATCATCCCATGAATTTCATGTTAGGAAAAGAAGATGATGTAACTTCTTTAAACATGAACATTCAGGGATATTCTCCAAAGAAAAAATTATAAATGGGAGAGAATGATTTTTCACCAATAGATTTAGAAGTAATTTTTTATTTTTTTAAGTGGTTTTTCCGATTGTGACTAAAGTTGTGATGATGAGAAAACATAATCAATAACCTCAAAAAGATCTATTATGTGAAATAAAGAAGAAAAAGATAAATTTGATTACTAATCATGGTATAATAATGAATATATTTTAAAGGAAGGTTTTATTGACAAGATATATAGTATGAAAATGAAAATCAAAATATACATGATGGAGATAGAATAAATAATAAATAAAAATAATCAACTCAATGTAAATAAGATAATATAAGTGAATACTAGGTTTATAAGGACCATTTTTTTTAAAAATTGAGAATCTAAATCATGAAATTGACAATAGTGAATAAAATATTAAATACATGACTTCTATGTTTTGTCTTAGTAATAAAAAAATCAATAAGTTTATGAAATAGATAACCTAAGTAGTGAAAATTAAATTAAAGGTGATGTATGACCTAAATGAGAATAAAAAAGAAGTAAAATGCTCCAAATCATTAGTCCTATAAAATATTATTATTCAGAATGCTATAAGTACATATAAAAATTGTATTTATAATCTTCCATAGAATAAATCCATCATTTCAATATACACTAGTGAAATTTAAAATTTAGATTCTATTAGAACGTGTGATGGAAAGGGAAAAAATCTCAATTTTGAAAAATAAGGCTTTTAGAATCCTTCAAAATCATTCTCTAAAGACAAATTAAGTTCTTCAACAAAAAAACTATATAAAAAACATAATTGATTATTGAAAATAGACCATGAAAAATATTTTTATCAATACAAATGATTCTTCCATAGAATAAGTTTAAAGGTTATTATTGGTGTTGTGTAATGTTTGTCATTAAATATTAAACCTATCAGTACAACATGTATTTATTGGTATTGATAAAGGACAATGAATCAAGGTTGAGACAAAAAAATTTGACAAGAAATCAGTAAAATCATAAACTATCTGATAAAAAATGTTAAGTGAGAAACATTTTTGAAATATTGTAAGAATTTATTGGATGATGTGATCAAGAAGAAAGTATATTAGATGTATGTGTTAATTTTTTACTATCTGAGATGAAATTATTTCAAATATTTCTAAAGAAATAAAAACCAAATCAGATCAGATACTACATTAATGTAATGGATGTTGCATTTATGGTTAATAAAATTGAAAATCCATGAATCATGGATACTATAGTGACCCCGGATTATTATACATGGTTATTATGTCAATTTGGATGAATATTCATTGCATTACAAAAAAACATGACATAGGACTATAATATTTTAGTGTATTTTGAATCTTTGAAAAAAATATTCTATCATTGTGAAAGATTGTCAGTGTTTGCCACAAATATTTTCCCCTTTTGTAGTTATACTTAGAACCATTATTCTTAACATGTGGAGTGGAAACATAAGAAATGAGTGAGCTCAGAAGATCATGAAGAGTAAAACAAGGAGATATATAAGAATAACATGAGCATAAATATATGTGAACAAATCAAGAGCATAATCAATGAAATCATAACATGGGAATATTACATGGAATTATGGAAGACAAAAATTCATATAAAATTATTTCAACAGGAGTCAAGGACTCATTTGCAAGGGCATCTTAGTTGTATGCGTCCACTTCTAATACCATTATGATAGTCATGGTTCACTCCTAGGACCAACTTCATTGTCACAGTTCCCTCCTAAGACCATCTTTGTGGAAAAAGTCATTTACTAAACTAGTTTCACTCCCCATTCCATACATGTCTATCTCATAGGATAAAAATATTTACCCAATACATTAGTGTGGATATATAGGACCCACCCATATCACAATTAAATCATACATACATTTTCCACATGAACATAAAAATTCATATAATAACCCACGAAATGAAATGGGTATCATAAAAATGTCATCATATCATGACCTACGGAAAAGATAAAGGTTTCATTATCATTCATCAAATCATAAATTGCGATAAGAAGCGGGGTTAATAAGCATATAACCCATGAAATAGAAAGACAATTTAGAAACATATAACCCATGAAAGAAAAATATATTTCATAAAAATCATGCCAGTAAAACATAAAACTTTCATAAAATGAATATGAATGGAACCTTATGATAATATCCCTAAAAAAAGAATCAGTAAAACAAACAACTTCCATTTTAGATGGAAAATTATTTTGAAATGTCTTTTTAAAAATTTTCTTGAGGAAAATAACCTTCATTAAAAAATTATTTTAAAAACATAAAAAAATTTGAAAACATTTTTCCATTTAAATAAATTTGAGAAATTGTAAAAGGATCATGAAAACAACTGGAAATACTTTTTCCTTGAAAACTTATAAAAGAATCATCAAAGTTTTTTTTAAAAAATCTTTTTTTGAGAACTTATAGTAAATTCAGGAAAGAATTATAAAACATTTTTCTATGAAAATAGATTTAAAATATATAATTAATTAATAAAAATATTTTGAAAACATTTGAATTTAAAAATAACAATTTGAAAACATATAAAGGAATCTTTGAAAATTATTTAAAACACTTTTCAGACAAAAAAATTTATTGAAATTTTTTTATTTGAAAACAAAATTACATTATTTTTTTAGAATAATAGTAGAAAATATTTGTTGTAAAATAACCTTGTAAACATACAAAGTAAGATTTAATGAAATGACGATCATGCTGGCAGGTATGTCCGTACATGCCTTCCATTCATTTTTTAACTTAAAATTATTGAAAGGTTTGTTGATTGGAAAATGAAAAGAATAATCCTTTTAATTTTTTTTTTAAAATGGTATAACATGGGTAAAAATACATTTTAAAAATCATATGATAATATTTAAACATTTTTTTAAAACATTTTTCGAAAATAAGATTTTCAATGAATATAGATTTGTGATCGAAAGGAGAAGTAACGTCGTATTTTCATTAAAACATTTTCTTAATTATCTAAAGAAAAAAAGAGTTAGAAAAGGGTAAAAATAAATGAAGATATAATAGATAAATATAGTATTAGAAAATTCATGATTTTTCATGATAGATGGATCATAATATTTAATTAATGGAAGTATAACCACAAATAATCTCGATAAATGATGAGATTATAGTAATAAGAAGTCACCACTTTTGTAACATTGAATCATAATACCCATGAAATAATAAAATTATATAACGTTTAAAATATAATTAATGAAATTAGATTCTTGATATAATATGACAATGAGACATATATAAACCCTTAATGAAATATTGGTGAATAACATGACAAGTATCTCAATGAAGGAAAATTGAGACAATGTTACTTTATCGATTTGGTATCTTTTGAGACATAATCCTCATGAAATGAAGATAATAAAATGGATATTTAAATACCCATAAATTTAATTATATTAATAATTGAGTATAATAATAAGTAATTTATACCAAAAAATAATATAATATGATGTGAACATGGCTTGTGTCTTACAGAATATAAGATTTAGATGATAAAACCCATACCTTAAGTATTGAATTTCTTCACACATGTTACGAATGCATGTAGAATATATATAAGTTTATTATAAATAAACCATAGAACTTTATTATTATATATAATACAATATATGATTTGATTATGACTTTACATTACCCATTTGTAAATAATACCATGTCAATGTTATGTTTTAGGTAATATCTGCATTGTTTTTCGTTTATGTTTTGACTTGTTATTCTCGATAATATTACATAGATCATTATTTACATATTTAAAGACTATAAAACATGATATAAGTATCATATATATTAATTATGTTAATATTCATAATTATATATCCATTATATAATTAGGAAATGAAAAACATCATTCATTGAGACTGTAGGTCGTACGTATGCATGAACGATGTTTTTATTTTAGTGTGTTATTGAAAGAAATAAAGTAAATAACCTATATGTATATATATATAAAACATAATTTATGTATAATTATTATTTCATATATAATATATATGTCTACTAAACCTATCATTAATTCATTCCTTGTGAATTGTGAATGAATCACATCGCTTTGGGGAGGCGGTGGTCAACACATCCACAAACGGAGTTATCGTATTTTCACAAAATAGAAAGCATGAAATAAATTTTTATATAATAATACTATACTAATAAATACATAATAAATATAATAAATATAATATAAAAATGTATTTTCCATCATAATTACCAAACATGTGAGTTGGTAAAGTTACAAATGAATAACATCATTTCATGAGGCGATAGTTTGCTTATGCAAGAACAATATCTTTGTTACCTATTAGATGGAAAAATGTGTAATTATTGGTCAAAAACATAAAAATAATAATCTTAGTATATTAGGGATATTGAGGTTGTTATATAAGCATGTAATAATAGTATTTGAGGTGTTGGAGAATGAAAATAAATCGAAGGAGCTTGAGGAGGGATATTACAACTGCTTTGGGAAACTCCTTTTAGTTTAAAACAAAGTGCTTCATTAGATGAATTTTTCTAATGTTTTGGATTATGGGATTATGCTATAGAAGTTTGAAATTTATTTTAGTAGATTTTGGTTGATCTAAAGGCCTTTAGAGGTGTTACTAATTAAGAGGATTGAGTGCCTTTTTATAGTGGAATAGGAGGGACATTCTTATAAATTTTTGAATAGAAAATTCCACCCATGTTTTTCCCATGTAAAGTGGCTCCAATAATGGTATAAATTAGATAAAAATTATTATAGAATCTAAATATTTATAGAAAATATATTTTAGACTTGTTTATAAGTCTTTTTTTCCCATAGGATTAATGTTTTTTTCCTTTGTTAGGATAATTGTTCTCTCAATCACAGTAACTAATTTTTATTAATTTAACTAATAATTTTTTTTAAAAAATATTTTGATCTTATTATAAATTATAATTTTTTTTATTAAAAATATTTATTCTATTTTTCCTAATTACAAATATATAATTGGTAGAAATTAGTTTAAAATTAATCTAGTAGATGGGATGATAATGTAGGTTTTTAAAGTGAAAATGTCAAAAAGATTGAAATGTTTTTATATCAATTTTTTTGGAAATTGGTTTTATTAACAAAAATTTGATTAGGTGATGTATAATATATTTGATAAAATATTAAAACGAACTAAAATATAATTTAACTATATAAATAAATGCAACACCCTAAGATGATTATGTCATAGATTTTTTAATTTATTTGATATCTTGTGTTGTATGCTACACCAAGGTTGGATTTTACTACACGCATCACTAGATTAGCTAGCAGTATATGTATAAGGCCCCAACCTTAAACCTTACTTAATATTGAATTAAAAGAATAATTCACGTTGAGGATCTTTTCAGGTTTAGAGTTTTAGAGAATTAGAACAGAACTATTACATCTCCAAAGATTACAAAGTAGTCACTTATACTAAGTTTCCATAAAAAAAACTCTTAAAAGAAACATGTCTAGTTCCGTGTTTTATATAGCATGAAATTCCCTTGATCCCATCCTTGACCTTATTCCACATTAAGTCCTGTGAAAAAATTTCAAAAAAACTTGGGGTGAGCATAAAAATCTCAGTAAGGGATACACAAAGAATGAAAACTGTTAGTTTTTCAAAATCAAGTAAACCATGTATACTCTATCAAAGTAATACCTTCACCTTCATGAAGTTATAAAAAACTCTTCACTGAATAAAGTATCATTACTTACCTTTTTGTAACCAAAGGATTACCATAAAATCCATAAAAATAACACATAACATTTATAATGGCAACTTGGGACATAAACATACTTAAGTGGAATAACCATACGGTCGACTTCCACACATATCACTTAATGGAATAGCCATACGAACAATTTCCATACATACTTAATGGAATAGCCATACGACCAACTTCCATACCCAATGCATTGGAGGTTATAACGTAACCACCCGTCCTGGTATTCACGGCACCACCCGTCATATGGTTTATAACGTAACCACCCGTTAAAATGTCCAAGTACCAGTATAAAATCATAAAACATAAAACCAATATAAAGGAATGATAACATTTCCACATTTCAATCACAATATATCATAAATATATTGACATAATATAATCCTTTTTCAAAACCATTTTCAATACCAAAATACATAAAAGAGTATATGGTATTTATTTTATTCTAAAAACATTACGGCTTGTTGAGAAAGCCAAAGACCAAATAATACTCGCGACGGCGGAAAAGGTCGTTGTCGCCGCGTACGTTAAAAGAAACATTCCTTTTTGTCGTTTTGTAAAACGCTTCGTATAAAAAGATTCCTTTTGTATAAGAGTAAAAGTCAAAGGGGTTCATACACCGTATAAAAGAAAGTTGTTTATAAAACGAAATATGCCTCAATGAAAGGAGATTGATACGAAGTCCCTTACCTCGGGTCCGACTTGACTCGATCGTTCTTTAACGTCCTGAATAATAAACTTGAGTTAATTTATACTTGATTAAGAACCTTTTTAAAGTTCATTATTCCTTTTATATCACTTATTGCCATTTTATAAACATTATGTAACCATTTAAGTTAATAATGTTTGTTTTCTCAATATTTGGTTCTTAAGTCGAAAGTGGACTTCTTACAATTACATGTTGTTCGTGTGGTCAAAAGTTCTTTATATACAGAATGAAATTCCTGATTTGGATATCATATATATCATATATATCCAGCATATACATGTATTTATAATATTACATAATCATTTAGAGGTAAGAAATGAAATGCACCGTTCATGGAGACGGTAAGCCGTACGTACGCATGAACGCTACTTTCATTTCTTTGTCATATTAATGGAATTAAAACTAAATGAGAGGTATGTATATTTTAATTCCAGAATTATATTCATCATTTAGATATATCATTAATTATATATATCCATTATATACATGTACTTTTAATAGTACATTACATTTGGGGATAAGAAATGAAATGCACCGTTCATGGAGACGGTAAGCCGTACGTACGCATGAACGCTACTTTAATTTCTATCTCACACTTTAATGAAAAGAAATAATAATGATATAGAGGTATATTATAATTCCAGTATAACATCATATATAATAACTTTAAATCCATCCTTTACACGTCCCACATATGGCATTAACGAATCACATCACTTTGAGGGGGCGGTTGTCCGCACTTCCTTAAATGAAGATATCGTGTTTACCCATAATGGAAACCATAAAGGTATGCCCAGAATGAAAAATACATAAGCTTAAAGAAAAAATAAACATATTATATATCATATATAAAAATAGTGACATCATATTGGCCACCTTTGAAGGTGTTAAATGAGTATTGAACAATCATCGTTTCGGGAGGCAGAATTTCGCCATCCACGGAAACCGTATGTTCTTTAACCATTTGATATAGTTGTGTGAGAGTGTAGCTCAAATAAATCTTATAACAACATCCTAGTATATTGAAGATACTGGCGTTGTTACAAAATAAGTAAATAAAAAGAGTTTAGAGGGTTGGAGAAGCAAAATAAAACAAATAAACAAGAGAGAATGAATTACCTTTAAAAGTGTAACTCCTTTTGATTTGAGCCTAAAGGCTTCCTTTGAAAGGATTATTCCCAAAGTGAATCCTCTAGGATTAGGAGAGGGATGTGGAGAGAGTAAATGGGCAGGGGTTGGCCGAGCCAAAGGCTTGAGGAGTGTGTGAAATGAGGTAGAGGTGGGGGCCTTTTATAAGAGGAGAGGAGGGGCACTTTTGGAAAGTAAAGGGATATTACTTTATTTGAAAATGTGTTTCGGTTTTAAAAGGTCCCACATTGATAGAATTCGTGGATAAGGTGATAAGGTTTCTAAATACACCCATCCAATAAGTTTTGGACATGTGTAGTTCATAGATTTTACATTATCTTTCCATTTTATTTAAATTGTTAAATAATGAGGTCATCGCTACATCATTATTATGTCATAAATAATTTAATTTATTTAATGTCTAAAAATTATAAAAAAAATACTATGATGTAGGAAATCTTTTTATATTTCCAATGACTATTTATAATCAAAAATATGATCTTTATAACCCCATGTAAAAATTGTTTTCGTAAAACATATTATGTTTGTGCCATTTTTACTTTTACATTAAATAAAAAGTTATTTATGTCATTTCCCAACCAAAGTGTCTCCATGGGGTCCCCAAGTTGACCCATGACTTGTATTGGTCGGCCATGACACAAACAATGAGGGTAGGACATGTGTCAATCTCATCTTTTTTTATTAAAGAATTATTTTTACCTTAAACTACACTAATTACCACTAATCGCGATTAAGAACTTAATAAGTTACTATTCACCAAAAAATTATTATAATCTCATTGAACCACATTTTACTTATTAATGACAACCATGTATGTCGGATTTTTGAAATTCAAAACACAATGATGGCAAAATTTCATTTAAACGGAAAAATCAGTCTTTATAAGTACCACTTAGTGGTTTCACTATTCATCAAAAATTGAAGTTTTTCATAAAATTACCAAAAATTTACCCGAAGCTATATTTGATATTACGAATTCAAAAATGAAGTCTATTTTACAAAATTCAAAACATATAAGTCACATTAATTAATTTAATAATTAATTCCCGCTGTTAGAGAAAATAGCGTGTTTTTATGAAACAATAAGTATCAAAAGATTGACACTAGTTTAAGTCCGATTTCAAAGTGAAATTAATTCCAACGACCACTATTGGATTTAATGGTAAAAATATTTTCTAATTTCACTTTAAAACCAATTCAAAAGATAATCTAGTCATATAAATAAATTAGATTAAAAAGAGGTTTTGAATTAAAATACAACATTTTACACTATTCATTAAAAAAATGAATTTTATCAGAAAGGTACCAAAAATTTACACAAAGTAAATTTTGATGTCCCGATTCTAAAGAAGAGTTATATTTGGTCCAATATAATTTATAAGATCGACCAAAACTATATTTAATGACGGTTCTCCGTCAAAAGGTGATAAGTGGACCTTTCGTGAAAATTAGGATATAAATGCCTAAAATTGAACTCTTTCCGTATTTTAAGCCTTTATCTTTTATTAGGTAAATGTAAAAACATTTAAAAACATATATAATCATATTTTAGTTATTTCTATCCATTCCTGTTAGTACAACGGCTACTCGTTAACTAACATTTAAAATAATATTATTTTATTACTTGTGTGCAACATAAGTTTTCAAAGAAACTCATCGTTGCGTACCGAGTACTCTATCGAACGTAGAAACCACTTTTAATTAAAATTAATAATTAATCCGTAAATATTAATAAATATGAAAATTCTTTATTATTTATTTACCTGGGATGTTACATCCTTCCCCCCTTTTGGGAATTGCGTCCTCCCAATTTTATTCACTTATCAAAATAAGTGGGGGTATTTATCTCTCATAGCATTTTCAGATTCCCACGTTGCCTCTTCAATCACATGGTTTTTCCACAAAACCTTTACCTGATGAATCACCTTATTCCGTAACACCAGCTCCCTGTGGTCAAGAATCTGGACCGGTTGTTCCTCATAAGATAGGTTCTCTTCCAGCTGAACTACCTCTGGACTCAAAACATTAGATGGATCTAGCATATACTTTCTCAACATTGAAACATGAAAAACATTGTGTACCTGAGATAAACTCAGAGGTAAAGCCACCCGGTATGCCACTGATCCAACTATCTCCAGAATTTCATATGGTTCAATAAACCTTGGACTCAACTTTCCTTTCTTACCAAATCTCATCACACTTTTCCTAGGAGAAACCTTGAGAAAAACATGATCACCTACCTCGAAAGATAGATCCTTCCTCCGGTTATCCGCATAACTCTTCTGCCTGCTCTGAGCTGTTCTCATGTGCTTCTGAATCAACTGAACTTTTTCTGCCATCTCTTCTACCAATTCTAGTCCCATCAACTTCCTTTCACCCACTTCATCCCAAAATTCTGGAGTTTGACACCGCTTCCCATATAATGCCTCAAATGGTGCCATCTGTATACTGTAATGAAAACTGTTATTATAAGAAAACTCAACCAAAGATAGATGTTGGTCCCAACTTCCCTGATAATCCATCGAACAAGCTCGTAGCATATCCTCCAATGTCTGAATTGTTCGTTCTGACTGCCCATCTGATTGAGGATGAAAAGCTGTACTAAAATTTAATTCTGTACCCACCGACTTATGAAGGCCTTTCCAAAAGTTAGATGTGAACCTGGGATCATGATCAGATACAATGGAGAGAGGAACTCCATGTAACCTGACTATCTCTTTAAGATACAAACGGGAAAGTTGATCTAGAGAGAAAGTATCTCGTATAGAAAGGAAATGAGCAGATTTGGTCAAGCGATCAACAATAACCCAGATTGCATTATTACCTCGAGATGTCCTCGGTAATCCCACAACAAAGTCCATGGATATGTTTTCCCATTTCCACTCTGGCACTGGTAAAGGCTGAAGCATCCCTTTCGGTAACTGCCGCTCTGCTTTAACCTGTTGACATGTCAAACACTTCACAGTAAAATCAGCAATATCTCTTTTCATTCCATCCCACCAGTAATACTCCCGCAGATCTCTATATATCTTAGTACTTCCAGGATGAACTAAAAACGGGGAACTATGAGCCTCACATAACAACTCATTCTTCAACTATGAATCACAAGGCACACATAACCTCTTCCCAAACCCCAAAACACAAACACAAACTTATCCAATAACTCATGGAAAACTTTATTCATAAGGTCCATGAATACAACAGGTGCATTGGTTAACCCAAAAGGCATAACTACAAATTCATAATGGCCATATCTAGTATGGAATGCAGTCTTCGGAACGTCTGCTTCTTTTACTTTCAACTGATGGTACCCCGACCTCAAGTCAATCTTCGAAAAATACTGAGCTCCCTGGAGCTGATACCACTTCATTCGATGGCCCAACATCTACTGAAGTTGTTGCAAAGGATTTCACCACCCCTTTCTGCTTGTAGTCTGGCTTCATTCCCCCAGTTGAGTTCTTCGTTGGACACCCGTTTGCATAATGACCCATTTCATTACACTTAAAACATCTTACCATTGGCTTTTCATTTCCTGCTTGATCTTCTTCCTTACAGTTACGAGCAATATGACCAGACTTACCACACCGAAAGCACTTAACAGACTTGGATAAACATTCTCCAGGATGCATTTTACCACACTTCTCACAGGATGGATATTTGGTTTTCTTACCTCCTTTCTTCTTTGATGAATTCTTCCCCTTTTCCTGCCAACTAGACCTCTTATTCTGTTGTTTGTCATAGAACACCTGATCATCGGAAAACTCCATTTCCACATTCTCCGCACATCGAACAAGTTTTTCATAACTTTTGAACTCACGAGAAGCTAAATCCCTTCTATACTTTGGCTTTAACCCTGAGTAAAAACGGTTTATTTTACTATCAAGATCTCGTATGAAGTTTGGAGCATACCTTGCCAATCGAGTGAACTTTTCTTCATAAGCAGCCACTGAATCTTCCTCTTGCCTCAATTATAGGAACTGTTTTTCCATCCTAAGACGAACCACCTTAGGAAAATATTTCTCAAGAAACATTCATTTGAATTCGTCCCAGTGAAGATCCTAAATCTCATCACTATCCCTTATATTTTTCACCATCGACCACCACTGATCAGCTTCACCTTCAAAACGGTAAACAGCAAGACTAACCTTTTGATGTTCTGAACACCCCATGACATCAAAAATCTTCTCCATTGCTTTAATCCACCCTTCAGCTTGCACAGGGTCAGATGATCCTCTGAATGATGGGGGATGTTGCCTCATGAAATGTTCCACCACTAACATGTTCCTCTGCGGTTGATCTGGCTGATCTCGTGCATGGATACCACCACCATTTATAGCCTGAGTCAACTGTGCCATCACTGCAACAAACTGTTCAGTTCCGATTCCGACCATCTCAGGTTGCTGATTTGGAAGGTTATCTTCCTCCTGATGTCGTCCCAACATAGCTGCTTTGTTTCCTCTACGGAAAACCATTCTGAACATAGAAATATCTTAGTCGAAGCAACATGGTAATACATAAATGCTATATCATTTCAATCATATTATAATTTAACACTTTTCTAACTCCTAAAGTTGTCTAAACCGACCTCTGATACCAACTATAGGGACCCAGCCTTAAACCTTACTTAATATTGAATTAAAAGAATAATTCACGTTGAGGATCTTTTCAGGTTTAGAGTTTTAGAGAATTATAACATAACTATTACATCTCAAAAGATTACAAAGTAGTCACTTATACTAAGTTTCCATAAAAAAAACTCTTAAAAGAAACATGTCTAGTTCCATGTTTTATATAGCATGAAATTCCCTTGATCCCATCCTTGAACTTATTCCACATTAAGTCCTGTGAAAAACATTTCAAAAAAACTTGGGGTGAGCATAAAAAGCTCAGTAAGGGATACACAAAGAATGAAAACTGTTAGTTTTTCAAAATCAAGTAAACCATGTATACTCTATCAAAGTAATACCTTCACCTTCATGAAGTTGTAAAAAACTCTTCACTGAATAAAGTATCATTACTTTCCTTTTTGTAACCAAAGGATTACCATAAAATCCATAAAAAGAACACATAACATTTATAATGGTAACTTGGGACATAAACATACTTAAGTGGAATAACCATACGGTCGACTTCCACACATATCACTTAATGGAATAGCCATACGACCAATTTCCATACATACTTAATGGAATAGCCATACGACCAACTTCCACACCCAATGCATTGGAGGTTATAACGTAACCACCCATCCTGGTATTCACGGCACCACCCGTCATATGGTTTATAACGTAACCACCCGTTAAAATGTCCAAGTACCAGTATAAAATCATAAAACATAAAACCAATATAAAGGAATGATAACATTTCCACATTTCAATCACAATATATCATAAATATATTGATATAATAGAATCCTTTTTCAAAACCATTTTCAATACCAAAATACATAAAAGAGTATATGGTATTTATTTTATTCTAAAAACATTACGGCTTGTTGAGAAAGCCAAAGACCAAATAATACTCGCGACGGCGGAAAAGGTCGTTGTCACCGCGTACGTTAAAAGAAACATTCCTTTTTGTCGTTTTGTAAAACGCTTCGTATAAAAAGATTCCTTTTGTATAAGAGTAAAAGTCAAAGGGGTTTATACACCTTATAAAAGAAATTTGTTTATAAAACGAAATATGCCTCAATGAAAGGAGATTGAGACGAAGTCCCTTACCTCGGGTCCGACATGACTCGATCGTTCCTTAACGTCCTGAATAATAAACTTGAGTTAATTTATACTTGATTAAGAACCTTTTTAAAGTTGATTATTCCTTTTATATCACTTATTGCCATTTTATAAACATTATGTAACCATTTAAGTTAATAATGTTTGTTTTCTCAATATTTGGTTCTTAAGTCGAAAGTGGACTTCTTACAGTTACATATTGTTCGTGTGGTCAAAAGTTCTTTATATCCAGAATGAAATTCCTGATTTGGATATCATATATATCATATATATCCAGCATATACATGTATTTATAATATTACATAATCATTTAGAGGTAAGAAATGAAATGCACCGTTCATGGAGACGGTAAGCCGTACGTACGCATGAACGCTACTTTCATTTCTTTGTCATATTAATGGAATTAAAACTAAATGAGAGGTATGTATATTTTAATTCCAGAATTATATTCATCATTTAGATATATCATTAATTATATGTATCCATTATATACATGTACTTTTAATAGTACATTACATTTGGGGATAAGAAATGAAATGCACCGTTCATGGAGACGGTAAGCCGTACGTACGCATGAACACTACTTTCATTTCTATCTCACACTTTAATGGAAATAAATAATAATGTTATAGAGGTATATTATAATTCCAGTATAAGATCATATATAATTACTTTAAATCCATCCTTTACACGTCCCACATATGGCATTAACGAATCACATCACTTCGAGGGGGCGGTAGTCCGCACTTCCTTAAATGAAGATATCGTGTTTACCCATAATGGAAACCATAAAGGTATGCCAAAAATGAAAAATACAGAAGATTAAAGAAAAAATAAACATATTATATATCATATATAAAAATAGTGACATCATAATGGCCACCTTTGAAGGTGTTAAATGAGTATTGAACAATCATCGTTTCGGGAGGCAGAATTTCGCCATCCACGGAAACCATATGTTCTTTAACCATTTGATGTAGTTGTGTGAGGGTGTAGCTCAAATAAATCTTATAACAACATCCTAGTATATTGAAGATACTGGTGTTGTTACAAAATAAGTAAATAAAAAGAGTTTAGAGGGTTGGAGAAGCAAAATAAAACAAATGAACAAGAGAGAATGAATTACCTTTAAAAGTGTAACTCCTTTTGATTTGAGCCTAAAGGCTTCCTTTGAAAGGATTCTGCCCAAAGTGAATCCTCTAAGATGAGGAGAGGGATGTGGAGAGAGTAAATGGGCAGGTGTTGGCCGAGCAAAAGTCTTTAGGAGTGTGTGAAATGAGGTAGAGGTGGGGGCCTTTTATAAGAGGAGAGGAGGGGCACTTTTGGAAAGTAAAGGAATATTACTTTATTTGAAAATGTGTTTCGGTTTTAAAAGGTCCCACATTGATAGAATTCGTGGCTAAGGTGATAAGGTTTCGAAATCCACCCATCCAATAAGTTTTGGACATGTGTAGTTCATAGATTTTACCTTATCTTTCCATTTTATTTAAATCGTTAAATAATGAGGTCATCACTGCATCATTATTATGTCATAAATAATTTAATTTATTTAATGTCTAAAAATTATAAAAAAATTCTATGATGTAGGAAATATTTTTAGCTTTCCAATGACTATTTATAATCAAAAATCTGATCTTTATAACCCCATATAAAAATTGTTTTCGTAAAACATATTATGTTTGTGTCATTTTTACTTTTACATTAAATAAAAAGTTATTTATGTCATTTCCCAACCAAAGTGTCTCCATGGGGTCCCCAAGTTGACCCATGGCTTGTCTTGGTCGGCCATGACACAACCAATGAGGGTAGGACATGTTTCAAGCTCATCTTATTTTATTAAAGCGTTATTTTTACCTTAAACTACACTAATTACCACTAATCGTGATTAAGAACTTAATAAGTTACTATTCACCAAAAAATTATTATAATCTCATTGAACCACATTTTACTTCTTAATGACAACCATGTATGTCGGATTTTTGAAATTCAAAACACAATGATGGCAAAATTTCATTTAAACGGAAAAATCAGTCTTTATAAGTACCACTTTGTGGTTTCACTATTCATCAAAATTGAAATCTTTCAGAAAATTACCAAAAATTCACCCTAAGCTATATTTGATATTAGGAATTAAAAAATGAAGTCTATTTTAAAAAATTCAAAACATATAAGTCACATTAATTAATTTAATAATTAATTCCCGCTGTTAGAGAAAATAGCGTGTTTTTATGAAACAATAAGTATCAAAAGATTGACACTAGTTTAAGTCCGATTTCAAAGTGAAATTAATTCCAACGACCACTATTGGATTTAATGCTAAAAATATTTTCTAATTTCACTTTAAAACCAATTCAAAAGATAATCTAGTCATATAAATAAATTAGATTAAAAAGAGGTTTTGAATTAAAATACAACATTTTACACTATTCATTAAAAAAATGAACTTTATCAGAAAGGTACCAAAAATTTACACAAAGTAAATTTTGATGTCCCGATTCTAAAGAAGAGTTATATTTGGTCCAATAGAATTTATAAGATCGAACAAAACTATATTTAATGACAGTTCTCCGTCAAAAGGTGATAAGTGGACATTTCGTGAAAATTTGGATATAAATGCCTAAAATTGAACTCTTTTCGTATTTTAAGCCTTTATCTTTTATTGGGTAAATGTAAAAACATTTAAAAACATATATAATCATATTTTAGTTATTTCTATCCATTCCTGTTAGTACAACGGCTACTCGTTAAATAACATTTAAAATAATATTATTTTATTACTTGTGTGCAACGTAAGTTTTCAAAGAAACTCATCGTTGCGTACCGAGTACTCTATCGAACGTAGAAACCAATTTTAATTAAAATTAATAATTAATTCGTAAATATTAATAAATATGAAAATTATTTATTATTTATTTACCTGGGATGTTACAATATGCAACACTATTCTTGACTTGTGTTACAAAGAATTTCTAGTTATTTTTACAGAACTCATTTCATGCAAGACTGAGTTTAAATCAAGTTTATGAAATAATAAAATATAAAATAACTCTTGATGGATTTTATTAATCAAATATTTATTTAATACATTTGTTATAATGTTTAAAATTCATCATATATGTTTTATATACATGATATAATGACAACATCATTTTTTTGGATAAAAGATAAATTTTTGAAAGAATGCAGTTTTTCCACCTTTTGATGATGCACCAATTTTAAATCTAGTTATTGATTTTTTTTAATATTGTATTTGAAAAAATGAAATTATTATTTATAATTGGAACATTAAAATTTATATTGTATAATTTTTTTTTTATTTTTCTGATAACATTCATATTTTAATGAATAGTAAAAAATACTACATTTCAATTGAGAATTGTTTTTATCTAATTTCTTTATATTGTTATACTATCATTTTAATTAGTTTTAAAGTATAATTAGATTATATTTTTATCATTTAATCAAATTTTGGTCCTGTTAAGTAATTTGACAATGAAATTTGACCTATTCACATGTCAATCTTTTGAGGGTTTTTACTTTTTTGTAAAACCCGTATTCCTGTTCCCTCAACGGGATTAATTTTAATTTAATTATTGAAACGTCTGTATTTTAAATTTTGTAAAATTAATTCCATATTTGGAATCATTAGGTCCAAATTATGTTAATTGGTCACTTTTATTTTTTTTGGATATTATGAGTAGTAAATATATTAATTTTTTTTAACACGATTAAAGGTAAATCATGTAATTTAGGTTACAAATTAATATGATAAGGACAAAAAAATTTCCCTAAAACCTTAAAAAATCCTATTTTATTGGAATTTATCACCTAAGGATCTGAATTGACTCATTTAATACACTTTGTTCATTGGAAATTAAATAAATAATATTAAAATAAAAGAAAGTGACATGAAAGTGACCAAATGTCACCCTATTATTTCTTATAAGAATAATAATTTTAATATAGAGAAAAATTTTATACAAATTCAACAATAAATAGTCTCCATAAATATAATGAAATTATATATATCATGGTAATTTATTTATATTATTTAGAGATTAAATAATTTCCTTAAAATCTTATACAATGATGATGTAGAAATTATTTAATTGATGAAAAATCAATAAAATAATTTTAATTATAAATATTACAACCATTAAAAGAGAAAAAAACTTGAAAAAATATTATTTATAGAGTATATATCGACCATAATCATCCAAGTGTCGAGTTATTGACTATTTGAAGCCATATGGAAACGATTATGAAAATTCTAATATTTTATTTAATGTGATGTTAAAGTTGTCACATTCATGTTTCAATAAATATAACACTTTTAATGTTTAATTTTACAGAATATATATTCAACTATAAGTATTCTTATAAAATCTATAGGATTTATCTTCATCATATTATTATTTTTTAAATATTACCCAATAAATAAGTATATTAAATAATTACACAAAACTGATGTAGTAATTATTTTAATAATTTAAATATAAAATTAATGTTATTAAAAATACTACAAAAATATAATTCGGGATAATTAATATATCCAAAAAAATTATAGGTGACCCTTAACCCTTATATATTTAATAAAAAATTTTGTTCAATGTTAGTATCGTATCTTGATATTTTTGAAAAACCATTAAATGAATTGTGTCAAAAGTGACACTATTCATATTTTTTCAAAATAATGTTTTATTAAAATATTTAAAAATCATAAAATATATTGAAAATATAAAATAATTATGTTTTACTCTATAATGTTTTATATTTTTCATTTATTTCTTGATTGAAATCAAATAAGTAAAAAGTATGTTATTTTAATATTGAATAATTTGTTACCATAGTTAAAATTAAAAGAGAATAATTAAGTGTAAAACGAAATGTTAAAGTTTAAAATGAAATAATAACATATATAAAAATTATTGGTTTGTGATATTAAAACCTTATATCATATAATATTCTAAATAATGATATTTTGGATGTTTTTGGATATATTTTGAGTTTATTATAAATTAATATTTTTGAAGTTTCCAAAAGTGACCCTCACCTCAATTATAAAAGGGTGCCTCCTCCCTCATCTCATCACATCAACTTGAGCCTTAAATATCAGCCATACCCTACCCATTTCCCTTATTATATTCCTTAGTAACATTCTAGAGGTTATGGTATTATCAAAATACCATTTATAGTGCTTTATGAGGTGATGTAGAGGTATCTTGTCGAAGAAGAGGTAATCTCCTCTACAGAATCATTCAAACTTATTTCTTATTTTACTTTATCTTCATGAGTTGTTTCCATTATGAAGTTATAATTACAATATCAATTTTATAATGAGACATTATTATGAATATGGAACAACTATATTCCACCTTCTATCTGTCCTAGGAAAAAAATCATCATGTGTGCGTATGTACGACTTACTGTGTCCACACCGTTGTGTAATATGTTTTTCACAACCATATTACTTGGATGGGTATAATGATGAAAAAAATAAATATATATGATTATTATAACATGATATGGATTTTGGAACAAAATATATACCATCCACTTCCATACCATTTCACAATTAATGGAACGATATCATTGTTCAGGCGTATATATGGCCTACCGTCTCCACAATGAAATGCGATTAATTCTACATGATATTCATAAAATAATTATCATATAAATGTATAAAATGATTAAATATGATATATATTATATTAATATTATAATGGATATGATATAACTATAATATTATAATAGGGGAAAGAACTTATCTAACAAAACATGCGTAAGAAAATGAAGTAGTTAATTCCCGATGGATGAGTAATAATGTCATTAAAAAATGGGTAATAATATAATCACTTACGATATTATAAAAAAATGAATATGATCCTGGAATAATTCAATGAAATTATTTAAACCATTATATAGGAGGTTTTGACACATATGAAGGAACCCAGATCTAAGGTAAGGGAAAATTTTGTAATCTCATTATTATATGAGATTGTTTATACATAAGTATTTACTAGGGTATATTTATCATCCATGTACAGGTTTTATACATATGTATTATAAAATATTCTAAATATTATTATACTAATTTTTTAAGTCAATTTTACTAATTAGTAAATTTTTATAAAATTTTATGAAAGGAATATCTTGTCATTTTTGATATGAGGTACTTTTTTTCTTTCAAAAAAAATGAGAAGAATTTTTTTATTTTAATCTATAAAGAATGAATGTATTTTTAAACATTCATAATTCCTTATTTTCATAAATCTTCCTTGAAAAATTTTCATGTTTTTATTCAAATAAATTTGTTTGTTTTAAAATTCTGTGGCATTTGGAGAAAATAATATTTTTTAAAGAAGAAAGGATAATTTACTCAAGAATTAATTTCAAGTGTTTTATAAAAATTAATTTCCATATACAATGTGATTCTTTAATTGGGTTAAGTTCATGTCCCTATTATTTCTATGGTTTTATTATGTTTATTATAGAATGATATTTATTAAATACATTGGTTTTATATGGATTATGTTATGATAAAATGATGTTTAAGAATCCCATTTTATTTCTTGGGTTATGCTCTGATGAATGTTTTATGTTTTTGTGGCATACATAAGAATTATTTAATTATGAGATGGGTGGGACATATATCTACTTCCAATGAATTAGGTAAATATTTATATCTTATGAGATAGAAATAACTAGAACGGAATGCAAATATGGTTCACTAATACAGGTCTGGAATAACAAGTAAATTTGGTTCAGTAATATAGGACTAAAAAGAAGAGTAAATCGGGTTCAGTATAAGACTTTGTAAACTATGTTGTTCTTGGTAATGAGCCTTCTATAATATGGAAATAATATTCTATCCATATGTGTTATATTCAATTCCATGTATTTTTCCAATTCTATTTTATCGTGGTTCATGTACCTTTATGATTTATGCCTTATAAACTACCAATATTTATTTGATAACTCAATATTTTTTATACTTATTATACATGATATAATTTTCAACATTTATGTTCATGTTTTTATATTATTATGTTTATGTTTTGTTTATTATTTTCTATTTTACCCTTACTAATCATTTGAACTCACCCTTTTAATATGTTTTCATTTCCCCAGGATATAAAGAAAAATCATTGGTAGGAAAACTAAAGGGTAAGATCATTAGGGGATATTTTTAGGATATTTAACCAAATTAGAAGAATGTTTTCCATGTTTCCAAAGGCAAAAAACTAATACGGTCTTTTGGAATATTTTTATTTAATGTATTAAATATTCTTCAAAATTAAGGTAATTTCTATGTATGTCAAGCGTGGTTCTTTACAGTTGGTATTAGAGCGAAGGTTTAGTTAACCATTGGAAACTTGGGTGCGAAATATTTAGCAAGATCCCTAGAGTTATTTATAAGGATATGTCTAGGGATGTCCTTAAGGATATACCTAACTATAGGTTATAATCATAGAATTTTGGTGACAACCACAAATTACCTTGGATTAAACCTATGGTGTCATAGATTTAAGTATTATAAGTAATTTACCTTGTTTATGTGATTTTCATCTATGATAATTGTGTCTCACACATTGCTTTCCAGTCTTAGTCAATGGAAGAAACTAGAAAAAATGGTTAACATTTAATGTTTCAGATGTGTAAATTATTGTTATTATGAAAATATATTTATTAAGTTGAAATCTCATTAAGAGAATCACGGAGGTTTCACAAGTACTGGTTATACTATTTAAGATAATGATATTTTAAATGACATGTGAAAGTTATGATATGTTCAATCATTATTATTTAATTTAAACCTAATAATCATGGTTTGATTAAGGTTGAGGAAATTTAATACATGATTCATATTTTAGGAAAGACTAAGATGATGGATCCTGAGTAATGTTTAAAGAATAATATTGGATGATTGAGGTGTTTATGTTTCGTAATGTAATGATTATGTTATAGGAATCATGAAATATATATGTGTTTTCGATATAAGTTTTTCATCAATTATTTGAAAAGATATGTTTAATAGTTATAAGGAATTAGAAAAGTGATTTAAGGGTATGGTGATATATTTTTAGAACACATGATTAAGGGAAATATATCCCTTAAATTTTCCCTTAAGTTAATATAATGATGTTTGGATAAAGATATGTTGGATTTGAATAAGTAGAATTGGACGATACTAGATTCTTGGGAAGTAATAATGGATTTTTTTTTCAAAGTGGGTTATGCTATCATGGATGAAGTATACCACTTTTTATGACTTAAGGAATATATCCATTAAGTTTTCAAATAAGGAAACATGCATGTTTTCAATAAGGATATATGGTAATTTTGGTTATTACCATGAATCAAGAGAATGCACGATGAAGGTGTTCAAATGTTTGGAATGTGAACAATAAGAGATATGTTATGATATATGGGGAATAAATGGTATGTCAGGTTATTGTACCAATTTTCAAAGTTTTTATTTTCAACTTTTATAAGGATTATATGGTTATAAATTTGTGGATAGTATAAGTTAAACTCTAGATGAAGTTTGTTAGATTATAGTATTATCTCGCTATAGGTGGACTTACGCATATTTGATTACTTTTGCTAACTTTTATTGTGATAAAGAAATATGGAATGACCTATAATTATATTAATGGATAACATGATCTTCTTAAAGTATAGGTTTTAAAAATTCAACTTCATTTCTTTGAATAAATGATAAAGTGGAAAATTGTGCAAGGAATGACCAACAGTGATATTGTATTGAAATCAAGTAAGTGTACATTCTCATGAAAATTATTCAACATTAAGAAAAATGAACCGTGATGTAAAATGGTGTCTTATTATAATCATTTTTGATGATATTAATGACCTATTTAATTCTTATTTTGTTTATGGTTCTTTATTGTTAACTTTCAATGGATCACCAACTTTCATGTGATAAGTGACCTTTATGAATATTTATTCTTTTCATCCATGACCAATCTTCACCTATGTTATCCTACATAGAGAACTAGTAATGATTTAATTTGGGTAACAGTTATTTACAATATATTAATTTTTAAAAGGATGTTTGAGTAGTTTTTTAAGATGTGGGTTTCTATCCTTTTATAACCCCGCTGAATTTCGAGGGAGAAATTCATTTTAAGGAGGTAGAACGTAGCACCCCGAGATTTTTATGAGATATTTTTTTTAATTTATTTGATTTATTATGTTGTATGATACACTAAGGTTGGATTTTTCTATACAAAACACTAGATTATCTTGAGATATGCTCAACAATATTCTTGGCTTGTGTTACATAAAATTTGTAGTTATGTTGATAGAACTCATTGCACGCAAGACTGAGTTTAAATCAAGATTATAAAATAATAAAATCACTCTTGATAGATTTTATTAATGAAATATATTAGTAATAAATTAAATAAATTTTTTAAAATTCATTTTATATTTTTTATAGACATGATATAAGAACAAATAAGTTTTTCGGATAAAAGATATATTTTTCAAAAACTACAGTTTTGGCGCCTTTTGATGACAGATCCATTTTAAATTTTGTTTTTGAAACTTTTTTTATATTATAATTTATAAAATAAAATTATTATTTAGAAGCTGGACATAAAAATTTACTTTGGACATTTTTTTTTATTTTTCTGATAACTCTCATATTTTAATGAATAGTGAAAAATACTACATTTTAATTCAAAACTGCTTTTTAATCTAACTTATTTATTTTGTTAGATAATAATTTCATTTTTTTTAAATTATAATTAGATTAATGTTTTATCATTTAATACAATTTTGGTAATTGGAATTAATTTCACATTGAAATTTGTTATAAACACATGTCAATGTATTGATCGTTTTTACTTTTTTTAAAAACCTGTTTTCTCGTTCCCTCATCGAGATTAATTTTAATTTAATTACTGAAACTTCTAGGATTCAAATTTTGAAAAATTAATTACTTATTTCGATTAAATGGGTCCAAATTATGTTAACATGTTTCTTTTACTTTTTTTGATATTATGAATAGTAACTATTGTAATTTTTCTTTAAAATGGTTAATGGTAAATCAGGTAATTTAGGTAACAAATTAATATGATAAGGACAATAAAATTACCCTAACACCTGCAAAAATCTTATTGGATGAGTATAAATAGACAATTAACACCTAAGGACTTGAATTGAATCAGTTAATGGAATTTATTCCATGAAACAAATATAAATATTATTAAAATAAAACAAAGTGACACGAAAGTGACACAATACCACCCTCATATTTATTATAAGTATAATTATTTTAATATTGAGATAAACATAACAAAACTTATATAATAAATATTCTTTAGAAATAAAATTAAATTATCTAATTAATGGTAATTTATTTATAATTTTTAGAGATTAAATAATTACCTTAAAGGCTTACATAACGATGATGTAGAAATTATATAATTGATGAAAAATCAATAATATAATTATAAATAAAATTATAATAACCATTACTATAACAAAACACTTGACCAAATATTATTTTTATAGTATATCCCAACCATAATAATCCAATGGTTGAGTTATTGACTATTTGGAGCCATATGAAAATGATTATGACACTTATAATATTTTATTTAAAGTGATGTTAAAGTTTCACATTCATGTTTTAATAAATATAACAATTTTAATATTTAATTTTACAATATATAAATTCTATAATAAGTATTAACTTGAAATATATAGGATTTATCTTCATCATAGTATTTTATTTTTAATTTCTACCCAATAAATAAGAATATTAAATAATTACACAAAATTGATGTAGTAATTATTTTATTAATGGAAAAATCAAATTAGTGTTATTAGAAATAATAAATTAAATATAATTTGGGATAATTAATATATCCCAAAAATTTTATTTATTACCTGACCCATTTTAGATATATTAAAATAATTGGTTCTAGGTTAACATCTTATCTTTCTATTTTTAAAAATACATTACTTGAATATTGTCAAAATTGACACTATTGACATTTTGCAAAATAATATCCTATTAAATTATTTAAAAATCCTAAAATATTTAAAAAATATAGAATAATTATTCTTTACCAAAAAATGTTATATATTGTTCATTTATGATCTGATTGACAATAAATAAGTAAAAAGTACGCTATTTTAATATGGAACAATTTGTTACCTTAGTTAAAATTAAAAGAGAGTAATTAAGGGTTAAACAAAATGATAAGGATTAAAATGAACTCAAAACATGTATAAAAATAAATGGTTGATGATATTACAACCTTATATAATATCATGATCTAAATAAAGACATTTTGGAGGCTTTTAGATGCATTTTGAGTTTATTATAAATTAATATTTTTGGAGTTTCCAAAATTGCCCCTCACCTCAATTATAAAAGCGCACCTCCTCCCTCACCTCCAAACTTCAAATTGATACCTCAATATCATAAATCACCTCAAAATTTCACTTATTAACTTCCCTTATTACATTATATAGGTTATGGTCTTCTTAAAAGACAATCTATAGTCGTTTTTGAGGTGATCTTGAGGGAACTCGTCGAAGAAGAGGCGATCTCCTCTACTGATTCTTCCAAACTTTTTTCTTATTCTACTTCATATTCATTATTTAATTCCATTACAATGTATTAAATTCAATATCAATTATATAATTTTATGTTATTATTATTATGGAACAACCATATTCTACCTTCTATCCATCCTATGAAAAAAAATCACCACGTGTGTGTACGTACGATATACTGTCTCCACACCGTGGTGTAATATGTCTCTCACCACCATCATACTTGGATGAGTATAATGATGAAAATAATAACTATATATGATTATTATAAAATGATATTGATTTTGGAACAAAATATATGCCATCCACTTCCATACCATTTCCTAATTAAGAGAATGATATCATCGCTCGTGAATGCGTACGACCTACCGTCTCCGTGATGCGATGCGATTCATTCAACATGATATTCACCAAATAATGATTTCATAAATTTATAGAATGATAAAATATGATATATATTATATTAATATCATTCTGTATATGATATCGAAAATATCTAAATAATACGAACAAGAACTTATCCGATAAAACATGCGTAAGAAAATAAAGTAGTTAATACCTGAGGGATGAGTAATAATGTTATTAACAAACATGTAATAATATGATCACTTATGATATTTTAAAAGGAATGAATATGATTCTGGAATAAGTTAATTAAATTATTTAAATCCTTATTCAGGAAGTTCGAACACGTATAGAGAAACCCTGACATAAGGTAGGAGATAATTTTATAATATCATTATTATCTGAGATTGTTTATACATAAGTATTTACTAGGGTATATTTATCATCCATATCCATGTTTTATAAATATTTATTATGAAATATTATACATATTATTATACCATTTTTAAAGTCAATTTTACCCATTGGTGAATTTTGACGAAATTTTATGAAAGGAATCACTTTTCATTTTCGATAAGAGGTACATTTTTACTTTCTGAAAAAAATTACAAGAAGAATGTTTTATTTTAACTTATATGACATGAAATGATTTTTATTCTTTCATAACACCTTATTTTACTGAAGATTCCTTTATAATATTTCAAGTATATTTTCAAATAAATTATTTTCCTTTTAAAATTACTTGTAATTTTTATAAAATAAATCTTTTTGGAAGAAGAAAGTTTATTTTTCTCAAGAATTAACTTCAAGTGTTTTGTCAAAATTATTTTCCATATAAGATTAAATTCTTTAATAGGGTTATGTTTCCGTCCCTATAATTCCTATGGATTTATTGTGTTAATGATTGAATGTTTTTTATGAAATCCATTTGTTTTATATGGATTATGTTATGTTAGAATGATGTTTAAGAAACCCATTTTATTCCTTGGGTTATTCTATGATGAATGATTTATGTTTTTATTCCACACATAAGAATAATTTCATTATGATATGAGTGAGACCTATATATCCCTCCAATGAATTGGGTAACAATTTATATATCATGATATAGACATGAATGAAATGAGAAGTAACTCAGGTTCAGTTATACAGGGATGGAACGACAAGTAAATATGGTTCAGTAATATTGGGCTGGAACAAAGAGTGAAATCGATTTAGTATAGGAATTTGTAAACTATTATGGTCTTGGAAATGATCCTTGGATAATATGCAAAATGTTTTTCTATAAATATGTGTTTTCCACAATTATGTGTTTTATGAAAATGATATTTTATCATGGTTCATGTTTCTATATGATTTATGGCTTATGAACTGCAAAGATTAATTTAATGAATCAATATTTTTGATATTTGTTATACGTGATATGATTTTCAAAAGTTATGTTTATATTTTTACATTGTTATGTTTATGTTTAGTTTTATATTTTCCATGTTTACCCTTACTGAGAATTTGAGCTCCAAATTTTCATATGGTTTCTTTTCCTATGGATGTAAATAGAGGTTTTAGGTAGGACAACTAAAGAGGAAGATCTTTATGGGAGATGTTAAACATCTTTCACCAAATTAGAAGTATGTGTTCCATGTTTCAAAAGGCACTAAACTAATGTGGTTTTTGGGAGTCTATTTGATTAATGTACTAAGTATTACACAATATTAATGTAGTGTACATGTACACCAATCTGGGGTCTCTATAATAAATTTGATGAAAAATCAAAATTGGAATAAAAATTCAGTGTTTTTTACTATTCATCAAGAAAATGAAACTTATAAGAAAATTACCAAAAAATACCCCAAATAAAAATTTGACATTCCTATTACAAAAATGATGGTTTTATATAAAATTAAATTATAAAAGTGTAAAAATTAATATTTTTAAATGGGTTCTCCATTAAAATGTGGTAAAATTACCTTTTTGAAAAATTGATCATTTTATTCATAAAGTTGGATTTATTCTTATCTTAGGATGTCAGCACAAAAATACTTGCATGAAAAAAATATACAAAGGACTTAACTTGAAATAAAGGGGATACTTCGCGAATATCATTAGAACCATGGCTGAAACAATGCCCTTAAACACCATGGATGAGGAAAATCCCTTTAGCACTATGGCCAACACAAAGCCGAGGCCTCCTTTGTGCTTGATGCAGAGAAAAGAGACGGTCAAATCTACAGTTATAACGAAATTGATTAATGTCTTCGTGCCGCGGAGGGAAGAAGATGGCCTCTACGATTCCATAGAATTTATAGGAAGCCTTTTCAATCACCATAGAGGGAAGAAAGGAAGCCTGTGCACTACAAAGGGGACGACTGTCGACTTCACAGTTATGACAAAATTGACACAATTTGCCTCCGATGGAAAAGCGCAAGCAACTTCGTAGTGCACCATCAGAGCTTCGCGCCCCATGGACCCTATAAATACCCTACTATGCTCAATCCAAAGGGATCAAAACCCTGACCTTTCTTCTTCCAAGCTCCCAAATCTCAAATCACCCTTTGCTATGTGAACCATTGAAAACATGAATCATCTGAGGTACTTGAGCATTGTGAAATCCATTTTCATATACTCATGTTTACCCCCTCTTCAAGGGGTGATTCCCTTTGTGAGGCCTATGGGTAACCCCCAAGGAAGGATACCCCCTTGGGTACTCAGGAATTCGGGAATCACCCAAGCTTCACGAAGTACCCTAAAAAAAATGTAAACTCTCTGATGAGGCTGAGACGCTATGCTATGAAAAATCCTCTTTTCAGAATCATATCCTCTAAGAGGACTTATGATTTGTGAGCCCCTGACCTCTACAAATACATGAGATCTGAGAAGGTCTATGCTTTGTGATCCCCTGAGCTCTGCAAAGCCATATGCTCTTTCGACCCCTTGAGTTTTTGAAATCCCCTCTCTGCAAGGGCTCTGGCTTTGCAAACCCTTTTCTAGTGTGGCCCTCCAGGCTTGTACAAAGTGATTTTAAGGTCCCTTGGTTGGTGCTTCATGTTGTGTTACTTTGCCTCATACTTCTTATCATAGGAACACTAATGCCTATCACTTCTTCCCATAGCCACACTAACATGATCCCCTCAATGGATCACTCCACAACCCCATCTCCACATGGAATTTCTGATGCCTTCCCTTTACCAAGGGATAAAATTCACTAGTTATGTAAGTCCTAGGGATGGAGATAGAATTCCAAACATCTGAGATGTAGGATGTTAAACTGCAAATCATCATCATCCAAAACACATGATGTTAAACTGTAGCCTCACCCAGTGCAATGTACATGGGGTAATCCACCTCATACATTTTCCACACCCACTCATCTCTAAGGGAGTGAGCTCTTCCTCACATGGAATGACATCCTCCTTTCATGGAACACCGTCTTCCCTTGGGGAAGTGCAACCATCCTAGTGTAATACCCTAGCGTTTCTTGGAAGAGTTATCCTTCTTGATCCTCCTTGACTCTTCCAAATGCAAAGACCAAAGGATATATGGGAACATGTGACTCTCGATACCCCATCGCTCTCCCTTTGGGATTTATTTCCATCGAGCCTCCATCCTGGAGTAAGTCCAAATCTCCATCTCCCTGGGCTGCTAACCACATGTAATCCTCGCTCCATTCCTTATAGATGTACCCTTCATGACATGATCGTTAGGTATTTGTTGCCCATTGTTTATCACACCATGCATGACTCACGTGGACTTAGAGTAAGCATCGACCATGAAACCCTTTTTGTGCCGCCTTAGTGTGTAAGCCTCATACCACATCATGCTGAACTACATGGATTTTGATCTTTTCCCTTCCTAGGAAAGGTATGTTGGGAGCCTCTATAAGGTTCAATCCCATCACCAATCAGTCTTGAACACTTCATGTCAGCTCACCCTCATCCAAATTGATGCTAAACTGTATCACCATTTTCATCCTGCATGATGTTAAACTATAATCTTTGAAACTATGTGGGTTTTGATCCCTCTATCCTAGATAGGGTATGTAGGAATCCTCCCCGAGGTTCAACCCCAAACATTGTTAAACTTCCACATCCTCTTTTTTGGGACCCACATTCTTGGTCCTCCCTTTAGTGGCATTAGACTAGCTCCTGAGCAACAAACCATACATAAGCCCCATACTCAATTCACACTCCTCCAGCGAAGAGTTTCCTTCTTACGATGGGCCACTCACCATGTGTATTCCCCAACATGTCTCTGGGTTTCTTCCTTTGTGTACACCCCAATCCATCGCCCCCTAAACTATGTGGAATTTGATCCTTTCCCTTTCCAGGCATGGTATGTAGGAAGCCTCTCTGAGGTTCAAGCTCAACATCACCGTTATCTTCACATCATTTCCACCCCATTCCTCCCATTCAATTCGTTCAACCTTCCCTCATCTATCCTAATTCTTACCCAGTCTTCCAAATCCTTGTGATATCATGTCATCCATTCCATTGCCGCTCCTTGTGTCCCCCGGGAAACTAACCATGCATAATACCCACACAATCTATAATCATACAACCAAGAGTGTCCCTCTTGCGATGGTCCACTAACCATGTGTAATCCCCACCATGTCTCTGGGTTTTTCTACTTTGTGTACACCCCGATTTATCACCCTCTTGAACTATGTGGGTTTTGATCCCTATCCTCTATATAGGGTATGTAGGAGGCCTCCACATGGTTTAATTGAAGCCAATGTTAAACCATGGAATCCCCCTTATAGGGACCCAAGAATCCTCAGATCTATCTTCATTGGATATTTTGATCCATCCATCTGATCAACCCCTCAGGAGCTTCCTCTTAGGGATGTACCCATTTGATCCACTCTCATCAGCATTCTGATCAGTCCGATCCATCTCCGCTAGATGTTAAACTCGTGGCATACCCTATGTTAAACATGAGAAGCCGAGGGAAAACTCAGCAACATGCCTATGGAATATAAAGCTCCGCACTCGATGTGGGATTCCTCGAGATTCCACAACCTCAAGGAGACCTATCATAAGGGGAATAAATCTTGGTGTACCAGTGTTTTAGTGTCTAGATACATAAACAATGTTCAACGTGACTACTCTCCAAACCAAAGCTTGTTGCCCTAACTTGACCCCTTGGAATGTTTGGACATAAACAATGTAATTAACCAGTTTCCACAAATATATGCCACTAGGAATGAGATTCATGAACAATGTCTTAAATCTACGATGGAGACCCAGACTGGGCGATGAATGCCAAGGATGAATCCACGAAAAAAGATTCTGACATACCATCATCCTGTTTCGATCAAGGTGAAAACGTCCCTAAATAAGCAATAGATGCCACACATAATTGGAATGTGGTAATGATAGGTAACAACTAGAATGTTGTGGTATGATGGTACACACCTTGGAGAAAGTGTCGAGAACAAGAATGGAGAACCCAATATAAATATTCTCCTAAATATAGAGATTAGTAGAGTTCTATGCATCAGTAGATAAGAATGTCACCAGATCCAGCTATTCGGTGGCAGGTCCCACCATTAAAATAGTGGTCCTGGCATAAAACTCGCCAAAGTTAGGGAATTTGATCATTAGGAATCCCATTATGTGACATTGTAATTGTGGATCATTATATATAGCCATGGAAGAATGAATGGTGCTAAGGCACTGAGCATTGATTTCCTATTGTATGTGATGATGAGTGAATTTTACTACTTTTTAGGACCTAAGTTCAAGCTACAAGATACTGATCATCTCCCCTCCGCAAACGTAGGGGTAGGTGTAGTACAAATTGTGTAATTACCAATGGCTTCATCTCCTCTACAATGTCTCCCACACCCGCTGCTACTGGGCACACACAACCCCTATCACCCTCTGAATTTATTCAGAGTAGGGTGATTGATACTCTTGTTCAACAATATGAATAGTAAGGGGTTATCCTGATGAGGGAAATGGCCTACCAAGACTTGGAGGTATCGATGTCCTATCAACACCCTCAAGGGATGCACAATGAGTCTCTTCTCCCCACCCAGACCTTCAACAGCTTCAGGAACCTATCCCCAAAGCATTCTTATGACTCACTCCCATATGATGAAGAAGTAAGGGATGTATGAATCTACATGAAGATGACTTTAGCTAGGGAGATACTGAGTAGAGCTCCCACCCGTCCGTGTCAGCATCTCAAACTGGTCTAACAGACTGAAGAGTTAGAGGTCCATTCCCCTGCACAAATCGGCTCTAGTTTTTCTGACCTAGCATCAATGTAAGCTACAAGATTAGGAGTGCACTCTCCATAGGGAATCATCGTCCGAGGTTTCAATGGAACGAGCCACCAACTTTATGAGAAATAAACTCATTTTCATTGTTGGGTAGGATCATCTCTCAATTACAGATCATGGTCTCTTCCAATCCCATCTAAATTTGAAGCACCAGTTATCCTGTGAGCAGGTTGAAATGGATCTCCCTGTTATCAGGGCAAGAAGCAGCCATCTCAGGCCGACCCGCATTGTTGGAACTGAGTATGAAGGTCCTCCCCATACTGTTATGAGATAGAGTGGAGGTCCAACCCACTCATTCATTCAATATGGAGTTCCTCCCCATGCCACCATCATCAACTCTGGCGGAGGCCCTCCCCACTTCATCATAATTCAACATGAAGATCCTACCCATGCTCCTGGAATCAAGTATGATAATTTCCCTCATATACCAAGTTCTCAACATGAGGTTCTTCCTTACTCAGTCACCCAACAACATGGAGGACCTCTCTATGTTCTCATCAATTCTTGTGGAGGTCCGCCTCATGTTGGTAATCACCAAAGTGGAGGTCCTTCCTTCTTTGTGAATGGCGAACACAGAGGTCCTTCTCATGTCTAGTATATCTTTTATGAAGTCCTTATTTGTACAACTACTACCAGGGATGCCCGAATTGAAGGTCCTCCATGCACTATGGATGACCACTATAGAGGTCCTTCCCATGTAACATTCAACATTTTTCCAGGGGCCCCGCCCACACTAGCTCAATAGAGCGGAGGTCCGCCCTACCTCAGTAATGGTCAATATGAAGACCCTACTCATATCCCATCTAGTGCGGGTGAAGGTCATCCACACTCTATCACCAATATGAATTGAGGACCTCCCCATGTCAAATACTTACACTATCTCGAAGAACCATCCTGGGGAAGGAGGGAGGGTCGCTGCCTCCAAAAGAAGAATCCTGAGAAGTTTCTGACCGTGATAAAACCCATCTACTTTTCAGATTCTGAGCTGGAGTGCGATTCAGTGATAGAATCCTAACCCAAATCTTTTCTGTCAGGGGTTGGGACTGGAACAAGATATATAAGACTAATACTAACAAAAATTGAGGTCGACCAGATCCCTGCATCCCTCCAAATATACATACAGGAGGAGGATGACTTGGACCCATTCTAAGGCCTAACTGTGCAATCCTCCTTATCGTCAACAAGATCATTCTCCACCTCAACTAGAGTTCACATAAAGATTTTTTGAGGACCAATAGATAATTAGAAATAGCGTGAACCACCACCAATGACTGTAGTCCCTGCATGGGAAGAGGTGGTTGTTTGTCTGTATTACAGGGATGTGGTAGCCAATCAGTACATTATTTAGAGGGAAGACCAAGATGCAGTGGATTGTCATCTCACATGCTGTACTCTCCACTGGCCAGTATACCATGAAAATGGTCCACTTCAGTACAATTTTCGGTTCCACAACCACCTCTAGTCGAAGAGTTGGGCAATTGAGGAAAAGACCCTGAGTCTGAGCTGAGAATCTTATGGGACATTCTCACAGCAGACCAGTTCCCAGAGATGTTTTGGCCAATTACAACTACAAAAGTCAACATTTCGGAGTGCCTTACCCAAGAAGAGGTTACATTCCTCTGTCAGAACTTAAGTAAAACACATTTCTATCTCCGTTGATAATAGTTAGACTATACCAAGAGTCGAGAACAATTTGATGATATCAGCTAGAAATGTTGCATGGTTGACTTTGAATGTACTCCCCATGGCTTAGCGCCCTGAGTTTCTTGGTCATTATTAGACCCTATAGAAATAATGCGTCCAGTGATTTACAGCGCTCCACAGAATTATTAAGGAGGATTCCCCCCCATTTCTAGATCAATGGTTGGAGGCAATATAATACCCTTTATTTCATTCCTATTTGGTGCTAGAATGACTTTACAAGTGATATTGAGGATATACCTCCAGGTATATTCATAGTCAACATGGACGACCTATCAGAGGAAGAGACCGATTTAGAACTCATTGAAGAGAACTACCCCCCGAGGTGGTTCCAAAACCTGTTTGATCATTTGGGCAGGGTTACTCACCAGCAACAAAATTTATTAGACCATCCTGTACCTTCTAAGTCATTGTCCTTTAGTCAGGACCCCAATAAGGGTAAAGAGCATGCTGGGATAGTCAAAACCCCTGACCCATCTGGCTCGGTGAAAAAGACTGAAGATAACTCTAAAAATGATGTGTTGCCTCAAAATATTTCAGAACATAAAAATATGGTCAATGACATTCTCACTTAATGTGATGTAGAATGGAGACCATATTACGGTAACCCTCTACTGGGGCAGCAGGGGCAGACACATCCTTCCCCCGACGTGTTGCCTCCTAGCGACCTTTACCATCATACCCATATAGACAAAGTATAGGCATGCGTTCATGGAAAGCGGGTGTGATATGAATCAATTAATCCACCTAAGATGTGTGATAACCATCCTCAGGACCTGACACAGGTTCCCCTAGCTGTTCTATAGGTTATTCTACCGACAATCCAGAAATTCATCCCACCAGCCGCTCCATGGGCCGCTAAGTCTTCTTACCACATTAAAGAACCTTCCAATGCATTGGTGGTTAGGGATCCTCATCAGGATAGGAATACTTCCCAATATGATCCAATGGATGGTCTCATTGCTTCCCTCAAGTCCCTAGAAACTTGACAGGTTGAAATCCAACATGATGGAAAGATATATCCTGCATGGGTGGATGATATGCAAGAACCCCTGGGTTTCAGGAATCACACTTTCTCTCCCTTTAATGGGATTTCAGATCCACTTTAGTATCTGGAACACTTTATCTCAAGGTGTGGACCAATTCTGGGAACTCGAACACAAGAAGAGGGTGTAGAGCTCCGGTGATTCGTGTAGTCACTGGAAGGACCCACATTTTTCGGGTATGACTAGCTACCCATCATGCCAGTAGCTGGTTGGGAGGAACTTCAAAGGAAGTTTTTCTATCAATTCAGCTCCACCACCTAGAATACAAGTATTAATGATCTCTTCAGGTGAAAACAGTTTCCTGAAGAACGCGTCACAGACTTTATCGCTAGGTGGAAAGGCCTCATGTACTCCCTAGATATGCCACTAACCCATGAGAAACTACTGATAATGTGTGTGAGGAATGTGAAGACTGAACTGATCCCTTTTCTCATCACTCAGAACCTCCCAGGGGGATTTCAAGATTTCTCTAAAAAAGTACAGCATCTAGATGAAGCCTTGCAACATGCCATGTAGGCACATCAATTGCCTCCTGTAGTTATCGCAAGAAGAGCCGTTTTGGATGAGCCCACCGTGGTAGCACAAATAGAGCCCCCCAGGTAGCTGGAGTTATTTCCATTGGAACCACCTCTATATCCTCACTGAGGTCCACCAACTCAGGTGCAGTCTCTGGCAAAACAGTGCCTACCTAAGAATCCGCAGGTTCCCCTGTGTATTGCGCCACCGTCGCCCAAGCGGGACAATCAATTTCCTCACCCTCTTTAGGCTTCGATGACCCCTCATCAGGGCCAGGATCTTAAATCCCCCTTTACAAACAGAAGGAACTAGACCTACTAATTTAATGAGGCTCAGGTCCCCACTTATTTTTGAAGTTCCTTGGACAAGGTAATTCTACGGTTGGTGGAATACAAGATGACCGAAGAGGCAGATCTGACTGACCGTACCAATTACTGCCCCTATCACAAGATCCTTGGGAACAACCTTAATAAGTGATATGTGTTTAAATAATGGATCCAAGATTATATCATTGAAAACATATCCAGGTTAGGTCCAGTCCTAGCACATGTGGCATGTGTGTTCATAAATCCTGATAGCAACAACGACATTGATGGTGAATGGTAGTAGGTTTCTAACCATGGGTCTCAAAAATACAACAAACAGATGGATTGAAGGACAGTCGCCCATGCCCATAGTATTATTCATGCACATTTGAATCAACTCGATCCTTCAGAAGTAACCACTTTACCTACAACATATACTTCTTCATCGATATCTCAGCCTTCTTCTTCCCAGAAGGGGAAGCATCAATGATGTAAGGGAAAACAACATCCACCAGAGATTCCATCATCATCTCGTACTCTATGTGATTTAATTCCCTCAGAGATAGAGATTTCCCCCATAATCTACCCAGTAATGGAAGATTCTTCAAGTGATGACCAAGGGTATGATTCGGTCAACTCTATGGAGCTGGTAAACCCCTACATGGTTTCCAATGAATAATAACGCCAGATAGATCCTCCCAACGTCCCTATTTGATGCCAGCATCGATGGGGCCATGGTTATGTTAATCACCAGAATCAATTAGTTAGTGCTCCCCACCAAGTCGTGCATGCCACCGAGACCAGGCAACATGCATAGCATATAGCTCATCACACACAACCTTCTCATATTGTTTCATCAGATCCTCCTCCACCAACATTTGTACTACTTGATCTAGTATAGAGACCACGACTGTGATATGATCAGTCACATTCCATTGTAGATGAACCTCATTAACTTGGCCCTCAGATGTTAGTCACTCTATGCGGTTCAACTGATGTGCAATGAGACATTCCTTGTACCAGTCAGCTACTGATTTAACCAATAGAGCCCGTCAAAGCTCCCGCCACAGAGCAACCTCATTTCAGCAGAAGTGCATGCCTGGAATGGACGTATTATGTTCTAAAGAAACTTTCCTTAATTACTTTGAAGCTATATATCCTCAAGGATCTCTTCCTATTAGTAGATATATGTGAATCCCTTACAGAGGCTTTAAGAAGCCCTCTCTAGTTTGAGACATAGGTAATAGTCGCAGATGCCTTTCATGCTGAGGTAGTCAATCATATAAAATGTCAGTCCATTATCTATTTCTTTGGAGAAGATGAAGGGTCCCCTATACATGGACACAACCAACCACTATACATCACTAGCCATTTAAATGGCATGTAGGTTTCCAGCTATCTTGTCGACACAGGATCTAGGATCAACCTTATCCCGACACAGAAACTCAGAAAGATGGGACTATCCAAGGTAGATCTGAGTCCCTATGACCTTAAAATTAAAGGTTATGATAGGACAAAGTAGACACCAATTTGAAAAATTTTCCTGAGGACCCAGTTTGGTGGCCTAGTTTCCAGCACCAAGTTCATGGTTGTCTCACAAGACACCGCTTACAATGTGTTGACGGGTAAGTCATGACTCCACCTACACACGACAATCCCTTATTCATATCACCAATTCCTTAAGTACTCCCTTAATGGTCAGGTATGCATAATCTATGGTGATGTGTCTCCCTTTGACTCTTGTGAAGCACACTACTCTGAATCCTACTATTACAATAGCAAGGAAAAGTAGATTCAGGCTAAAAAGTTTGAACATGCTACAACTGCGACCGACCTGTGGATAGACCTGGATGATGCCCACATTTTTTCGATTCACCAATTGGAGGCCATGAAATAAGACTTTGGACAATGATTTTTTGTCTCTAGAACTAGGGGGAAGTGTGTTCCGAAGTCTAAGGAACACTGGAAGATCATCTTGTTTTCCTACACAAATCAGGACTGAGTGATCTTAGATCCCCCTACTCCTACGAGGTATCAAGATTTCCACCCCATGGTAACAAAAAAACATCATACCTTCTTGTTTCACTAGGTAGGTATAAAATGGATCAATATGATGTTCCATTATTTCTTTGATATCATCAAACATGGCCCCTTAGGTCGCAGTCCAGATGGGATCGGATCGAAAACTTTCATCGCTTTGGTTTCAGTGGTGCAGGAGTCCCCCGATGAGGTTTCCACTACCACCAAGGTTGGCACCATTGTCCCATCATTAATGGTCGACTCAGAAAAGTTTTCCAATATTGATTTCATGAGGTATGTTAAAGAACTTATGTTTTATGATTGAAAAGTATATTTGCATTTATTTGTATGTATTTATGGGATAATGTTTTATTTAATTATTTTATACCCCTTACTGAGATTTTTTTTCTCATGCCATATTTTTAAAATGTTTTTCACAAGGTATAAGGAAGTGTAAGAGAATGGAATAATTAAAGAAGATTTATATCAAGAAAAGAATTCTTGTTTTATTTTAAGGAGTTTTATTTTTGTCAAACAAATTGGATAGAGAAGAAGTATCTACTTTGTAATTTTTGAGATTTAGTGTAATAGTTATAGCATAATTCCCTAAAACACTAAACCTGAAAAGGTAATCAATGTGAATTCTGAACTTAACTCAAGATTATGCAATGTTTAAGGATGGAGCATTATAGTTGGTATCAGATTCCGGCTTAGATAAATTTAGAGTTTAGGGTGTTATCTGGGTGTAGGTAAAGGATCCTATATAACTAAGAGGGTTATAATCATATGGAAACTTTTGGAGTGTTATGGTAAAATAGGTTGATTGGATAAATACTTGAAAAATGGAGATATAAGGAGGTTTATGTATTAAATTAATATAAAAGTTTTTATGTTATCTTTACCCTATAGAAGATTCTTTTTTAATAATAATTCGTTTCATGTTTATGTTTGGATTCTTTTTAGCGGATTAAGGGTCATTTTTCAAGATGGAAGGAAAGAGATCTTTCACAACCTTCTTATCCTTCCCCGATGACTTGATGATCACTATTATCGAAAAATCTTGTTTGAGTTATTTTGACAGCTTCTTGAGTATTAAAATCACCTGCAAGATACTATTTGAGTTATCCAACACCTACTCTTTTCTAAAACAATTTTATGGGTCATGGTATCTTTTTAATATGATTTTAAGATCTCAAATTTTCCAACTCTATCAAAAAATGAAATTAAAAAAGTGGAGTGAACATTTACTTTTTGGAAGTATGATAATATACCGAAAGGGAAATGGAACATCCTGAAGATCATGATATCTAGATTCAAGGTATGATTTATTTTATTTTCTACAAACAATGAAGTATATTTGGATTGATATTTATAAATTAGTAGGATATTCAATCTATAGGAATGATTTATTAAGAAAAATGTGGAAATTCATATTTAATGGATCAAGAAGAACGCTGAATGGGTAAGAAGTCTACATATATGGGATTCAAGAGTCATGGTAGATTTTAGGATGATGAAATGTTTAAAAGTATTAATGATATTTTGATGATAAGATTACTTTGGAATAATTTTTATATGATGTGTAACCCTGAATTTTGATATGTGAAAATGTTATTCAAGAAATAATTATCTTTTCTTGTGTGGAAATAATAGATAACCTTAGGGTTTCATATGATCTTTTGTTTTTGAGGTGATAAACGATTATTACATTTTGGGATGCAAAATAAAAGATATTAGATAACCTTTGGGGATAAAGTAGGTTATGTTAATTTTTGATAAAATTACTTTATTTTTTAGAATGTTATAATAATGATATGGTTTTAGAAAAATGACAACCCGTAGGATGGGTGACAACCCGTCGCATTCGACAAGTCTATGAGAATCGACCCCACAGCCGAAGGGTGACTAGAGCGCATCACCTACCACTAGCCTACATGAAGTTCCTATTTATTATGACTTATTATTTTTAGTTAAATGATTTTATGGATCAAGAATAAGTTGATTTTGGAATATATTTTTTATCAAATGGATATCTTTATTATAGGAAAATTATTTTGTGATTAAGTGATAAATGTTATTTTGGAGGATGTTCTCTCTTTTTGGAACACTATATGCCTAAGGAAAATAGAATAATATGGGATTTAATTTGTTGAGTAATGGTTGAAATATCATTTTGGAAGAATCTATGTTTTATTGTATAATTATAGAAATTTGTATTATTTATGAAATTGATTAACCTATCACTGAGAATATGTGATTAGGTTAATTACTTTTCAGTATGAGACTTTAAGAGTAGTCAATGTCATTTGGAGATAAATTTTATGATTTGCTGTGGAAGAATATGTGATTAAATACTTCTGAGTTTTGGGATTCAATATTAGTTGGATTACTTTTATGAATTTTAAGGACAATTGTGTATTTAATTTTCTTTGTTGAACTTTGGGTTTTGTTTGTTGAATTTTTGAGATTAAGATCAGTATTTCTTTTTATAAAGGATGATCTTTTTTGGGGATTATCTGATCTTGTACTAAAAATTTTGGTTTTGGTTAATATATAATGATAAGGGAAATATATAGTTCATCTTTTTTAGATTATGTGATTATCTAGAAGTTGATTCTTGCACTTCAGGTGTGACTAACATATCTTGAATACTCATCGTTTGGAGAAGAGATGAGTTTGTGGTAGAAATTTATTAAAGGATGAAACTATACATGAAAAGTAAGCATGATTCCTTATTTTCTTATTCTAATTAGTAAAATAGTTCCTCATATTTATGAAAAAGACCTTAAAACAAAAATGTGTCCATTTATTTTCCTACCGGGAAATCAAATACCATTTAATGAATCACAAGTTTTTGGTTTTCTTGTCGATAACTTTCTCCTAACCGTGTTTTCTATCAGTCTCCATCAGAACTTGACACTTAGTTTCTCTTCCATATCCATATTTTTATATGGAATCATAGTAGGTACATCTCGGGTGACATTTTTACTTCTCTATATTTCTCTTAAAGTTATATTTTTATTGACTATTTTTCCAATGTGTGACATTCAATGAAGTTTCCATGCCTAATTTTAAAATTGAGAGGACACAATTTTCAAAAGGGGGGAAGGATGTAATGACCCCAGTATTTATATAATAATACATTTTCATATCTATTAATATTTATGAGTAAGATATTAATTTAATTTTAAATAGGACACTTTTTTCGATAGAATTCTCAACACACAACAATGAGTTTCTTTGAAATCTTATGTTGCACACAACTTTGAGTTAAAGTAAAAAATAATATAATAATATTATTATTTCAAAAGGTAGTTAACGCTTAGCTGTTATATTGGCATGAATGAAAAAAGCTAACTAAAATATTATTATTAAATGTCTTTACATTTATCCAATAAAATTTAAATGCTTAAAATAAGAATGAATCTGATTTTAAGCATGAAATACTCTAATATTTTTAAAAGGTTATTTTACCACCTTTTGAAGGAGAACCCTTTTGAAATATAGTTTTTGTAAATTTTAATATGTTATATTTTAAAAAATAAAATTCTCTTTTAGATGTGGGACATAAAAATTTACTTTTGATGAAATTTTGGTATTTTTCAGATAAAGTTCATTTTTAATGAATAGTGAAAATACTGCATTTTAATTCAAAATTGTCTTTTCATTATATTTATTTATATGGTTATATTGACTTTTTAATTAGTTTTAAAGTATAATTGGATTATATTTTTATCATTTAATGAAATTATGTTCATTTTAAGTAATTTCACATTTTAATTTGACATAAACACATGTCAATATTTTGATAGTTATCACTTCTTAAAAACCCACCTTTTGGTTTTGACACAAGGAATTAATTTTAAATTAATTACTGAAACTTATGTGTTTTGAATTTGGATAAATATATTATATATTCAGAATTATGATTTCCAAATTCTGTAAATAGGTACGTTTTATTTTCAGACGTTATGAATAGTGACACTAGTAATTATTTTATTTACCATGTTTGAAGGGTAAATATGGTAAATAAGGGTAAAAAAATTATATTATAATAATATTAAATTACCATAATGCATGTAATAATTCTATTGGACGAGATATTTCTGACCACGGGCATCCTTGGGTCGATTTTGGAACCCCATGGAAACACTTTGATGTGAAAATGATATTTTATTAGAATTAATATAGAGTAAAGAAAAATATAACATAAACATATATTTTTTACTAAACTTTTTTTATTTGGGGTTATATAAGTGATTTATTATACTATAAATATTAATTATAAATATAAAAAGATTTCCTAAATCATGGTATTTTATTTATAATTTTTAGATATCAAATAAAAAATTAATTTATGACACTATGATGATGTAGTGATTTATTAATTAATAAATGCTTTAAATTAATGAGATTATAAATATTAAAATAAATTTATTTTAAACCATTTTATGCCATAAAAAGTTTTATGGATGCATATGACTTGTTATATTGTAATTAATGAAGTTTTGTTTTGAAATAATAATGGTTTTATGGATTTTTAAAAAGTCATGATATGAATAGTATAAAAATTGACATAAATTTGTTTAAAAATAAATACTATTTTGTTAAATGATATAATAGTCCTATAATAATAAGATTCAGAAAAATGACGTATATAATGTTGAAAAGTTCATTAAAGAACAACTTGTGGTTATACTGTCATTTTATTGAAATTATATTAATTATATCATATGAATATACAAGAAGACATGGTAAGAGTTAAATTAGTTAACTAATGGATAAAGCTAAAAGATAAGGTTACATTGTTGACCTAGACATGTCTAAACCTTTTTGTTGAGAGTTTTTAGATCTAAAATAATATTATATTTGAAATTAATTACTTTGGGACCATTTTTAACTGAAAATCATTTTATAATAAAATAAAACTTCAAAACTTTCCTAAAGTGCCCCTCCTCCAACTTATGAATAGGCATCACCCCTACCCATTTAATCAAATTTCTCAAGCCCCTTGGGTCATTAAAAATCTTCCCAAATAATCTCTTCAAATCCCTCTCTTCCTCCTAGAAGCATTACCTTAGGTATAAGGTAATTCAAGAAATCCTTTTGGCTCAAATCTAAGGTAGTTACACGTTTTAAGAGGTAGCCTCTTCTCTAAAGTACCTTTACATTATTTTACTTCTTCACTCCCTATTATATTCATATTATTTTATTACATAAAAAAAAAATTATCCTAAATATACTAGGATATTATTTTGATAAGTATTTGAACTACACTTATACGCACCTCAATCTAATGGATATGAACATACTGTTTCTGTGGACGACGAACTACTGCCTCACGAAATGATGATTTTTCAATTTTCACCCACCACCTATCATGGTGGCCATTGTGATGGAAAAATATTTATATATGATATATATTATATTTATAATTTCTCTATGCTTCTATTGTTTTATTTAAATAATACATTTATGCTTTATATATTGTATAAATACGATAATTTCCTTTGAGGAAGTGTGGACCATCGCCCCCTAAAAGTGGTATGACTCATTCATGCCATAAATGGAATGTATAAAGGACGGAGTTAATGAACTTATTTAATGTATATAAAATATTATATTATACTATAATTATAATATACCTTTGTATCATTTAGTTTTCATTCCTTTAAATATGAAAATGAAATGAAAGTAGCATTCATATGTACGTACGGATTACCGTCTCCATGAACGTTGCATTTAATTTATTATCTCCAAATGTTATGGAATATTATAAATACATATGTACACTAGATATATATGATATTTAAATCCTGAATAATATTCCTTAGATAATTGAATTTTGACTACATGGAAAATTTGTAATTATACCAAGTTCATTCTCGACTCAAGTACCGAATATCGACAAAACGACTGATATGAACTTAAATAATTATGTTATTTTTATAACATGATGATAAGTAATATAAAATATATAATAAACAAGAAAAAGGTTCCAAAGAATGTATAAATTAACCTAATTTTATTATTAAGGAATATAAAGAACGAACGAGACAAGTCAGACTCAAGGTAAGCGAACCTTTCACCCTTCTCTTTTAGTCAAATACTTCTTTTATGTTATGTATTTTAGTTTCCATTTTATTATGTTTGGATATGTTATTATATATCCTTATTTCTGAAAATTTTATTTCCAAGTGACGAGAGACCATTTTCTCTACCATCAACTCATTTTCTAAATATCAAAGTGACTTCATTAGGATACTAAATTTTTATAAGTATACTTCTTAACCCACTTTCCATTATTTGGGTTAAACTTCTACTTCCTGATTATGTCGTGACACGATTATGTGAGAAATAATTTTTAATATCCTTTATTTTAATTATACTTGATTTATGTGTACTTATAGTGAATACACATAATCGATCTATTTTATTTACAAAATTATATTTGTATGGGACTTTATCTAAATCTACTTTCATTGAGTAATATCTTGATATTGTGATCCTTTAATATCCTATAAGGTGTATACACAACCCTTTTGACATTTAATATCATGAATTTATATATTCTCATGATATTTAATTTTATTTAATTTCATTCTTTAATTATTTTTATTCATGTATTTTCCTATGTGGTAATTGACTCCTTAATTAAAACATTGATTTAAATGTTTTAAAGATTTAATATTCTAAATATTTCTCATTAATGTCCATGTTTTCAAAATGGTTTAACGATTTATTTATATGGACATTAATGTTTTAAAATGTGAATTCCTTTAATTGTTCTATAGTGGTATGGAGCACTTTGATTCAAAAATATCTTTATTAAATGTTTTAAATGGTTTTGGAAATGTATTGAATATTTCAATATCTTGAATTTATTTTTTATGATTGATGAGTGAAATGTTTATAATTTAGGTCTTTTATGTGTTATGATTATATAATGGTACTTGGACATTTGATGGGTGGTTACATGATAAACCAAATACCAGTGGTTCCATGATAAATATAGGGTGGGTGAGCTCGAGATAACTCTCTAGTGCTTTGGGTAACATGATGGAGGTAAATGTTAATGCTTCTCCTAAGAGATTTAGGGAATACACTATGATTGGTATTCCAAATTTAACTCCCTATGTAGCTATGAAAGCTAAAATGTAAGTCCGTTATTGATGCCACAAGTTAACTTTATGATTTATGATTTCTGTGTGTTATTCATACATCTTATGATTTCCTGAGGTATGCTAAAGAACATATGTTTTATGATTGAAAATTATGGTTTCATTGATATGTATATATTGATGGACTAATGTTTTATTTCCTAATCTTATATCCCTTATTGATATTTTTTTCTCATAACAAGTTTTTGAAATTTTTTTCAAAGGGTATAAGGAAGGGGAATAGAATGAAATAATTGAAGAATATTTATATCAAAAAATAATTCTTTTTTAATTTTAATGAGTTTTATATTTTTCAAAAAAATTGGATAGAGAAGATGTGTCTACTTTGTATTTTTTGAGATGTGATGGAATAGTTATGACCTAATTATCTAAAACTCTAAACATAAAATGATCCTCAATGTGAATTCTTGACTTAAATCAAGATTATGTAATTTTTAAGGCTGGGACCTTATAACTATAATGTTATTTAAGCCATCCTTTTATACCAACTATAAGGAATCATCCTCAAACATTACATAATCATGAATTTTAGTCAAGAAAATTACTTTATTTCACTTTGAATATGTTTTTAGGTTTTTATTTATATTTAATTAGTCAATAAATATTACATAATAACACAAATATTTCAATTTAGACACTTAAACTCAATATCAATTTTTTTTTCACAAAATAAAAACTTTCAAAAATAAAATGTGGTTTATTTTCATGATCAATAAATTTTTTTCCCATGATCTCATCCTTGTCTCCACTCTCCCTTAAATAATGTGAAATAAATTTTAGAACATTAGGTGAACAAAAATATATTATTAAGGGTTATAAAATGAAGGGAAACTGTTATTCTTGTGAAGACATGAAACCCATGAAAATATTATCACAAATAATAATTTTCACACTTAAAAAATAGTTATTTTTTTTTAAAATAAGATCATTTATTACCAATTTTTTAGGCAAATTAATTTCCATAAAACCATAGCAAGCATAGATAACAAATTAATGTATCTTGGGAGATAATTAAACTTATAATATATATAAATGGAAAAAACATGCGGTCGACTTCCATACAAGTCACTATTACAAATGGAATTACCTTATGGTCGAATTCCATAAATAATGAATTGTAGGGATATCATGGAACCACCAATCATTAGTTTATCATGGAATTACCTACCCTTCATTGGGCTGTCAAATAACCAAACATCAAATATAATCAGAACACATAAAATCTTTCAATTTTCAACATGTCTCTATTATTCTTTGATTTACACTTATAAAAAACCATTCCATGTTATTGAAATAATAAATAAATTTCCAAAAGGCATTTTCAAAATAAAAAACCCAAAAATTAGAAAATTTGGTTTCTTTTTCTCTTGAAAACATGATGAATTTTAGTGGAATCCAGGCAATAATAAATTTTCACGCCGGTAGAGAAGTTATTGTCACCATATACGATAAAAATAACATTCCTTTTGACATTTTTAAATAAATTAAAACATTCCGTATATAAAACCTAAAAATATTCCTCCTTTAAAAACACATTATTGAAATTTTGGTTCAAATGGGTTGCTTATACACCTCATAAAATAATATGGGTGTATGCAAAATATGCCTCAATGTATGGATATTGTGATGAAGTCCATTTCCTTGAGTATTATTTTCCAAGTATAACCTTTATTTTAATGAATAGTAAAGTCATGTAAATAATTTAATTGGTTTATAACCCTTTTCAAGTTTATTATTACTTTTATATAAATTATTACCATGTTATAATAACTACATATGTTTTCTATTCACAACAGACATTTCGACGATATTCGATACTTGAGTCCAAAATGAATTTGGTATGATGTAAATAGTCAAAGTGGTCATTTGATCATTATATTAAAAATAATCTTCATGACATGATTATAAAATTTATATATCAATTTTACTTTTAAATGAAACAATTATGCACAATTATGAAAAATGAACTACATTATAATCATGAAGACAGTAATCCATACGTACACATGAGTAACACTTCCATTAGTCAATGATCATTATAGAAAGAAGGTTAGTATTATTTTATCTTTAAAAAATGATAATTATATCATTAATATCGTATTAATCATTTAAATATACTTTTATATGTCATCAATTATACGTGGTGATGAAAAATGAATCACATCACTTTCGGGAGGTAATAGTTCACACACACATATGAAAAACAATATCATTTTTCTGTTTGTGTAAATTTAATAATTTAAACAATATATTATTATATTATAATTATAAATATTTCATAAATATCATATATAAACATTAATTATATCATTATCACTAGTCTTGGGATATGTTGATGGAAAATGAATTTCATCGATTCGTTTGGTGGTAGTCCTCTATACACACAGTCAGTGAATTATTTTAATTTTTTTTGTAAAAGAAGATGGATATAGGGTATTATATTAACATAATAACATCTCATCATATTGATGATAATTAAGTTTTTTGTTCATCATGTTTTGAAGATGATTTATCATTAACACTTTAACACTTATAAGGAGGGTGTTCTGCCTAAAATAAGGTCAATAGAATGTGGGGACTAATTCTAGGAATGGATTTTGTTAGATATTGGATGAAAAAAGATGGTTTTGACTTGTTATAAAAACATAATAAGGGTAACCTTTTATAAGAGAGTGGTGGTGAACTCTTAGAATTATTGAAAATGTTAAATTAATATCAATGAATTTTCATTTTCCATATGGCTCTAAAATGATTTATTTATAATATAGAATGATGATGGCTTGACATAAATCTATCCTAGTAAAATTGGACATTTTTTGATTATTTTTGTAATCCTTATGTTTTTTAACCTTTATTTAACCCCATTAACTCTTATAGTGATATTATATAATTTATACCTTGAGGGTTAATATAATTACTCCAATATTCTAAAAGACCCATAAATGAATCATTGATGGAATTTTAATCATTATCCCAATAATTTGGAAGAAAATTTATTTTTTAGAAATTTTATATCATTTAATTAAATATTATTTATTTTAAAATATCATTAATGTCAGTTTTGAGACGATTAATTACTTGACGTTTTGAAAAATATCAAAACAACATGATATATATGATCCTACAATTTAAAAAAATATATGATGTAAAATAAATCTTGGAAATTTATATATGAAATTATGTATCTCAAATTATATTTTTTTAATATTTTTAATATCATTTAATTGACATTTCCATTAATTAAACAATTACCGTAACATCATTGTTTAAGCCTTTAAGGTGATTATTTTTCTCATAAAAATAAATAATAAATGACCAGGATAAAGATAAATGTTTTATATTTAAAAATACTATTTATATTATAATATATCTTCTAAATAACCCTATATTAAAAATTTCATAGTTATTAAATCATAATTATGACATATTTGACTTTTCATTAAAATAAAATACTATTATGGGGTTAAAGTCATCCATGTAGATCAAAGAGATCAATAAATCAGGACAATTATTATTTAAGTTGAAAATAATCCATCAAATAAAATAATGTCATGTTTTATGGAAATTTCATAATATTTTTAATATTATTTTTAGCCTTAATTACCTAATTTACCTTTAACCGTGGTAATAAAAATTTCTAAAGATACTTTTCATAATGTAGAAAAATAAAATGGACCGTTTTACATAATTTTAATGTGATGATTCAAAATATGGAATTCATTTTTTAAAATTCAAAAAACATAACTGGTTAAAATTAATTTAAATTTAATCCTGTTAACGAGGCTTGATAACTAGTTTTTAAAGTGAAAAAACTCAAAAGTTTGAAATGTTATTATATCCAAATTCAATTTGAAAATAATTTGAATGGAATATATTGGAATAAGTGATATAAAATTTATCTAATTATACTTTAAAAAAAATAATAATTTTACACTATAACGTTTTTGGATGAAAAATATGTTTTCCATTAAATTTTTGAATTTTCACTTTTCATCAAAATAAGAATCTTATCAGAAAGATACAAAAAATGAAACTGAAGTAAATTTTTATATTCATATTTAAAAGAATACTTTTATTTTATCAAATAGAATTTATAATAGTTTAAAAAACAAAATTTAATAAAAGCGATCCATCAAAAGGTCGTAAAACTAACATTTTTTTAAAAAAAATACATTTTTTGGGCATAAAATCAGATTTATTCATATATCATGTATTGAAAAAACATATGATTATTTTTATAAATTATATTAAATTTATTGTATATAAATTTCTTTAATATAATCCAACAAGTGTGATTTTTGTATTTGTTGGTATAAAAGACTTGATCACATTTAAATATGTTTTCAGAGAAATATTTCCTTTTAAAAATAGCGTTATTTTTATTTATAATTAATTGGTAAAATAATTTATTATATATACATATTTAATCCATAATTTAATAATTTAGTTAATCTTGTTCATACCTTCTATTGTAATGGTTTGGTAATAATGGTGACATTTAATTAACAATAATTAAATGTTCATTTATGCTTTATGTGGAGTATTTTGTATGCTATCTAACATAGTAATTCATTTTTTAGAAACTGAGGATGTTACAATATAAATGAAAGGAGATAGAAAAAAGTAAAAGGTACAACTCTCATGATGATATGTCCTCCAAATGTTTTATTCAAGACCATAAGACATAAACCTAGAAACTCCATTTAAGAAGTAGACCACATGCTCCAACATTTATCACCAACCCCGAGTCACACTAATCAAGTACACCAACCACCTCCAAGTGGTTCTATCTAATTATTATCATAAGGGATTTGAAAAATTCTCAAAGAAAAAAGTATTCTATGAACAAAAAACCCTAGTATAATTCCACCAATCATTTCATAATAAATCTGCATCAAGAAACCATTTTTGATTCATTTTAAATAAAACAAAGCATGATAATATTTTTATAATTCATATCATACATGATTTTCAAAAAAATTATATTCATTGTATAAAACATGTACAAAATTATATTTCCAATCAATTTAGGAATAATTTAGCATCTTTGTTAAACAAACATGAATATAAAATTTTATATAAAGTGGAATGAATAAGAATTTCTATGAAAACTGACATGAGAAAACAAATTAATAAAATTGGAATGTAAAAATTAATTCAATTTATTCCACCATGGCTAATATACTCGGGGGTAGTTTGAATAAGGATTCTCAGAAAACTTAGTGATGTATAACTTATTGTGTGAACGTGTTACTAATAATAAGACCAAAAAAAAAGAATACTCCCATATGGGTGAAAATGAGAAGATCCCTATGGACTAATATCCCTACCCTCCAGTAGTTTATTGGTAACATCCCAAGGTTTTAAAAATAAATTTAAATGAATAAATCACTAAATATATACATAATAATACATTTCTTAATATTTTTTTCTCTGCTTCTATGATTTGAGTTTCAAAAAATGGACATCTATGATTGTGATTAGTAAGTTATTTGGAGTCTTATGGAACCAACTTGTTTTTTTGGTGAATAATAACATACCCTTATGAATTTTAATATGAAAATTAATATGACCCTTATGAATAGTAAATCATATTATTTTTTTCTTAATGGTTTAAGATAATGAGATCATGAATACATTTTCAAGGTGATATAAAATCAATTATAGTTCTAAAATAGTTATTTTTTAAATAAAATATTATTTTATTAAAAATTAATTTTCTCATATTTAGAAAATTATTTTCAAAAAATGGAGGTCATTTTTGAATTCTAAACATCGAAAAATGGTGAGTGTGTTTTTTTTGGGATTTTTCTGATATAGTTGAAGTTTTGGTGCATAGTAAAAATACAGTTTTAAGTTTTTAGTATGTTTGATGAAATCATATTGATGTAATTATGGTGTAACCATTATGGTCGATTACTGAGGATTAAAATATGTTATGAGGTGTCCCAAGTGGCCAATACTATGGGCAAAAACCATGGGCAAGCCCATGGTTTTTCAAATACCACTAATGAGATGTTCTTTACAATTAATTAAAAACTCCCCGACTTTCACTATAAATACCACCCTCACACCATATTCATCTCACACCTATCAAGCTATGAGAAATGTCTAAATTCTACCCAATCCCCTTAAAAAAGGATCTTCCCACATCCAAGACCTGTTGCTGTAACCAAAAGGCGAAAACCAAGAGCCATAAAGAGGATCTCAAGGAGAAGAGATCAAGAGGAGGCTTAAACAAGTTTGAAGTGTGACAGACATGAGGTAATAGAATTCTTAACCCAATTTAATTCTATGGGTTAACCATATACTTCATCAATTATGTGACATTGAGATTATTTTATAATGAAATTCATTTATATTATGATGTATTATGTGGATTTATAGTATAAACACATAATCCTTTCATTTTGTTAATTATTACTTCAATTATATGATTTTTTTCAGGGAATTTACTTTTAAAATACTCTTAAAAATCTATTTTACGAAATTCTAGAGAAATGTTTTTGTAAAATTAATCATGTTATATGATTATGTTATGGTTTTTGGGAATTTTTCAGGAAGAAAGTTGATACCTATGTCTCCCTCCAATGCATTGAGTATGTGTAAGTTGGAGGTCGGCCGTATGCTTACTCCAAGTGTAACTACGATGGTTACACCATAAGGTATCCATGAGGGTTATATTGTAAGGAATCCATGAGGGTTACAAATCATAAGGTTTCCATGAGGGTTAAAATATAACTATTCCCCCAAGTCGCTCTTATGGTTTTATATATGTTCATTAATGTTTTATGTAATTCTCCTGTTTCATCAAGTAAGTATTTAGGGGTGGGAAGTATGTCTTTGTGAAAAATAATTTCTTATGTTAATAAGTATTCATGGACTAATGGTTTCTTTCCTTCCTTTTATATCCCCTACTAATATTTTTATTATCATTCTAGATTTTTGAATGTTTTTCACAAGTTATAAGGATGTGTAAGAGTAAGAATGAAGTAAAGTAAAATGTTATGAATATTTTTCAAAGAAATAATGTTGTGTTTTTGTGATAAAATTTTATGTTTTGGAAGAAATGGATACTATTTTAATGGTACCCACTTTCTATTCTTATGGGTTGATATGTATGATTTATGTACTAAAATTATAAAACACTAAACCAAAAAATATATCTGGTAATGTAAGGAAGTAAATTCTAGTTGAAATAGATAGATAATATAATTTTTAAGGCCTGGTCCTTAGAATTGGTATTAGAGCATGATTTGGATAATAGTAGGAGTTATTTTGATGTTAATAGAATACCATAACTGATTTTACCTTATGTTTGTATTGAAATGGTATAGTATTTAATGATTACCATGTTGCTTCATCTAAGGTATGTCTGTTCAGAATGGTTTTCTGAGGAAGAAAGATGGAAGCTGAAGTTTGATGGAACTGAGAGGCTGATATCTTTTCAAATCCACAATTGGGAATAGTGGAAATTGTAAACGAGTAGTTTTTGATAGTAATTTATAAGATTAATAATGAAATAAATGGAAGTGTAATCCATTAAAGAGAACAATGAGATATACCAAAAAGTAACGTGATGATAGTGGAACATTTTAAGAGGAAACACCCTCCTGCTTTCAATGCATCTTCTGAACCAGTAGCTGCTGAATGTTTTATTAAATCCCTTAAAAATATTTTCAATGTTATGTGATGTTTATATAATGAAAAGGTTATTATTTACATTAATCATTTTGATAGTGAAGCAGATCAGTCATGCTTAATGGTAAAGAATATCAGGGATAGAGAGGAGATTGAAGCCTTAGATTGGGATGAATTTAAAGGTCTTTTCCATGAAAAATATTTTCCTAATGTGGTTCTACATAGGATGGAGAAGAAATTACATGAATTAAAGAAAAAGGAGGAATATTCAGTTTCCATTTATGAAGAAAACTGCACCCAATTAGAGAGGTATACTCTAAATATTATTCTGGAACTCAATAGAAAAATCAATAGTTTTTACACAGGATTGAAGCCATGATATCAAAGGGAATTGGATTCATATGAGTTCAAAAGTTATGGAAATCATATCCGATGTGATGAGAGGGTAGTAGTTGAGTTTTCTAATGATCATGTGTACTTTTAAGACAAGTAGAAGAAGAGGTCTAGATGGAACCGATGGGTAAGAATCAATCAAAGAAATCTGATGGTAAGAAAGTTTAGTTTTCAGTTTGTAAAGTGTGTTAAAAAGAACTATAGGGAATGTCTTATCAAAACCAGGAAGTGTTTTTAATGTGGTATGTTTGGACATATGGCCCAATATTGTAATGAAAATGATGTTAATATCAATTTTTATAAGAAAACTATAATGTCCTTAAAATGTGGTGAGAATGGTACTTATGAAAATGATTTCCCAAAGAAAGATCTAAGTGATAGATAGAAGCCACACTACAATAAGAACGATATTATGAGTTCCATTGTGACCATGTTAGTAGATATAGGGATATCCAATGAAGTGGTATCTAGTACTTTGTTTATTTACTCTAATATTTCTAAATTCTTGTTTGATATAGGTCTACACATTCCTTTATTTCTAAGAAAGTTTCTAGTAAATTAGAAATATAACCTCAAAAAATGAGACCAAAACTTATTGTTAAAACATGCCGAGTAATGTTACAGAAAAAGGCATTTTAAGAATCTTCCTATTGTTATCTATGGATATGAATTACCTAAAAACCTTGTTGTTTTTCCGTTAGTAGAGTTTGATATCATTCTGAGTATGGATTGGCTTTCTATTTATCATGCTAAGATTGATTGTAGAGCAAAAGAAGTTATTTTTAGAAGGAGTTTCAGTTTGTATATGAAAAGAAACCCATATAGTTGATAAAATATCAGGAAGCTAAGAAACTATTGAAATATGGTAATGAAATTCATCTTTCTCATATTGTTGAAAAAAATGGAACTATTTAGATTAATGATGTGCCGATGGTAAATGAATAACTTGATGTTTTTTCTAGTGAGTTACCTGATTTTATACCTAATCTAGAAGTTGAATTCAAAATTTACTTAGTTCATGATGATAATCCAATTTCAAATCCCCATATCAAATAGATCAAATGGAACTTCTTGATTTGAATTTTTTTTACAGGAATTGCTCGATGAATTCTTCATTCATCCTAGAACATCACCATGGAGAGCCCCTATTTTTTGGTTAAAAAGAAATACGGTACCAGGAGACTTTGCATTGATTATAGAGAATTGAATAACATTACTATTACGAATTAGTATCCTTTGCCTCACATCGATGAATTTTTTGATCAGCTCAAGGGAGCTCAATATTTTTCTAAGATTAATTTTAGATCTGGTTACCATCAGCTAAAGGTGAAGCTGGATGACATTCCAAAAACAGGTTTTTAAACAAGATATGGTCAATTTGAATTTTTTGTTATGCCATTTGGGTTTACTAATGCACCTGATGTATTCATGGATATGATAAATAGATTATTTCATGAGTTCTTTGATATGTTTTTGGTTTTTTTATTGATGAAATTATGGTATATTCTAGAAGTAAATAGGTGCATGAAAAACATCTAAGGGTTTTTTTTCAAACCTTAAATGAAAATAATCTGTATGGAAAATTCATAATGTGTAAATTTGGGTTGAAAAAATTTCTTTCCTTGATCACATTGTTTCTAAATATGGCATACCTGTTGATCATGATAAAATTAAAGTTATTGAAGAATGAACAAGAGCAAAAAATATATCCAAGTTTTATATTTTTATTATTTTGGTATGCTATTACTAGAGGTTTTTTGAAAAAGTTCCATGGTTATCTTTTCCATTGACTAATTTAAATAAAAAGGAGCTAAATTCATCTAGAAAAAATAATATAATTATTTTTTTCATGAATTGAAAAGAAGATTGGTGAATGCTCTATTTTTGACCCTACCTTCCATAAATGGAGATTTTTCATTTACAATGATGCTTCATTAAAGGGAATTGGTTGTGTTCTGATATAGAATGATCCGTTAATTTCTTATGCTTCAAGACAACAAAAACCTCATCAGTTAAATTATCCCACACATGATTTGGAATTAGAAACTGTGTTTTTTTCTTTGAAAATTTGGAGGCATTGTTTATACGAATCAAAATTTGAAATATATATTGACCATAAATGTCTGAAGTATATATTCTATCAAAATAAATTAATCATGAGGTAGATAAGATATCTTGAATTGATAAAGGATTATTATCGTATCATCAATTACCATACTAGAAATGAAAATAAAGTGGTGGATTCCTTGAGATGAAAAAATCTGGCATCATTATCTATGTTACGATTGGAACAATACCCTTTGATTATTTATTTGATGAATTTTGTCTTGTAATTTTTTTGTGTAGAAAATTCATCTGCTTTATTTTAGTTTTCAGTGGATTCATCTTTTTCAGATAGAATTAATCAAGCGCAGAAGGAAGATGGGTAGTTTCATAAAAAATTAGAATTGTTTAAAATGGGTAAGTTGAAATAATTTAACATTGATAAATATTGTGTTTTGAGATTTTGAATAAGATTGTGTGTGCCTTGGGATTCTTAACTAACGAAAGAGTTGTTATACGAAGATCATAGTTCTCCATTTTCAGTTCATCTTGGATGAAAAAATATGTATAGAGGGTGGAATGAAATAGATATTGTAGATTTTATTGTGAAATGGTTGACATGTCCAGAGGTTAAAATAGAGTGGAAATTTCCCAAGGTATGCATCATCTTTTACCATCCCTAGAGTAGAAATGTGAAAATATATCCATGGAACCTGTTTTGGGACTAAAAAAGAATTCTCAAAGTAATAATGCAATTTGGGTTATTGTTGAACAACTAACTAAATCTGATAATTTCCTTCCTATTTTAGATACTATGTATTTAGATCATATTTCTCGACTATACCTAAATGATATTTTCAGGTTACCTGGAGTTCCTCTTTGCAATATATCTGACTATGATTCTAGATTCACCTATAACTTTTGGAAATGCCTTTAGAAGCCATTGGGAACCAAATTAAATTTTAGTACACATTTCATCCTCAATCAGATGGGTAGTCAAAATGGATGATTCATACATTTGAGGATATTCTTAAATATTGTTCAATGGATTACCAGGGAAGTTGGGATCAACATATTTCAACAGATGAATTTTCATATATTAATAGTTTTCATTCCAGAATACAGATGGCACCTTTTGAGGCATTATATGGGAGGTAGTGTTGAAATCCATCATTTTGGGATAAAGTTGGGGAAAGGAAGTTGATGGGGCCATAATTAGTAGATGAAGTGGCTGAGATAGTGAAGATGATCCGGCAATACATGAGGACAGCTCAAAGAAGGTATAAAATTTATGCAGACAATAAGAGGAATGAACATTCTTTCAAGGTTGGTGATCATGTTTTTCTTAGATTTTCACTATGGAAAACTGTTATCCATTTTGGTAAGAAAGGAAATCTAAGTCCATGGTTCATTGAACCTTATGATATCCTAGAGAGAGTTGGACACATCGGCTACTAATTAGCTTTTCCTTTGAGTTTATCTTAGGTACACAATGTTTTTCATGTTTCGATGTTGAGAAAGTATATGCCAGATTCATATCATGTTTTGAGACTAGAATTAATTCAAATGGAAGATAAATTTTCTTATGAAGATAAAAATATTAATATTATTGATTGAATAGAACAAATATTATTGAATAAGGTAATTTTTTTCTTTTATGTTTTGAATTTCGAAAAACGGACATCTATGGTTGTGACCAGTAAGTTATTTGGATTCTGATGAAACCAACATGTTTATTCTTGAATAATAACATAACATATGAATATCAATATGACCATTATGAATAATAAATCATATTGTTTTTTTCTTATGGTTATAAGATAATGAGATATTGATGAAATTTTCAAGGTGATGTAAAACTAGTTATAGTTTTAAAATTGTTATTTTTGGAATAAAATATGTTTTTATTAAAAAACTAATTTTCTCAAATATAGAAATTTATTTTCAAAAAATGGAGTTCATTTTTGAATTCTAAAAATCGAATAATGGTTAGGATGTTATTTTGGGGATTTTTATGAGATAGTTGAATTTTCAGTGAATAGTAAAAATACCATTTTAAGATTTCAGTGTGTTTGACAACATCATAATGATGTAATAATGATTTAATCATTCTAGTCAAATCTTGAGGATTAAAATATGATATGAGGTGTCCCAAGTGACCAATAACATGGAAACTATCCATGGGAGAGCCCATGTTCTTTAAAATACCACTAATGATGTGTCTTTGAAATTAATTAAAAACTCCCTCACTTTTACCATAAATACCACCCTCGCCCCCTCTTCCTCTCACACATCTCAAGCTTTTTAATTTTATAAATTCTGTACAATCCCCTTCCCAAGTATCTTCCCCACTTCCAAGACTTTATGATCTCACCAAAATGCCAAAACCAAGGGCCTTAAAGAGGATCTCAAGGAGAAGAGATCAAGAGGAGGTTTAAACGTGTTTGAAGTATGAGAAACCTGAGGTAAGGGAATTCTGATCCCAATTTCCATTCTTTTGTCTAACCTTATACTTCATAAATTAAGTTCCACTAAGATTATTTTTCTAATGACTTTAATTTATATTATTACATATTATGTGGATTCAGAGTGTATACACATAATTTTTTCATTATATTAATTATCACTTCAATTATATGATTTTTGTAAGGGAATTTCTTTAGAATTCCTCTTTTAAAATTCTATTTTATGAAATTCAAAATCAATGTTTTTATTCAATTATTAATTTTCTATGATTATTTTCTAGTTCTTGGGAATTGTTTATGATGAAGGGTGGGGCCTATATCTCCCTCCAATGCATTGGGTATGTGTAAGTTGGAGGCCGGACATATGGTTACTCCAAGTGTAAATGTGATGGTTACACTATAAGGTAGTCATGAGGGTTACATTGTAAGGTGGCCGTGAAGGGCTAAAAATAATAAGGTATCCAAGAGGGTTATAATATAATTAATTCATTCCCCAAGTTACCCTTATAATTTTATATATGTTCTTTAATGTTTTATATAAATCTCCTGTTTCACCAAGTGAGTATTTATGGGTGAGAAGTATGTATTTGTGAAAATGATTTCATATATTAATAAGTATTTATGGACTAATGGTTTTTTCATTAATTTTATATCCCTTTAAGATTTTTCAATTCTCATATTATGTTTTAAATGTTTTTTTCACAGGTTATATGGATTTGTAAGAGAAAGAAGGAAGTCAAGTTAAATACCATGAAGATTTTTCAAAGAAATCGTTTTTTTCTTTTTTGTTAAAAATGTTATGTTTCGAAAGAAATGGATACTATTTTAATGGTACCTACTTTGTATGCTAGTGGGTTTATATGTATGAGTTATGTCCTATCTTTCTAAAACTATAAACTGAAAAGAGTTGTGGGAATGTAAGGAAGTGAAATCTAGTTGAAATAGATAGATTGTGTAGTGTTTAAGGCTCGGTCCTTATATTATTTGTGTTTTTTTATCATCAACCCATTCATAGGCCGAGATAATACTAGCTAAGTATGTGTTATTCATTCCAAACTACCCAGTCCCGAATGCAATTAATGGTAAATAAAACATTACAATTGTTAAAATAATTTTAACCATCATTTCATTCTACTGAGATTTCATGTTCCAAAACATTCATTTCTTTTAAAAAAAATATCAACTAGTTTATTTCTATAACTAAAGAAATTAATCTAAAAACAAATATCAAAAGTTTTCTTATGAAATATGAATAATTTTAATTCAAAAAAACCATTAACTTAAAAAAAATCAAATCAAATCATTTGAAATAATAAAATATCTATTTGATTTTCATTTCTCAAAAATCAAGATACTGATCATGTGTAATAAACGTTTTTCTCTCATAGATGTTTTTTGAATTATTAACATATTCTAATGTGTGAGCTCCAAATTACTTCCTCAACATGTAACAATAAAACCACATGAGATAATATTTTATCTCTACAAAATAATATTTATATCATATTCCATTATTATTATTATATGACATTGTTAGTTTATTATATTTACGATTCAATAACATTTAAAAAATGAATAATTAATTCTCAATAGCCACTGCTAAGGATTTTTATCTCACACATCATATCATTATTAAAAAATTATGAATGTTTCAAAAAAATATTTAGAAATAATTTGGAAAAAAATTAAAATATATAAGTATAAAAGTATTTAAGTAATAAATTTTTCCAAATGAAATCACATTTCTCATAAAGGATATAACACATAATGATGGATTCATGGATTCAATAAGAAATGTTTTACACAGAAAGATAAATGAAAAAAAAATCAACAACACCCTTATAATTAACACCCAATAGTTGGGAACCCTAGATGCCTTGAGAGGAAATCCTAAATTCAAGAAAATGAATCTATAAGTAAAATAAATAATTTAGGTATAGAATCATTTAATAAAAAATAAAAATAAGAAACACTTTTAATTTGTAGTTTCTCCTGAATTTAGAACAAGGATGTTTTAAAATAATTTAAAAAATGAGTCACATCATTTATTAGGGTTAAAATAATTAAATCCATTATTTACATCTTATAAAATCATATGAAAAAAAATTACAAGTTGTTTTGGGGAATAATAGAAGAAAACATTCACATTTATTTATTAATTTTCTAAAATGATCACTGTGAAAGGGTAATGTTGACTTATCCATACACAACCTATTATTGTTGTGTATGGAAACTAAGTTACCCATAATAACCTTTTTAATCTTAATGTAACACATAAGAAATAGAAGTACCTGTGATCTGACCCTTAAATAGCTGTAAACTATCCATACATGAGTAGCCGAGTAACCCTTACATGTACCTCATAAATTTCAAGTTACAATTATGTGTTTCTTTAGAACCCTTTTTCATCCTTTCAAAATTATATTTTACATATACACAATGAATTTATAGCCTTGAGTGTGAGACCCTTACACGAGTCGAGACCCTTACAAAATAACCTTATGTGATTTGGGACCCTTATGCGAGACCCCTATGAGAGCCAATACCATCTTATGGTGGCTCTGTTACCCTTATGTACCTAATATTTACTTTTAAGAAGTGTTGTTTTACCCACACATTATGCATGTACCTGGGATATACCCTTATATAGAAAAACAAATTTCATCATTACCCTTTTAGAGTTCATGGAACCTCTACTATACTCTTAAAATTCCTATTTAAATTATGATATACCATTGTGAAAAACATGAAATTAAGGCATTACCCTTACATATCCTTTATAACATGTGTAAGGGTAAATATTAATTCAAAATTATTTATTTTAGAAGAAAATGTATTTTTTATTAATACTAATAGGGGGTTTGAATTAATATTAAAAGTAGGATGTTACAATTCTCCCTAATATAAGACTTTCTAAAACAAGAAATATTTAGGTACATTGGTCGTGAAAGACTATAAAGATAGTATAACCCAAGATAAACCATTAAACCCAAACCATTGAAACGAATATAGAAATAAAACTCTATCATATAGAAATAATGAAGGATTTTTGTAAAACCATTGCTGAATCCAATCTTAAAGAAATAATTTCCTAGAGTTAAATTCTTATATAGTACTGAAAATTAAAACTAGTGAAGTATTTAGAGTGAGTAAGAGAAACGTTTCCATGAATATTTATCATGAAACTAAAATTTAAAACTGTAAAAAAAACTCACTTACTCACCATCATGAAATGAAGAAACCTCAATCTCATGGAACATGAGAAACTCAAACATAATGTTGAAATATAAGGTCCATAAAATACTAATTCTTTGAGAAACAACAACCAAAATCTTACACACCTGAACCCTAGATAATAATTAAACATTTTTCAAGAAGAATTATGCCTTAGTGGAAAAAAATAGTCTAGCCTTGAGTCACGTGAGGTAACCCACTAAAAGGAATTCACAGAACACCAATATATGGTATCTCCAATAAAAACTTCATATCATCATAAAAAATATCTCTTGGTCATCTTAATACATAATTAATATTCACTATGTTAATTAATTATATGGGAACACTTTCCCAATGTAAGTCCCACACCCATAAAAAATACAAGAACAAAAACAATCATTGGGGAACATATAAATCCAAATCCATCCCACATGGGTTAATCATAGGGGCCTATAGGCACATGAATACAAAAGGATCATCTCCAAAAAACCTAATACAATATAAATGAAAAAATATCACTCGTCTTACACAGAGATATAAATTCACATCCTTATTTGAATATAACACGAAAATGACATCATATGAAGAAGGAAATAATAAATTCCCAATCTGAATTATCTAGAACATTTAAAAATAAATTCCTATTGATAAGAAATGACAACATTTTAACACAATAAATTCAATAATGGTGACCTTCCCACTATATTGAATTTCTCTCAGAACTATGGTTTTCTTACTAAACTCATCAAAAACTAAGAAACTATAATAAGTATACGAAAGAATGGAAATAAAATTAACCATATTCTTATGGTTTCAATATAGTATCCAGAATGAGACTAAACCCCTTTAATAACACCCCAACAACCACATCCATATTAACATGACTCCATATTCCATAAGGTTACAATAAGAAAAATAAAAATCAATTTCTCTTCATTCTGACATCTAGATTAACAAAAGATGAAAAACCCTTGAATCTTATCTCCAATTTTCTCACAACATAAATGCATTCAATCTGAGTCCTTGTTTGGAGATTAGTTTTCCCGAGGCTTCTAGATGTGACACCATCCCTATATGTACTAATGATCCTTGCCCATATAGAGGGGTATGGAAAATCTATTAGACCCATTTCAAGTGAAACAGATGGCCACATGTATTGTAGGATTTAGGATGATTCTTAGAAGTATTATTTATTTAACACACATTTATGAAATAGAAGAAAATAAAATTCTTATCCATAAAGTAATCTAGTGAGAAGAAATAGAATAACTTTTAATTCCACTAATCATGGGTTATTACTAATTATATGTCCTTTTCCCCGTACTGAATCTTGCTCTTTTAAGTCCATAAATAAGAAAAATTTATATCACCTACTTTTCTCCAACCAAGTTTTCCTCATCTATGAATCTATGCAATATCAATGTATAGAAATTGTTGAGATTATGAGGAATTACAATCTATAATAGATATATTTGAAGGCCTTTCTGGAAGCATCATTTCATTAGTGAATCATCCTAGATCAGGTAAGGAGAATACAATATAATCAATATAGAATGGTGATCATAGTACAATACCATTTCATATCCTTTCTGGGTAATATAAAATTTCATAACCTTTAATGACCGTAATTTATTGGGAATGAAATCTAGAGTAATATTGACCGTGAAATCTATCCAAGAATTTTCTTTCCATGGATTGTCTTGTGTAACACACTTCCACCACATCCAACCCAAACAATAAAACTTTAATGTTTTAAACCTAACCATGCTAGATTTAATATTTTCTATCTATGAAAATATCTCCTTGATCCTCTTTTATACAACACTACATATAATGAATTATGTTGTCTAAATATTTGGGGAGGGTTCACTCTTTAAATACTTTGGATGTAATCCTCATTTTTGGGAATGAGAGGAAGAACATAGGGTTCTGAATCCAGTGTCTTTGGAACAAGCATTCTGAGAGAATAATGATAAACTAAAGTGTGCTTCAAATCGGTATTCTACATTACTCTAAAAAAGATGAAAACAGACCCATAAAAACCAAAGTTATAAAACATTAGTTGATAACAAATAATATAAATTTATCCAAACTAGAAAACCAAAATTTAAAACTATTTTTTAATTATGTTCACCCTTTTTTCTCAAGAGGGTTTTACAAGATTTTATTTAAAAAATAATCATAGATCAAAATTTTGACACATTTGGAATATTTTAATGAAAGGGATATAACACTAAAATATTTTAATTTTCTTGAAAATTAAAAAATAAATCCTTTAAAATATTCTAATTTTACTTTATCAACATTCAATGAAAATGTTTGAAACATTTAGAACCATAATCCTTTTTTAGAATCATTAACCATTTTTTTTCAAAACAATTTATCATATTAAAATAGAAATATTTTAGATACCCCAAAATTCCATACATTATTTTTAAATTAAAACATGTTAGTAATTTTCAAAACCTTCCCAAACTTTTTAAGGTTTTTATTATTTTTAAGATATCACTAAATCAAAACCAAAACATCAAAAAATTATCTTAAAAGAGTTTCCCATTAAAAGTTTAAATTGGAAGAAAAATAAAGGAGAAGTAAACCCATACTAAAAAATGGAAACATTAAATTACCAAGAAATATTAGATGTTATCATATTGGTCACAGAGTTTGGTAGGATGGGAACCGATTGTGTGAAGTCAATTGAGAGTAACATAGAGCTATCTTTATGATATACACACAGTTTTTAAACCATGAATAGTGATTTCAACCCATATGAATTCTCTTTGTATCTCAATATTCTAAAAAAGTTCCACGAAATTTATATTAGAATCATAAAATCTCAAGGTAAAAGAAAATAGTTCAAAAAACATTCCTAGATCGAGCTCAAACTAGTGACACATTCATCCTGGAAAACACTCATAACACAAGAAGCATCTCAGATTGCTGGTGTTCATGAACAATCCCCTGACCGACTACATGAATTCCAAACATTCTCACTCCAAACTAGTAGTCATTCCAGATAAAAGATGAAAAATATCCTCTAATAACATTTTCAATTAAATGATATAAAATACCTTCCAAACCATAATTCAAACAGCATCACCACTAATCCAGAGGGAATTGTAGATCCCCAAAAGATGGTTATAAGAACCTAGTCATTAGAAATAATGAGATGGGAATTGTAACACCCCAAGGTTTTAAAAATAGATTTATTATAGAATTAATTCAACACCGAGTCTTTGAGAAACAAACACTTTTGTATTTATAGGAGATAGTTATAACCTATCCAGAAGATCTAATTTCTCTGCTTTTATGTTTTGAATTAAAAAAAACTGATATACATGGTTGCGATCAGTAAGATATTCAAAGTCAGAAAGGATCAACATACATTTTTGGTGAATAATAACTTACCTTATGAATATTAATATACCCTTATGAATATTAAACTCAACCATGTAAGTATAAATAAAATTTAGGCACCATATAAATGAGAGTGGATATTTTAAAAAATTATAATCAAGTATTGGTATTTATGTGAGTAATATATGTCTAATTAAAATTTTAAATTAATTAATTTTTTTTAAAATAAAATTATTTTCATAAAATGTATTATTCAATAAATATTTTTTTACCCTATGAATTTAGGACAATTTTATGAGCCCTCAGTTAATTTTTGGAAGTATTAGAAAATCAGTTTTAAATTTAAATTCTTTATTTTTCAAGTAAATAATGATTTTATTTAAAAATTAAATTTCACTAATTTAGAAAATTATTTTTATAAAATGGAATTTTTTACGTTCTACACATCAAAAAATGAATAGGGTGATTTTGTTTTGTATTTTTCTAAAATACTTGAATTTTTGGTGAATAGTGAAATTTGATAATTTATGAAATATGCAAAATAAAAAAATATATACATTGTGCATGAGTAATGGTTCATTTTAATGACTAATAGTTTTAACTCACATGAACGTATTACTGTTTTTAGTCACAATAATCAACACTATTCATCATCTTGAGACAAAATAATAAAATAATGATGAAAATAATGAAAAAACCCTCCTCTCCTCCACTATAAAAATCACCCCTCACTCCCTCTTCTCCTCACTCATATAAGCCTTGAATATTATCAATGTTTTGAAAAAAATACTCTTACATATTATCTCCCCACATTTAAGAGATATTGGTTTTTCTAAAAGGCCAAAACCCCTTCCCTTAAGGTGGATCTTAAGGAGGGCATTTTAGGTGGTAAACCCCATTCCATTTTTCATTACATTTCAGTTTCAATTTATTTTATTTCCTTTTATTCCCCCCAAATACTCCATCTGAATGATCATGATAACTAAAGTAACATATATAGAGTATAATGATATCATTTTAATGGAATATAATTCCTTAAACTACTATCTATCCGTCTTTTATTTTATAAATGAATATATTATACGAGAGGTGTAGATTTAGAACCTTCATGGATGATGAACCTTCGTTATTCAATTTATCCTTCAAGTATGGTCATGAAAACATTTTTATGGTTTTACCAGACTATAATATGTGTATAATAACCTATTTAATGTTATATAACCAGTATATATACATAATAGCTATTCATACGACCAACTAGTTTGCAACAATCGAGATATTGCTGAAATAATCTAAATGGTTATCACTAATATTATAAATAATATATCATCCTCATAAAATATAAAAAAGTGATATATATAGCCATATATTCATATGTATGTTCATAAATAATATAAAAGTTCAATTCTGGATAATTATTTCCATTCCACATAATCTTAATTACTTATAATCAAGCAAACTGATCATGAAATTAAGGAAACAAACACTTCATAATGACAAAATTCAATATTATAAATTATGAATAAGGGAATAAATGCATTTAATAAAACCTAAATTAATAAAATACATCTAAATAAGGTTATTAATTAGTTAATTAATTGAATTAATTTTATTATCCAGGACATTAAGGTCAAGTGTGGAATACATTCAGACGTAATGTAAGTATTTTATACCAGAACCTCCATTTTTATTTGGGTTACTCTTATTATCTACTTAACTCAATGGAATTATTATTTATTCTTATTTACATCTAATTAATTATTTTTTAATGTTCTATGTATGTTCACCAACCATAATCCTTATTTATTTTATGGAGAGCGACATGCTTTAAAAGGCTCTTTCAAAAACATTTCCTGAGATAAAAGCCAGTTTCAAGGGAACTTCTTGAGTTCTTACCTTTGTTCAAGTACACTATATAATATGTTTTTAGTGACAATTATTTTTCTAAAATCTCTCATTTTATTATGATAAAGACATATTATTTCACTTATGGGTATATAAAAATATTTTTCCAAAAGAACTCTGTTTTTTAAAGTAAAAGAGCATTTATCTCAAGAATTACTCGATGATTTTTTAATAATTATTTTATCTATTTAAACATTCTTGTTGAATCATACATATAACTGGGAATAATATTTTCTGATATCATATACCATATTTTATTTAATGGATTATGATTAGTTTGACTATGTATGTGATTTCTTGAAACCATTCACCATATTACTTTGAATAGTTAGTGATTTTATTTGGGGAAAGTTATTCACATTTCCTATATTAGTTTCAATATGAATGTATATATTTTTTAATTTTATCCCCATTAATATTAGGAATTAATTGGAATTAGTAAGTGATGGGTGGAGCCATCTATATCCCCTCTAATAATTGGTAGGTCTCATGAGACAAAACACATATATACTTGGTTGATACCTTGCCAATTTTACGATACGGTTTTGGCTGGGGCCTTAATCATTTGTAGATGTCTTGGATAAGGCCTTGACGGTATATTTCAGAATGCCAAGAATTATAAATTTCCCTCATTATAAAACATGTAATTGATAGTTAATGAAGTTATTCTACTAGTAAAATACCCATCATTGTGCTTCATTATGGAATTATTTAGTCACCCCTTATTCCTGTCATATTATGTTCAAGTTCATTTTTAAAGGCATGTGTTTTTAGTTATTCACCATGTATAATATTTATGTTTTTGATATCTTTCACTTTATTTCTTACCCTTACATTGATCTCACCACTTTTTTATGTTTTATTTTCTCAGGATATTAAGAAGTAAATTATGAATGACCTATAAGGGTAACCTAAAAGTTATAGAGGTTTTAAAATGAATTTCCATATTGTATTTCATTTCATGTTGTAATGTTGAACTTATGTATGTATCTAGTTTTCCAAAACTATTAAACTAATTTGTTCCTTCAGGATACTGATTTCTTATAATTATTCCAATATAATGAGATAAGGCTCTGGCTCCAAGCAACTAGGGTCGAGTCCTTACAGTTGGTATCAGAGGAAGTTTAGAAGAAAAATGTAGAAACTAGATTTAGAAAATTTTGATTAAGGAAAAAAAACCCTAAGATAGACTTTGAGGATAAGTATATAAGAACATCCTATAATTTTGGTAAAAATTTTATTATGTCGATATTCATAGAAAATGCATCCCTATCTGGATACTACAAGTGGATGTGGTTCTAGAACACAAGTAACAAGGAGTAACAAATATGACAAGGTGTTTTAGGCTTGACTCGAGATAACCCGGTACACGACAATGGGCCTTATGGTACTTCTGGTTTGAAACTCTATAGGGATATTATTGGGACAATTCACATTTTCATTATGAGCCATTATGAAGGATTTAAAAGTAAATTCTTCCTCTAAGAAATGTTTTTTTATGATTGTGAGATTATCTATGCATAGGATTTAAATTTTGTTAAGTATTTTTCATGTTTAGACTATACATTATGATTCAAAACCCAATACAGTGTGTGCCATTATTTAGAAATGGAACATAGTGGAAGGAATGGAAACAATATCAATGTACATATCCTATGTATAGATTTATATCCTATTCAAGATAATGATATTGGTACTGGAGCTATGACTGGTGCTGAGTGTCTTATAACTATACTGGTAAAACTGATTTGAGTTATGAAGAATAACCTTACCCGTATTGAGAATCATAATCCACAATGTGGAGGATCAATGTTAGACCACTATACGTGACTAAAACCTCCATCATTAAATGGGATAACAAACCCATTCATAGTGGAGCAATGGATAAGTTCTTTAGAGAAGACATTTCTCACTTTGGGATGTAATGAATGAGAGAAGGTTGTCATAGTGGTTTATTATCTATTGGGGGATGCAGATTACTGGTGGTTGTTAATTCAAAACACAATGGAAGAGGAAAAATAGATGAAATGGAATTTTGGTATTTCAAGAAAATTTTCCAAGAAAAATATTTTTCTTTTGAACAATGAGCAGATATGGAGTGGAAAATATTAAGTCTTAGATAGAAAGAAGATGAAAATGTTGAAAAGTATGAATCCAAATTTACAAGGTTAGTAAGAAATTCTGAAGACTATATACATAATCCTAGGAGAAAGATTTATAGATTATTGGATGGTTTAAAACCATTCCTATAAAGGGCACTAGACTCCCAATGTGTCTCATTATACGAAGACATTGTCTCAAGTGCTGTTAATATAGGGAAATAATTCTCTAATTATTATGTATTTAAGGGAAAAAAGATAAGAATAGGGTAAAGAATGGTAGAATGGATAAAGGGAATAATAAAAAGGTCAATTTTCCGACATGCAATACTTGTGGAAAGAAAATTCCTGGTGACTGATTAAAAGGAAAATGCATGTTCTACAAGTGTGGACATAAAGGCCATCATGATGGTGATTGAAAGGGAAATAATGAAGTTATCAATATCAAATGCTATAATTTTATATAGATGGGACACTATTCTAATTATTTTCCAAAGCGACAAGGAAATGAGCCTCAGAAAAGGCCAAGGGAGCAAGGCCAAGCTTATACGATCACAACTACTGAGATTGAAATTCTTAATGATGTGGTGGATAATAGTTAATTGTTTCCTAAAACTTATCCAAGGATTTATTTGATTCTAGATCATCAAAATATTTTATATCTTCCCAGTTTTCCAAGGAAATTAGATATCTTCATTTTTTTAATAAAGGTGTTGTCATTTAAAGCTCCTAAGGAAAGTATAATTGAAACAATGATGTATTGATCCATCCACCTTATGACACATAAAAATTCCTTATTTTATAACCTTATCATCATACCCACGATCGAATTTAATATAATTCTCAGTATTGATTTTATTTTTAATTATGATGTGGAAATCTATTGTAAGAGGAAGGAAGTTACAATTTTTGAGAATGATGTATAATCCCTTATCTTTAGAGTAGAAATGTCATCATATGATTTTTATCTAAATCCACCCCTAGCAGATCTACATAATGTAATTGTTAGTGAGGTTGATAACACAATATCTATGGGTGAGAAAATAATATTCAAATTGAGAATGTACCTATTGTACAAGAATATATTAATGTTTTTCCAGAGTATTTACTTGGACATCCTCCAGAACAAGAATATGTGTTTTCTATTGATTTAATTCCTAGTTCATAGCCTATATCAAAGAATACTTGTAGAATAGACACTATGGAATTAGTAGAACTGAAGAAACCTATAGAAGAATTTATTGATAAAGGATTTATTATCCATAGAATTTATCCTTGGGGATCCCCGATTCTTTTTATTAAGAAGAAATATAGATCTGTGAGGTTCTGCATTGAATACATGGGGATCAATTATATTATAATAAAGAACAACTATCCCCTACCTTTCATTGATGATTTATTTTATCAACTTCACGAAGCCAAATATTTTTCAAAGATTGACCTTCATTTTGGATATCATCAGTTGCATGTGATGAAGGAAGATATTCCAAAGACAACATTTAAAACTAGGTATGGGTATTATAAGTTTACAATATTGCTTTTGGACTGAATAATGCACCCTCTATTATCATTGATCTAATGAATAATGTTTTCAAGTTATATCTTTATGAAATTTTTGTTATATTTATTGATGATATATTGGTATACTCCAAAATCTATGAAGAACATTAGAATCACTTGTGCATTATTCTAAAGATACTTAGAAGAAACAAGTTATATGGGAATTTTATCAAGTGTGAATTCTAGCTTCAAACAGTTTCTTTTCTTGGTCATATTGTCTCTAAGGATGAAATCTTAGTTGATCCTGCAACGAAAAACGAATTTATGAATGGATGACTCCAACGAACATAACCGAGGTACAAAGGTTTATTGGGTTAGATGGTTATTATTGACGTTTTGTTCATATCTTTGCCTGATTAGCTAAACTATTATCCAAGATTACTCATAAAGGGGTGAAGTTCATATGCAAAAAAGAATGTGAAGAATGTTTTTCAGAATTAAAGAAAAGGTTAGTGAATGCTCCAATCTTGACTATACCATTGATAAATGGTGGATTTGTGGTTTATAGAGATGAATCAAATAAAGGACTTGGTTGTGCCCTTATAAAAAATGAGATAGTTATTGTATATGCATTAAGGTGGTTAAAAATTCATGAATAGAACAATATTACTAATGATATTGAGTTAGCAACTGTAATTTTTCCTCAAAGAATTTGGAGACACTATCTCTATGGATAATGATGCGAGATATATACGGATCAAAAGAGCTTAAAATATATCCTCTCATAGAAAGAACTCAACATGAGGCAAATGAAATGGCTTGAAATACTTAAGCATTATGATTGTTCCATACACTACCACCTAGGAAAGGAAAATAAGGTAGCTGATACATTAAGAAGAAATGATTATGGAGTCCTAAAAAAATTGGGGATTAAAAAGATTCCTATGTACATGGATATAGTAATAATGGATATGGGAATTATTAAAAAAGTTGAAATATCATTATGTTTTTAATTGGTTTCCCAACCATCTTTATTAGAAAGAAATAAAAGTTATCATCTTGATGATGGGAATCTTAAAAAGAAAATTAATTTTCTGAATGATGGGAAGTATGAAGAATTCATTTGTGAGGATGGAATTATAAAGTTTGGGAAGAGGCTTTGTTTTCATTCTATACCAGAGCTAAAAAGGTATTTGTTGGATTATTCCCATAGTTCCAATTTCTCTATACATTATAATATAACTATAATGTACAAAGATTAGAAGGAACATTTCTGGTGGGATAACATGAAGAAGGAAATTGGTAATTATGTATCAATATGTTAAGTATGTCAACAGGTGAAGGATGAAAAATATAATCCTATAGGAGTCATACAACCTCTAGCTATTCCTATATGGAAATGGGATGAAATCACCATGGAGTTTTTCACTAGATTACCCAAAACTCTAAGAAAGAATGATGCAACACAGGTAATTGTTGACCGACTTATTAAATTTTCACATTTCCACTAAATAAGGGAGGATTTTACACTCAATAAAGTAGCAGAAATATATATTAATTAAGTTTTAAGACTTCAAAGAGAACCAATTTGAAAAGTTTATAATCATGATTTGTGATTTACATTGAAATTATGGAAAATTATTCACAAATCTTTGGACACTGAGCATCATTTGAATACTTCTTATCACCCCCAAACTGAAGGGAAGTCAAAAAGAACAATCCAAAATTTATAAGCCATGTTGAGATCATGATCACTTGACTTTTAATATATGTGGGATCAATATTTACTTTTTGTTGAGTTTTAATACAACAATAGTTTCCATTATAGTATTCAAATGGCACCATATTAAGCACTGTATGGAAAGAGATGTCGTACACCAACATGTTGGGATGATGTTGGTGAAAGAAAGATTGTGGGTCCAGAGCATGTGGAGGAAAAAACAGAAAAGGTAAATACTATTCAAACCCATATCAAAGTAGATCAATGTAGGGAAAAGATCTTTGCTGATAATCAAATGAAGTATTGGAAATTTCAAGAGGGAGATCATGTTTTCTTGAAAGTAACTCAATGGAAGGGTGTTACAAGATTTAGAAAGAAAGTGTAACTGACCCCAAATAAATATGACCTTTTGAAATTATTGAGATAATTTGAGTTTTGTATTATCATTTAGAAATTCCACCTAGCCATTATAAGGCACACAATGTGTTCCATGTCTCATTATTGAGAAAGTACACGCCAGACCCAATGCATGTTGTAATTTCTGAAGGTATAGAGTTAGAACCTGAATTATCTTACTATGAAGAGCCCATATAGATTATGGACACTAAAGAATAGGTGCTTAGGAATTAGACGACTCGACTAGTAAGGGTATTTTGGAAAAATCATAAAATTGAAGATGAAACGTGGGAGCCTGAGGAACTAATGATAAAGACCTACCCAAATATTTTTATGAGGTAAAATTATGGTAATTTTGGGGATGAAATTTTTGTAAGGGCGGAAGAACGTAACACCCCAAGGTTTTAAAAATAAATTTATTATAGAATGAATTTAACATTGAGTCTATGTAAAACAAAAAATTTGATATTTATCAGAGATAGTTATAACATGGCTGTTAGATATATTTTTTCTCCTTATGTGATTTGAATTTCAAAAAATAGATATACACGGTTGCGATCGGTAAGATATTTAGAGTCAAACAGGGACAACTTACATTTTATGGTGAATAGTAACTTACCATTATGAATAGTAATGTACCCTTATGAATAGTAAACTCACCCACGTAAGTATAAAGAAAATTTAGGCACCATATAAATGAGACTGAATATTTTAAAAATTAATAATTAAGTAATGGTATTTTTGTGAGTAATAAATATTTAATTAAAATTTTAGAGTAATAAAATTATTTAAAATTAAATTTATTTTCTTAAAATGTATTATTCAAAAAATATTATGTTTTCCTATGAATTTAGGATAATTTTGTGAGACCTTAGTTAATTTTTGAAAGAATTACAAAATCGGTTGTAAGTTTAAAATATGTATTTTTCAAGTAAATAATTATTTCATTTAAAAATTAAACTTCTATTATTTAAAAAATTATATTGATAAAATGGAGTTCATTTTTAAATTCTAAACATCACAAAATGGTTAAGTTGAATTTTTGGGATTTTTCTAAAATACATGAATTTTTGGTGAATAGTGAAATTCAATAATTTATGAAATATGCTAAATAAATGAATTTTGGAATCATGCTTGAGTCATTCCTGATGTAAAAAACCATTGCTTTTAACTCACATGCACTTATTAATTTTTTAGTCACAATAGTCAAGGCTATTCATAGTCTTGAGCCAAAATAATAAAATAATGATTAAAATAATGGAAAACCCTCCTCTCCTCCACTATAAAACCACCTCTCACTCCCTCTTTTCTTCAGTTATCTAAGCCTTGAATAATTTAAATGTTCTACCCAAATAAACTTTCCTATTATCTACAAACTTTTAGGGGATCTTGATGATGAAAAAACACCAAAAACACTTCCCTTAAGGAGGTTCTCAAGGAGGACATTTCAAGAGGTAAACCTTCTTCCTTTTTTCCTTTCCATTCTTTTTCACTTTATTTTCTTTTTTATATTATCCTCAAATCCATTGTAAAAAATTAGAATGATAACTGTAGTATCATATATATAAAATAATTATATCATTTAAATGGAATATCCTTCTTCAAATAACTATCTCTCACCTTTTTATTTTATAAATGATATCATTGTTTGGGAGGTGTGGATTTAGTACCTTCATGGATGAAAAACATTTTTTATTCAATTTCTCCTTCATGGATGGTCATGAAACCAATTTAATGGATGAAACCGACTATAATATGTTTATTGTAACATATTAAATGTTCTATAACTAGTATATATAGATAATACTAATTCATACGACAAACTAGTTTGTAACAACCGAGATATCACCAAAATAATCGAAATTGTTATCTCTAATGTTCTATCTAATAAAAAATTATCATACCATCCATGTGATATATATAACCATTTAAAATTATTTATTTTCATAAATAATATAAATGTTAAATTCTGAAAAATTATATCCATTCTCTATAAACACCATTACTTATAATCAAGAGAACCGATCCTGAAATCAAGAAAACGAACACTTCAGAACGATGGAATTCAATCTTAGACTTATCAACAAAGAGATAAATGAAATTAATAATACTTTAATGAATCAGATACACGTATATAAGGTTACTAATTGGTTTATTAAGGTATTTAATTTCATTATATAGGACATTAAGGGTAATTGCAGAAAACATTTGGACATAAGGTAAGGATTTTCTAGAAAAACCTGCATTTTCATTCGGATTACTCTTATTCTCTACTTACCTCAATGAAATTATTATTTATTATTATTTACTCCTAGGAATTATTTTTCAATGTTCTATGTATTTTTACCAACCAGAATCCTTCTTCATTTTATCGGTAGTTACATGTTTTAAAAGGATCTTTCAAGAACATTTCCCGAAATACAAGCCCATTTCAAGGGAACTTCTCGAATTATTACATATGTTCAAGTACACTCTATAATATATTTTCAGAAACCATTATTTTTCTAAAATAATTCAATTTATTATGAGAAAACTATATTATTTCACATATGTTTTTATAAAAATATTTTCCAAATGAACTCTTCTTTTCAAAGTAAAAGAGTTTTTATCTCAAGAATTACTCAATGATTTTATAAGAGTAATTTTATCTATTTCAACACTCTTGTTGAATCTTACCTATAAATAGGAATACTATTATATTATATCATATACCATATTTTATTTAATGGTTTATGATTAGTTTGACTATGGATGTGCAATCTTTAATACATTCACCATATTACTCTGAATGGTTAGTGTTTATGTTTGAGGAAAGTTATTTATATTTCATATGTTAGTTTCAATATGAATGTATATATTGTTTATGTTTATCCCCATTTATATTAAAAATGGATTGGACTTGTTAAGTGATGAGTGGGTCCCTATATATCTCCTAGATGAATTGGTAGGTATAATGATAAAAAATAGATATAGACTTGGCTGAGGCCTTTCCAATTTATATATCTGGTTTTGGATGAGGCTTAATCATTTTCAGATGTCTTGGCTGAAACCTTGATAGTATATTCCAAAATGTGCGACATTATTCATTTCACTCATTATGAAACATGTAATTGATAGTTCACGAAGTTATTTTACTAGTATAATACCCATGATTATACTATGTTATGGAATTATTTATTCTGTCCTTATTCCTGCTATATTATGTTTAAGTTCATTTTTAAAGGTAATAAAATAATTATTTCCCCCAATAGATACAGACATGAACTGATATTTAGTCAATGGAAAAGTGAAAAAACAGATTTAAAAAACTAAAGGGTAGAACCCTCATTATGACACGTCTGTAGAAGTCTTTATACTATACCATAATGTAAAAAAATAGAAATTTTGTGTTGTAAGTGGACCATTGCTCTACTAGTCACCACCAATAGAGAAGTCCTTATAACCAAGTACATCCACCAACCCCATGTTAGGAAGTCCTAGACCTATCATAAGAGAATATATAAATGCCTAATGTAAAAGGTAGGGTGTGTAAAATAAATCATAATAGGATCCCACAAATAGTTGCAAAAAAAATTCATATCAAATAAAACATTTATGATTAATTTTCAATAAAATATGGTAATAAAATCATTTCACAATTCTTATAAAACATGTTTTTCAAAAAAATTTCATAGATAATAAAAAATAGATGAAAAAGTGAATTTCTAATAAAAAATGAATAAATTGGAATATTTTTTAAATACCCTTGAATATAAAATTTTACCAAAAGAGGCAAGAATATTAATTTCTATCAAAACTGACATGAGTTATAAATTTATTTACATTGGAATTAATTTAAATTTATATCACCATTGATATGATATTTTGGTGTAGGTTAAATATGGATTCTCATATGACTTATTAAATTATGGTTTCTAGTGTGCACAAGTTCCATGGACTAACCTAAGGGAAATATGATACAACAAAAATGGTAAAAATGGTAAGTACATAAGGACTAATCTCACTTCCCTCAGGTATTTTAGTTTTTTTTCATCATCAATCCATTTCTTGGTAGATAAAGTCAATGCCTAGTGTGTGTTCTTCCAAAATAACAACCCAATATTCTATGTGTTTAATTTTTAATCAATTATTAAAAGGGAATAAGTCATTTTAATAAACATTCCATTCAACCACAAGATCATGTTCTAAAACATTACATTCTTTTAAAAAAACAACTTGTAATATATTTTATCAAAAAATCATTCCATTATTTTGAAAAGCCAATATAATTTTTTTATTACCAAATCACAACACATGTATATAAAATTCATCAATTTTTAATCAAAATTTGAAAAATTATAAAATTCCAAATCATAAATAACACATTTATTTTTATTTCTTCAAAATACTATTTCAAATCATGTGAGAGAAATGTTTCTTTGTCTTGGATAATTTATAAATTATGGACATATTATAACATGTGTCCTAAAAAGTTCTCCGTCAAATAATAACAGTTAAAACACATGTGGTTATATTTTCTCCCTTTAGAATAATATACTTTTTATAATCATTAATTATTATTATTTGATAATTTTAGGATAGTTTTGTTTAAATTCAATAACATTTACTAAAAAACAAAAATTAATTTCCAATAGCCATTGATAAGGATTTTCATCACCCATTGTATATCATTTCAAGAATATTTATCAATACATTAAATTAGGTTTTAATTTTTTTTTGAAAACCAATTTAAAACAAATAATAATAAGTGGTTTAAAATAATAAATATTTCCTACAAAATCACCTACCATAAAAAGGATAATACACAAAATATGGGATTCACAACTATAACCAGAGATTGATTTTTCCCCATGAGAAAGAAAAAGTAGTCAATAAAACCCTTTTTAAATCCACAGAGTTGTTGGGCACCCTATATTACCAAAGTAAACATCAAAAATACATGGCAGTAAAGCTTGGGGTAAAATAAATAAACTAGATATAGTAGCATTTAAAATAACCAAATTGAAACTCTAATGTAATTTTCCATTTAAACCAAATCTTGAGATCAGAGGTAGAAAAAATGAAATAGGAGAAGTAATGTTTAAAAGTGTTAAAATAAATAATTCCATGATTTATAATATTTAAAATCATAAGAAATTGTTATAGGGAATTTTCGAGAATAATAGTGGAAAAATGGGATTTGAATTTATTTTTTTTCCAAAAATATTTTTTTGTCAAGGCAACATAAATTTAGCAATATGAATTTTTTTATTGTGCATGGCTACTAGGTTACCCTTACAGAATCATTGAATACTCATCATTACCTTTAATAAATAGAAGGACAATTGAGGTAAACCATACATCGCTCTGAACCACCCTTATACAAGTAGCTAGGTAACCCTTACGTATACTTTGTAAATATTAGGTTAACTTTACACAGTGACTTGATTACCCTTTCATAGCCCATTAAAATCATATGTTACCCATATTACATACTGATTGAACCTTATATGATACCCTTACATTATCCGATACCCTTATGAGTGACCATCATATAAGACCATTATGTGAGACCCTTATGGGAGCAGGTACCCTTATGCAACAGATGATGTGTGCTTACATGTATAACGGTTACCATTACCAATATTTTTTTTCCTACACTTAGTGTTTTTGAATGGTAAATACACTTATGTGGGTGAATTAATTTCACCATTACCCTAACGTAGTGCATAGAACCTCAAATATACCCTCACACAAGGTCTAAAAATTAAAATTTACCTAAATGTAATTATTCAAATTAAGGTGTTTCTCTTATGTATCACATGCACCATACATTAGGGGAATGAATAAAATAAAACTATTCAATTATAAAAAGGATTTTAATATAAAACTAAAAAGTGGGTTTAAATTATTATAAAATAAAGGATGTTACATGGGAAAATGTTCTGATACTTACCCATCATCAGGATGTGATAGATTTGTGATATATAATAATGTACTATAGAAACGAATCAGATATATCCTTTTATAGAATGATAATTTTATTCTTAATGAATCAAGGTAGTTAAAAAATATTGAATAGAAATATCAATACCATTATATTTAGTTTATATTTTTTTCTTTGATGATATGTTGGAATTATCTCAATGGTAAAAGATGTGAGATATTCACTGATCATAAGAGTCTAAAATAAAAAATTTCAAATAAAGAAAATAACATGAGTAAGAGTCAATGCCTTGAGCTACTGAATAAATATAAATTCTGAATACACTACCAACCATCGATGGAAAAAATGTAGAAGATACATTATAATGGAAATATCACAGTGTCTAAACAAAAATAATGATTAACAAGGATCCTATTTTAAATGAATTAGTAAGTATGGATATGGTAATTTCTACTAAAGGGAAAACATCACTCATTTAATAATTTATTTCCAAATTATCTCTATTATAAAATATAGAAAATCCCAACATGATGATATGAATTTAAAAAAATAAATAAAACAACGAATGATTGGAAATTTTAAGACTTAATTTATAAAGATAAATTCTGGAATTTGGTTAGAGTCTATGTGTTATATATTGAACTGAAATTAAAATATTGTTATTATATGATTCACATAGATCTAATGTCCTTATACACCTTAGTAGCACCATAATATATGGGGATCCAATAAAACATTTTTGGTGGGATTAAATAAAGTGATAAATTGATGATTATGTGTCAAGATTTATGGTTTTCCAACAGGTAAATGTGGATTGAAAAAATCTTAAATTATTCATGAAAATTATATATATTATTATATTGAAATGTCATGATATCACAATTTAATTATTCAATCCATTGATTGGGATTCCTAAAATAAATTATATAAAATGCGTTATTATCGATCACCTAAGAAAATATGCATGTTTACACACTATAAGGGAAGATTTACCTCTCGATCATCTTTCATGGATTTATATTAATGTTTTTTATGAATTAGTGGTGCAATTATTTTTAATATATATGATCATGATCTATTATTTACATCAAAAGATTTTAAAAACATTTCGGAGGCCCTTAAGACCAAGCTTCATTAGAGCATCATCGACCATCCTCAAACTAATGAATAGTCTAAAAGGACAATTCAAACATTAGAATACATGTTGAGGTCATGATCACATTACTTTTATTTTATGGGGGATTTTTATTTAAATTTTGTGAAGTTTTAATATAACTATATATTACATTCTTGTATTCAAATAGAATCTTATGAACCATTATATGGAAAGTAATTTCATACTACAACTTGTTTGAATGAAGTTTGTTAATGTATGATTATATGCCCAAAACATGTTGAGGAGACAACAAAGAAAAAAATTAATATTAAAATTAAAATTAAATAATATCAAATAAAGAAAGCTATCTATGATGATAATCAAAGGAAGGGTTTGGAATATCAAGATATAGATCACATTTTCATGAATTTATCTTTGTGGAAAGCTATTATATGGTTCGGTAAGATATGGAATGTAAACCCCAAGTACATTGGAACTTTTGAAATTCTAGAATGAATTAGCGATCTTGATTACCATTTGGAAAATCCACCAAGCCTATCTAATATACATTATCTGTTCCCTATCTCATTATTAAGTTATTATATTCCAGATCTAACACATGTTCTCACATCTGAAGAAATAAAATTTGAACCTAATATATATTACTTTGAAGAGCCCATATCAATTCATAAAACCATATAATATTCATTTTAGAATCATGTGTATTTAATGGTAATGGTAAATTTCTAAAATCATAAAATGATTTACTAATGTGGGAATCATATGAAGTTATGAAGTAGAACAACAATCCATTTTTTGAAAATAATATCTATGAAATTTTTGATGATGAAATCATCAAAGGAGGGAAGAATATTTCTCCTAATATTTAATTATATTAAGAAAAAAATTTATCTTAATGATACAATAATAAATTCAAATTTTTATATTTAATTTCAGGTAAATTCAAATTTTATAGAATAAAAATCAATTTTGAAATTTCCATGTCAGTATAATCCTACATTGATTTTTTTGAAAATTTACCATATAAATATTCATTTGCGACTAATTGAAAACATATTATTTTCATAAAACTCCATTTATTAATAATAATGTGGTATAATATTTATAATTAATCATATATTAAGAATAAATTTTATATAAATAAACAAAATATTATTTGGGGGAAACAATATACTTTTTCAGAAACTTGTTTTTAAGTGCATATTGTTTTCCCATTTTAATTAGTTACAATAATCCATAATTATGTATGATTTCAAAGAAATTCATATATTATATATCATTATCTAATAATTTTAATTCATATAATGATTATTTCAAACATCCAGATATTTGAGAATATATTAATCATTAAATAAATCGTACTGTGTTTGATAGATTGCTTAAGATGTAAGAACACGATTCAAATGAACCCTGACATATTGTAACATAGTTTTAAATTTGAAAAATATAAATAGGATTAACCACATTATGATACATATAAATATATTTTATTTAATCAATTTAAATATAATATTAAATTCATAATATATGTGTTAAATCTTTAGTAATTTAATTTTACGTTTCAAAGATGTGTTTTCCTCAAAAACGATTGTTATTGAATTTTATGTTATAATATTAAAATTAATTTATACCAATTTTAGAAACTAAATTTAATAAAAATTATATCATTTTTTCAATCATAATACAAAAATTATCTTAGGGTGAAATTTTTATATTTTTATGAAAAGATTTATTTTTATTGAATAGTGAACATTAGATATTTTTGAAAAACAATAACAAATTTTCATAGAAAGTTCAAATTATTCCATGAATTAAATTTTAACATATAATAATTATAATTTAATAAAATTCATTATATATTAATCTTATTTAAACTTTATTTTGGTATAAAATAATTATTTTTGGCAGAAAAACACATTTTTTCATTAAAATATTATCATGTGAAAATATATTATTTTAATTTATTAAATAAATCACTGTTGAATATATATTTTAATGGAATTTATATATTCTATATTCAATAAAATAATTTTATATTCATATTATGTTTTTAATAGGAATAGAATAAAAATAAATCCAATTTAGGATTAAAAACATATTTTTCCAAAAAAGAGTTTTCATAGCGTTTTGCGTTCATATTTTCAAATGGATATCTACAAGATCCTAGAAATTGAATCATGATAAATTTTTTTCCAATTTTTAATTTTTGGGATCAAATTTTATATATATTTATTTTTTATTTTTGGTCAGTGTGAATCATAATCATAGTAAAAAATTCCCCTTGATACGCGTAAAATAGTTAATATATTGTTAAAACATTTAGATTTGTCTTTAAAATTTCCATAACACTTGTACTTATCCTATTGGATATGTAAAGTTTGGCCTTAATAATCCAAGTTAATAAAATATTGTAAAATGGTTCAATTCATTTTTTTATTATGGCACTTATATTAGTTTAAGAATAAGATAAATACAAAATGACACAATCCTAACTTTTATAATATAATGTTTTAAATAAGAATAAAACTAGGATATGATTATATATAAATATTTTTTTAATATTATTTAAATTATGTTTTCACGGTATTTTATTTTTAAATTATTGTAATGTGATAATTACCTAAAAAGTTCACACAAAACCGACACAATATTTATTCAAATAATGGAAAACTAAAATAAATGATATTAAAAATATTTAAATTAATGTAATTTGTATTAATTATTGTGATATGTGAAATTTTTAGATACATATAACATATTATTTATGTTTTAATTTTTTATATTATAATTCCTTAACTATCCTAATCGATTTAAAGTCAAAGTAATTAAATCATGTGAAAAATGATATTAAAGATATTCGATGAAGAAAATAATATTTCATTAATTATATGAAAATAAAAAAAATATTTAAACAGAAGAATTAATATGATAAATGGACTAATATTTCACACCTAGGATATTTAAGAACCATTTTTTACCATATAGGTAGAATTTAATCCTTTAATATTTTAAAGGATTTTACCACAATTATGGTTAAAATTGGTTAATAAAGGGTTCAAAAAACAATATATGATTTAGAATAGCATAAAATACTATCTAATTTTTATTGAAGGGTGATATTTAAAACATATAACCACTTAAATATAATTAATGGATATTTGGAATCATTATAATTTATAAATACATTATTTATATTTAAATACTTTAACAAATTACATGTGTGTCCTTTATCTCCATAACAAAACGACGTGACTTATCTCTTTTTTATACACCACCCTGATCCATCTACCTAAAAAATCCTACAATTTTACCTTATCATCTCCCCTATATATGTAATATAGTTTTTTTTCTTCTAAAAATACCATTCCAATGGTCCATAATAAAGGACCTAAATGAGGCCTATCGAAGAAAAGGTTCATGACCTCTTCTAATTAATTTATTCTCATACCTTCTATAATTAAATGGTTTTAATTAAAACATAAAAAATTATATATAATAAATAAACATAAATTCTACTATGATTCTTTAAAAACCATTATTTACTATATCTTCCATAAAATAGAAAGTTAAATTATCCCTTGTTCTTTTGTGTGGACTACCACGTCCATATATAGATGCAATTCATTTTACATTACCATCATTGATGGATGATTATTTATATGATTTTTATGTTTATAAATTACATTTATGATATAATTATTATTTTTAATTATAATTTCATTTATGACATCTCACATGTTTGTATATTGTAAAATGACAGCATCACTCGTGCATACATGTGGACTACCATCTCCCCAAAGCGATGTGATTCATTTGTCGTTTATGATTTTAAATGGTAAGTAATAAGGAAATAATTAATGAATATATATGACATATATGATATAATAATTATTATGTTAGGGTGAACTATTATTCACATTTATTTTATTCTATCTATTGAAATATGAAAACATCATTATCCATAAGAACGACCTACCATCTCTATGAACAGTATAATTCACATTTCTATCTATTCTTTTTATTGATGACTCTATAATTATTTATATATATATATTATATTTATATTTATATCATTATTATGTTTATTTATATTTTGGAACAATGATAAATGTATAAGCACTAGAACTTCCAAAAAAAGTATCATGAAAAATTAAATAGTTAACACTTGAAAATGATGATTTATATAATGAATTATTAATAAATTGGTTTTGAAATGATATAAGTGTATAATATAGGTTATTATAATAATATATTTGATTATTTTAAATAAATATATTAAATTTTTATTTATTTTAAATGAGGTTAGAGAAATTTTAACATGTGTCAATCTTTGGGTACAAGATTTATTATTCAATTTCATTTTAATCCAGATTTTATATTCTTCAATTTACATTGAAGGAAATAATATTATTCTTTTCTCAAAAAACTCCTTTAATTTTTTTATCCAGTTTATATTTCTGTATAATATATGTTTTCCTTTCATTTTAATCACATTAAGTACTCATGAGACTGAAAGAATATTTTTAATGGAAATCTACTTCAATTCACTCTTTGGTGAGAAATCATTTTTCTTCCATATCTATGTTTTAAAAAAAACTCAAGTATTTTTTTAATATATAAAATGATAGATTAAATTCATTTTTAAAAAAGTTTTAATTTATATAGAAACGTTTCAATGATATCTCCTGTTCATTTTCGAAATAATATACTTTCCACTTTTCACCAAAATGTTATTGGAATATTAATTTTAATTCACAATGCACTAATGAAATTTCTCACCATAATTACGGCTCAATGATTTGAAGGTTATTTTTAAATAATTTATGGTTCATTTCAAATAAAACTATTTCCATATTTTTTTAAATGTTTTTATTTTAAATTTGTTGTTTTAAAAATAAAGGACACTTTCTTTAATAAATGTTCAAATTAATCTTTTAATGGAATTTTCATATATAATAAAATCCATTATTGTTGGTTATATTTCATTGGCGATATAATTCAATGAAATTATATATATTCTTTAACTAGATGAATTATTGTTATTATTATGATATGTTTATAAAAACCAATTTACTTTCCATGAGTTAAGTTATGATGAAATTATAGTTTTTTCCATGATCTAGTAATATACATATTAATGGATTATTATTATGTGATGCGTGGGTCCATTATAGGACTATAATGCATTTGGTGAATATGGATAACTCATGAGATAAATATGTTTTGCGTGAACCTGATTTCATGTTCACAATTATATATGTTGACCTTGTTTTCATGTAAATATGATTATGCATGGATCTGGTTATCAAGTTCATAAGATTTTCTGTGGACCCTATTTTCATTTCCTATAGATTATTCATATATCTAGTTTCATGTCTAAAATTTTGAATGGGTCAATCATTTCATATCCTTAACTTAATCAGTGAACTTGATTCGATTTTTTAATGTTCATAATGTAATAAGTCTTGTTTTGAAAATTCATATTTCTATGTTATTATCTCATGGAAGAAGAAAAATTATTCATGATTCCACACTCTAATAAATATGGTCTGTTATTATGATAAAGATTTATTTTGTGACTCATGTTTATGATCTATGATTTATTGGGTATGAAATTTTTTATATTTTGTTATGATCTCATACCTTTATGCTTATCATATGCTCATATATTTCCATTGGTTGAAATCTCCTATGATTACCCTTACTAAGAATCTAAGGAAAATATTTCTTATGTTTTTTTATCTATATGTTAAGGGGAATTGATTTATTTATGGTATAACTATGAAGCATTGGATGAGGAAAAGTTTTAAGGTTTTTCATGATATAAGAGTATTATGTATCTTGTATTGAATTGGATTTTTCCATGTATTAATTTTAGTTTTTATGTGTATTATTTTTAATACTAGAAGTTAAGACCATATGTGATTCTAAGGCACAATTTTCTAGGAATAATTATTTGAAATATATTAAATATATTAACTATATTAAATAATATTGTCAAATATTTTTCAGGAAAACGTTGAATTAATCGTGAAGTGGGCCCGAATAAAAAATCTGAGGGAACTATTGAGTACAGAATGTGGGTTTTACCCTACGTGTGGAATATCATTTTTAGTGCGGGGTGTTTGTGGAAAATTCATCATTTTCCATAAAAATAATAAAATTTAATAAATTATTTTTTATTTATTATTAATGGAACAACTGATGTATCCTATACGTATATAGTTATGAGGATTTCCTCAAGGTTGGCCACTTCATTCATATTGATCTAGACTATAACTGGAGAGTGTTCATGGAGAATGATGGCCGATCGGGACCAAATCATGTTTTTTTTCACCAATGGAGTTCATGGATCTAGTCAATGATAGAAATTGAAATCATTTCTTCATCATAGATCAATACAATCTCTAGGTAGGTTTTATAATTTAGTTTTTTCAATATCATTCTATAATATGAGAATAACATGAATCAATTTCACTAACAGAATTAATACATGTATCATCAGTATATTTAATTTTATGGATTTAATTTTGTGATTATTCCTATATGTTCATCATTTTCCATGAAAAATGAGTTTACATGGAAAAAAACAGTCGAGGATTATTTCTAACAATTTTTTCTTTTGGATTTCTTCCGCCGTTCTTCCCAAGTTCATCATTGGAATTTTTTTTGCCTTCTGATTCAATGACTAAGTCATATACGATTATTTTTATCCTATTGTTTAGAACAACATAATGATGTTGTAGATGTGGTTCTTGATCAGGGCTTTGATCATTGTGAAATGATGATAGTAGGATATTAGAGGAGGATCAGAATGGATTTTTTAGTTTTGTTCTTCCTGGTATAGATTCACAGTGATAGATTGACTCTACAGGTTACATTCTGAATATATCTAAGCATAGATTTTGGTGAAAAATGAAGGAAAGGCTCGACTAACCCCAAATATATATGTTTCGATGAGGGGGGAGGAACAGACAATGTGCCGGATGACAAGGAAGAAGATCCAATGGATCTAGAAAATCCTGATCAACATAGCATGTGCTTTGTGATTACATGTTGTGTGGGACCCCTTTTTGAGGTGTTAGGGTTTAGATAGAGTTAGTATCACATGCCTTGTGAATTTTTTACATGTGGCATGGCCCCACCATGATGGATCATCATTCACTTCAAAAAGAACCCAAAAATGGATTGAAGTACATAGCAATTGGAAGATTGTGTGTTTGGACATGGATATGGCCTGGTGTATACAAGATGGTACACATGCATGGCCAAATATATGTGGATGTGACCAGATAGCAGAAGCATGTACGAGATTACCTCTCTATTCCATGTGTTTAAATCACATTCCCTATATATTGTGGTCTATATGACTTGTGAGCTGTTACCACATGGGTTTACTTAGGGTTATCTATACATGGCATGTATCCCTAGTACACACAGTGTACCAAATTAATGTGCATTTGCAGATCTACCGTTATTTAGCCTACACCAGTCCTGGTTGATTGTGCTCGCATGGTCCGTTTCCCTAAGGGTATAATGTGATACTACAACCACATCACCAAATTTTGATCCCCTATAGATGATGAGTCACAAATATAGTTTATAGTGTCTCTTTGTGGTACTGGCGTGTGATCTTATATCATCTTCATACCATAGGTGGGATTTTTTGAATCGGCATGTCCTCCTAGAGTGGGTTGTTGATCCTCCATATAATAGGCTATATTGGTAGGGTTTGTTCTATCAACGTTATATGATCCCCTATATAGAGATTTTATCTAGATTAGGTTCATGGTGTCCCCTAGAGGTCATGATTTTAACCCCTATCTTAGTATTAATTTCATCTGATGCCTATTATCTTTATTATGTAAGGTACAATGATCTAGAACTCATTGATGATTGTATCTAATTATATCATGACTTGTGGTGTGGATTCTCTTGTAACGAGCATTTCCTTGGTATGGTTAATATAACCGAAAGTTTATTTTGACCACCTAGTGGCACAATTCATTTCCAAAGTATATCCTGGTGTTTTCTATTATAAAAATATTGATATATCCATGAATTGATCTGACAATAATTGGTGATTTATTTTTACTATATTTAGGATTTCCCAATGGGTATTCTTATACTCAACTCTGTATTGGGTCTACTAGCACTTGTCATGTCATATGTAGATGCATACCCTTTAGAAAATGTCCCGGGAGGATACATAGAAGGTGGATTAAAGCATGATATTGTCATACTAAGGTGATTTTATGAGATATTTTAATTAATCTCAGTCCTTTCTCTGAGAGTAGGTTGAACATAATACATTTTTTGGATTGGGATTGTATTTGGACTCATTTTTAATTCAGTGCTTTATTTTCATACTCTGGTTATGGTATTATAGTTTTATGCATGTAATTATTTCAGATGTTTTTTATTTCAACATTTTTTGTTATTACCTCCTTCCAATGGCCTATTGGAGGCTAGCTTAGTGTTTTCACAGGTCAGGCCCTAGTACGTTAGGTCATGGCAGAGGGGTATCGTAGGGATCAGTTCTACCTTATGACTGGAGTTGTTGAGGTTGGTTTTGGGAAGCAATGATTAGTATTTGATGTTTGGATTTTAGGGTAGGGACTCCAATGTTGGTGCGATGGTCAACACATCCATACACAAAAAATGATTAAATTTCAATTGAATCAGTACATATAGAAATTAGTTTCATGGAAAATATTGGTACATGAATCTTATAGGAATGTGTTCTGGTTTACATCTCCTTCTTGAGTAAACTCCCTAGATATACTCTTTTTAGTATGGTATATATTATTCTCTTTCTGGTTGTCTTTGCGGGAATAGCTAGCCAATATACCACTAATTATTCACGAGGATGATCTCTTGAGTCATGAAGCTTCAATATAGAGGAATGTATCAGATATAGAACCTCTTCAAGGTTTACCAGCCATACCACAACCTGTTGAGAAGCATCTAATGCTGGCAGTTTCAGAAGAGGATGTGTTTTAGATGACTGAAATGTATGTGTTTTATAGGTTTTTGGGTGATCCATCCCCAAGGAGGATGAGTTTTAGCTAGAGAAATTCAATCACATTTACTCCTTGTGAGAATACTTATGGATAAGATGGAGGTCCTCATGACAACTCTTATCTAGGGATCTATTGGGAGATGATGGAGTTTAGTGACTTAGTCACATGTAGAGAAATTTATCTCCTAGTTAGATTTTGAGTGTCTCTTTTTGGAGGAGTTCTATCCATCCATGGTATGATTAGTGTGTATACAAGTGATTATAAATCATCTTACGTATAGTTGTCTATGGATGATTACTTGGTTATGTTTATTGGTCCCACAAATTACTCTATGAAAATGGTTCAAGATATGGTCATCAGGTACAAACCTTCAAGAAAAGAATATTTCAAGATATTAGGGCTTTAATGATATCCCTTTATATTCCCACATATTCTGATGTGCTTAAGCATGACTTGGTGGTGCGGAGCCTCATATCATAGCACACACCGTTAGTGAGAGTTGGTAGTGGGAACCCTGAAGTTGAGACCTCATTAGTAGGTAGCTGACGATAGTCATATTGAGCTGAGAATGTAAGATGTATCATGAGATGGTCCCTGGACATAGGGTTAGCAACAAAATACTCTTAGGTTGGATCGAATTAACTGAGGGATAGGCGGTTAGTCTACAATGAAGTTTGGAGAAATCTTTCTCGGGAGTTTTTGACATATCGTATAGCTTATCAAAACATGGTCAAGTGACCACCGATGAAGATACAAAGGTTTGAGCAGGGTAGTATTTAGGGAAGCAGTCATGGAATAGGGGTTAACCATGCATTATAAGGTGGTTGGAGGTTTGGATTATTAGCACCCCACCCCCAGGTGGTCCACAATATGCTCAGTTAGCTAATGGTTATGGACGTAGACCTCTACAGGATATGGATTCTAATGAACTTGAGGAATTGAAAATGAAATGATGTTGGATCTATATATTTTTTTACTATTACATCAGTATTGATAGTGAGAAGTATTAGTCATTCCTTCCTTTCAACTTATATAGTTTGAGAAATATAGATTCTGGTAGAATAATTGGCTCAAACCTTGTGGGTAGGGACTTTGAAGGAAAATGACTCAACAATTGTATACTTATGCCGACAACGTGATTTAACACATGGAGGTGATATTTTTTTATTTGGTATGTCTTTATAAAAGTGATTAGGCCTTATGATGTAATCTTATATATGGACTGTGCATACAAATTTCATGACCAAATTGACTATTTTAGGTGGAGGAGGTGGCGTGCCTGTAATAAAGGGACTAGGTTTCCCATTGCATGTTAAAAGGAAACCATGGAAGAGTGGAATGGGATCAGGCATAGGAGAAGGAAGGTGATCACTCACTAACTGGCTAACACAACTCTTTGATTAGTGGATGACTTGGGATATCAGTTCCTTATAGGGGTTGTAGAGGAGGATGATTCATTTCCTAAGGACGTTACATGTTTTCCTCCCTATACACAGCTAGAATTTTACATTTACTTTCTTATCGAGATTACCATGATATGATCACCATCATAGAGGACTGATGCATGCCTATCATGAGGTGTGGTGAAAATAAATTATATTTTTCCTAGTGTATCACATTGGATAACTAGGTTCATCTAACTTGAGGTTCCTTTCCGTTTTTTTACTCACTTATTATAAATCACCTAAAATATTTCTAGTTGTTGTTTTATTAATTTAATGAAAAAATTATTTTTAGAGTTTCTGATTATTTAAAAAAATGACATGTAAAATAATAATTTTAAATTTACAATAATATGAAAACTAGACAAAATGAGTTACAGAAAGAATGAACTTTGTTTTGGGGTTTGGTTTAAGGTTCAACCATTATTCTCTTTTATGTCTTTTATTTTAGTTCTATAATCCAATCATAAAATCTCATTTTTGAATTACAATTATTTATTTAGAAATTGTGGAATATCATTGAATGCTTAAGCACTCTCAATTCCATCTCCAACTTTAATCATGGCTGATGATACTCCTTAGTCTAGGAGGTTCCATCTTCCAGGGCCCATCTCTATCGATGATGTTTTATCCATTGTATAGTTCAACTACAATGTGTGAAGAAATAAACAATGGAGAGGAAGAAAATAAGAAAATAAAATAATAGAGATATATTGAGTGTCATGTCATTGGGGGAAATCACCATATCAGAGACATTTTCCACACTCATTTATGCTACTCAATTATATCTATAAACTTAAAATTAAAAATTTAAAGAAAATTTAAGAACACCTTCACCTCCCATCAGTCCATGCCTCGGGATTAGCCTCTCATTTTCAAGAGCAAGATATCACAATGGTGGAGTGGATGGAAAGAGGGTAGAATAATAGAGAGGGAATTAAATAGATTAAAAAATGGTGGATGAAAGAAATAAAAGAAATGGGAGAAGAATGGATGAGAAGAGAGAGAGAGAGGGGGAGGGAAGAAAGGAAGAAAATAAATTATATAATATATAAATAATATTAAAATAATTATAATAATAATACTATTATTATTATTATTAATATAATTTAGAAAATATTTTTTTTCAATAATGAGAGAAGAAAATAATAAAATAATGAAATAAATTAAAAAAAGAAAGTGATAATTAATAATATTTTTTATAATGATAAAAATAATAATAATTTTCAAATATTATTATTATTATTATAATTAAAGAATAAGAAATTAAATGGAGGAAACAAATAAATTAAACTACATGGGATAATGTATTTATGTAAATTAATTAAAATTAAAATTTTAAAATAAGAATAAAACTTTAAAATAAAAAAATCTAGGAAGAAGAAGAATGAAGGGAAGAATTGTAGCATAGTACAAGGCCTAGAGGGGTGATTCCCTCCCTTGTGGACAGATGCCTTGGAATGGGGGAAGAGTCCTCCTTTTATAAGAGATGGGGGAATTTTTATCCCCCTTCCATGAAAAAAAACCATGGACCACTTGCCTTTAAGGAGGGAACACCCACACATGTAGGTGTTAAGAAACTACATGGTCCACCCGAGGCAGGTTTCTCATCCAGGTGCAGTAGGTGGTATTGATCACTAAAGAATAGAGGTAGTGGAGGGGCATGGATACAGCGACGAGGGGTGGTTCTAGGTGATCAGGAAGACAGAAGTGGTCACTAGCAGTTTATAGGCAGTCGACCGTAGTGAGCACTAGTGGTCACCAAGGGCGATGTGATAGTGATGATATTGACATATCTTCTGGTGGTTATAGGGGTCGGAGGAGGCCCTCATGCATGCATTATGTGGATAAGGGAGCTTGAACGCGTGGAGGAGTGTGTCCAGGGTTGGGAGGTGGTGGTTGGTGGTCATACATGGTGGGCTGCAAAGGCGGAGTAGTGGTGGTCCCTGACCATAAATAGCAGCATGGAGGGTTGCAGTATGAGTAGGCAGACTGGGTGGAGAACTAGTGGCCTAGAGAGTAGGGAGGTGGCAGCCTAGAGCTCGGACAAGGGGTAGGCATAGAGGAGGAGTCAATAGGGGTGATACAGGGAAAGAATGTTGAGCAGAGAGGTGAACCTACAGTAGAGAATGGTGGCATGCAACAGAGCCACACTATAGAGGTCATCCCACATCAAAATGGGAAGCCTTATTATGAGGATTTGGAAGCCTTTATGTGGGATCTTTAGGCATTCCAACCCGAGGTGGGATCTTAGGTCCCCACATGCACACACAAACATGTGGGCCATGACACAGGTAGCCCGAACATACTCTTCACGACACTTTTACCATTGTGGGGTTCACCGCACACTTCCAATGCACTCGTGGGGCTTGGACATCATAGGCTTACACGAGGATTCACCACCATTGTAGCTCGGATCCTACATGCCCTCTTGGGCTGGCCTTGTCGGATGCCCATTTTGTGTTGTCTATGTGGTGGGTTAGCCTCATTTTGAAGAACTGTAGGTCCTTAGCCTATTTTGTTTTGACAAAAACAATCAAATATATTGAAAAATTATTTAATAAATTTAATATTTTTAAATAACATTCACTCTTTTATTTTACCCTTTTAAAACCAATTTCATTTTCATGTCACAAATTACCCAAAAATTACTAAAAAAATTAAAATAAAGGGATATTATATTGAATAACATCAAAAACGCAATACAAATTTGAATAAAAAATGGAAATAATGTTGCTCTATCAAATACCACCACAATTAAAATAATGATTTCATCAATCATAAAATATCAAAAAGGAGTTAAATAAGGAACTAATGTTATCAATATTTAATTATCAATGCAATAAAATTAAACAATTGTCAATATCAAATTATATTTCACAATTCAACATTAAATATCCAATCAATTTATCATTTTTCAATGAAACAAAAAATCCATGTATTTTATTTTTCAATTTTTAAAATGATATAGGTTCCCCTTTAATTTATTCAAGCTTCTTGATTCATTGTGGTCAAACATGTTATGTCAGGATTTACCTCTCTTTTAAATCTTTTATCTTACATCACATGATACAATTCAAGTATATTTATCCTCATATCATGATAGCATTATCCTTACCAACAATCTTGTAAAAGAACTATTTTTTCCACTTTGTATAGACAAAGACACATAACATAATGAGGGATTTGAAATTATGATTTAAATTTATCTAAGGTATAAGGTTGGGTGAAATTGATGTTTTAAAAATATAGCTGAAGGAAGAGGTTTATCTCATAATTCATAAAGCATGATATTCAAAGCAAAAGTATAATGAAGTTTTTACTATCAATTTATATCGACTTCGAACTTCCCAAAAGTACAATTTTAATATTTCATTTGGTTTAAGCATAATTGATGATTTTTGTTCTCTCTTTAATATTTTTTATTTTTATAAATTTTTGTCTTTTTCAAAGAACATCCACATTTTTTTCTTTTTTAAAATTTTATGATTAGAGAAAACCTCACATCCACCACCTGACCACATATAATAAAAATCATAGTGATAGTAATAGGAATTTTTGTTTTTACCAAATCACAACCCATTTTTTCATTCTCTTTCATTTTGTCATTTTCATTTTTTTATATCCAAGAGGGGAAAACCAATAGAGTACAATGAATGATTCCAAAATATTTAAAAATTACCACAATAAGAACCCACACGATTTTTCCTTAAAATGTAAATTCTCATATTTACCATGATTTCCTTTACCCCCACACTTCAAATTATGAATACCATGCAAATAAAAAGTGTAGGGTAGAAATGGATAAAACTGGATTCAAACATGACTCATTATTCTAAAGGATATTCATAGTATTTATGGGGTAAAGAAGGATTGATGTAAAGGTGAGTTTTTTTGGATACATAGATTTTCAAAGGATTCTTCAAGAATTTTAAATGTGTGGTTTCATAGTCATATCATTGATATGTTCAAATTCACGTTTTATCAGGTGGGATGTCCCAAGATCACTCATAAATATGCTCAAGAATATAATGAGATGAACTTGGTCTAGAAATCCTATTAGGAATGGTACATATAATTTGGGACAATACCTCAAGGAATATTAATCATAACAAATCAATTCACATATATTTAAGAAATTCAAAGCATTAAAAATGGTTGGGAAATTTCATTTACATGAATCTATCAATTTTTTCAAATAATGAGTCCTCATTTTGATATCCATGCTGCACCTTAATCATTCAGTTTTCCACTTAACTCATTAAATTTCTTTTACATTGAGTTCTAAAACATGGTATCACAAAAATTCCCAAAAACGTTTGTTTACTTGATTAGTCAAGTAAAACATGAATTGAACCATGGGCATTCAATTTTTTCATTAAAGGATAAAACATTTTTGGGACCAAATATATTAGTAGTTTAAAAGATAATTATTAAAAAAGTGAAGTCCCTTTACTATTAAGCTTAGTCATATTCCTTCACTGGTTGGAGATTCCATTTACCATCATAAACCAATAAAATAAAACAACTCAATTAAGCACAAATATCATGTCATTAAAGCTCCAAAAGTTAAGAGGGAGTGGGATGCATGCAGAACTAATTCCTATGAAATGAAATTGAAATCAAAATTCCTAGAAATAATTTAATGATAAATATTGGTTCGATCCTCCTAGTGGGCCTTGAATTTTTACTGCCTCTATAGGTAGTACCTAGTATTATCCCAAGTATGAAATTGGTTGGGGATTCCTTGACTTGAAACACCACATGTAGATTTTCCCAACACCCACTTCTTTGTTCATAAATAATGAACCATGAATAGAGTATAAAAAATAACCCCTATTCAAAATTAGGTATATCTTTTATGGTGGGGGTAGGATGAAGTAGGGATTATCCTCTTTATTTATTGATATGTTTTCATCCTCTATATCTTCCAGAGATGGATTTATAGGGGCTACATGCATTTAATAATTAAAGGGGAAGTCAACATGTATTTATTCTTGAATAAAATAGGAATTTTTAATTTGAAATTTCTCCCTTTTAATAAGAGAAACCTCTTTTCTGATTTCCTCAATCTCAGATACTTGGATCTTCTAATGGGTCTCCTCAAATTCTTGTTCATTGAAATCATGGAGCTCTATGTGTTCCTCAACAGGTTCAAGTCATGGTTCATCACCCTTCTCTAAGGCATAACAACAACTGTCTGAATTTTTATAATAAAAATTGTAGGGAGTGATGTAAAATTATATTTCAATAAAATATTAAGAGATATATAATGAGAAATTATCAACACACTGTCTTTGTTATGATTCAATCAATACCTCAGTGGTAATTTTCTCTTGGATTATATTATTAGTATATAGTGGTAGGTAGTCAGGTTCCTCTGTTATTACTTCTGATTACACAATTTTGGCAATGGATTCTTCCTGTTGTGATATCTCATATTCTTCACAATGTGTGGAGAGACAAAGTAGTCCCTCAAATTAATTCTATAATCCATACAATTCATGTTGATATCCAACATGTGGCTTAGTAGGAAAGTCTTTGTCTTTTTCCTCTTTAGTAAATGCAAGGGGATCATATTCTAGTTTATGATTAGATTTATCTGATGGTTCTTTAACATATACATGTATCCAATCCATTTTTTGTTGTATATATTTTTAGCATCTCTTCATTCTTAGGAATTTAATATTTGATTTTTTTCTACTTTCTCCTCGAAATATTCAGGTGGAACTTCTTTAAAATAATTGGGAGGAATTGAGAGTCACTCGTCTTATGTATTGGCATCTTCATTATAGAATTTTGGGAAGTACTCCCGGAATCCAATGAGATCTCTGGAAAATACTTCAACCACTGATTCCTCAAGGTTCTCCTTGGGATCCTAGAGGAGGTCGTTGAATTACTCCCCTTTTCAAATTTGTATATGGGTTAACCAGATCTATCTAGACCATAATGAAACACCATCTTCTGTAGAATAGGGTATTCAACTACTATCTCTTGCAATTGAGAGTATTTTTCATTCCCTTAATTTAAAAAAATTTCATATGATAACATCATGGAATACTTTTTTGGTTTTTAATTTTTATAAAAAGAAGAAAAATCTATCTAAAGTGTGAAAATAGAAAATGTAAATGAATGAATGATTGGATCCCTGGAAACTGTGCCAGTTTTTACAGACACCTATCATGAGATGTGGTCAAAAGAAATTATATTTTTCCTAGTGCAGCACTGTGGCTTACCTAGGTTGTTATAAACAAGGAGCATTTCAAATTTTTTACTCACTTATTCGGAGTCACCTAAACTAATTCATTTTGTTTTTTTGAATTTAATTTAAACAATGAAAATATTTTTGGGATATTGATTATTTATAATAATGACATGTGAAATAAGAATTCTAAAGTTATATGAATATAAAAACATGATTGATCGAGTCAAGGAAAAAAGGAAATGGTTTTGGGGTTTTCTTTAAGGTTCAATCATTATTCTATTTTATATGTTTAATTTTAGTTTGATTGTACAAACATAAAATATCTTGCTTGAATTACTATTAATTATTTAGAAATTGTGGAATATCATTGAATCCTAAGAACTCCTAATTCCATGTCATACATTAATCACGTTTAATGAAACTCCTTGTTCTATAAGGTTCCATATTTCAAGAACGAGCTCTATCGATGTTATTTCATCAATTGAATATAATATATCTGATGTGTGATAAAATAATCAATTGATAAAGAGGTAAAAGTGATTAAATAAAACAATAGATATATATTGAGTTGAATGTCATTGGGGGAAGTCACCACATTTGGAACATTCACCTAATGCATGCATGATAATAAATTTTATCCACAAACATGAAATTAAAAATTGACTAAATGGTCAAGAACACCTTCACCTCTCCCATGGTCCATGGCTTGGGTCCAGTCTCTCATTTATGAGAGTAAGATATCACAATGGTGTTTTGGATGGATGTAGAGAAGAAGAAGAGAGAAAAAAGTAAATAAAATAAAAATAATGGTGGATGAAATAAATAAAATAAAAATTAAACAAAGGGGGATGAGATGAGAGAAAGTGAGAGTCGGAAGGAAGAAATGAATAACTAAAATTATATATTTTATAAATAATTTTAAAATGGTAACAATAACAATAAAAATATTAATTATAATTATTATAATTATTTTATTTAATGAAATACTTTTTTTGAAGAAGGAGAGAAGAAAATAATAAAATAATTTTAAAAAATAAATTGATAACTAATAATAATATTTATAATGTTAATAATAATAATTATCAATTATTATTATTCTAATTAAAGGATAATAAATTTAATGGTGGAAAAAATAAAAATTCATGATCTAATTTATTTATTTAATGTAACTGAAATTATTATTTTAAAAGATAAATAACACATTAATCAAAAAAATAACAAAGAAGAAGAATAAGAAAGGGGAGAGTTGCAGTGTAGTGTGATCATGAGGGGGGATACATTTTATCTTGTGTTCAGATGCACTGGGATGGAGGCATGTGTTGTGATCACTTTTTTGTATAAGGTTGTATTTGTTGTCAACAATTGTCAATGAAGATCAAATTGAAGAAGGATATTAAGAATAACTCTAAATTTATTGATAGTGGTAATTCAAACATATGTTGAACTGATATTAAGTTCAAATTACATGTATCAAAGGTGATAAATTTTCTATAATAATAAAACAATATCATAGAGTGTTGAATGGATTGATGTTTTAAAGTGTTCATGAAACATCTCGCTATTCAAAGAGACCATGAAAGAGCCTACATGAAGAGACATGCATCTATACATGAGGGATCATGTGGAGGTTTATAGAATTAATAATGATCATACATGTATGAGAAGATGATGTCAGTCATATTCAGTGTTGAATATAAAGTCTAATGTTACTGGAAGATAGAGAGTTTGGGAAGTTGTAGTAATTTCCCTAGAGAATATGACGATTCTAAAACTGATTATTCAAAGAGTATATATAAAATTGGAAGGAGTTCATGACGAAAGTCAATGAATGTTGAAGAAGCCATATGATGTTGAAAAAGCATGGGTGTTCTTGCTGAAGCATATATTTATGGTGGTGCAGTTTCCTAGCATTTAACAAATTTTTGGACCTCCAAATTGGGATTTTGTTTTTGGAAATGGAAGGATTTATACATTGGAGTTAAGAAGATGTGTAATGGTGATGGAAATGAAAAATTAAAGAAAATCACGTACCTCAGAACATGTAACATGTACCATGTCTAGAAATGATTCAAGACCACATACCATATTGCAGGAAAGGTACGCAGGATGGTTTGCGGAATGGGTTGCGGTACCGAAAAATGGTTCTCGGCGGATGGTGTTGCGATACGCGGGATCAATCATCGTTGGTGGAAGAGATTCATTATGTGAACCAGCATTCTTACAGTATGAGGAAGATTAATGACATGTGTTAAAGGATTGTAGTACTTAGTGGAGGATTACAGTATGAGTATGGAGTTCAGTATGCAGTGAAGTGTGTCCCACATTGAAAATTTGTGTAAAATGGATTAGCATAATTTTTGATGTTATTTGCCTATATAAGTCATGCCAATATCATCATTAAAGGAAAGTGAATTATATAAGAAAATATTATCACTGAAAAAGATATCGGCTACGTCTGAAAGTGGTATGTGAGAGAGATTCCGCATAGGATGAAGTGGTACATGAAGATTAAACAATTTGCGAAATTGGAAGGAACAGTCCACAGAACAGATTTTGTGTAGGAAAAAGTGGTACCTGAAAGATTAAATAATTCATAGAATTTTATGAATATGTCCCCAGAAGGAATAAAGGGCATGCCATGGTGATACACAGAGGTGGTGCATGGAGGCAGTACACAAGCTCTATACGTGGAGCATGCACATAATGCAGAGTAGGCGCGGTACGCGGAGCAGGTGTAGTTTGTAGAGTAGGTGCTGTATGTGTAGTAGGTGAAGTACCCAAAGCAGGCACAATATGCGGAGCATGCGCGATACACAGAGCAGACACAACTACATAGATCGGATATAGTTTTCAGAATCAGGGATAGTTCATAGAAGAAGAAACATCATAAAGAGAGTTTATGATTGTAGTGAAAAGAAGAAGAAGTTTTACTGCATTCAGTAATTTCACTAAAAAAGAAAACTGAATATAAAAGAGAATAAATTTGGTACATTGATGTAAGAAGTGTCTCATGATGAACAAAGACAAATAGTTTCATGCCAATCTATTGAATATACATTGAAGTCGATAAACTAAGTGAAGACCTCTCTAAGGTAGAGAGTAAGGGGGAGTCTACAAAAGAGATCTAAGGGAAGTAGTGATCTATCCTTGAACCTTTATGAATTGTGAATGGGATAGAGTGACTGTTCCCAAATATTTATAATCCATATCTAGTGTAGATTAATTGAATTAAGTGTGACCAAAAACCTATTGGCGTATGATCCTTGGATGTAGCCCTTAGTGGTGAACCAAGTAAAAGTTTTGTTATGTCCTTTTTTATGTGAATGTTTTAATTACTTCACATATCCATCATACAAGTTTAAACAAGGTCCTAACAAAAAGGGAACAAGATCTAGTAAAGAAGATAAAAAGTTGAAACCCTGATTCACCCCCTCTCAGGGTGGTCTAGGCTCTTGTAGCATGTGCCAAATTTTATTGAGGAGGGGGGGGGGGAATTATCCTCCACTTTCCATGAAGGAAAACCGTAACCCACATAACATTGATGTGGGAACACTCACAGGTGAGGGTGTTAAGGAACCGTGTGGTCCACGTGGGGAATGTGGCTTTTCCGGGTGCACTAGGTGTCATTGATCATTGTTGTTCAAGGGGAGGGGTGGTGTTTCTATGATGAAGAGGGGTGGTCTTGGATTATCTAGTATATATGAGCTGGCACTTGCAGTGTGCATGTGGTAGACAATATCTATAAATAGTGGTCACACGGGGTGATGCAGTGAGGGTGATCTAAACATCTTCTATGACCTTCAAATAGGCCATAGGAGGCCCTCATGCATGCATTGGGTTGGTAAGGGTTCTCTTATAGGAGATAGAGTGTGGCTGGGGTCGGGCAGTAGTGGTCAGTGGGCTTGCATGGCGGTCTGTTGAGGTGGAGCAGTGGCATTCTTTAGCCTTCTGCAGTGGCGGGGTGTGTGCAGCGGTGCGAGTAGGCGACCTAGGTGGTGGGCTGACAGTCTCGCGAGCTGGGTGGTGGCGTCCCATGACCTGATTGAGGGGTAGGCGCAGATGTGGAGTCGACTAGGGCGAGGCATGACATCGATGTCTAATGGAGTGGTGGGCATACGGTAGAGTGTGGCGGCACGAGATGACATGTAGCAGAGAGGACATACCATATCGAAATAGGAAGCCTTTTTTCGAGGCATTATAAGACTCAGCATGGGAGTTCCTAGAATTATTGCACTATGGTGGGATCATGGGACACCATACATACACCCGAACATGCGGGCCATGAAAAACACTACCGGCACATGCCCCTTGTGTCACCTTTTCCCTCATAGGGTTCACCACTTGCAACCCACACACACACGTGGCTTGACTGCCCGTATGCTTAAACGGGGCTTCAACACCTGTGTTGTTGGGATCCTATGTCCCCTCTTAGTCTAGCCTAGCCTAGCTTCCTATTTTGGGCTACCTATACGACATGTCAGTCTGGTCTTGATGGCATACTGGGACTTATCCTAATTTTTGGACAAAAATATTCAAATTGTTAGAAAAATTCTTCAATGAAGTTTATAAAAATTTTTCATATAAGAATAATTGATTTATTTTAGCCTTTGAAAACCAATTTCATTTCCTTGTCCCAAATTACCCATAAATTACAAAAACATTGAAAATCAAGGGATTTTTCATTGAAAAAAATGAAAAAATAAATAGAAATTTGAATACAAAATGGACGTAATCATTCTCAATCATGATTGGATCCCACACATCTTTATGTGATGGGGGTGACATTAGAGGAATTGTAGGAGAAGTTATTTTTGATACCAATGTTTCCCCTTGGGTAGCCCGTGTGTTTTTCTTCAAAAAGGTGGATGGAGAGTTGAATTTATGTGTGGAATATAAAATATTTAACTAGGTGACTATGAATAATAAATATCCTTAACAAGGATTTAAGACCACTGGGATCAATTAAGAGTAGAGAAATGGTTCTTGAGATTGACCTAAGATAAGGATATTACCCACTGTGAGTAAAAGACAAAGATATACCAAATAAGATATTCATATGTTTCTATAGTCACTATGATTACATATGTATTCTCTTGGACATGAGAAATCCCTCAAAAATGTTCATGGAACTCATGAATTAGATCTTTTATCCATTTTTAGACCTGTGCATAGTGATCATCATCGATGACATCCTAGTGTACTTGACATCTGAGGAGGATCACACGAGACATTTGAGGATGGTATTGGACACAATATGAGAGAACCGACATTATCAGAATCTCTTGATTTGTCAGTTTAGGATTTTAGAGGTCAACATTCTAGGACACATCATCTTAGAGATAGGAATACCAATGGACCTGAAAATGACTGAGCTAATTATTTCTTGGGATCCACCCAAGAATGTTGCTGAGGTGTAGAGTTTCATTTGGTTGGCAGGGTAATATGAGAGGTTTTTATATGATTTATATAGATTAGTATCACCCCTGATATCTTTGAACCTGATGGGGGTATCCTTTCTAGTGGATGAAAATGTTCTATTAGTGCCTTTAAGAGCTGATTTAGAGGTTGAAAAGTTCTCATGTCTTTATATTTATAGAGGATGGTGTAGAGTACATAGTATTATATGAAGAATTAATGACTAGACAAGACTATATTATAGTTCAGATGTATGTAGTTATTTATAATGTTTTACATCAGTTGAGACCACATGAGAAGAACTACTCAACACAATATCTTGAACTAGTAGCAATACTATTTGCTTTAAATATTTGGTGATCCTACCTGATGGGTGAGCAGCTTATCATCTACTCCAGTAACAAGAGTATCAAGTATATTTATCTCAGAAGGATGTTAACTTGAGACAATGGAGATGGATATAGTTCATCCTTATATATGAATTCTAGATTGTATATACTCATACCAAGGGTAACAAGATGGAGGAAACTCTTAGTAGGATATTTTGATCTCTTTAGTTAGATAAGGAGTCAGAGTAGTTATCATTATTGAATTTTTCCTTAGTGGAAAATTATGGTGCATCATATCATTAGTCGATGGTTGTAACCCCACTACTTTTACTACATTTTATAGATGATCAGTGTGGAGACACCAACTGTGAGAGCTTAAATACTTAGATATCGACCAGGCATTTGCTTGATGGATATTATGAAGGTGTGGAGAATGTTATCTTATTTAGAGGGAGGATGATGGTACCTTTTATGTTGTAGGATAAGGGGATGTAAGAGTTTCACACATCCCCATTCTTAGTAAATGAATATGTTTAAAAGATGTAAAAATGCATCTAATGTCAATTTGGGTGAACATGAAGGAAGAAGAGAGTTGCATAGTTTGTCTCTTGATGCATCAGTTGTCAGCAGGTGAAGGTAGAGCACTAGCTTTTAGCGATTTTAGGTCAACACCTCTAGGTGCTAGTGTAAAAGTGTGAGGTGATATACATGGAAATCATGTTGGGGTTTCCATACACTTCTAGGAGGCCCGATTCTATAAGGATGATCATACAACAACTCAATATGTCTTCCAAATTCATATATATTCAAGAGAAGAGTTTAGTAGGAAGCTTAAGGTGCATATATGAGAAAGAGATATTATGACTATATGGAATCCCATTGGATATGTTATTATACCATGATCCTATATTAACCTGTGAATTATAGAAAGGATTATAGGAGTCATTTTTGGGGTACAATTACTCTTGAGAATGGTGTTTGAACCCCGTATTGATGGCCAGATGGAGTAGACCATTCAGGTTTTGAAGGACATACAGTGGGATTGAATTCTTGACATTGGCTATAGTTGGTAGGATCATTTACCCTTGGTAGAGATATCATACAAAAATAGATACCATTAAACCATTTTTATTTAAAATTTTGAGTCTTTGTATATGAGACCCTATAAGCCACCACTTTGTTGGTCTAATCTTAGAACGTTAGCACTGTTGGGCCCGAAGTTGTTGTGAGATACTACAGAAAATGTGTAGATCATCCATGTGTAGATTTATACTACACAAAGCCATTATAAGTCTTATGAAAAGTGAATAATGATATATCTAAATTCATTTGATCTTTTTAGATACTACATAGGTTGGGAGATGTGGAATGTTCTTCGATCTACCACCATAGTTGGACCAGGAACACTACGTCTTCCATGTGTCATAGTTGCGGAGTTACATGCACTTAAAATTAAATTTAATCAATTAGGGAGATATATAAATTGAGGATGGTGATTCCTTTACTGGATACCCATTGTAGTCTCAGGATTTGTGGGATGGGTTCCTTTTTAGGTGATAAATTTGAGTACTTCGTTTCTGGTGGAAGCATGAGAATCTTCAAAAGAGCACCTGGGATTGGGAGACACCAATGTGAGACCATTACCCTCATATTTTTTAGTAGGTTTTTATATTTTTGTGATAAAAATATTTATGTCAGAGAGAATATAATGACTTTTATTTTACATTTATTATTTTTTATATTATATGGATTATTTATCAGAATAGGCGTGGAGATAGTGTTTGATTTCAAGGCATGTTTTTCCCAAAATAAATGTTTAAAATATATTAAATAACACACAAACACATATAGTTTTCATAAAAATTGTAATAAGTCCCAAAAGGCTGAGAGAATCAGAAATACGATAACACCATTATGTTCAAAATGTGGTTTATACCCTAGGAATAAAGTAAAGTTTTTCAACATGGGGAGTCTGTTGAAAAGTCATCAGGGGTGTGAAAAGAGTAAAATTAAATATTTTTTTAATTTAATCTTGATGATGAGACTGATATCTCCTATAAATATACATTTGTGAATATTTCCTCATGGTTGGCCACATAAACCATTCAAATATAGATAATCGCTCGAGAGTTATCTTGGTGAACGGCTGTGAATCTGGACTAGATTATGAATTGTTGCACAAATGAAGTTCATGGATCCCATAACCGATAGAAATAAAGAATAATTATCTATCAATGATATATAAAAACATGGGTTAAGATGTTATATTCTATGATTTTCACCATGTTCATTAATCACAAACAATCATAGATCAATTCCAAAAATATAATTGATACATGTATCATCAGTATATTTAATTTGATAGAATTTATATTTTTTTTGGTGATTATTTCTATTTTTTTATCTGTTTCAATGATAAAAAATTTATACTATAAAAACAAAGTCCAAGATTAATTCTTTAAGTTTTTTATCTTATGTATTTTCACCCATTATATGTACGTTCATCACCTTTGTCTCTTTTGGACCATAGTTCAACAAATACTAGGTATATAATCATTGCAGAACTATTATTCAATTAAATTTATTGATACTACTATTTTGGGTCATGATCAATTATAAGAATGTTTTTTTGATAAAAATTGTTTTGGTTTAGATGAGTATTAGAAAAGATTTTTGGGGTTTATTCTTCATGATTTTGGCACACAGTAATAGATTTGGCTCGACGGGTCATTTTACAAGTAGATCTGATCTTGGATTATTTTAAGTGACAAAGGAAAGGATTAATAGAACCCTCCAATATCTATTTTAGAGGAGGTATCTGACTTTATATATTTATAGGAAGATAGAGAGGAAGATTATATGGATCTATAAAATCATAATCAACATAACATGTACTTTAGGATTTTACACCATGTGGAACCCACTGACTGCAATTCAAGGGTTTCTTTGAAGTCAGTATCCCACACCCTGTGGGATGTTCACATATCATGTGAAAAATCTATGACGACTTAATGTGTAAATTGGATATTAAAAAAACTAAAACAGAAGTACATGACTTGTTGAACACCATGTATTTGGACTTATAAATGGAAAGTTATATATAGGATGGTACATGAGAAAAGCTAGAGATAAAAGGATACCAACAGATGGAATGCGAATGTTTCTGGAAATCTATGCAAACAATTTGCGTCACTCTCATTCCATGTATATTGCGGTTTACATTCCATGTGAGGAGTTACCATAATAGGAGACTTTGGGATAATTGGACACACCGTGTACCCCTAGTAGATGTTGTGTACCCCATTACAGAGTGTTTGTAGATCATCATTACTTTAGTATGGACCAATATTGGTTGAGTTTGTTCCCTTATTCCATTCCATAAAGGGTACTATAAGGAATTACATCAAATAATGTGATTGTGATCCCCTCTCAAGGACATGTCTTGGATTTTTTTTGGTGTCCCTTCATGAAATTGGATTGTGATCCTCTATCATATATATTACCTATGTAGGGTTTTTATAATAGTCAAAACCTCTCTAATAAGTGAATTTATCCAACATATAGAAAACCGTATCAGTAGGGTTTTTGGTATCATTGGAATATGATTCCCTACTTAGAGGGTTGATCCAAATTTGGTTTGAGGTGTCCCCCCTGTAGTCCTATGTGTAACCCATATATCTGAGTGTCAGTGTTTTCTAAGCCCAGTGATCTTTTATGGGAAGGGCGCAATGATATTGAACTCTTTGATGATATTCCCCAATGATAGAATGACTTTTGGACTTGATTCTCCCAGAATGAGCATTCCATCGAGTAGAATATTGTGGCTGGTCGGTGGTTTTGACCATATAGTGGTGTGGTTTATATAATGAGTGTATCACAGTGTTTAATTTTATAAATTGATTTTTATATCATTTTACTAAACTAACTATACAATATTATTCATGTTTATTTTTTTTGGGGTGTCACAATGGGTATTGTTATACTTACACCTGCATGGTATTTGTGAACACATGTATTGTCTTATATAGAATAAAACCCTTCAAATGGTTTCCATTGAGAACACAAAGATGGTGGAGAATTTCCTGAGCTTGTTAGAAAATGTTTTTTTCTAAATATTTTATTTGTTCTTAGTCCTCTCACTTGGAGTAGGTTGGAATATTTAAATATTTTATTTGGGATTGTATTTTTCCTCTTTTAGGTTTATGGACTTCACTGTCATACTATGGTTGTGGGATTTTAGTTGTGGGCCTGCATTAGTTTCAGTTGTCTATCCTTTAGGTACTGTGAAACTTAGAGATATGTGTTTGTGTACATGTAGTTTAGGATAATTCCACCTATTTACGGGTTATTCCTACTCAGTGCTGGTAGAGATCAATTTTCCTATTGGAGGTTGAATAGGGGTAGTTACAGTTCAAACCCCAGTTGGACGATTTATAAAATATCTAGTCCCCAAAGGGACTAAACATTTATAGTTCTTCCAAGACTCATAATTTTATATATTATGTATTCATCTAAAAATATGAAATATTTATGTATGTAAATATTGTTTCTCTATAGTTGTTACCATAGTATGATTTAGCCAATCATTATAGATTAGGATTAGAGAACCTTCAGTGAAAAGTGAAAGGATAAGCCTAAGTATAGGATATCATCATCAGGTTTTGGTAAGATATATATTATGTGGTTTTTATAGAAACAATCATCATCTAGTAACTAATAATGGACATAATTTAACTATGGATGCATATTAGTGAAATATACCTGATTTTTTTGAGAATATATCAATCATCATTATAATACATGATGAGTGTTATCTTACTTCTCACCTGGTTTGAAACTCCTAAGGGATATGTTTAGGTTAACTCACATTTTCATTATGAACCACTATAAAAAATTATAATAGATGATAATTATACATATCATAGTTTAAACTGATTTTTTCATAGATTGAGAATAATATTCCATGATTTATGCTTCCTATGAATGATTTTTCATGATTATACAATTTCTCACATTGAATACTGTTTCTGACAGTAATGTTTTGTTTTAGTGTTTTTTAAAAGGTTGGGGTCGAAGGCTCATTTTATTATTAAAGCAAATCAAAGACCTCTTTTAACTGGGTAGAGGGAGACCCATTACATATCCCGAAGGCCCAGTGGGCTTGTAGCCCATTACATATCCCATAGGCCCAATTTTTTGGCCCAATTTCCATTCTGTGAAAATTAACCCGCTTACTACATTACCCGCACAGTACCGCCGCTGCTACAGTTCCCTGTCGCCGCTACATTACCCGCCGATCTACAGTACCACCACTGCTACAGTACCGCTATAGTGCTTCTATAGTACCTACACCCAATAGGGTTTGAACCCCCATTTTTCATATAGGGTTACGGGGTTCTTACCACTAAGCCAAACCCAAACTACACTAATTTTTGGGTTTAGTCAATACAAAGAACCCAGAGGAATATTGTAAAAATAAAATGTGATGGAAAATAAAATGACCATCTCATGAGAAACCAAATGAATGAAGATATGGGATGAAATATTTTCTAAATATAATCACACAAATATTTCATGTTTTGATTGGTAACAAAGATCAGGTTGAACATAAAATTACAATAATGAGGGAGAAACCTGACATTGAATATTTTATGTGGAAACACCCACCCTACTTCTATTTATATATTTATCCTCTAGTTTTTGAGAAGTGGCTCAATTTATGGAATATATATTTTTCTTTAATTATTTATCTTTGGAAAAAAGTATTCATTTCCATATATCATTTGGAAGGAGAAGAAAATAAATGGTGGAATCTTATTTTGAATATGATGCAAGAGGAAGAAATTGATTCCATGCAATGGGATGAATTTATGATGTCACATTTTAGTTTTTACTTCCATCGTATTACATATAAAAAAATTGAGATGTAATTCCTTGAGATTAAGATGATGTATGATGAATCATTTGGTAACTTGGAGGAAATTTTTACAAGACTTTCAAGGTATACTTCTAGATTAATCATCAAACCTGAAAGAAAAATTGATTGACTCATTTGTAGTTTGTGACCAGGACTTTGAAATAAATTATCCATAAAATACATTCGAAGATGTTAATAAATCATTCAATATAAATTCAATATGTAAATGGATGCTGGAAACCAAAATGTTTTGGTTGATAAGAAAAAGATGATATTTTTTTGGAATATCTAGTTGTATGTCACATGGATAGATGAAAATGCTTCAAACCCACAATTTCCAATAATATGAGAAGGAGAACTACTGTGATTTCATTAAAAAACTAAAATATGTTTCAAGTGTTGGAATCCCAACCATCGAGTAAAATAATGTCACAGTGATGTGAATACAATGGTAAATGCAATGAATAGAGAGAGATCTCAACAAAATACAACACTCACAATATAGTTGTACAAATGAAAGGTGTTTTGGTATTATATAAATTAATACCCACTTACAAGGGCTAATGTGGATGATTCCCCCTAAAAATTTCCAAAATCAATGGAAAAAATAGAAATCTTATTAAATCATAGCTGCTGAAGTGATTCATGCTAATTAGGGAACACTTATCCTCTACACAAGAGTTGGCTACTCTAAGTTTATATTTCTTTGAATAGGAACAGTGAAAATAGTATTATTCTTAATTTAGTGAAATTTTATGTTGTTATGAGAATATATTATTACTATATAAACAGATTCCATATAAATTTAAGGGATAAAAAATCATATTTTTTATTCTGAATCAACATATGATAGCCTATCAGTGCAAGGATGAACGTGAACATTGAATTAATATTTTTCTAAGTCGTGTGATTATTTAATGAATACTGGATAACTAATATTTTATAGGAATATAATGTTTTATTTTGAATTTCTTTTGGGAAATTATTTGTATATTTTAGAGAATATAAGATCAAGGTATATACAATTTGGTATGATAATTTTTGTGGTATTAAATTTACTTCTACATAACTATTAAATTATTCGGGGAATGATATGAGACCAAATAATAATAATATAAGAGTTTCAATCATGATTAAACCCATATTTGGGTATCATTTTGTTAAACTACACATGGAATTGATTAAGTTAGACATTTTTATTATTATTAAGGGTTTATATATTATTTTAATATATTATGTCATATTGGTTAACTTTTGATATGGATTTTGGTTTTGTTAAATTTTTAGATAAAAAAATAATGACTTTCCATTATTTTATTTTACTTATGATATTTTAATAGTTTATAATTGGGATTTATTAATAGAAAATTCATATTGAATATTAATTTCCTGAGTACTAGATGAAGTGGATGATCATTAAAGTACAACTAAAGGATGAAATTGTGTTTATAAAATTGAATGAATTAAAGTATGAACAATTTATCATATTCTCTATCTTAATAATAAAATAATCCATCAATATTAAGAAAAAGGATCTTGAAAAAAAAATTATAATTTTTCCTTTCACATCTATTGAATTGATGGTCTTTTGACCCCTCCTGGATTTATGGTTTGTTGGTTATTAACTATATCATGATCACGTTCTCTTTCACTCTTTATTTGGAATTTGATGTTAGTATGTAGATCTATTTCTAGAATTTAGTTTCCCGCAAAAATACTATTTTTATAATCCGATTCGGTGTTGTTTGGTAACCTTTATGTTTCCCACTTCCCGTTTTCAAGGATTGCTTTATAATCCCTTTTTATGATGTGGGTTTTCAATAATGTGATTTTCAAAATTTGAACCTATGTTAATAAAAATAAAAATTTTTAGGGATAAAATTATTTATGGGGGTAAATGTGTAACACCCTTCAATTTTTTAATATAATTAACTTTTCATTAAATTATAGTGTGTTTGATAGCTTTCTTGATAAACAACAACAATATTAAAATGAATAGTGATATATTAAGAAATAGCTATTAAAATTAAGGGTATGAATTGGAATAAATAAATTATAAAATATATATTTAATTTTTTTAATTAATTTAAATTCATTATTTAACACATAATAAATGCGAACTCAATTTTTAGTAAAGTTAATTTATTCTTCAAAAATATTTCTTATTCACTTTTTTTATTATAGTTTATGTTAGAATATTATAATTATAATTTTCCCACATTTATTAATTAAATTTTATAAATATAATAATTTTTTTATATAATAATTTCTAAATTTTATTAGGGTGATATTTAAGGATAACTTTTGAAATAATTGATTTTTCCGAGATTATCAAAGATATCCATTTTTCAATTGTCATTTATTTTCATTAAAGATCCCATTATGAATTTAAATTTATATTAAATATTCCTAGACTTACTTTGGTTTTATATGATCAAATTAATTACATAGGAATCAATCTTAATCTTTATTTTGGAATAAGTTAATTTCTATGATTAAGAAGGCATTTTTTCTAAAACTGTTTTTAAGTGTGAAATGTGTTTTTATTTTAATCAATAAAATAAATAACTACTAAAAAATTATGTTAGTGGTATTTATTGATTAAATAATAAATAAAATTCATTTAGATTCATTTTATCATTTATAATAAGAATGTAATAACAATTAATCTAATTTTATGCTTCAAAACATAGTTTTCTAAAAACATTTTTCAATTCGTTTAGAAAAATTCATTTAAAATTAAATTCATATACTTATATAATTTTTTCAGTTAAAAATAAATTCCATATTATGAATCAGTTTCATCAAATTTGGTAAATAGTTACCTTTTATTTTTTCATTATGATTAGAAACCTTGTCAATTTAATGTCACCTCAGTAGGAGTAAAAATGATAAAATCAGGATAAATTTTTTTAGAAGGATTTAAGATTTATATAATGATTTAATCTTATTCTATGATTATATTTCAACCATTTTTATCCATGTATAAAAAATAAGGAATCCTAGATCTATTTTTAATTGATTATGAAACTTATATTAATTTAATAAAAGGATAAATATAGAATATCACTCACTTGACATTTATAAATCTAAAATTTTATCATAAGGATAAAAATATGATAATATAAGCTATAAATAATTATTTTAAAGATGGATTAATATTTTTTTATCATGATGATTTATTTTTAAATATTATTGATGGAATAATTACCTTAAAAGAAAATACAATTGATAAATATTATTTATTTAATTAATAGAGATAAAAAATAAATGATTTTGAATGTATTGGAAGTATTACATTTCAATGAATAATTATGTTATAAATTGATTTAGAAAAATATAATATATTATAGTTTTTTTAAATGTTTATATTCAAATTCCATAACTATTAGGATATCTTTAAATTCAAAGAAAATGAGTAGTCTCAAAAATTATATTTATGATATTTGATGATAAATAATAATTTTTTACATTTTATAAAAATAATACAAATAATGAAAGAGGAAAATTATGATGTTAAATTGTTGGAACTTCAATCCTATAGGAATATATGAGAAATTATTTCCCATGTACGTAAAATAAATACAATTTAAGTTTATAAAGTTTGTTGTCACAGTTAAGGTTAAAACTATTTAGTAAATGGTTTAAACGAAAAGTTAAAGTTTAATATGACATAAAAACCAGTCAAAACATCATAATATGATGATATTTCTTATAAAATATATTTTTATTCAAATTATAATCTATTTGGATGCATCATACTTGATAAATACATTAATTATGTTTAAGCATTGTAAGAATTTCCATTTTTTTCCTTTCAATCAGTTATAAAAGGACACCTTGAAGTATTTTCATTATATATTCATGAGCCATATATCTCAACCAATAACTGCCAATTTCTCTTCTAAAATCCATTATTCATGAATTAGAGTATATCGTATTCTTAAAAAACTATTCCAAGGGTCCATAAGAGCAGATCTAAAGAATGACTACTAAATAAGAGGTAATCATCCTACCTGACCTAATTCAATTTCATTATTCCTCCACCTACTCTAATTTTGAGGTATTAATCATAACATATTAACTTAATTATAATAAATATGATGAAATATTATAATTATTATGTAACCACCCTTATTTACCATCATTTCTATCAAATGTGATGTGAAATTATTTCTCATGCATATGTGTATACTATTGCCTCCACCTATATATAGAACTTATTTTCTATCACCGTATTTCGAGAGCAATGAATTAAACCCTGAAACAAGATCATGATTTGCATTCAGTGATCCAAAAAGATGACTTTTCCTTGATCAATAATTCTCAACACCTCCCATGGACTCATTCTATCTGGATTGAGAATGATCAGTCAAAGGGGAGGCCTCTAATAGTTAAAATAAGAATGCACTACATGCAAATTAGAATCTTCAACATGATTCCATTAAATCCAATGAATTTTTTTAAGGGATTCAAGGATAATATACCTTAAATCATGTATCAACTAAATCACCAACTCTTAAAAGAGTGGATGATTGTGGATTTTCAGTGGGTGCGGATACTGAGGCTCTCTAACACAGGTTATATATGTTAAAATTTTCCTTTCTTAAACAAATTATGTACTCTAAAGGATAAAAACCATGGTACTTGTCTAATCTCAACCAAATATTTCACATTATTAGGGAATTGGAAACTAGATAATAATACCAATAGGAAAATGTTATTTCCATATCCTTATGGGAAGTAGAGATGAATTGAAAAATTATTGGAGTTTTAGAAATTTTCACATAAATCTAAGAGTATTGAGAATTTTGGACCGGGATATCAATTCTAATTCCATTTTAAAAATAAACACTATATCCCAGATCTAGATAAGTTATCATGGATTGAGCTTTGTTTTCTATTACTTGAAAATATTAAATGAAATTGCATCCTCTATTGGTATTCCTCCGAAATTGGATGATCCCACCTTAAATGGTGAGCCAAGTATTTATTCTAGAATAAAAGTTGATGCTAACATAGACTCAAAACATATTAATATCATTAACTTCAAGAAAATTGAGGTAAATAGATAATTATACTCAGAGTGTCCTCTCCCCATCATCGATATCTGCTAGTGTTTGTCAGTGGTTACTCAGTGGGGGGTGGCCAGAATGTGTTCGAATTTTTCTTCACACTTTCCTCTATCCTTCATTATCCCTACCAATTTTATATCTTACCCTGGTGTAATTTTCACAAGGTGATGTATTTGACACATGGGGTTGATGGCCCATCCAAGGATGAGCTTCTCTATTGATGCCCTAGCTTGATTAAAATGTCACTCTGTCTTCCGATTCCTCGATCGCTCTCCCTATCAGTCTACTACATTATCTTCCTAGAGGATTTGGGATATGAGGGATGTTAGGTCATAAGTTTTATTAGAGGTGTGCCTAAATTTTCCATTATTCTGAGTTGTGAAGATCCACATTTGATGTTAGTTGTGTCCCACAAATTGTTGGTTCTGAGATTCTTCTACGGATCGACGAAGACTCTAATGCTGCTCATTGTCCACCGATACCCTACCTTGATGTCATGTTCTTCTATACCTCTCCAATTCAATGTTAGAGTGGTGGAATTATGAAGTTTTGGGTTTTTTTTGGTTTGGTGTCTGTCTAGGTTTTGTGTGAAAACATAGACTGGGAAGATTCTGGTTTCTGGCCTCCATGATGATGGTGATGTTCAGTGTTATCTTTAAAAACATCAAGGGATTTATTTCTATTTTGGGTTCACTTGATTTTTCGATTTTTCTTCAAAAAAGTGGTGTTATGGGAGATGATAAAGTGTTGTTTTCTAGGTGTTTCTTCTTGAAATCCATCCATTAAGGTTTTTTGTGGATTGTATGAAAAATCTTGTGTTCAATTTGCGATGATATTAATTTCTATTTGGTTTTGTTTACTCCGGTTATCAGATCTAGTGGTTTGTGTAGTTTTTATGTTGATAAAGATGATGGAGTACTATGGTGATGATAGTGGATGGAAACACTGTGACTCTAGATGATGCAATGACTCTTGGATCAAAGCCTCATGAGGTTGATTTTGGGTTTGAATTCCAAACTTCACTTAAGAATATTTTATTTTAATTCCCTTGTGATGTATATGGTTCCCTATTATCCTTAAATCGTTAATCCTAAAAATAAAAACTATAATTTTCACTCAGTCATTAACTTCAACACCAACGATCACATATTTGAAACCAAATTCAAGTATGAGTATAATCCCCCTTATGTGAGGTATTCAAAATTTTTGGGTACTCTTTTTCTATCTATAGGGTTGTTAGGAAGCAGTTCAAATCTCCTCTTTATAAAAATGTGTAGAATGAAGTGAATAAAGGAAATAAGGGAAAATCCATAGTCATTGAGATAGGGGAATCATAAAAGATAATGTTTAAGGCTAAATGGGTTAGGAAGCAAGGTCCCTCTTTAAATATTGGGGACATAAAATCATGGTTTACCCTTGTGGAGGAAGAAGATAAGGATAATGATGTCTACATCTTGGCACATGATATTTCCCAAGATATTAATAATTTAATCATCTCTATACATTCTAACTAAAAAAACTAATATAGTAACTAGATGAATGATTCTGATAACATTCAATTACAAGGATATGTTGACACTACCGATGTTTTTGATGTTGATAATGCTACTATAAAAGTCATTCCAACCAATTATTAGTGGAAATACCAACTAAAGGATAAAATTATGTATCCCTATACTTTTAATCCCACATAGGAGGTATGCAAAAATGACATATTTGTGATCTCACTATCAGACTAGGATACTACATCTCTCCCTAGTATCTTCTCTAAACATTAGTAGTCATAATGTAAGGATGCCTCACATATTGAAAACATATTCTTGAATGTAACTTATACTACAATTGTGGGACAATATCTTGTGTAGAAAAAATGAGTTTCCTAATATAAACTATATGAAAACTATATTAATCATGATACATCAGAAAATAAAAATGTTGTAGTAAAAAACAGTAAAGGAAAAGCATCACCTATGCATGGTTAATTTTTAGGCACTTTGGATCACGGACTTAACAAATATAATACTATTATAAACTCTTCTAAGAAAACGAAATTTAGGGGTAAGAAAGAGGGGTCTCCACCCCCAAGGATCGTTACATATGAATCTCTTATTTTGACATTGTTACGGAGTGACTAACTCTAACCCAACCACATCCTTGAAAAAATTTATTTCTATACATAATCCTAACATATTTGGAATTACAGAACATAAAAATGTATTTTCATCTGTGTATGCTGGCCTAGAACATAAATGATATATAATTTTTGGTAGAAATAATGTTTTTAGAAATTTTTAAACCATATGGGATTTTGAACATAACACTCTTAGTGGTTCCACTACATATAATATTGACGAGTGTACTATTACATGTGAATCTAAAATCTCTATTGATAATATCTTCTACTCCTTTGTTTATGATCATAATAGATATCAAGATAGAAAAAGGTTTTGAAAAAACATGGAATATATTAAACATGGTATTCAAGGATCTTGTACTGTTCTAAGTGACTTCAATGAAATCTGATGTCCTAGTAAAATAATGGTGGAACTTTATTACACTCTATATTCAAGGGAGATCAATGTTTGAAAAGAAGTTAACTACTAGATTAAATCAACCTTGATGTATTAAGATACTCCTGCTATAGAAGATACAACCATGCGATGGTTTCTAGGACACTTGATCATGATTTATCTAATGATCATGCCCTTAAGATATTAAATACAATCTCAGGTATTACCCTCCCAAACATAAACTATGATCATAATACAATATTGGTCAGTCTTATCACTAAAAATCCTTGGTCAATCACTCTAATTTTTGAAATCTGGTACATGAATCATGGAAATCTGATAATTGTGACATGGATTCATTTTTATGTATCATGAAGAGTAAGATGTTGAAGTAAAATCTTAAATTTTCATAAAGAGACAGTTATTACAATATGGAGAATGATATTACTTATATTGAAGATATTATTAGTTAGATTCATTCTGAGACTATATATTCTAATTTTGAGATATATATATACAATATGATATTAATATTTCCTCTACATTTAATTCATTACTCTCTATAAAATAAAAAATGCAGAAGGAAACATTCATATTAAATTGACTTCTGGATAGGGATAGAAATACCAAATTCCTAAATGCTCTCTAAATATCTAGTAATTCTTATCATCCTCTCATCTCACTTAAATATGGTGAAAGAGTTATTGAAAAAGAAGAGTCTCTTGCGGATCACATTGTCACTAGTTTTTCACATCTCTTCAATGGCCCTGAGATTAATAAGGACCTTGATTATGTCATCATTCTGAATACAGTAAATTATGAATATAATAAAATTATTAACAAAATTTATATTGAAATTTAAATTATGGAATACATTTTTAGTTTAAATCCTAACATTATGTTATGACCAAATGGTTTTCCAAATTTTTTATTTCATTTTTTTGGAATATCATTCAAATGGATTTATACAAGTTAGTCAAATGATTCATTACTATAGGTTCATTACCTCATGATATTTATACCTAATTCCTAACCCTTATACCCAAAACTAGAAATGATTCAAACTACACCTTTTGAGATCTATTTTTTTCATCAATACCAGCTAAAAAATAATTAACAAATTTATTGTCAATTGGGTCACAAAAAAAAGAAGATAAAATTATTTCTCACAAAGAGTTTGGATTTGTGAACAATATAACTATCAAAGACTTCATCAGTATAGCCATAGAGTGTGTTAATTTTCTCAAGAAAACAAATAGAGGTAGTAATATTTATCTCAAGTAGGATATCAGAAAAGACTTCAACACTATGTATCGGGGATTTATCTATAATGTGCTCCATCACTTAGGATTCAATGATGTGTTTATTAATTGGGTGAAAGATATTTTTGAATCCTCTCATATTTCAAAACTTATTAAGGGTTCTCTAAATTTATAATTTAAATGTTTAAAAGGTGCTAGTTAGGGTGATCCTTTATCAGTAATTGTTTTCTCCATATCTAAAGATTATCTATGTAGGCTTCTTACTCATGGGGTGGAAGAAATTGTGATACAAAATATTCATACATCAAGTAATCCTTTTGTTCCCACCCATCTACACTAGGATGATTACATGGTCATTTTAAAAAAATGAGGAAACAGAAACATCCAAAATCTGAAATTGGATTTCTCTCACTATGAGGATGTTTTGAAATAGAAAATCCACTGGAATATGTCTTTCATTTAATTTTGGAAGGGAATATCAACTGATAGAAAATAAAATCTCTTATTGTATTTTGGTGTCAAAGAAGGATCCTTTCTTATGGAACACCTTGGATTTCCTTTATTTGACAAAAAAGTGTTTTTTTCTCAGGATTGTTGATTAAATCAATAAAAAAACTGGCATCATGCAATGGGATGTATCTAGTAGTGGTTGGTGGAATATTTTTGGTTAAATTCACAGTTGTTTCAAAATTGGATTATTCATTTATGATGTAAAAATGGAATACTTTTTTACTCAAGCATCTCAACACATGAATGGAGAAATTTATATGGGGTTGTATTATTCTAGAAAGAAAATTGGTGACCTTTCCTTTGAGAAAATGTTGTAATCCCTTAGATAATGGTGGTATCAACAAAAAAAATATAAAATTACTCACTAAAGCTCTTAAAGATAGGTTTACATGAAATCTTATCAACATTGATTCAAAATCCCTCCGTTTTATTTATGCCAAACTTATGAACAAAATGAATAGGGTAGTCACTTATTATATGGATTCATATATTTGGTTTTCCTTCAAATATCATTCTACAATATTATTTATCTATCCAAATAGATTTATTGCAAGGATTCCACTCTAAAATTTTTCATTTATAATTTTATGGGGACTCCAATCATATCATTGGTTGATCCTCCATAGATTCTGCAAGATAATACTTTATCTATTCATAATTTTTTTAATTTCCATAAAATTGAACTTCATAAAAATTATCTTACTCCACTGAATAATTTTTTTACTCTTTATAGAGACAATTTGATCATGGAACCATTGAATATTTACATCATTGATTCCACAATTTTTTATAGTATTAACTATGATTTGATGATGTATTATTTTGGATTAAACATTATGTTAAGTCATAGATTAGTCTGCCAATATTGACATTGATTTGGAGGATTTCCTACCAAATTATCCTAACTAAAGAATAATTGAAATCTATTGGAATTAATTTATGTTCCAGGTGTAGACTATACAATCAACAATAATAGGATGCTACACATCTTTTCTTATCTTGTTACACTACTTCCAATATCTATAGAGTATTACATGACCCATTTCGAATTCCTTTTCCTACAACCTCTAGCCTTGTGGAGATTCTCCAGCGATGATATTCTGTACAAGAGTCTCTACCACTCAATAAACTCTTCCTTACTACTGCTACAAAATTCATGCATTTTATTTGGATTGGATATAATGAAATCATCCACCAAAGATACAATTTTACCAATAGGATGCTATTACATGGATCATCATTTAAGTCAATGAGGCCAATTTCATTCAAACCATCCAATGATAAAAAACTATTTATAATATCATGGTTCATAGAAATATTTGTGTTGCTATAAATTAAAATCATTATTCTATTTTTTTCACAGTCTTTTGGAAACCACCTTTTCAAAGATGGATAAAAGTTAACGTCGATGGGCCCTCTAATGGAAATCCTAGTCCTTCCGGTTATGGTGGAATCTTTTGGGACCATAATGGAAGCGTTCTTGGATGTTTCTTTGGTAATTGGGGAATTACATCTTATTTAGAGGTGGAAATTATTAGTGTTATATGTGAGGTGTTTTTTTCTCAGAAAAAATGATGGGACAAAGTCTACATTGAGTGTGACCCTACAACTATAGTCCAATTCCATCTGGAATTGCATTATTAAGTTTTCATGGACAACCACTACTCGATGGATAAAATCCCATTCATATGTCACTAGATTCATATTCATCATCACTCATTATTAATGGGAAGATAACATTAAGGTGAACTATCTCACAAACAAGGGAATCAACATTTCTCTCTATTGGTTAGATGATTTATCATCTAAGATGTGTAAATACTATAAAAAATATTGTAATAAAATTCTATACTATTAACTTAGGTAAACTATATTATCATTAAATAGATTAGTCTTGTCCCTTTTTCCAAGTAGCTCTATTGAATGAAAATAAAAATAAAAATAAAATATATTTGTTTTATAACTTTCCTTCTATTAAAAATGTTAACATAGGTCATGTTTATGTGTGGAATTGCACCTCCACAAAGTTATTTCATTAGTATTTCATTCTCATTGTACATGGATGAAAACCAGAATAGATTTAATGAATATATATGATATATATGATATAATAATGAATCTAAAATTTTGATTATTATTTAACTTTCCTTCTTTTCAACCACTTTAAATACAAAATAGAGTTTATGTGTATGTACGACCTATAGTCTACATGAATGATGTAATTTATTTGTCCATATCTACATTTAATTGATAAATATCTCTCTATATATATGTATAATGAATATACATTGTATTTATATCATGATTAATATTATATAGATGATGGAACTATAATGAATTTATCACCCCCCCAATTTCATGTACATGACCATTTGTTCACTTATTTTGAGTCTATATAATGACTAGGATGAATTTCAGGAGGCTTCCAGTGGTTTTGGAATATTTTAGAAGACTTATTAGAGGTTCAAGATGTTAGAAATGTTAGGATACATGATGAAACATCTCTACGAAACCGTATAATGGAGGACCATGGGAAATGGGTTGGAACACGATTGGAACTTGTTTTGGCCAAATGGTGAGAGTGACTAGGGGAAACCACGCAACATGAAACATAGAAAAATCATGGTCGGTTCTTAGTGTTTCTAGTCTTATGATTCAAAAATTTTATGTGTGGCCTTAATATAGTATAAATTCATGGTTAGAGAATATGATTTCAAACTATGTGGCCTAATTATGAGGCATATAGTTTATTCCCATTAAAATGATGATCTAATCTGAAATAAGACTTTTGAACCACTATAATCCCCTAATCTATCTATGAATTTGATTCCATTTCCTCTAAATTTTTAAGATATCTTTACACTTAATATGGAAAAAATTATTAGGAAAATTTAAGTTTGTTGGAGGCCGGGATTCATCGATAAGTCATCATTCTTCATCATACTTATTAGATCTAGTATTTTAATCTCCCATGTATTTATAGATCTAATACTTGGTAGATATATTTATTTTCATTGATGGGAATATTTATGTTTTATAGTTTAATTAATTGAAGGAATGGATATCTATGGAGAAATATAGTGTTTTGTTGTGCTATTTTTCGTTTTCAACAACTGTTTTAATGTTGGTGGATTCAGTCTTATCTCCACTAGACATAAAACATGAAGTATTATTTTTAATTCAGTAATTTTAATGATATTGTTTTGAAATAATTGTGTATGACTTAATTTAAATATCATTTTTTATTTCCTTGTAATTTTTAAAAAGTATTGGTTTTCATAAATACCCAGGGTCTATAATTTTAAAATGATTATTTATAAATTCTAGTTTTGTGTTGATACATGTGAAGTGTTTTTTGAAATCATTTTTACGAGTGAAATAAATTTTATTGGAATGAAGTGGAATGATATTTTTCATAGTCAGTTCATTATGAATTGATAGGATGGATTTTGGTCTTGAAGTACCACCATCAAAGTTGAACAGATTATGAAATTGATGTTCCACCATCAACAATAACAACAAGATTGAGTGTCTATGTGTGTATTCATTATTATGTGTGTGGACAAATAAAATAATAGGCTAAATATAATGAGAAATGGTTTAAATAATTTTTTATTTAATTTAATTTTTTTTTATGAATTTGATTTAATTTTTTTATAGTTTAAATAGTTTTATATTAATTATTTCAACTTGTTTTTTCCTAATAGTGACAGTTTGGAAGTCATAGGTGAAATCATAATGAGTTTATACTCACCCCTTCATTTGTACTATTTTACACTTTCAGATTTCATCTTTTGAGAAAAAGGTAATGTAAACGTATCTTAGTTTTATAGCGATTCTTCTTAATATAGTGGGTTTGACATGTGTAGTCAGAGGCTGCTGTGGGTTGGGAGTTATTTGATGATGGGACTTGGGACTTGGGAGTTTTTTGTTATTTTTTCTATTTGATTATTTCTTTTTTTCTTCTTTCCCTTAGATATGGATTATTATTTTTGTTATATTTAGTGTTTTATTTTGTACTATTTCATTATATAGAGGTTCAGTTGGTTATTATTGAAGTAGTTTGGATGTTTAACATTCATATACAAAATTATCTGCGAAATATTATTGAGGCCCTTAAAATTTATTTATAGCCATTGGTGTCTTGGGGATATAAAAAAGTGACTAGAATCACACCCATCACTTCTCCAGTCAATGAGGAGGGGAAGTATGTCACAAATTATATCAACTTTGGTTGGTCCATCAATTATATTTAAGACTAATAATGTCAGTTTTTTGTAGTCTTAGAGCTTGAAATGGAATCAGTCTGTTTCTTTGGAAGGTAGTAAGAATACCGGATTTTTGAAAATTAAACTATAGAAAATAAAATGAAATATTTTACCTATTTATGCTGTAAATAAATTTACTCTATTTTTTGGGTACATTATCTTTTGAAGACACTTCTAGGTTAGTTATCACCTCATCATCAAGGGTTTATCCAATGATAATTTCATAAAATGAATTGATAATAAGACTTTCCAATATGACTACATATTTCATTTTATGTTTACTGGTTTATTAAACGAAAAAATATTGATTTTTGAAAATATTGAAAATGATTGATTTTGAAAAACATGGTTTTTGTGTTTTCAGAAATCATTAAAATATTGATAATGGTTGAGTTATGGAATGATTTGTTAGTTACATGTGTTAATTTGGTAAAAAAATTGATATTCCATCATTTTTTAATGAGTGAGTCTAAATAAAATTTTCTCTTGTCATTATCAATGGAACTGGGTAGGAGTCATAGAAATCAAGAAGAAGAATCTATTGAAAATGTTGTTTCACATAAGCGACAGTTGACCCAATATCTAGTTCATATAATTGTTTAGTTTTTTAGACCATGGATAATATTCATAGGAATAAAGAACCTTTGAAATGAAAAATTTTGTATAGTTCCAAAAGAAAATTCCATCCCTATTTCATGTTGATTTTGAGCCACGAAAAGAATAATCCGGGTTTAATAAGAATAATTGAGTACTATATTTCTTTGAGACACTTTAAAGGATGAATATAAACATGGAAACATATATTCTAGAGGATTATTCATACTAATGGTGGGAATTAGAAGTTCAAGTTTAATTGGACCAAGTAATAACAAGGGAGGACTTTAAAGATTTTTTAATGAGAAATTAAATCCTAATAGATTTTAGATTGCTAAAATAATGGAATTTTGTAGAAAGATAATGCCTCTATGAGAGAGTATGTGACTAAATATATAAATATAGTATTCGCTTCCACAAAATTATCTATAAGTGCCTCCTTGATAGAAATCATTGTTTGCATTGGTATTACAACCAGATATTCTATTAAAAGATATCATTCTTTGTGTAATGAGTTATATAATATATTGAATTGATATATTGTGGGAGAAAGGGATATAACAGAAAATACAGTCACAGGGACAATTATTATTAATAATGGAAGATATGGAAACTCTATTACATGGAATAAAAATATGAGGGACACCTAATTCCAACGTGGACCGAAAACTTGAAATCATACCATGGGATCCTTAAAAATTCATCCTCACCCATAATAAAAGATGGTATGTTTTCAGTGTGGTTCACAGGATCACTTAAAGAAATATTGAATGATACCACCTAAGGAATATCACAATTACCACAATATGGGACACATTTAGCCCTGTTGTAGCAATGCTCCAAGGATTTTTTCTAGAGACAAATCTTATGTTTATCCAGAATCTTTTAATTAGATGATATGAATCCTATAGAATACGTCTCATAATATGATCTAAGTGATTCATGATGAATCTTTGAACACCATGAATTATCAACCTAATAAATCTCAGTAGGTTAAAAAAAGAAAGGTTTAGTGAGTAGGGAATTGTATGAAGTTGAGAAGGTGATCATGAATAATCAATTGGGTCCTTGGATAGTTAGGGGTATGGTTATTTTGAATTTTACCCTAACAAATATTTTTTTTGATATTTTTGTATTAAACTTGGTTATTGATCCTCATGTTCTTGTTCATGTGGGTTTTCATATTGATACGATTCCTTCTATATTGAAACAACAAACTCCTCTTGGATGAAGAGATATTCAAGCCTTTATATTTAAATAATGTTCTATAAGTGTCGATGGGGCTATGTTTATTTGGTATTTATATGTTCTTCCAGTGGGTTTATATGAATTGATTTTGGATATAGATTCATTGACATCATTCAAGTCCCACAGTGATTGTTATTCCAAAATGGTTATTTTACCATCTATTTATGATGTCGAGCATATATTTATACAAGATTGGGATGTCATGTAATTTACAGAAGGAATTTTAGAACTAGTGGTGGGAACATTATCTTAGTAATTGGAAGTACATACATTGGAATCTATGGATGATGCCTGGAATAGATATGTTTGACCAATTTCTGACCATTTTAAATATGTTTCCCTAAAAATTTCTCATGGTTTCTAATGAAATGAGAAGTGTATTTTATGATTGATCTCTTATTAGGGACCAGTCTGATTTCACTTATTTTTTATAGGATAAAACCAACTATATTTAGTTAATTTAATGATCAATTGGAAGGGTTGGAAATTAAAGGGTTAATTTTACCAAATATGTCTCTGTGGGAATTATTTGATCTATTTGGGATAAAGGGGGATGTTAAAATTAAGATTTGAGTGGATTATCATAAACTTAACCATTTTTTGATATTGAATTGATATCTAATTCCAATAATTGGGGATATGTTAAATAAAATATGGGGACACTAGTGCTTCACTAAAATTGAATTATGTTTGTAGTATCACCAATTGATAGTTTTAGATGTTATTTAAATGAAAGATTTTAAAATAATCTATAAAAATTATGGATATATTAGTGTAATATAGGACAAAATCAGATCATGAAAATAACTTTTCCTTTATGTTGGGTCTCTTGCGGGAGCATCTTATGTATTTCGTGTTATCAATGATTTATCTTTGGATACAAGTGGTATATTTCCTTATCCATGATATTTCTGAATAAGACGTTTCTAATGATATTGAAAATAAAGAAGTTGTTATCTCTTTGAAACTATTATCCATCCAATATCAGATTTTTATTTATGGAAAAGAGGAACAAAAACTCATGGAGAAACTAGGGATTAGGGAGGCCTAATGTAATGAAGACCGAGGAAATCCCCTCTGATCAAATTGAATGCATAATGTTTCATGTAGTTGATATTAGGAAAGAAATTAACACTATATCAATGATCTGCTAGAGAAGCTAGGTGATCCAAAACCTTATTACCCACTCACCAAGTGTGGGCTACATGAATGTTATTGTTGAGTTAGGATCTGAATTTCTTGAAAATTTATCTTATAAACTATGTGGTAGATCATTTTACATGTAGGGAGTCATGAAAGATCAAGTATTCAGTTTTAAATTGATTGAGATATAGATTCTACTAGTTGAAAATAGTTATCCCGGTGAGCCTTACTTTGTCCTCAACCTGCATAGAGTTTCCAATACCATAGAATACAAAGAATGAAAGAATGACTCTCCATTTAGAATCATAAACAACTCACCCCCACATATGTCACCCAATATAGATGACCCATCGGTATTGATCTTGTAGCTTGTGTTAGGGGGGGGGGGGGTGACAATACATGATTTGTAATTGGATTTTCTGGTCCATACTTTGATGACATGGAATCATTATCTCCTTGGTGAGAAATTAAAAGTGATTAAGGATCAAAAGATCCTAAAACAAATTTATCACAAAGAGATTTTAATTAATTTAAATGAAGAATTATGATGTATCTATAGGTTTTTGAATTAAAATTTATTTATAAACTGAGTAAAAAGAACTCTATGGTGTGTGAATTGAGGCAGATTTCATATTCTCACTTTGAAAAAGTAGTTTTGGACCCTTGGAAACTAATAATAGTCATAAAATATATGAATATTTATTATTAAGAGCAAGGTAATTCTTTTTTTTCAATCTTGTTTAATTTTTTCCTATTTTAGTTGATGATTAAAGAATTTCTCAGATATCCAATCCTAATTGTGTGGTGATGTAGTCAAAACTCAATGTTGGGGAAATCACTGAGCGATGGAAGATGGATGAGTTTTATTATCGTGGTTTATAGACTTGACGATCATTCAATTTGATTTTCAGGAATAACATATTAGTTCTTACAACCATTTCATATAGGATTCTCACCTAGGGATTTCAAAAATGAATAAATTAGTCAAGGCATAGTTTTGGTGGGTTTTATTGAAATTCGTTTTGGTCAAGAATATATCAATAAGCCTCACCTATTAGTTGGTAAATTAAATTCATCAATGTACAAAAATTATCTCACTATCTATACCGATTATCATGTGGGAATGTGAGTAGATATCCATGTATTTTGAAACAGTTATACCAAGGATGGTTAAGAAACATGATTCTATATGGGTTATAGTGAATCTTCTCACAATATTGGACCTATTCATCTATATTCATAAAAAACATCGATGTGAGACGTTTCCAAATACTAAATTAAAGATATTTTAAATATATAGAGCTTTATTGTCCCGATTTTATCCTATTATGACTATTGGTTTACACCATAATTTTTGAAATCCATGCAGAATGACCTTGAAACTCAGTTTCCTATGAGAATGGTGAATCATCCTCCAATGGATGGAAAATATGAAATGAAAAACTAAAAACTTGAGGAAATTATTATGTATTTTGTGATGGATTTAAGTGGGTAATGGTAGGATAATATTCCATTATTAGTAAACTTATTAAATAGAATTTACCAACCCTCGATACATATGGATCCTTTTGAAGTGTTGTATCAGTGTCCTTTTAATTATATTATTTTTTGGGTTTTAATAGGTTATAATTTTATAACTAGACCCATCCTTGTGAAAGAAACAGTAGAAGAGATTAATTTAATTAGAAGGAAAATTGAGATGACTCAGAATCATAAAAAATAATATGAATATCATCATCAATGACGATTATCATTTAATATGGGTGATCATTTTTTTAGAATCTCACCAAGACATAGGAATCATCATTTTGGTAACTATGTCAAGTTGAATCCTTGGTACATATGCCCGTTTGAGATACTTGAACTAGTTGAGGAGGTATAATATCGGTTGGATACTTCTCCAAGGTTTAGTTGAGTTCATAATGTGTTTCATGTATGTCAATTGAAGAGATAGAATCTTAATCCTAGAAATTTTATTTTTTGGGATAACATTGATATAGAGACATATTATTCATTGATTCACATTATAGAATGGATTATAGATATTCATGAGAAGATATTTATTAGGAAAAGTGTCAATATATTCTGGGTTGTTTTGTAAACATGGTCAGGTTGTGGATGAAACATGAGAGCATGGAAGGAAATGATATAATAATGTCCAAACTCATCCAATAAAATGAGGGTTTTCTAGTTTTTAAGTATGGGAAGGCTAATTTTTGGGATAATTTAGATCCCACGGTTTTAGGTACATGGCCTTTTATTCAGGTATTTTTAGTTATATAATGGCTGGGATGAATTTTGGGAGCTTTTGAAGGGTTTGTATTGAGTGGGCATATTTTCTAGAGGTGAATGATTTATGAGTGGTTTGTGTAAATTCTGCACCATATCTAGGAAACTATACTGGTGAATATATTGGGAACTGGGCATTGACATTGTTGGAACACTATTTTAAAAAACTGTGAAAGTGCATAGGGTGAACCATGAAACAATAGTTAGAGAGAATTGGCTAGTTGGACATAAATTTTCTAATAGTATGATCTAACCATGAAATTTGCGGTCTTATGTTATTATTTATGGCCTTGAATCCACATAGACTTACCCTTTCTATTTTTTTATGAACTTTGTTTTTAGAGGGGGCCTATAGAATGTACAAAGTGGTTTAGATTTTAAAAGATAGAAACAAAGAGAATATATTATGTGTAAAGGTTACACACCATGTACTTGTGGTTCAAGGTTCGTGTGTCTGCTTCATGATGTTAAATAAAACATTTTGAAAATTTTTCATTGTATAACACTGAATTTTTTACTTTACTTCTCTTGTTATTTCATTTGAATTTGTTCTATATCTTACATTGCATGCAATAACAAGATCAAATCAACCCTGATATACTATTAAATATTGAATGACTATTGGAAGTTTACTATTACATTTAGGAATAGTGATGTGGCCATTAGAAATATACCTCACCTATTAAAGTATAAATAAAATTCAGGTATCTCCTAAATGAAAATATGATACATTTATATCGTGGAATAAGTAAATGAATTCCTTAAAAATGAAAAATTCAGTGTTCCTATTTTTTTGAAATAGAAATGATTATTTATAATTTTATAAATAATATAATGATTTAAAATATTTTCTTTTCAAAAAATATATTCATATATTATTTTTGGTTTTATAATTTTAAGATAATCTTCATGACACCATAATTAATTTTTCAATGTGTCGTAAAAACAGTTATAATATTAAAATCCATCGTGTTCGAATAAATTATTTTTAATTAAAAATTAAATATATCATATTAAGAAGAATATTTTTACAAAATGGTTTATATTTTTGAAATCTACATGTTAAAAAATTGTTAGGGTGAATTTTTTGGATTTTTCTAAAATAGGTGAATTTTTGATGAATAGTGTAATATAGTGATTTATGGTATTTAACATTATAATTAAATAAAAGAATTATGGTTGAGGGATGATTTATGCATGAGGTAAGAAAACATTAGTTATAAATCACTTTCAATAGTTACTGTACTTAGTTACATGAAAAAATAATATTGATAGTCTTGATCTAAAATAATAATAAACGAATAAAATATTCATAAACACCCCTATCCTCCCCCGATAAATACAACCCTCACCACCAATTTTACTCACACATCCAAATCCTTATAGACTATATATATTCAACCCAATTACCTTATAAATCCTTATACAAATGTAAAAGACCTATCAGTGTTACCAAAGGACCAAATCCATGTTCCTTAAGGAGGTTCTCAGTGATACAATATTCAAGAGGTAAAATCCTCCTTTGTCATTTAATTTAATTTGTTTTATTATAATCTTCTCCCCTACACTATAAAAACTGGCATGGTTATTTTAGTATTATATATATAATGAAATTTTATTGTGTTAATTTTATGTCCCTCCCCAAATCTGTTCTCTCATCCTTTTAAAAAATGAAAACATCATCCATGATGTGTTGATTCACTGCCTTCCAAGATGGTGTGTTTCCATTTTCAATTTCCACCTTCAAGGATGGTTATAAAACTATTATTATAGATAAATAAGATTATAATATTTAAATTATATCTTTTTATATTTACTTTAATATATATATATACACACATAATAAAAAATAAGAAAAAACTGGTTCTTGATGATCGAAAAATGGCCAAAATAAACAAAACGATTATCATCAACATTTTTGCTAATGAATCATACTCATACCATATAACCAAATGTTATTTGGGACCATTTAAAATATTGGAAGTATATTAATATCATTCCATTCCACTTATGGTGTTTTTCTTCCATTTGAAAATAAATCCCATGATTATACATAAGGGAACTAAGTATAAAACCATGAAAAGAACGCCCTGAGATCGTCGAAATTCAACATTATAACTCATCATAATGACCATAAATGAACATAATAAAATTATATTAAATAAAATATATTTTTAATAGGTTTTGAATGAAATAATTAATGAATCGAATTTGATTATCCATGACATTAAGAATAAGTGAAGAACACTTTCAGACATAATGTAAGGGTTTTCTCATCTCAATTTTACTTTTGTAAGATATATTATTCATTCACCACTTACTTTTTTGTGTAATTTATGTATACAAAAATTTGATATATGATTTAATTAATATCATTATATTCATGGTATTCATTTTTTAATTTTTTTAATTATTAATTTTTGGGACATACAATTCGACTGATTATAATATGATTTGAGATTTCTCGACTCAATATTCATTCATTGGGTTAAACAAATATTTCATTAATTATGTCTTGATAATGTTTTTTAAAATGGGGTTTTATTATATAATGTTTTATAAAAACATTTATTTGTGTGTATTTATAGTGTTTTACAAATAATCTATTCATTTGGTTAATGATACGATCCTTGTATGGGACTTTGTCTCAATTTTATTTTATTGAGGCATATTTTTTTATGTTGTGAACCAATTTTCTTTTCTATGGTGTATAAAATGACTCTTTTATTCATGGACATAATTTAATAATTATTTCATTATATATTAATACTTCTTTTATCGTGGATATGATTATTTTCTAATTAATATACCATTGTTTCATATGATGTTTACAATGAATGTTATTTGACTATATAGGGAAATATTGATAAATTTTTATCCTCTACTCAATATGGATATTTTGATAAGTTATGTATTAAATATATGTATGAAAATTATTTTTTAACTTTAAGTGACATTTTATTCCCAAAATTAAATATCCCTTCAATGCATCGACATTTCTCATGAGAAACAACTCTTGGAAAAAACCATTTATGTTAGATTCCAAGAATAATTAGACAGGTTTATACCCACTGATATAAACAATATTCTGAATGTTCTTGATGATAGTGGTTCATGTTCTAGATACAAGAATTAAAATAATTAATAATTTCCTTTATTTAGAATTCATATATTATAATCCATGATATTTTCACTATGAAAAAAATTTATGGATGTATTTTCATTCTCAATTTATTGATTAAATTTCATGTTTTTTCAGTTATTTACCTTTCAATATTTCTAACTACTTATTTATTTTTAATAACATATTATTTATTCATATTTCTACTATATGTTACACTTAATTATCATTTTATATAACTCTTTTATTTGTATTCCTTTACTAGATAATGAAGATGAATTCTTTTAGTTAGTGTCATGGAAGCAGTTTATTTTTCTTTTTAATGATATATGTTTAACTACCAATGTAATAAAGGAACCATGTATGCATTTATCTCTAAAACACTACAAAACCAATAAATCCTTGGTGATGTGATCACTTTTATCTCTTCCATTTTAATTAAATGACCACCGACTCTGGCCTACTTGCATCGAGGTTGTTATAGTTGGTATTAGAAAACATTTAGTAGAAACCTTTGGATATAGATGTTAAATAAACATGATAATTCTAATAATTCCTTATAGTGAGTTTTTGGATAAAAAATTATTATTATTATGATCTAAATCAATTTTTTCCATTATTTATTTATGGATCCAAATGGAATAATGGGAATCAATTCCAGCAGACATTGTAGGCATTGCTCCACCGATCAACTCAACATAGTTATTGTTGGAGTTTTGTAGACCATAAACTCATTAGAAAAAAATACTCAATTTATGAAGAATAACCATACTACACCAATGTTATATCATTTCATGTATAATATGCACCCTTATTTTAGTGGGACTACTAATCCATTGGTATATGAACAATGAATCACATCCCTGAGAAATATATCACTAGCGTTGGCATGTAATGAAAATGAAAAGGTGGTACTGGAAGTATACTTTCTCAATGGAGATGGTGATAAATGGAGGTTGTTGATCCAGAATACTAGGGAGGAGGATAAAACAGAAAAAATAAAATATAATAATATTAAAAAAACATTCCTCAATTTTTTTCTTACCCATAAATGATCTAAAAACAAGAGAAAATTATTTTATTTAAAGAGAAAGAAATAAGCGAGTGTTGAAAAGTATGAGGTTACCTTAACATGACTAGCTATGTGTGATATAGATTAGATATGTGATTTATCAAACAATATTGATAATTTATTCTAATGTCTTAATATATGTATATGAAGGCCACTAGATTCTAAAAAATTTGGATAATATGATGAAATAATATTATGTTCCATCAAAATAGAGATGGAATTTTATAGATCATATATGTTAAAGTTAATGAAAGATAAGAAGGGGTCTTTTTATAACCATTAAAAATGTAAAGAATCAAAGAAGAAGAGGGGAACAATGAAATTCATAGTATACTAAAATTTTGGAAACAATCATTCTGGTAAATTTTTTAAAGGAATCAGAGTTTTTTATAAGTGTGGGGAAAGGGTCATCGAGCTAATTAATACAAAGGAAAGAAAAAATCAATGATTTGAAATGATTTTACTATAATTAAATGGTGTATTATTCAAATCAATGTCAATGATGTCTAGGTAATCTACCAAAGAGGAGACCAAGGGTAAATGGATTAGCATATGAGATCACCACAATAGAAGTATATGTACCCAATGATGTGGGAGAAGGTACATTAACCCTATATTAAAATTTATCCAATGAATTATTTATTTATATATCGTCACACTATTTTATGTCTACCCAGTTTTCCTAGAAAAATATAAATTTTCCTTTGGATTTAATAAGTGAGTCCTGTGATAATATCCTAAGGGAATATCATTTAAAAAAGTGTGCTAGGAAATCCCCACTATGACAAAAACACGTTCTTTATTTTTTGAACATGTCATCATATCTACGGTTCTCTTTGATATAATCCTAGGTATGTAATGGATTTCAAAATAAGATGTGGAAATTTATTTCAATATGATGAAAATTACGATTTATGAGGAGGGTGTAGAATTAAAAATCTTTAGAGTAGAGACATCATCATGTTATTCGTATCCAGATCCACCCCCAGTAGCTATAATAATTAAAATTCTTGGGGAAAAAGAGAAAAAAATATATAGCAATAAGTAAAGTACTATTAAAATCATGTATATATCAATTTTATACGAATGAATTAATATATTTCCTAAGGAATTACCTGGACTCTACCTAGAGAATAAATTTGAATTTACCATTGGATTAATCAATGATTGAAGACTGGTATGAAAGACTCCTTATGGAATGGACATTATGGAATTAGTGAATATGAATAAATAAATATAGGATTTGAGTAATAAGAGATTTTTTCTCCCTCAGGTTTCCCCACGGGGATCCCCTTTAATATTTGTTAAGAATAATTATGGATCCTAGAGGAAGTGAATTGACTATAGAGAAATCAATGCTATTACATTAAAGGTCATGTATCCCCTTACTCACATTGATGATTTATTTGACAAAATTAAAAAGGCTCAATATTTTTCAATTATTGAATTCTGTTTTGGGAATCATCAATTGAGAGTAAATAAGGATTGTATTCTGAATACATATATTTAAATGAGGTATGAATTATATGAATTTATAGTAATTAAATTTGAATTGACTACTTCCCCCTAGATTTTTCATGCATTAAATGAAAATTGTATTTAAGTAATATCTTATTTTTTTATAATATTCATTGATGATATTTTTTTGTATTATAAAATTTATGAAGACCCGTAGAATCCCTTTTAGATCATTCTTGAGACTCTCAGAAGGAATTATTTAGATATAAATTTTAGAAAGTGCGAATTATGGATTCAAGAAATTTCCATTCATATCCACATTATATATAAGGATATAATAATAGATGATTTGTAAAGATAATTTCAATCCAAGAATGGACTTCACCAATGAATATTATTGAGGTTTTTAGTTTCATTGGTTTAGTAGGTTACTATCAACATTTAGTTCATAATTTTTACAAATTGTATAACCCATTAACCAAGCCCACATGCTAAGGGTTTATGTTCATATGAAATAAAGAATGTGTAAAATGTTTTTATGAATTGAATAAAAGCCTAGTCAATGTTATGATTTTGACTCCACTATCCTAAAATGAAAGGTTTTCAATATACAATGATGTATCAAAGAAAGGATTGGGTAGTTTCCTTATAAAAAATGATAAACATATTATATATGCATCAAGGAAGTTTATGATTCATGAACAAAATTATTCAACTCATGATCTTTTGATATAAACTATAATCTTTTTTTCTAAATCTATGGAGACACTATCTATATGGTAATGTATATAAGATATATACAGATTACAATAGTTTGAAATAAATATCTATACCTAATTTACTATAAATGCGGTAAATATGATTGATCGAGTTACTAAATGACATTGATTCATCAACACACTACAACCCAAGAAAATAAAATAAAGTAGTAGATGCATTAAGTAGAAAAGATCATGGACTTATAATCGAAATGAGGATTGAGAAAGATCCTATGTTCATGGATTCAGTAAATATGGATATGGTAATTATTAAGGAAGGTGAAAGATTACTCCATTTTCAACTAAGTTTGAAAAAATATTAATTTGGAAAGATAAAAATCCTTCAATATGATGATGAGATGTTTCAAAAAAAAAATTAAAGTTGTTAAGGATAGATAATTTGAAGAATTCATGTATGAGGATAGAATTTTGAAATCGGAAATATTTCATGACTTCCAAAAATACGTATCCTAAAAAGGAAAATATTAGATGATTTTCATAGCACAAATTTCAAAACAGACTCTAGTAATACCAAGATTTATAAATATCTTAAAGAACATTTTTGGTGATATAATATGAAGTGGTAAATTGATTACATTGTGTCAAGATGACTTGTTTTTCAAAAAGTGAGGGTTAAGAGACATAATCATAGATGATTCATGAAATCTATAACTATTACCATTTAGAATTGGGATGGTATTACACTGGACATCATCACTATATTACCATAGACACCCCCATAAATAATGACATATTATGGGTTATTATAATTCACCTTACAAAAGCAGAACATTTTCTTGCTATAAGAAATGATTTACCACTTGAAGGCCTAGAATAACTCTATATAAATCATTTTTAAGTATTTTTGGTGCACCTCTATTGATTTTGTCTATTCAAGATCCCCATTTGACATGAAAATTATATAGAGTCTTCAGAAGGATCTGGATATTGAGCTTCATTTAAGTATTACTTATCACCTTCAAACCAACAGACAGTCTAAAAGGACTATTTAAACATTGGATGAAATGTTTATATCATGATGACATAAATTTCACAGTATTTAGGATTAGTATTTACCTTTGGTATATTTTTCATACAACAATATTTTCTAATCTAGTTTTCTAATAGCTCTATATGGAGAATTATATGGAATGATTTGTCATACTCTAACTTTCAGGGATGAAGTTGGTCAGAGGAAATGTATAGGCCCATAAATTATGGAAGAAGAAACCAAAAAGGTAAATAATATTCAAGATCATATTAAATAAAATAAATTTTTGAAAATTAGTTATGTTTACAACCATGGAAAAGATTATGAATTTCATGTGGAAGATCATTTTTTTTGAAAGTATCACCATGGAAGGGTGTCATAAGGTTTAGTAATAAAGGGAAAAGGATACCCAGATACATCCGATTATTTGAAATTATAAAAATAATTGGATCAGAAGATCTCCAATTAGAAATTCCACCATGTCTCTCCAAACTTCATGATGTGTTCCATATATCATTTCTAATGAAGTACATTCGAGACCCAACATAAGTACTAACATATGATAAAATTAAACTGGAACCTGATTCGTTTTAATGCGAAGGGCCTATCAATCTTTTGGACACTATATAGTATGTATTAATAAATTTGATGTCTCAATAGGTAAATTTTCTTTATAGAAACTATAAAATTCAAGACGCAATGTGAGAAATGGAGGATGTTATGAAGAAGAACCACTATAATCGGTTTAGAAGAAAATATTCATGAAAATTTTATTAGATGAAATTTTTCTATGAGGGAAGAATATTAAAACCCAAGATTTTACATTATCTATATTCATAAATAAATTCAATTTATTCAATAGCTTACCTTCCACACAATACTGTGCTGAAACGAACTGTGATATACTATTAAATATTAACATGACTGTTGGAATAGAAATGTGACCGTTACGAATTGTAATGTGTCCATTAGAATAATAGACTCACAATGAATATATAAATAAAATTTAGGTATCACATGAATGAAAATATGATATATTTATATAATGGAATAATTAAATATGTGTTTAATAAATGATAAATTAAGTGTTGGTAATTTTGTGAAATGTAATTTTATATATAAATTTGATAATTAATATAATGATTTAAAATAAAATTTATTTGAATAATATAGAATAATAAATTTTTATGTTTTGATTATAATTATGTGTTAATTTTATGAGACCATAATATACCTTTTAATGTGTCGTTAAATCAGTTAAATTATTAAATTTAGTATTTTTTAGAATATATGTTTATTTTATTTAAAAATTAAATTCTTCAAATATAGAAAATATTTTTCATAAAATGGATTCCATTTTTAAATTTACTTTTTTTAAAAATAATACATATAATTTTTGGTATTTTTCATAAATAGTTGATGTTTTTGTGAATGGTGAAATACAGTAATTTCCGTCATGTAACATTATTAGTAAATAAATGAATTTTTAAGATTGAGATGATGTATGGATGAGGTAAGAACCCATTATTTTGAAATCAAATTCAGTATTAAATATAAATAGTTACATGAATCAACACTAATGAGAGTATTAATAAAAAATAATAGACAAATGAATAAAATATTAAAAAATACCCCTCTACCCCTATAAAAACCACGCACAACCCCTTCTACTCAAACCTCTAAATCCACTAATATTTTATAAATCAATCCCAATTATATTCCCTAGCCTCTTCCCATATATGAGACCTTTGGGTCTTACCAAAAGACTATATCCAGGTTCCATATAGAGGTTCTCAAGGAGACAATATTCAAGATGTAAAATCATCCATCTTTATCATTTAGTTTCTTTTCTTTTCTTACTCACTTATCTCCCACATATAAAAATTGGAATGGTATCTACATTATTATATATAAATAATAATTTTATTGTGATAATTGAATATACATACTTTAATATCTTATCTTCTCTTTTTTATTCTAAAAATCAAAACATCATCCATAATGTGTTGATTCAACGCCTTCGTGGATGATGAGTTTTTATTACCTCCCTCTAGGTTGGTAATAAAATCATTACTATGTATAAATAAGGTTATAATATTTGAATGATAAAATTTTATTTACTATAACTAATATATACACATAAAATTAAATAAGAAAACAAAAATAGTTCATAAGGAACAAAAAACTGCCAAATAAACTAATTATTTATCAGTAAGATTTTATGTATTGAATAATCCTCATACCATATAACAAAATAATATATGATACCATTTAAAATAATAAAATTATATTAATATCATTCCATTATACTTTTGGATTTTTTCTTCCATTTAATAAGAACTTCGATAATTATACCGAAGGGAACCGATCATAAAACCATGAAATGAATTGTCCCAGAATAATGAAATTAAATAGTATAACTCATTGAGATGGCCATAAATTGAAAAAAATAAAATTATAATAAATAAAATACATGTTTAATATTCTATTAATAAATTATTTAATTAATATAATTTTATAATGTAGGGAAATATGTACAAGTGCAATATTCTTTTGGACATAAGGTAAGGGTTTTCTCATCTCACTTTTTCTTAGGTGAGACACATAACTTATTCACCACTTATTTCTTATGTATGGTGTATGTATACTTAAAAATGAAATATGATCTCATTAATCTAATTATCTTCATTTTATTTAATTTTTCATCTGATAATAATTTCATTTTAGGGAACATGATTTGACTAATTATAAAGTGGTAAGGGATTTTTTAACTCAATTTTCATTCATTGGGTTAAACTTCCATTTCATTGATTATGTAAAGATAAGAAAATGGATAAAATGAATTTAGATGATATTATTTCATAGTTTAACTTGGTTTAAGTGTATTTATATTTATTACTCATTATTTATTCATTTCATTGATGATATGATCCTTATATGAGACTTCATCTCAAATTTCTTTAATTTAGGAATACTTTTTATGAACCTATTTTCATTTTCATGGTGTGTAAAATGAAAATTTCATTTATGATCATCAATAATTTAATATTTTATTAAATATCTATATTTCTTGTATCATGGATATGAATATTGTCTAAGATGCATACAATTTTTACATATGATGTCTACTGTGAATGTTATTTGATTGTCCAGGGAAATATTGAGAAAATTGTATCCTCCACTCAATATAGATATTTTGATAAGTTAAGAAATAAATTTATGGTTGAAAAATGATTTTTAAAAGCAGTGATGATGTACCCAACATTATATATCCCCTCTATGAATTGACATGTGTTATGATAAAAAAAATTTGGCGCTAAACCCTTTATGTTTATTTTAAAGAAGAATTTGGCACGTTTCTACTAAAAGCCAGAAATTTTATTGTGAATTGTCTTAACAATAGTGGTCCATGTTCCAGATACATAATGTAAAATAATTATGTATTTCCTTCATTCAATATTCTGCTATTAGTATCCATGATATTTTCACCATGGAAAAATCTATGGATTCATTTTAATTTTCATTTTACTGATTAAATGGAATGTATTTTTTAGTTATTTAACTTACCATATTAATTAAGACTTATTGATTATACTTTACTTATTATTGATACATATTTCTACTATATATAACCCTTATTTTGAATTTGACCTCACCCTTTTATTTTTTCCCTTTTATATATTTTGAATACAAAATCATTGAATAAGTGTCAAAGAAGAAGTTAATTTTCCATTTTTTAGGTTATATGTTTAATTAAAAAGGTGATAGGAGAAGTAGGTTTATATATAAATATTAAAGACTACTAAATGGATCGATTCTTGGTGATGTGATCTCCTGTATCTATGCCATTGAAATAAAATAAGATGAGAATTTGGTCTATACGGGTTGTGGTTCTCATACAAGGCGACACATTTTCCAATGATTCATAAAACCTGATGATTACATGATGTGTGAGGGTTAAAAAATTTGTAATATACCCTATGAAGTGTTTTTATATATGGTGCATCAACTCAGAAGTTTTTGAACTCTATTCCTCTTCTCATGATTCTTGGAGATCATATGTTGACATCTTCTAGATTTTGGGATTCCTTTCATTAGTGATTGATTCACATCCTTCCTTCATCGATCTGTGGTGATCCATAGTGCCTAATTTAATCATTTTTTTAAAGAAATATTATCTATAAGATTTTAATGGAGTTTTTATTTTTTGTTTTTGGTGGGGTTATGACACAACATCCTTGGATGGGTGCATAATCTTGTTGGAAAGGTGATCAAGATCTTCTATATTGGTCTGTTCTCATGAAAATAACATTGATGACTTTGTAGTAGGGTATGTTTTACTTATGTTTTTTTATTTATGTATAATCGTTGAGTTTTCATGGTTTATCCATTTTATTTAATTTCAACTAACCTAATAATATATTAAACCGAATTAATAAATAATTGGTTAGCGATCACATTTTTATGTGTTGTATACTATTATGCTGAGTTTTCTCTTAATTCATAAGATAATGTGATGTTTATTCTATGATTCTTAAGAATTTTCTTATTATTTTTTATAATATTATTATTCTTTTAATATAATTCTAAAATTTGTAAAGAACATAAATAAAAAATTAATTGATAATGAATTGGCTAGAGTAACTAAAGAAAATTTGTGTTTATAATATAACAGTTGATGAAATAGGATGATAATAAAATTGATTCAATAAGTGTGATTAATTAATCATGATATTTCATGTGTTAATATAATAGATAAATAGTGAGAATCATGTTTATTCTTGTTTATAATAAATTAGAGGCATGTTTACAAATAATGGTACTTCTCATAGTTTGATTAAACTATTTTAAAAGCAAGAGAGAATGTTTAGATTTTCATATATTATTATTACTTCAGGACTAAGGTTTCCCAAAGTTGGAACTAGTTACTAATTAGTCAGCTAAATAAATATGGAATATGAATTGGTTGTGTGATAAACATAATTGATATGAATTTGTTTTCCATCTTCTTCATAAATTTGAGTGCCTTGAGTTTTGAGATGTGATATATCATTTCTTTGACAAGACTGCATGCCATTTTTTGGGGATAGATTGACCTGTTGGATATATTTTTTTGTTTCCTACTATATATTTTATATGATATAGATGTGAGCATCACTATTCTAGGTGATGTGGGGTTGGGAGGGCCATATTTGATATAATCCAGGGATGACTGATCCTGTGATTGTTGAAGTGATGTGGGTGGTGAGGCCTAGATGATGTGTTAGTAATTGATGTGATTATAGAGAAATGCATTTGAATATGAATGTGTGTGTTGAGGATGGAATAAGATATGATGTAATGGGTTGAAGCTGGGATTACCCATTTATGCGATGATGATAGATGAGATTCCCACTAATGTTTCTTTTTAATAGTTTTTGTTCGGGTTTATTGGTATATTTTGATTCATTTCACCACTACTTGATTTAACTGGGTATTCTTGGCGACAGGTTTCCTATAGACAATATCTTATGATGGTTTTCTTAGAGTAGTTGGATTATGTAATTATTCTAATAATGAATAAACAATGTATAACTGAAGGGGTTGGATATAATGGAATGAAAATAAAGAAAGATGTTAATATTCATAAACCATAGACTTAGATTGGATTATGCCTAAAGGGCATGGAATTTACTTTTATTAACAATGTAATGTAATGTTGAATAATTTTAGTGGTTATTTGATGGGTAACAAATTAATAAACAAAAGGAAGTGATAAAAAGGAAAAAATTAAAAATAAAGGGCTTTAAATTAATTTCTTCTTATTGGATATATAGTCTTAGCAGTGATAGTAGTGAGTCCGAGTGACTTTAGCTTGTGTTGAGTCTAAGGATAGATTATTCATATAATTGGGTTATGTCAGTTATTATATTCTATATATTATGTGTTATCATATTATTCCCAAACCATTTTGGTTTGGGAAAATGACACCCAAATGACTATGAGAGGGTTTCCCACCAACATCCAAGAGTGAGGATGGATGGACAACTATTCCCTCTATCCCCTCTCTCAACTATTTATATTTACTTTTTCTGTTAGGATTAATGGTGAGGTTCCCAATATATGTGTGAATAGGGTTTTGAATTCATGTTGTTATATCATACACATGTATATCTGGTAATAGTATCCAAAGGATTATTATAGGTATGACATGTATAGGTTGTGATTGATTATGGTACCTTACTTCTTGTATGGGATGTGATGGCTTGGGGAATAATAATCGATGTAAGAAACATGTCATATGAGATGCGGTGGATCATAGAAATTAAATTGCTATTACATATGGTGATGTGATATAGGATAGTATGTTGATGTGATTTGGTTCAAGCAGGTGACCAATATATTACGGTAAAGGTAACATCGGGAACCGAATCTCTCTTTTTCTCTTTCATGTATGGAAGTTGCGATGCACAACGAAGAAATGACTTGTGGCGTGATCTCAGAGACTTTGATTCGGAGACCTTCCAATAGATCATTGGTGGTGATTTCAAAACCATTACTGACCCAGAGGAGAAGCGTGGCAGGGGTGCTTTTCAACATGTTTCCAGTCTTGATTTCACTCATTTCATGGCTAGCAAAGGAATTTTGGAAATGGGGTATGATGGGGACCGCTTCACCTGGTGTAATAATCAGAAAGGCAAAAGGTGCTGTTGGATTTGTAATGATTGATGCTTGGCCAACTATCATACCATATCCAAGTATTCAAAGGCGAGGGTGGACCATATGGTTTATGGTATTTCTGATCATTCCCCATGTTAGTGTCTTTGGTTGACAGACAAAGGTGGAGTGACAGATTCAAGTTTTTAGACCAGTGGATCAACACTTCGGGGATCCACCATCTTTTACGGGAGGTGTTGGATGATTCGACTCAAGGGAATTCCTGGGTTGCAATACATAATAAATTATATCGGCTCAAACACCAACTGCAGATTTGGGCGAAAGGAATTCCTAGCAGGTATCATGATTTTAATAATCTGAAACAAGATGTGGCGCGTCTAGACCTCAGCCTGGAGGAAAGATGGGATGAGGATGTTTTTGATGATTTTTCGAACAAGAAATCCATCCAGGCTGACCTCATTCTCAAAGAGGAACGCATTGCAAGGGAAAAATTAAGGGTGAAATGGATACAAGATGGTGATAAAAATACATATTTTTTTTCATGCATGTATTAGGGAGAGGAATTGGTTGGTGAAAAAAAATATTATAATGGAGGATGGATCTTATTCGAATGATAGAGATGTGGTTGGAAACGTGGCTCTCTCATTCTTCCAAAACCTTTTGGCGGGTCCTAACTCCAACATGTTTCATGACTACCCAAGGGGTAGCATTGATCTCTTTGAGGAGATTCCTTGTCATGTTTCCATTGAGGAAATTTTTTTCTTTGAGGCCATTCTTGATGAAGAGGAGGTGTGTATGGCCATGAAAAAGCTTAATCCAAACAGTGCCCCAGGGCCCGATGGTTTTCCTGGTTCGTTCTACAGGGGATATTGGGAGGTGGTGAAGGGGGACATTGTGGCAGCCATTCAAGACTTTTTCCGTGGAAGTCATTTTCCTAGGATTGCATGTGCTACTACCCTAGTCATGTTTCCAAAGATTAAAGATCCATCATCTATTCAGCACTACAGGATAGTGGGGATGTGTAACTTCCCCTAAAAAAATACTCTCAATCATTATCAATGCAAGACTCTCTAAATATACTCCTAGGTGGGTTTCATTGGAGAAAAATGGGTTTGTTGGAGGCCTATCAATTCAGGGGGCTATAGCTCTGACGCAAGAAATGCTTAATGATATTAATCTAAAGACTCATGGATCAAATATGGCTCTCAAAGAGGATATGAATAAAGACTATGATAAGATCAAATGAAGTTTCATTAATAAGGTGCTTTCAAAAATGGGTTTCTTTAACCAGTCTAGGGACCTCATTTTTAGATCTGTTAGATCTTCCTGGTTGTCTGTGTCTTTCATGGGGAAATCCCAGGGTATTTTCAAAGCTACCCGCGGGCTAAGGCCAGGTGACCCCCTCTCTCCTACAATTTTTATCTTGATGTAGGATACTCTCATCCTGATGATCTACATGAGAGTTTCTTATGGAGATATTTTTCCTTTTTTGTAGGAAATTGAATATCCCCTCTATCTCTCATCTGATGTTTGTAGATGACTCCATCATTTTCACAAATGCTATTAAGAGGTAGGCCCGTAGGGTAAACATGGTTTTGGATGAATAATGTTTCTGGAGTGGCCAGATTATTAACAGATCTTAGAGAAACATTTACATTTCTAATAAGTGTGGCACTAGTCGAGTCTCTGATTTTTGCAATGAGTTTAATATGAAGAAACGTTCCTTTTTCTTTGGAGTACCTTGGTGTCCCGATTTCCTCAGGAAGAACATGCATTAAAGACTTTGATCAGATAGTGAGAAAAATTACTAGCTCGATGCTGAATAGGAAGAATCACTACCTCTCCTTTGGGGGATGTATAACTCTTGTCAATAGTGTCTAATCCAGTATTCCTGTTCATTATTTATCATCCATCAAAGTGCTGAAGGGGGTCACTACTACAATTGATAAAATTCTAGCACGGTTCATCTAGGATGGCTTATCTGGAAGCAATCATTACTGATCTTCATGGAAAAATATGGCGAGACCTATTCATGAAGGAGGCATTAATATTTGGAATATTTCAGACACCATTCACTGTATGAATGAATGGATTTCATGGGAGGTTGTGGAAGAGAGTACTCTACGGGGAAAAATCATGTCTACAACAACTGAGTGATGTTCTGAGGGTGGCCTTGGATCCCCTTTCTGGGCAAATATTTCCTCGCTCATTCTGACTCTACGCTGCTTCTCCCAGTGGATTGTGGGTGAAGGAAAACAATCATTCTGAAATCACAATTGGATGGGGTCCTTTTTTGGATTTCCTGGGTTTCCTACTCCTCAGATAACATTCAATGAGGCCAGTGATTATCCAAGTTTTTTGCAGATTATTCTGGATGAGGATCAGTGGGAAATTTTTGATCTCATCTGCCTTAATTCAGAACCGGACATGTGTGTTTTTACTACCTACACTTTTGGTTTCTTCAATTCAAAGGATTTATGGAGGACTCTCTTTCCTCAGGAATAGTATGATTATAGGAATAAAATTGTATGGACTAGGAATATTTCAACAAAATATAATTTCTTGAATTAGAGAATCAGGAACCAGGCTGTTCTGACTGATGAATAATTCAAGAAGCTGCATACTAATCTTCCCTCCCAATGCCATTGTTGTATGAGCAATCAAGAGGAGATTTTGAATCATCTATTTTTTGATAGTGAATGGGATAAGGATATTTGGATCTTTTTTGGTGATTTTTCGGCATTTCATTACACTACTAGTCTGGATGGAACTTTCTTGGAACGTTGGTTTCTTGGAACGAATTATTCAACTGTGGAAAGGCCTGCGAAGGATCTCATTTTTAATGCAGGATGTTGGTGCATCTGGAAAGCTAGGAACAAGACCAGGTATGAATTAATTACCTCATCTAGTAGATCCATCATCATAAGAACCAGGTTACTTATGTTGGATATGGTTAACGGTATTAATAACTCGTGAGATGTGCCTTCTCTGAGATGCTTGCAAAGCAGTGTTTCTCTGGACAATCCCAGCCAGAGAGGGACCAATGGACAGTGGGTGCGCTGGCACCCTCCTACTTCTGGTCTCAACATTAATTGGATGGATCTTGCAAGGAGGGGATCCTTTTCGGTGGAGGTGTGGTTCGAGATGGCAGGGGCAACGTCCTTCTTGCTTTTTCCACTTTCTTTGGACAGGGGACGTCGATGCAAGTGGAAGCTAAAGCAATGGTCACAAGTTTGATTTTATGCCAACATGAAAATATTGATATTTTTCAGGTGGAAAATGATTCTAAGATTATACATGACTCCATTCATGGAAAAGTGTCCACTCAGTGGTCGATTATGTATATTATCAAAAAATGTAAATTCATTCCTGGTAACAACACTTCGGTAGTGAACACTTCGAGAGAAGGAAACAAGGATGAGGACCATCTTACATATATGGCTATTATAGATCAATGCCCCGATATCATATTTTCTCCCTAGCTCTAATTTTTTTGAAACCTGAAGGGGTGAATTTGATTAGAGGCGATGAGCTTGGTCTTCACTACTTTGGGCCCCTGTAGATTTTCTTGGATCTTTTGGACTTTTTATCTTTTTGATGTTTTTCTGGTGGTACTCTTCCTTGTTTAATAAAAATTTTTCTTGGAATGAATTCATAAGGTGCATGTTTTTAAACCTTTCCTAGTTGTATTTAGGCTAGACTATTTCGGAGATAGATGGATCAAGACATGCGATATTGGGGAAGAGCGGAAGACCAGTGGGGAAGTGAGAGAGGGGAACCCAAGATTTTTCATTATTATTTTATATTATATCTTATATATGATACCTGGTGAGAGGTATCCATGGTGATGTGTGAACATAGTATACCTATTTACATGATGAGATAGTTTCACTACTATTAAATGTGATTTAGAATTTTTCTTTTTACTTTTCATGAGAGGATTTAGAAAATATCCTACTGACTATACTATTATGCCCACCATATGTATATATAAACTATTTTCATGTCAGTCATACTAGGTGGGATACTGGGCCTTATATTACAAGATCATGGTTTGGATGGAGCCATTTGGGCTTCAGTTCTTGATTGTTTTTCTTTTTTGAAACTAACATTTTTTCCTTTCAGTTGTTTTTGTACAGTATGGAATTTTTTGTTATCACTTGGTATTTCATTATATATATTCCAACGTATGTTTTTTTGTTTATATTTCTTATCTATATATTTTGTATGTTCTTTTATAGGGTAAATCCATCCATTTACATGCTTATTATACCCTTAGTGATAGTCGCCAACCCGAGTCCTACAGGAGGTGGGACTTAGAAAGTCACCATTGATCTCCCTTAATTTTGGTATATTTGTGGAGAGGGGGTTGAGGACTATTAATATCAATGTTTTAGGATTATGGATAGGATATATATTGGAGTGATGAAAAGTTGAGGATTAATGCGATGGTAGGGAAATAGTATCTTCTATGTTTAGTATAAAATGTAAACATAAGAGACCATATGAGACATGTGTATTTAGGGCTCCCTATGATCTGATACACAAACCATTATGTTAAATGAACTTAATTATGAAGTGATACTAGTTTTAGGGTAGGGAATTGGTAACGGATCATACATCATTACTCATTATACCTTTGTTTGAAATTGGTAGACCTTGGGATAGTTAAAAATATTATAAAAGAAAATATAATATAATTAATTAATTAATGTTAAATTTTCTATATTACAATATTTTGAGATAAAATAGTTTTTTATTATTTCTATTATGGAACCAGGTCGAAATCCTCATTAGGTGATTAATGAAGATGGTTGAAATGATGTGTCAGCAGATCATTATAGAGTTGAGGTTGACGAAGATGATCCTTAGAGGAGGACACTTTGAGAGTATCAGTTCCATATTCTATTGTAGTACGAGGGATAAATTTTTTATTCAATCACATAAAATTGGAAGAAGTAAGTTAAGAAAACTTTCAGTTTGATCCAAGCATGGTGAGTCACCGAGTTCTTTTTTGTTGTGACAATAATGTATGGAGTATCAAGGTATTGGTGTTTCTTATTCCTCAGGGATAGAAAGGATTCATCACTCCCATGTGGGATGTTTTGAGACCAGTTCGGAGAAGAGTTCCTTTTATAAACCAAAAATGTGGTTATGAGAAATGAGATGGCTACCTTCAATAGGGTATTTACAAAGTGTGAATGTTTATGATATATTTTATGAAACTTTTATGGTATTCTACAATCCTATTTTCACACTAAGAGGAAAGGAGGAGTCATTTCATGGAGTCTTTGCATCTATAGATATACTATTAGGTCACACTATTCATGGTAAAGATGTATGTCAAGGAGCTGGAGAGGGTAGAGGTTATTGAGAGAATGCTGTCCAGAACTGAAGAGTTATGTGATGAGAGTCATTAGGATCAATCATTAAGCATAGATCTCGATTGGTGTTCCAAATTTTCATGATATAAAAGATTTCATTTAGCTAGGGGTATTTCCCAACATTCAATATCTTGTTTATATGGGTGTTTCGGCTCTCATAACCATGGAAAGGGATCTGATAGGAGATTTTATTGCATAGGATGTGGTTTAAATGAGGAGAGTGGATGAATTTTCTGATAAGATAGCATGTTCTTGGTGCTCTGCTTCATGTTCACTCATTTATGAAGTTCCATCCAAGGTAGAAGTAGCATGGTGTTAATATTTTTGATCATCAAAGAGGAGATTAGGTATAGAGAGTACATCCCCAAGATTCTCATCATCCTTAGAGAGTAGAGTTTTACCATGTAGGTGGTCATCATCCTAGTCTATGAGGCCATGGGTTAGGTCATTTTTAGCTTCATGATTTTGTACTTCTAGCTGCTGGTGAGGAAAAAATAATTTGAGGTACCATTTTAATATTTTATACATATGATAATTTTTTGTTTTATTATATGGCGTGAATTAGACCTTTATATCACATACCCTCAACCATGCTTTGGTACATGAGGTAGAAAGGCATATAGTTCCCATGGTGTGGATTACTCTAGTTAGAGATGGAGATGACATGTATGCAGTATATTAATACTATGATCTAGTACTAGGAAAGAACCACTATTGGGGATATTTCTTACGTTTTCGACATAGTCATATGATATCATCCATGGCTTGGATTAGTTGTATTTAGTGTACCATATCATGGATTTCATTAAGGGAAAGGTTATTTTTTTTGATGTTTATGGAGATTCAACAATGTTTGTTGGTGAGTGGAACCCTCAGATGGCTTAAAAGAGTGTTATGATATAACTTCCTTGATGTGTGAATTTATGCAGAGCTCATGAGAGGTTCAACAGTCAGTGTTTCCTATGGTTGTATAAGGGAACTCTAATGTCCTTCTAGTTGAGTTTTTGGTGTTACCCCTCGATAATAGATTGTGATTGGGATTGAACTACACCCAGCCATGTTTCTTTTCTTCATTCCTCTATACAAGATGGAACATTATAAGTTGTGATATCTGTGAGTATATATCAATGATCTATTATAGTGAGGTTTTGTTTAGATGAGTGTGTAACACTAGGGTATACTACTTTAGTTGATGAAAATTCATGATAAATTTTTGTTGTTTTTTATCAATTATAGTCACATGAACTCGGTGAAAGTGAAGAAATGATATCTCCTTCCATGGATTGATGACTTATTTTATCACCTTAAGGGATAAAGTTTCTTCTTGAAAATTGATTTTCACTCTATATTTCCTCATATGTGGGTGTAGGATGAGGATATTCACAAGATTGATTTCTATTATCATCATTTGAATTACAAGTTCATTGGGATTTCATTACGAAAGAATAATTATGTATCCATGTTCATGGTGTTTATGAAAACTATTATGTGAGATTTCGTGGATAAGTTTTTAGTCGTTTTCATAGATGGAATCCTTGTGTACTTCTCATCTAAGGAGAAGCATGTAGAGTGTATGTCTGCTGTTTGGGAGTTATTCATCATGAAACGATTTTTGGGAAGTTTTCAAAGTGTTAATTTTGGGATATTAATGTCTATATCATAATCATGAAATGTCTTAATATGGATTAGTTGTAAATATTTCAAAGATAGAGGCGGTTACTTCTTGGTCATCCCCCAACACAATGGAATATGTGTGGAGTTTCTACATCTTCTAGGATAATAAAAGAGGTTCATTTCTATTATATCTTATGTTGTGAATCCTATTAAATATATTACCTGGAATTATATATCATTTTAGTGTACTAACCAGTAGCAAAGAATATTTGAGTGCCTAAATGAGATGTTGGTTAGCTCTCCAGTACATTTCTTTCTTGTAGAATGAGTTCAGATTGAGGTTTTCCATGACACCTTGTGTCTTGGTTTGATATTTATTCTAATGTAGTATAGATAGGTTTTTTCTTATGGGTACCATCATTTACATCCCCATGAGTTTACCTATTCCATACATGATCTTGATTTGGTGGCAGGAGTGTTTCCCTAGCTGATGAGGAGACATTACCTTATCGACAAACACTTTATCATTTTTACCAACCATAAGAGCTTAAGGTATGTTTTCACCAAGAAGGACATGAACTTGTGTTGGTGTTAGTGGATGTATTACTTATAGGTTTCCATAATTTAGATTTTATATACTATATGTGAGAGAAATGTTTTAGCTGAAGTGCTCGGCTGGAAGTCAGGTAGGGATGGCTTGAGTTATTATTTAGTTTCACATAGAGTGATAGAAGAACTCTCAGAGATACATAAAGATGTTGAAGAGGCTGGGGGAAGAGGTCGTTTACCCATATGATAATACAGTTGAATTTGGTGTAGCAGGTGGAGTAGTCATAGTTGGGGGATTCTGAGGTAGAGCACTGGAGGGACTGAGTTATTTTTTTTTTGTGATTTCTCGGATGGTTTGTCCGAGGATTGACATCCCCGAGAGTTGTTATATGGATGGGTTTTCATTACTTTATAAACGCATGATATGGTTCTAGGTGATTTCCAAATCTCAACTTTGGTGGTACATCCTCGAGTGACAATTAATTTCTTGGCATTGAGTGCTCAGTTTTGGTTGTATGGGTTAAAGCTTTCACATTTAGAGTCTGTTTGTCAATGTTTGGTCTCCTAGAAGATGAAGGGAAATAACCATATTTCTGGTGGTTTCCTTTACCAGTTATATGCACCCCTTTGAAAGTGAGAGGAAATATTTAAATAATTCATTATGGGTTTACCTTGAACTCAGGGAGGGTATGGATCTATATGAATAATAGTGGATCATTTTAAGAAATAAACAAACTTTATAGTGACTAAGGAGTCATGCTCAGTAGAGTTTTTTCTGAAGAAATATCTAGAGGTGGTGGTGAAACTCCATAGTGTCCTGATATGGAAAATCATTTATTAGGTTCATTATTTTATCTCTAGGGTCTAGATAGGTCTTCACTATGATTTTTTTCACTTAGTTTTTCCATAGAACTACTTTTAATCAATATATGGATGGTCAAATTGACTGGACCATCAAGACTTTAAAAGATATATTTCTCTATTGTATCCCATATTTTGGAGGTTTATTATTAAGGAATATACCCTCAACCTTGTTTTCTTATAATAATATTTTACACTCCACCATCAGTATGGAATTGTTTGAATAATTTTAAGATCAACGAATTGATTCTCCATTGTCTTGGACTAGGATCAAAGAGGCATCAATTCTAAATTTTAAACCATTACATCATACAACAGAAATGAATCTAGTAATTCATGTGAGGATGAATGAAGAACATGATCATAAAAAATTTGATGCCAAACATAGGAGGAGACCTATAGAGTTTTACATCAGAGATCACATGTCCATGAAGCTGAATCATCATCATGGGAAGAAAAGGATTTGTTGTGGGAGTTTTCTTTCTCCACAGTTTTTGGGTCATTCAAGGTGTTGGATCGTGTTGGATCCTTAGGGTATACGATAAAACTTCCTAGAAAGATGATTTGAATCCATGATGTTTTTCACTATTCATATAACCAAAAATATTTTCATGATGAGTCTTGTGTCATCAATTAGGGAGAGATCAATTAGGAAGATGAGGTTTCCTTCAAGGAGAAGCCTGTGGAGATCCAGAACTACCAGTAGAAGTTTTTGTGTGGTGATTTTATTCCCTTTTCTTTTTTCATGCGGTGGAATGGTGGCATGGAGGAGAGTACCTAGGAGAATTAATCAAAGGTTCACATTTATTTCCTTGATATATTTGATGTTTTCTATTCTATGGTAACACTTTTCTCATTTGGATGTTGTCCTTTTTGGTTTATGATATGGTTTTCTCTTATTTATTATTATGGATTATCTCTTATTTGATTTGTATCTCTCCTAGGAGTTTGTTCAAGAGATAATCATTTCCATTTGTTTAATTAATATTGGTCCTATGATGAGGTTGTTCATATCCTATGATGGTGAGATATTTTAGAGCTATCTCATGGGATAGATGTCTGGAAGAAATTTTATTATTTTTTCTATGTGTATAGTTTTTGATTCTCAAGGATGATATTTTATTTCAGAGTTATATAATGTAAGGGCCTAGTTCCATGTATAATGACCCTTTATAAGTTTCTAAATATCTCGGTGCATAGAAGGGGTCTAAATAAATTCTATTGGGATTCAGATTCTAAAATATAAAGGCGGGGAGAATTGAAGATGTGTAAAGGGAACACTTCTTTTATGTGTGGTTCACGACATTTGTGTGGTCAGTTCACAATGTGTAACAAATCAGGGTTCAAAATTTTGAGGTGATGTATTTTATTTAAAAACATAAAAACCGAGGATTAAATAATATAAAAGGGTTACATGTTGTGTAAATATCCTATATATCATGTTTATAGAAGGTGTAGTTGCTATGGAGTTCTCAAACTCTGTGCCTCTTCTCCCGATTCCAAGAAATCCAAAAACTCCCTCTTATTGGTTTTGGAATTACTTTCATCAGCGATTGATTCCTAGAATTATGTCTTAAATATATAGTTATATATGGTGTATTCATTTTTCTTTTTAAGAAGGTTCTCCATAATTTGTCTCACATACTCCCATTTCCTCTCGCCATGCGATGGAAGATCATCTCCATATTTTTGAGGGAGATTTATTTTGTGATGTTGTGTCTCAGTATCATTAGTTGTTTGATGTTCCTTTTAGGAGAGTTTATCGGGATCAACAACATTGTTTAGTACTCATGTGAACAACATTTACACCTTTGGGTAGGGAATTCGTTTCTTCTCTTAACATATTTATGTTCTGTCATAGATTTGGCATGGTTTTTCCATTTTATTGGAAATATAATTCACCTATAATCTATTGAAGAAAATTAATAAATAACTATTTAGGGATCACATGTTTATGTGATTTATAACATTTTTATGGGTATTTATTTTATATATAGTTTTATATCTATGTTATGATTTTTTATCATGTTCTGATGCTTGGAGTATCTTGCTAAAATTTGTATAGAATTTTGTGTTAGAATTAATTGATAAACAATTTTATTGAGAAATTAAAGAAGATTAATCTTTGTAATATGGAGGTTTGTGTAATTTGATGATAATCAAATTGATAAAATAAACATTCTTAACTAAATGTAATATTCCCTATGTTAATGGAATAGATATATAATGTGAAGTATGTTTATTTTTCTTGATAAAAAATAAAAGGCTTGTTAAATGAGAATGGTACTTCTAATAGAAAAACTAAACTAGTTTAAATGTTAGATGGAATGATTATATTTTGATATATAATTATAGTTTTATTCCTTATTTTTCCAATAGTTGGCACTAGTGGTTAATTAATCATTCAATTCAAGATGGAATAAGAACCAGATGGGGGTTAACGATAATTTCTAGGGAGTGAGTTTTCAATCATCATGAAAATGCTGAGTTCCTTGAGTTTGGATACCTGAGAGATCATTTGTGTGTTAAGGTTTTATGCCTTATTTTAGGGAAAATATTTACCAATTGGATACACTTTGTTTCTTATAATTATTTTGTGATATTATCCGAATGTGAGATTCACTATGTGATGTCATATGGGGCTTAGAGGCCCAGATATTATGTGAATATAGGATCGATGAGCCTAGGATGGATGATTTGATGTGGGTGGGGAGGTCCAGATGATGTGGAAACAATTTACATATGTATTGGAGAGAAGAATCAATAGATGAATGTGGGTGTTAGAGATTATATTGGAGATGTTGGAATGGATTAAATCCCAACTTTCCCTCTGATATGATGCTTATAGATGATATTCCTGCATGTGGATCTATTTAATGGTTGTTTTTTAGGATTCTTTTTTGATGTTCATTCTTTTACCACTGCTTGAGGTATCTGCATGTTCTTGGTTGAACCATTCCTCTTGGTTGTAGTACAGGATGTTTTTCATAGAGTACCTAGATTATATGATGATTCTAATAAAGAATAAATAATGTTTAACCAAAGGGGTCAGAGATGATGTAATAAAAATGATGAAATATGTTAATCTTGATAAACCATGGAATCAGTTCAGAATATGCCTAGTGGGAATGGAATTTATTCTGATTAATAATTTATTGTAAGGTGAAATAATGTTAATGGTTAATAAATTAATTAACTAAAGGGAATGATAAATAATAATGAAGTAATTAAAGTAGCTATTTAAATATTTGTCTGTTTATAAGATATATAGACATAGAAGTGGTAGTCAGAAGTCTAAATGTTGTTATCTAAAGTTTATTATAAGACTAGGTTATTCCCATAGTATTCTTTTGTGAATTATTTATACCATGTTTATTCTGTGATTTCATACGCTTCCCCACACATGTATATTTGAAAATATGGCACCCTGTTGACTCTAGGAGGTTGTTTTCCCCAATATCTTGGTTGGAGGAAGGATGGCTGACTAACCCCTTTGGTGATACTCTCTTCTCTTGGCGGTTACATGTGCATGTATGAACAATTATTAGTTTTTAGATATATTTGTTTAGAAGGTTGTGATGGATCTTGATTAGTTCACACACATTTATTTATAGATATATTATCTAACGGAATATTATAGGTATGATGTGTATAGGCTATGATGTCTGGTGGCACCTTACTCGGTGTATGGAAATTGGTGTCTTGAGGTATTATACTTGATGTATGATACAAATAATATGGTATATGATATCACATAGAAATTACTTTGGTTTTATATATGGTGATGTGATATGAGATGATGTGTTGATGATATGAATGTGGTGTATGTTGATTTATTACCCAGGTGTCTTTGGGTTGACCTATTTTGGAAAGATATGGAATATGACGTGTGATGTTGGGATAATGTAGTAAACAAATGGGGAAGCTGGATATGGGTACTTTTGATGGTTCATTATTATATTATATTCTGTTGTGTATGTGATACATGGCGAGAGATAACCATGGAGAGACTAGGAACACAATATACTAGTATAGGTGACGAGTTAGTTTCACTATGGTTGACTTTGATTTAGCATTCTTTATTCATCTTTTTCATGAGAGGATCTAATGAGGAACCTAATAAGTATAATTTTATAATCATCCTAAATATATACAAACTTGTTTTAGGACATCTAGATAATGTGGGAGATCATGATGGATATTACTAGCTCTTATTTTTGTAGGAGCAGTTTGGGCTTCATGTGCGGTCCCAATTTCATTACATTTTTGGAACTTGTAGTTTTCAATTAAATTATTATATACATTTATGGTATTTAATGTTTTAACTTTTTATTTATATATATATGGTTAGGGTTTTTTGGTTTATCAGTTACATCTCTCTTCTACATTTTCTCTTAGAGGGTAATTCCTCCCATATGCATGTCTATTATACCTTCGATGGTAGTCACCATCTTGGTTCCTACTAGAGTTGGGACTCAGTTAGTCACTTTATATTTGTCGATTCATTGCAGCATATTTGTTTGGAGGGGTTGAAACAAAGTATCAACTTACGGTTGATGTATTATTCTTCAAACCATGCGGCTTAACAATGAAGTGTATAGTTGTAACCCCTTAAAATGTTGATCTGGTATGAATTAATCATTTAAATCCACTAGTCCCCTAATATCTACATAAAATGGATACATTTTTATTCCATGGTTTCATAGAGTTTTCTTTTTGATCTATACATGATTGTTAAGAAAATCAATGTGCATTTGAGGCCTAGATTCAATGATAAGATATATTTTTTCATGGTTTATCTTTGACTTAAAACATCCAAGATTAATTGTAATTAAATTATTTCATTGAAATGGTTGTGAAATACTTGAGGAAATATTTATGGAAATATCATTTTGGTATTGGATTAAAAATATCTTAATGTTGATTGGTTTTTGGAAGACCAATTTATTTTTAATTTTGACCATATTATCTTAAAATTATGGTTTAGTTTTGATGATTGTATTTTGTATGTTGAAATTATTTAAAGTAATAAATGATTTTGATTTGAATGGATTTGAATGATTTTGGAATAATATGTTAGGAATGCGTTGAGCTTAATGGATTATGGTGATGAAGCACTGCCATTAATGTGGGATGAAGTTTAGACATAAAGGTCCAACATAATTGGTAACACCGAACTTGATTGTTTTTATGTGTGGGAATTTTTGTGCTTTTGGAAATAGAAATTAATAGAAAAATTTCGATTAGAAATTTTTTAAAGAATATGATAAATATTTACTTGGAAAATTGTTTTTGGATTTGAAATAAATTATTTTTATGACATAAAATTGTTTTATATAAATTGCACTAACATGTTCTTTAATAGTGGAGTAAGATGGGGTTTCATTCAGAGAATCCAAATGAGTTTAGACTCACCCCTTCTAGGTAACTGTTGTGGATTTTCAGATTTCACCTATCTAGACATAGGTAAAGGAATAGTATATCAGTTATATGGTTATGATTCATAAAACTATTCACATGGATTGTGGAGTTGGATCTTATAGAAGGTTAGGTGTTTCTAAATGACGTCACTTGGGAGTTTAGAGTTTTGTGGTCATTTGGTTCTCTTTGAGTATGTATTTTTCTTTCCTATTATACAATTATACGGTTTATTAGGTAGGTTATTTTTTGAGTTTTAGTTTTTACTCATGAATCATATATTATTTTGGTTGGTTATTATTTATGTATTTTGGATGTTTAACTTTCATATGTAAAATCCTTCCCCAATAGTTTTTTAGCCCATGACATTTATTTCCAGCCTTTGGTGTGTTGGGGCTATAACCTAAAGCTTATTATCACAAACATCACCTCTCAAGTCCATGAGGAGGGGCATTTTGTTATAGTCACATAACAAGGATTGAAAACCACTAAACTAAATTCTCATGAAAAATGAAATAATTATGTTATGGAAATTATAGTTTTATTAAATTATTATTAATAAATGGGTGTTTAAATGAATTAAATGGTTTATATATCAAATTATAAATATATAAATTATAATTATATATAATTATAATAAATATAAATTTATTATATAGGTGGTTAGGGTGATTTTAAATCAATTCCATCATTAGTAATGTGATTTATGATTCAATCCCATTTAAATCATGATTTTTTATTATTGAATTTCCATTGAAGAAAATTATATGATCCATTTATAATAAAACCCATTTTATTTTATTATCATGTATTTATTTTATTAGAATTAATTTTTTAATTTCATTTTCCCAACATTAAGTACTCAAGAGTATGAGATAATATTTTTACCAAAAGTGTACTTTAATTCTATGTTCAGTCAGATATATGTTTTCTTCCATATCCCGGTATTCTAAAATAGTTTGAAGAATGTTTTTAATAATATCAAATGATTATTTCAATCCAATGTTATGAATGTTTGAATTTATATTACAATGTTTCAATGGAATATTATCATAATTTTTAGAATGAGTTTCTTTTGTATTTTTACATAAAATGTTAAAGTAATAACTATTTTAAGATATTCTACATGATATAAATTACCAATCATCATGAAATCTCAAAAACCTAATACATATTTAAAAATATTTTATAAATATATTGAAAAAAAATTTTATCCTTTTCTTTCTGTATTTGGATTTTAAATAAATGGATTAAAATGGAAAAGTGCATTTTCATAAAGAAATGTTCCAAATAAATATTTAATAGAATTTCCCCCTATTATGACATTTTTTTATGTTTATTTATTTTCATTGGGGATATAATTACATTATACAATACTTTTTATGTCCCTATATAGTTTGTTATTATAATGATGGGATGTTTTTGAAAGCCAGTTTCTTTTCAACGTGTTAAGTTATGATGAAATTTTAAAAGTTTTCATGATCTTTTGGTCGACCTATTAATGGATTATGATTATGTGATGGGTGGTTATTTTATATCTATCTAATTATTTGGGAAAATATTGATAAATTAGGAGATAAATATGTTATTCATGAACCAAATTTGTTGTTCAAAATGTTTTCTTCGATCATGGTTTCTAGGTACATAAGATTATGCATGGACATAGTTTTTATGTCCATAGAATAATTAATAGACATAGTTTTCATAACCATAATATTATATGGGACCTAGTTTTAAGTCCATAAGTTTTTGTAAGTTTCAGATTGCTTTTCCTTCACCTAATGAATAAACTTGGTTTATTATACAGGTTTAAAATGATGTATGATTTTTTTCCACATTAATATGTCTGTGTTATTCTCTCATAGAAAAATACATTTTATTGATGAATCCACACTATTATAAATATTTCCTATTATAATGACACTGTTTTATATCATGAAACATCATTGTGATCTTTAATTTATTAAGCATGATCTTTGTAATTTGTTATCTTGATCTCATACACTTATTCTTATCTAATAATCATATATGATCATTATTTGATATAAATAATGATTAACCATAATGATCATTTGATCTCCCTATTTTTATGTTTTTTATTTACTAGGTTCAAAATAATTGTTTTAGGTAGAATATAACTAGGTTGAATTCTATGTTGGAAATATTGAAGATCATTTAAAAAATAAGATGATTATATATATATAGTATCAAAAGAAAAAAAATATTACAATTTTTGAATCGATCATAATGGTATGAATTTAATATAAATATTAAATGATGTAACAGTTATTTTTGTAAATCATGGGTCACATTATGATAACTCATCACAGAGTTAATGTATGAACATCTTATGCGTAAAATTGTTTTTCCTAGAAAAACATTTTTAATCACATTTTTGGGTGTAGTTTTATATTAATGCTTGAAACTTATTGTAATCGAATGTGGTCAAATTAATTCTATAGTTAAAATTGTAAGGTTAAAATTGTAAAATTAAAATTTAGTAAATATAACTATTTTAAATTTTCGAAATACGAATAGTAAATTTTGTAAAATTTACCAATCAAGTAAAGGTTAAAATAGAAAAAATCATGTCAAAAATATAAAAGAAAGCTTCTAAATCATCGATAAAATTGTCTATATTTTATCGTTGAGTTTCGTTCTTGCACCCCCTTATAATATTCTTCAATAAAGAATTTGGTTTCAATTTTTATTTGATACAGTACTTTATATTATCTTCAACAACGGAAAATTAATAAATATAACTCTCCCACATTATATTTCACTTATATGTTCACAATGTGATAATAAGGTGTTATGAATGAATATAAAAGTTTATTTTGAACATATATTATTATTTTTATAATTATTTTTTATTTTTTTCATTATAGAATAATTAACTTTTAATTAATTATCAATGATGACATCATGTTCATTTGAGTTATAGAAAAATCAATGTAAATTCGTTAAAATACATGAAAATAAATATTTTTGTGATGATTTGGGTGAAATATGAATTTTGGGGTTGATAATAATGTAAATTATATTGTTGTGTAGTTATTGTTTTAATTATATTACCTTCATGATATATTTAAAGGAAAAATATATGAATAGTCCTTTGAATGACATTAGTGGTACTTTACATTAAATAATATTCTATTAAATGATCTACTAATCATAAAAATCTTGAAATAATACAATAGGGATCATATATGGTTGAATATTTTATCCCTTTACCTTTTTTAATTGAACTATTATCTAATATGTAAATTTATAACCCATTATGAATGAAAACACTATTACCATAAGTAATGTTAGTATTGGTTTATGGGAGGGGTAAAAAAATACGATGTTTAAAATTACACTTGAACTAATCCAATTTTGTTAGTATAAGGTATTTCGAACTTACCCTATCATAGATGTCAACTTTTAGAAACTTGGTTGTACTTGAAAATGAAAAATAATTTGTTATATTTAAATCATTTAAATAATTATAAGTATATACATTTCTTTTATCTAAAAGGGAACAACCTCTCCTATATTTTTCAAAGAACTTCCAGAAACATATATCGAAAAAAACATTAATCTCTCCCCAAAATCTATATCTATGTCTGAAAGTTTTTTTCTTCTCAGAATACCAATACTACGAACATTAAGTGAAGATCTACACAGGTTCCCCAATGAAAAGGTAACCATATTAACCGACTATTTTCAAGATCATTTCTTCAATTACCTCCTATAAATAATATATTAACACAACAATATAACAGCAATAATACAATAATCTTTTCTTAATATTATTATTTTTATGATATAACCCTTTTTCTCATTCTCATCCATCTAATGGAAAATAAGAACATCGCTTGTGTATATGTTTGGTCTAACGGCTCATTGGTAAATGTATTTAATTTTTCATCACTAAGTCACATGTATTTTTTATATAATTGGATTTAAATACATGGATTATATGTATAAAATTAATAAAATTTTATATATAATTAGACCATAACATATTAAGAAGAACTGGAACTTATATGATGAAACATGTTTGAGAAAATAGTACAGTTAACACCCATTGATTACTTTTACCATGAATTGGTAATGAATGGGCAATAAGAATTTATATCAATGAATATAAATATTTATGTGGTTATATTATGAATTAATAACAGGTTTAAAACCCTTATAAAGAAGTTTAACCTATGTTGAACTATGTGGAACCATGAGGTAAAGAGTTTTTGTCTGAATTTCCAATTCATTATGTTGTGTTTTGTGTTATCCACAAATTTACATTTATGTGGTGTATATAAATACCCTTTTATATATTTAAAACCAATTTTTTTGTTTGTGATATTTAATGTTTGAATTCAACTTTACTCTTTCAACTAGTTATAATTTAGATATTTACCAATAGTAAATGATTTATTTTAACCTGATCATTTTTTGAATTATTTAGATTTTCATCAAAGGAATATTATAATATATTATTCATAAGAACCATGATATTATCTACTAAAAAATTTCGGTTATTTCATGTTTTCATCCATCCATTATTTTCATTTTCACATGATTTATGAAAATAATTGATTATTAGGAAAGGCGATATTATCTCTCTTCTTAATGAGAAATAATTTTATCCATGTCCATATTTTTTTTAATTTTTTTATTCAAAATGATTTCTTAAATTAAATAATTTTTAGTGTGTCATCTTTGAATTATATGACAATGTAATAAAGGAACCATTATAATGTTATTTGAAAGGAATAGTTTGATATTTCTTTTGAATAATCTAAAATGAATGTTTATTTTTTACACATGTGTTGCTATTAATTTTTCCCTCAACAATAACATTTTCATGATTTTTAACTTCAGATAAATTTTTATTATGGATATATAAATAAATAGAATAAGTACCTTTTTTTTAAATTACCTTCTTTTCAATTGAATCAATTTTAAAAAAGTCAAAAATTAATGAAAAAACACATATTTGTGTGTGTTTCCTTTTAGTTTTACACTCTTTTTTAGATTTTTTCATGATTTATACCATGTCTTTAAAATTTTAGAGTATTTTTAAAATATTTCACTGAATGAAATAAATTTTAAAATTTAAAATAATGTGGTTATTTAGAACACTATTTTATTTAAATTTATAAGGTTTTAAATGATTACTGATTTTTTGTTGTTGTCTGGTTTAAAATATTTTCAATTAAGTATGTTTCTATGATTTTAAAACTAATGTGAAATAATAATATATAACTTTCATAAAAACCCAAACCAAATAGCTATACATTTATTTTTAACATGTTATCTCATTTCCATATATCATGAGAATCTTGAGTAATATTTTGTGATCCAGATATTTTAATTTTATGCTTTCAAAACATTGGAGTTCGATGAATAGTTTTTAGATGATTTTGGAATTACTTTTACTAGCCAATATTTAATTTTATAACTTCATTTTAATATACCACTATTACCCAATATACTAAATTTAATTAATTATTGGATTAAGAAACATTAGATGACAATTTTTTCATAACTACCTTAACCGATAGTATTTTTTCTTGAATATTTCAATCTTTTGTGTAGGGAAAGGGATTGCATGAGGTGTTATTTGGGATAAAAATAATTTTTAAAAATATGGGATGTTTGTAATAGTTCTATGAATTTGAGAAATTAGAATGGGTCATTATTCTATCTACATAATTCATAACATCATGTTCTCAAGAAAATGGTGAAATCAAAAAAATACAAAAAATAGGGAAAAAATATAGATGAACTTGAATTATTCATTACTCGTAATTTTATGAATTATTTCCCTATAAATTTTTTATGTGAATGAATATTTATTCCTTTTTTATTTAATTTTAATCTATTTCTCCATGAATAAAAAAAGGATAATATAATGGAAAAAATATAAATCAGATGAATTTATTCACTGCATTTGCTTCTTGACAAATTTTCCATGTCATATAAAAAGGGGGTGTTGAGTTTAATTACTTGTATGTGTAATTGCTTGATTTATTTCATATTTTCTAAATTTATTATTCATAAATTTCTATTTAATAGTTCAACATCAACATTCAAAACTTTGAAATATAAATTCCATACCCACAAACCCGTATACACCAAATCATGTCAAAACGTTTTATAAGTTTTATTTTTTTTAACTTGGTGTGGAGAGATAACAATGTTGAAAATCATATATAGCTAACACATGTTATTGATAATGGGAGAAGATATATATATGTACTCTTAAGTGAATATTGAATTAAATTTCTATGGAGGTACGCCCAACATCAATATGGGTATTAACATGATATCAGGTGGAATTTTATAACAATTTATATAATTAGGGAATATTTATCCACTTTTGAGGCATGATATTTTCCATGTATGTAATAATTGAGTGATTTTTCAATTATATATTGTGATTTTTTTCACAATTTCATTATAAATTTTTTCATGAGTAACCATTCTTAAAAAAAATAATCAAGTTTGGAAAGAAAAAAAGGAATCGTTTAATATTATAAGAAATAAGGAAGTTAAAATGAACCTATAATCCAAAATTATAAAAAACTTTCATGGATTCTATAATGTTTATTGAGGTGAAAATACATAATGAATTAATGAGTGGATTCATGAAATATACCAATGGGAAACAAGTGAAGCAAAGTGGAAGAGATTTATTTCTAAAGATGAAGCATGAAAAATGATGGAATGATATTGAATCAAAGAATTAGACATCTATAATTGGGAATTATCTCATAATGAAATTGAATCATAAGAAAAAATAAGGTATAAAAATAAAATCTCATATCTAGTGAAAATTATTTACAAGTGGTGTTACAATATTAACCATTAGAAAAGAATGAAATTCTACTAAAAAAAGGGTTAGTTTACAATGACTAAACAAATTACTAAACATGAGGATAAATAAGTAGTATCCATAATCAACAGTTTTTTAATGTTTCCAATTATTGATTTATGTAATATATATTTAAGGGGGAGATACAATCAATGGGGGGAGACTGTGCTGAAAGGAAATAAATGAAACAATGAGGATAATTGTTATTATATATTATGAATTAGTATCAAGACTAAATAAATAACTAAGATTGGGTAAAAGACATATTTGACTCAAAAATTGAATTTTGAGACCCCTTTTTATTTCAAAGGCAAAGTAGTAATTTTATGTTGTGATGAATATGTCCAAATAATATAGATCTAAGTATATAATTAAACTAGTGAAAAGGCCTTGTCTGATATATCTAGTGGTCTCAAGAAATTGTTTAACACAAAAAATAATCTAAAAAAATATGTAAATTGGTATTGTACCAATAATTAAATTTAAGAAAACATAAAGGATGAATCAAAAACATTCATATAATTCATATTTAATTTCTCTGGTACTCAAAACATGGCATGGTATAGTTGTTTTTTAAGATACTGAAAGCTGATGGGAATAAGGTATGATAACCAACAGGTTGTTTCCCAATGATGAATGTTGTTTCAATACTTGGTGTCCATAACTAATTACATTTATTGGGATTTTTTTATGATGATTCAATGTAATATTAGCCTCATCTTTAAAATAAGAATCCATGGGAAATATATAGTGATTAATGATATCTAGTGGTATAATGCCTTCATCATGAAAAAGTGGAATCAGTTGGTCAAATATATGGTTTAAATCATGAACATTTTAATTTATTAATTATTCACATATGGTTTGATATTAGTTATATTGAGATCACATGATATGTTTAAGAATGTATAAAACATCAATGTATATGTGTTTATTGAAGAAAGTTAGTGACATGGATAACATTAACAATATTGAATTAGATTCTTATTTCCTAAAATGAGATATAAATTTGTATGATTATAGATTTTATTAATGAATCAGTGGTAATTGTTAAATTCATTCCATGAAAATACTTGAGTAAAATATAACTGGTTTGGAAAAGCAGTTTATAGATATAAAAGTAAAATATAGATTTTTTTGTATAACAAGTAATATCAAGGATGCAGGGTTATTTCAGACATAGGTTACAATGTTGGATTTTTTATTTTTTTTTAATGTTAAGTGAAATATATTTTAATTAGTATTGAATGTGTCAATCTATTTGGATTCTAGTTGATATTAGGAGGGTGTATTGTTTTATTATAATAACATACCATTCTGTGAGAAATAATATTACACTGTAAGAGATGTAGTAAAGGAATGAAAAAGTAATAAACACCTCCATGAAATATTTAAAAGTTATAACCATTGTTTATGTTTTTCACATTGTTTTTTAGAAGAATAGTCAGTTACATTGTGAATGGATTTTCCATGTCAATAATTATGTACAATCTAAAATGTTGTAATGTATCGAATATCATAGTGATATGTTAGGTTATATATTATCTTATGTGAAGGTACTCTTACGAAATTACCCATACATAAGGATTATTACATTGTAAAATATTTTTCATTCTTTTAATAACCCTATGAGGTGGATGTCACACTATAAAAAGGTTACTAAAGTTTTCATTAGTTTTTCTAATTTAGAGAAATCCATGCCATGAATGAGTTTTATTCTTCAGAAGCTTTGGAAATAAATAATATCTAAAATTTATGAAATTGTGAAAAATTTCTATTTTTCGATTAAAGGAAACATGTTATGATGGTTAGATCATAATAAAAGTAGCATGGTTATCAAACTATACATTCATGCTATTTCTAAACAATAATCATTATCACTCCCAGAAGCATTATATCACATCATGATTCTAATATACATTATAAAAGGAACAAAACTATCTTGTCACAATATATGACAAAATTACATGATTTATGAAATCTATGTAATTTTTAAAAATTTAATAACTTTAAAATTTCATGAATTCTTCATAGTTTTTTGAATGTTCATTAACTATATTTTTTAATTTATATAATAGTGATTAACTAGAAAATAATTCAAAGGATGGATTTGATGTAGATGATGATAGAATTTTGTTATGAAATGATTTTTTAAATTGATTTTAAAATTTACTATGAAATATTAGAATCTAATTTAAAGAAGAATACTATAAAAGAAATGAAATAGATAATATCTTGATGGAGGAAGAACGATATAACTAACTATGAAATTTAATGAATATCAGTTCTTAAGGAATGAAGAATGATTTAATTAAAATATAATGAAATAAAAATATTATATTTGAAGAGTTGATATACATATAATTTGAAGTAAATAAGTAGATAGAATAACATTGTGGAAAAAAAACGATTATTGTTTATTGTTATGTATTCTATTGTCATTGTTATTTTTTTACCTCTATGTGATTATCATGAAATATTTAATGTGACTTTGAAAACAATAGTACATGATTCAGTTAGACTTTAATTAAGATTAAATTTCAGGATAATCTAATGAACCACCTTCTTAATGTTCATAGTGGGGCATCATCTATAACCATGTGAATTTTTCTGAGTTCCATTAGTGTTTCCACAACCAATGATTCTATAAAAGTGTATGAGAGATATACTAACGTTTTTATGGTGAAATATGGTGTGAAAATTTTATGATATGAAATTATTTTAGAATAGGTAAGAGGAACCCAATGGGATGTGAATTAATTTAATTAAATGGGAGAATAAAATTATCCCTTAATATGGAATTTTAAAGTTCATGAGAATCATTATAACCTAAAATAGACTTTGATATATGTCACTAAAACTCTGAATGAATTATTTTATGGATTAATGGGAGGTATATAATTCAAGATACCCCTTTGTAGTTGAGATAAAAGTGAAAGAAAACTAAATAAAAAATCTTAAAAATATAAAGGGGGGAGAACAAATGAATGTTATTTATATGAAATTGTTTAATACTTTTAATATTATTTACAAAGGGTTTATAAGTATATTAGTAAATCAATATTCTAGTAGGATCATGGTCTGTTAATATAATGGTATTTGTATTTATGTAAGTATATTTAGTAAAATTAAACGGGGGAGATTGTTTTAAAAAAGAGGTTGTGTGTTGTGATTTTTGAAAGTGAGTCACCGTTAATGATGATAGATAGATTGACAAAGAGGTTTTTGAATATACATAATAAAAATTACTAGTGAGGAATAATTGGAGACACTATAGTGGATTTTTTTTGTTTATGTGGAAGAACTTCCATGATATATTTATTAATCAAGGATTTAAAATTAAAACAATGATTATTTTTTAATCCGACATCAAATGAAGTTATGATGGGAATGAAATTTTTATTTTAGATTAATTTGGTTGAAGAAGATGTAATATATAATAGGAAGAAATTTTGTAATGTCTAGTAGAAGATTGTTTTGAAGGAAAATCACCTCACATTGTGTGTTAAGATCAGAAAAAAATAAAAATGGAATTAAAGTCTATATATTTATATGTAATATATTTTCTCTAACAACTAAGAGTTATAATCTAAAAATTCAAGCCATGTGAAGGATGACCATGATTTTAGGAGAATATTAATGTGTCAATAAATTTCATCAAAAGTGAAATTTAGGGGTTTTTAATTCCAAAATAAATAGGATCACACCATGAATAAAGTTATAGTAAACTAATAAAGTGACATACATAATTAATTATATACATAATATGTATGGATTGTTACTAAGTAAACATTTTAAACACTATATCATTTGGTAAAATATAATTCTTTCTATAGAATGGATTAGGAAAAAATAAATGGTACTGTATAATTTGATATGACCATTATAGGGAGAATGTTCATGTCATGGCTTATAACTACTAAAGGAGGATTACACTACGATATAACTTATATTCCATGAGATGTATTAAATGGATGATTGATTTAATATATAAATTTTTTTAGGATTTATATCATTATTCTATATTTTTTATCACTCAATAAGAGTATTGATGATTAAGAATCATTAGAGTATCAAACCATACAATTTTAATATTTCAAATAGAGATAGTAGGTATATTTTGTGGTTTTTGTTATTGACTGAGCATCTTTCCTTGATGAGATATATCACTCTTTTCTCAAGATAAGAAAGTATAAGGTCACTATTTCGTGGAGAATTTACAGTAGGATTATGATATTTTTATAATATCTAGAAGATTCAACTTGAGTTTAAAATTAAAAATATATTCATCGAAATATCAGAAGTTCACTTAGTTTAATTGAAACAATAGGACCGCATTTAACTATTTAGAACCCAAAAAATAACATGGATAATTATATGAAGTAATATTATTCCCAATTGAGTAATTATGTATTGGAAACTTGAAAAATATTTATAAAAAAATATTATTCTAGTAATTGATTAGTTGGGAATGTTGAAGGCCTAGCTTCATGAGAGAAGAAACCAAAAAGAGGATGAAAATTTTCACATGTCCAATTATGAGAATATGAAAAAATTTGATAAATTTTAGACTTAAATTGAAATTTCCATTTCATATGAGACATATGGTTAAATAAAAATTATGGATTTATATTTATATACCATTCAGTGGAAGAGGAAAAATTTAATAAGTTAATTTTGGTCTGAAATTATTTTCATCTAGAAGAATTTGTTACTATTGATATTATGGAGAATACATAGACTCAACCATCAAATCATGTAGTTGATCTAATCCTATATTTAATAAAGAAAGAAAAAAATATGTTGAAATAAATGGAGCATTTATTTTTATATAAGGATATAATGTTTCTCTACAACAAAAGCTGAGTTGGAATCGATCTTCATTTTTATAAATTATTGAAATAAAACTCATGTCTATAAAAAAACATTGGATTATTAGAATGAGTACATTATGGATAGGAATATAGAGTGGCTTGTAGATCAATAATAAGAAATTATAAAACCATATAATGATAGTGTGGCTTATAATGAAGTGATCATGAACAAAAATAATACATTCACCTAAAGTGATTATAGTGGATCCTGGTTCACTGACACATCACCACATTTTTTCTCCATGGATTAACCTAAATTGTTGAACCATGTGAATTCCTTATGTGTACTTTTGCAGTAAATTATTCATTCATATTTAATATTATGTGTGCTTAGTGATGAGACAATGAGATATTGAATATGTTCATTTCAAATAGGTAGTAATATCTATATGTAATAGAATACTAAATGAAGAAAAAAAATTTATAATAGGTGCACAAAATGATTAACCCCCCTCTAATATAATAATTTTTTTATATAGTAAAAGGTTTAAACATACTTATATAAATTTTAATATAATTTCAGATCTATTTATTTGTTTATTTTCAATGTGGGTTGAAACACCAATAGCGATGGCCTACTGAGTTAGTGTACTCACCCATTTTTTATTTACTTTGGTGGATAAAAAACTTCACTAGTTTCATTTTATGCTCGAATATGTACACTATTAGAATTTTGGATGTTTTTAGAATAGTTTTCATTGATTTCGTATGTGTAGGATGAATCTCCATAATGTTTTGATTCACATATGGGCATGTTCGGAATTATGATTCAATTTGACTTTTCATCTCATTTATTTGGTGTATATTTAGTTTATTACCATGAAATCATTTCTATGGTCTATATTATTCTTTCATATAATATTGTTTATAGTTTTATTCATATATATATATATTTTATTTTATAAAATTCTACCAAGAACCCTTCCCATAAGTTTGATTACTTTTAGCATACATATTACTTGTTTATTTTTTAAAAATGTTTAATTTATTGTTTAGTTATTCAAAAATGTTATAGGAATCTAGTATTGCCTTATTTTAATAATACTGGGGAAAAATCATTTTAAAATCATTTTTTTATTCCCTTTTAACTAGGAACCCTCTTTGAGAGAATGATAAACACTATTGGGTTTTGTGATCATATAGTTTATGTACTCATCATATTTTAATATCATGGTCATTTGAAAGTTTTATTTGAGTGGTGTTTGGGATTTCTAACATTTTGATGATATGTTATATTATATTGGGTATTAGGGGTAAACTATGTGTATTCTTATCCAATAATGATATGGAATAAACTATTTTACATATAATGTTTGAGATTTATTCTGGATACCATCAATTTTACTGATATTATTTTTTGATTTTTTTTGAGAATTAAATAATGGAACTATTGAAGTTTAATATAGCTAAGCCAGGATCCTATTCATCAATTTTGAACATGAATAATTTGGTTAGTTATGTATTAATAACAGATCGTTCTATTTTTTTATATCAAAAGGACCTAAATTATTGTATATTTAATAATATAGTAATCTATAATAACTTTAATATGTTATCAGGGGAGATATAATTAAAGAATTCCACTAAAATTCTTATTATAGGAATATTTATTATATATTATGTTTTTAGCTATGTATTTTGTAACATTTTTGTATTTTGATTTTTAACCATGATTTTTTATTTTTATTATGTCACGATTTTATGATATCTGATCAATTATTGATAAAAATATATGGAAAAAAATTATACCTTGAAAAGTGAATAAGAATGATTTTAAATATATTTTTTTTAAAATAATTTAATTTTTTTAAATTTTATTCCCTTTTGAAGTAGTAAAATCATTTAAAATCTAATAGGAAATGTTTTTCTAAACTAGATTTTAAATGAATTTATGTTATAAATTCAATGGATATTGGATATGAACTCGACATGTGATATACAAAATGAGATTTGATTTTATATGAAACTGGTTTCGTTTAAGGATAGCATTGATAAATATAAAACCCGGTAGAAAGAATATCATAGGTAATCCCAATATGATTCTTATGGTGGAGAGAATGATAAGAGAAATGTAAGTTTTATTGATGAATTTTTTTGATTATAAGCATGTCTATATTAATTATTATTATTTAAACATTAGGGATTTAGTGATTTTATTTTACTTTCTAGGTTTCTCATCAGTCTCTTGGAAAATGTTTTGGGAATATATTTGAATTTTTAGTAATTAATTAATACACATGTGAGGTTGTGCGTATTTTACTGGGAGATTATTTTCTTTTTTTACAGACAAAAAAGTTATATGGTGGAATTTCTTTTGGGACCCATAACATATTTAATTGCTTTAGGCCTTACAATTTATTTTCTCCCGAATTTTAATGGATAATAATCATGTCTTGTTCAAATTTTTAGAATATAACAAGGATAGAGTAACTATTTTTATATTTTCAAACAAAAGATTGAGTGTTGATTACCGTGAGATGGTTAGAGATTATTTGTTTTAAAAAATAGCACTTGATTGAATAATATTCAATTGGTGTGATTATAGTAGGCCATTATACACCTTGCATAAAGCTATATGTAACATAGCGAGTCATCATGTGATGGAAAACTAAACGGATCACCTTTTAATTCCTAATGAGATACCATCAGACTTTAATTAGTCCACATGATTATAAGTATAAGACATCATAGAATCCATTATACATAAGACGAAATTTTTTGGGGGATTATTTTTACCTTTTAACATAATTCCATTTATCAGCCAAAGGGACGTTTATCATTAATTTATATTATACCATCTATATATATTATAAAGATATCCCTTGGTTCTCTTCTCCCCTAATTTTTATCCATTAAATAAATGACATCTCGGATGATTCACTTCAATCGAGGTGATGTATTTACTCTTCTATTTCTATTCATTCATATATTCTTATCTAATTTTTTAATTATGCAGCATTATAGATTTTGATTTCTTATTTCACTAAGGAAAGTGGAAATTACTCCATGGATGAGGTATTATTTGTATCTTGGGTAAACTAATATCAAGATGGTTATTTGATTTATATTAGTATTTTTTTGATATAATTAAATGTATCAAATTTTATTAAGAAGAAATGAATTTGTGATGAGATTATTTATTTTATGTTTTAAATGATTTGGGGATTTTAGTTTCTTCTTTATATGGTGTATTTTAAGAGATGTTCCCTTATTTTTTCTTTAGGATTATGTTTTTCTTCATTTATATAATTTAATTATGATGGTTTCTTTGGTCACAAAAGTTTTAGTGAATTTTTCTTATACATTTATTTGATTTATTCTAGACTATAATGTGCTTCTTGAATAATTGTTATATTAGGTTCCCTCAGCCATATCTAGGGTTAATAAGGTTATTCTTGATATGTGTCTACCAATATTTTTTCAAATTTTAAAATAGGAATAAAATATATATGTTTTAACTATTAAAGATTGGGTTTTATTAATTTTTTAGTATATCTAGTTATGTTTTTCTGAAATTTTACATGAACATATGTGGTTGGTTTAGTTCATGCATATTTTCTATAAATGTTGATTTGTGATCTTATAAACTATTAGCTATAAATAAATAATTTTTCATTAATGATCATTTAATATTTTAGTAGATAAATTTATTGGTATATATAAATATTTAATTATGAATTAATTTTTTTTAATTTTTTTGATTATTTTAATTGTAATTGTATCCTTTCACATCGATATAGGGAATTTATGAAATTTAAAGATTGGAGAATCATATTAAACCACATGTACCAAATTTATATATGAATTCTTTATTATAAATTTATATAAATTTTATTGGCCATGTTTGAATATTTTTTTTCCAAAATAATATTATGTAAAATCTGTCCATTTATTATATAAATTATTTTTAGGATATCATTTACAAGTGTAAATGTATTGAAATATTCACAAAATGAAATGTTGATCAGAAGACATGGATGGATTATTTTTTTATTATGTTCGGCTGACTCTACTTGAACATATATTGATAAATTGATACAAGTGCTCTGTAGACTTATTCATTGGGTTATGAAGACTAGCTGAAGTGTGAAATTTATATTATTCCTTCTTTGAAATGGTGTTTAATAATAAAATGTATTTTCAAACTAAACTGTAATGGTATAACTATTCTATTCTCCGAATTTCTTCCTTGAGACATTTTTCATGTTTCATAAATTCAACCATTTATTTCCTCAATCACATGAATTAATTACATGTCAATGATAACTACATAACCTTTTTTATGTGGGTAAATCAATGTAATGGTAATTTATGGGTTTAATTTGGAGAAATAATTATTTAGTTTCTAAATTTAGAGGGTTTTCCATAGACATAGTCACAGATTTATTTTATATAGAGAAACATTAAAAAATATTTTCATGATTGTGTTTTAGAACATATGTAATTACTTTTCTATGAAGAAGTGAGTTAAAAAGTTACCAATTTTAGTGACAATGGGCTTCGAATCAAATATTATCAAATGTGAATTTTAAGAGACAACTCAACCTCCCAACACTACATTAATTTAGTTACCTCTTTTATTGTTTCTATAATCATTAGAATATGGATTTCATAGTTTCAGTTATTATTGTTTAAAAAATGATATGTTATAGTGATTTTAATGATTCTATTTCAATATGGATAGTTTATCAATATTTATTCCATTGTTATTTTATATTTTAAATGGTCATATTCTTAATTCCATTTTAATGTGGAATATATGTATATTGACATACCTGTGTGTGTAACTCAAATATTGAAAATCGTGTTAGTAACCTAGCTAATTTTAAAAAACTTGTATGAGATGGGATTATAAAAAGGGTGTAATAATTCATTTAATATATGGAGAGTGTGTCATAAAATTTGGTTAGTATTAATAAGTTGGGATAAATTTTAATTCATCTATATGATATTTGGGGATCTCATGGAATGTTTTCCTTACTTGTTTTTTGATACATGATATGTAACTTTTGTTTTCAAACTATATAAAATAAATTTATTGTACTTATGTCATTTTTTATGTTGCTTCATATCTTAGTTTTAGTCATTAAATTTATATAAGATGATATAATGCATATTCACATTGGGAAATGAAAAGATAATTGCATGTAAAATAGTGGTTATTAGAATCCATGAGAATTTTTTATATTTTTTATATTAATGTTGTTATAAAGTATTTTTATAGGTTCTTATGGTTATAAATAATGATACCTATGCCTTATTTTGTGATACTAACTGGTAATTTCAATGTTGTTATACATATATAATAATGTCATATTAAGTAGGTGATAAACATGTATTATGATTGGAAGAATGGTTTTCCATGGGTAATCCTGCTAACCAATACATATATTGGGGGGTATGATTATTGTAATTCCCCAACCCAGAAGCATAGAGCTGGTGCATTATTTTAATAAATTTGCATGATTAAAAGGAATCTGGTCCTGAAGGACCAATCAAATTAACAGTCTTGGAAAATAGATTAAATACATGAACATTGTATTGAAATTTATAACATAAAACACAACATAGATAATAATTTTAGAATGCTGTTATTCCCCTATCATAACCCTGTATATCAATCATAAAACGCATCTTGGAATCCTAGAAAAATATAACATAAAAATGTTTGATCTTGGATGCTTAATAAGCGTAAATGATTTAGTAGAAGCTATAAAATTTTATGACAAGATATATAATAAAAAAATCATCCTTTTAAACATAATATTAAACATAATAAGGAAAAAATAAATAAAACATTATCATATAAACATAAACAAGGATATTATACATGTAAAATAATCACATGTAATAACTAATTTTATAATTGGGGAATACAAAATGCCAGAAAATATAACTACTACGTCTAGGCCTTTCCCAAGACCATTTGAAAATATTCTGTCAAGGCCGCCAAGACAGATTTTTGTCTCATGAGACCTACTGATTCATTGAGGGGCTATAATGGACCCCACCCATTACTTACTATGTCCAATGCATTTCTCATATGAAAAGGGTGAAACATAACATAAAAATTCATATTAAAACTAGAATATTAAATGTCAATACTTTAACCATAAACCATGAATGGTATTAAAATAGCACATCTATAGTCAAACATATCATAACTCATTCAATAAAATATGGAAGATTGTATTTTAATAAATCGACCTCAATCAAGAATAATATCCAATAAAATATGTTGACATATTTGAAAATAATCTGTAAAATTCTTTGAGAGAAATATACCTTTTTCATGAAATCATTTAAAAGTAGCACAATTTATAAAGGTAGTCATTTAAAAGATATTTTTGAATCAAAGTTTCCCATACCACTTTGAAACTTTTGAACGGAATTAACATTTTAAAACAATCATGTCCATATAAATAAATATTTAAATTCATTTAGGAAAACATGGACATTAATTAAATTTTTATAGAAAAATAAATCATTAAAATATATTAAATGATGATCTTGTTAAAGGGTCCCTTCAATAAAACCTTAAATTATTTCCTATGAAAACATTTTTATGATACATGGTCATTGGTGATAAATATGTTATAGTAAATACTTAGACATATACAATCATTGATAATAATGAGATTTAGGAATTAAACATTACCTTAGGTATGATACTCTCCATATGTGTTTGAAAATATTGTATAATGTGTTTAGAAAAATTCTTAACTTATATAATAATCCTAATAAAATTTATGATATTATATATGATTCTTTTATCACTTTATATTACTTGTTTATTAACAATTCCAAGTTAATATGAATATTTCAGGTAATAATCACTATTTTTATCGTACGTATGCATGAACGATGTTTCCAGTTTCGTATCATATGGAAGTAGGTGAATGACATATATGTATATATATATATCATCCCAGTAGTATTATTATGTCATATATTTCATAATTACTAATAATATTTATTATTATAATCATTCTTGGATGGTGAACAAGGAAGATGAGACTCATCGCATCGTGGAGACGATAAGCCATACAGATGCACGAGCGATGATATCATTTCCTTAATGGTTAAATAGTATGTAATTGGATGGAATATGAATTTTAAAGAAAAAATATAACAATATATTTATTATTTAAATTAATTATATTCATCGTTATACCCATATAAATAATGTGTACATGAAAAAAAATTTATACCACAACCTTGAGACGGTAATTCGTACGTACGCACGCATGGTGGTACTGTTTTTCATAAGATGATTAAAAAGAGGAATAGGGTTGTCCCGTAATCTTATCAAAATATAAGAATATATTTTATTTTTGAGTTATTATTTTAGTATGGTAAAAACAAAGAACGAAAAATTAAAAGAATAAATGATCTTTGAATGAATGTATAAAATAATTACCTCTTCTTCGAGTGTCTCCTTTTAATTAGCACAAAAGTTCTCCTCTAGTTGGCTTTATGCCCAACATTTTTCCTCTAGAAAGAAGTGGGGGAAGTTGGGAGGAACTTTGGGTAGGGGTTAGCCCAGCCAAAGGGATTTGGAGGTGTGAATAAGTGGGTAGAGATGGTTCCCTTTTATAAGAGGGAGGATGGGAACTTTATGAAAGTCTAGAAATATGAGTTTATTATAAATTCCCTTTAGACTAAAAATGGACCAAAAATCATTTAATTTGAAGATAATATTATGTTGGTCTGAATACCTATCATCCAATAAGTTTTATACAATTTTTTATTATTGTGGTATCTTTATGTTTTTGTTTTAACCCTTATTTTACCGTTTTTAATCTTACCATGATATCATGTTAACTACACATTAGGGGTTAATTTAATTAGCATATCAGGTCAAACGACCAAAATAATTCATTTAGAACATTTTTGGACCTTTATTCACCATTTGAAAATTTTTATATTTTTAGGAATTTAATATCATTTAATAAACAATTTTATGTTTTATGTTATGAATTATGTCAATTTTGGACACTAATCATACTTGAATTTTTTTAAAATTCATAACAACATGATTCCTTCGATCCAAAAGCATTAAATCAAATATAATATGTCTAAAATCCATAAAATTCATGTATTAAATCAAAATAACAAAATTAAATTTATTGTAACATTTATAAAATCATTTATTTGAATCATTTATTAACGAAGCAATCACTGCATCATGGTTGTGTAATAATTAAATTTATTTATTTTAAGTATAAAAATTATAAATAAAAATATAATTATGTAGGAAACATTTTTATCATTATAATTACTATTCATATTAGAAGATATCAATCATATAACTGTATATAAATGTTTTTTAGTGGAAGGTACATGTTTATGTTATTTTTTTATACATTAAATTAATTATTATAAAATGTCCTTTTTACACCCACTTGGCTCCATGAGGTTCCAAAATCGACCCAAGGAATCCCATGGTAATACATATCTTATCCAATAGTATTATAACATGTTTTAGGGTTGTTCAATATTATTATAATATTATTTTTTACCCTTATTTACCAGATTTACCCATTAACCATGTTAATAAAAATAATTACTGAATTTACAATTCATAATGTCATGAATTAAAAGGTTCCTATTTATAAATTTTTTACCTTATAATTGAAAATATGGAATCCATTTTTACAAATTCAAAACAAAGAGTTGTCATAAATTAATTTAAAATTAATTTCGGCTCCCAAAACCAAAAAGAGGGTTTTTAAGAAGTAAAAACTATCAAAATATTGACACGTGTTTATGTCCAATTTAAATTTAAAAATACTTATAATTAAATATATTATATCCAATGATAAAAATATAATCTAAATATACTTTAAAATCACTAATATTTATAATTTAGCACTATAATTTATTTTGATTAAAAAAGTTGTTTTCAATTAAAAGTTAGTATTTTTCACTATTCATCAAAATATGAAAGTTAAAAGAAAAGTTCCAAAAATTTATCCAAACTAAATTTTAATTTAGTTATTATAAATAAGAATATAATTTAATCATGTTGAATGTATTATAGTTTCAGATATTGGATTTAAAAAGGGTTCCCCATTAAAAGGTGAAAAAACTACATTTTTTGAAAAATAATTATTTTATCTCAAAAATTGATTTTGTCTTTGTATTATGTATAAAAAAAAGATAAATGTTAAATTTATATATGATATATATAAAATTTAAAATGTGCTTAATATAATTCATAACTGCTTTTTAAAAGGCCAGTTTGATAGTTCGTGGTGCGCTTGAACTCGATGTTGCATACACACATGCGATTGAATTATTTAAAAAGGAAGAGTACCTTGAATGGTTGCAGAGCTACATTATACCCTCCATCAATAAATTGTATACTCACAATTTAAACTCTATATTGAAAACTATGGGTTTAAAATTTCAAAATATATTAGTTGAAATCCCCATCGAAAAATAGATTAACAGGGCCTCTATTTTCAAATAATGTAAGGTAAGTATGAAGGTTACCAGAAATAACACATTCTAGGGATCCATGTATGCAAAAATGGGTATGGAATAGAGAAAAACCAACATGTTCTAATAGAGAGTGATATATAATATTATTAGGAGTGTTTTAACAACCAGAAAGCTATAAATATATGATGATCTAAGGGACCATTTGATTCATCGAAAAAGAAAGTACTTGGATTTTTTTTGGGTTTAATAATAATATAACTAGGTTTGTAGAATTAATTTAATTCATTGACTAAGAAAAAAATGGGCATACATAATTTACATGTAGAGTTTCATCCTTTAACTAATTCCTGCACAAACTCATCTTTCTCTTCAAATATAAAACTCAAAAATATTTTATTTATCTCAATTGTATAAAGTTCCAAATATAAAAATATACTATTCAAATTATGAAAACTATTTTATAATAACTGGGAACTTCCTATAGGCTAGTTGTAGGTGATAAAGCCATGTCACACTTCATCTGTGGGTTTGAATCCTACAGCTTTGTCCGACGCAAAAAGTTATCACCCGACCTGCAGGTTCTAATTTTTCTATAACTATAATATTATAAAATTCCAACAATAATCTTAAGAAATGTTTTAAACTTAAACAATACTATCCAAAGTTGAAATTAATCCATTACACTTTTTAGAGTTTTTAAAATTATTCTATCCAATCTTTTTCTAAAATGTCTCTAAATTTCCAAAATCAATTGTAACATCAGATTCCCCAAACAACGTATTTTTTCTCTTATTGTCACATAATGAATATATAATTATATTCATTATATTAAAACCATAATAAAAAAAATGTAATGAAGTACAATCCTTAGGTGTATTACATTCTTCTTATAACCAAAATATATTTTTTGAATCCAAAATTACAAATACCTTATAAATAGAATATATTTCTTGATCCATTTTCTTTTTCTGAGCTATATTTATTTAACGCTGTGGAAAATCATTTGCATAATGTCCCATATTTTTACAATTATAAATTGAAAAACTTCTTTCTTTCCCTTAATATCATGAGCATGGTGACCTTTTTCTCCACATTTGTAACAAACTCCCATTCTTTTCAGGCATGTACCAGGGTGTTTCTTCCTATAATTATCACATAAGGTAAAATAAATCTTTTTCTTTTTACCTTTATCTGTTTCTTGGTCTTCCATTATCTTCTTCTATTTCATTACTTTAATGTCATAAGACATATATAATTACTTCTCTGTCATTATATAATATGAGACTATATCTTCATATGATGGGAAGAATTGTGAAACCAATGCCCTCCGGAGGAAATGATTCAACCAATAAAAGAATCGATCAATATTACTTCTTGGGTTATGTATGTAGTATATATCATTCCTTGAAAACCTTGTGAAGTTGGCCTCATACATGGCAACATTATTATTCTCCTTTTTCCTCAGGCTCATAAATTGTATTTCCATATCATATCACTATTCATGAGGAAAATATTTCTCTAGAAATAGATATATAAACTCCCACCATTCCATATTTCCCACTTCTTCATCCTCTTTTTTGTTTTGAATTAATGACCACCATTGATATGCATCTCCTGAGAGATGATAAACTACCATGAAAAGCTTTTCCCTTTCATTACTTCCCAAATCAAGAAATAATTTCTCTAAAGAACATATCCACTGATCAGCTACAACAGAATTTTTAGTCGCATTGAATGTTATAGGTTGTTGTCTCATGAAGATGTCTAACATTGATCCTCCACGTTGTGGATCAGGATGCTCCACATGAGTAAGTTTATTATTCATAACCTGGTTCAGCTATCCCAGTATGGTTCTAAGCTATTAAGTAGTAGTTGTGTCACAAGTTCCACTATAATTATCTTGCATTGGAGGGAAATACCTACATGTATTACATGCATTGATTCAATTTCCATTTGTTCCATCAGGTGCAATTTATAAACAATGGCACACACTATTTTAGGTTATGAATCATAATACATAATTAAAAACTAGTAAAATACATAACATAAATTGAAAAATTTATGCCTATCTAATCCATAATCATAAATATGGTTCCCTTTAGGAAATATATACTCATAAATCATATATAATGGGTTTTAAAGGAAATATGAATTATCCTAATCATATCCCCTTGGAGTTTCAAACCAGGTGTGCAGTAAGGTCTGTTGTCATGTACTAGGTAACATCGAGTCAAGCTCGAAACACCTTGTCGGATTTCCACCCCAAGGTAGATCTGTTCCAGAACCGAATCTACATATAGTATCTAGAGTGGGATGTACTTCTTGGAATATCCACATAATCCCTACTTTAACAAAATTCTACTGGGTTCTTCTATACTTGTCTTCAAAGTATATCTTTGGGTTATGATCCCTAATCTATGTTTTCTAAATATATTTTAAAGGTTTTATGAAAACTTCCTATGATACCAACTGTAACTCCCTGACCCGAAAATCCTAGAGCCGATGCATTATTTTAATAAATGGCCATGATTATAAGGAATCAAGTCCCAAATGACCGATTTGTTTAGAATTCATGGAAAATATATTACATCCATGATGTTTACATTAAAATTTCTAACCTAAAACACAACATAGAAAATACTTTGAGAATTCCATTATTCCCCTAAAGTAACCCTACATATCAATCATAAAACACTTCTTGGCATCCTAGGAAAATAAAACATAAAAATGGGGGATCTCAGATGCTCAGTAAGGGTACAAAATTTAGCAAAATCAATAAACTATTAAGGAAAGATATATAATAAAAATAGAAGCCTTTAAAACATCAACACGGACATAATCTGAAAAAATAAATAAAAAATTACCATATAAACATGAACACGGATATTCTACTAGTCGAATAATCACATTAAATAAATAATTTCATAATGAGGAAATGTATAATGCTTGACATAATAACTACTACGCCAAGGCCTTATGCTAAGACCGTTCACCAATATTCTATCAAGACCTTGTTCAAAGACACTAGTTTATCTCATGAGACCTACCGATTCATCGAGAGGCTATAGCGAGCCCCACCCATCACTTACTAATTCCCCTGTATTTATCATATGAAAATTGTGAAACATAACATAAATATTCATATTAAAAATAGCATAAAAAATGTAAATAATTTAACCATAAACCATGAATGGTATAAAAATAGAACATCCATAGACAAACATATGATAACTCATTCAATAAAATATGGAAGTTTGTATTATATTAAATCAACAACAATCAAGAATAATATCTAATAAAGGATGTTGACATAGTTGAAATTAATCTGTAAAACTATTTGAGAGAAATATCCATTTTTAATGAAATCATTTTAAAGTCACACAATTTATAAAGGAAGTCATTTAAAAGAGTTTTTTGAATCAAAGTGTCTCATACCAATTTGAAACTTTTGAAAGAAATTTACATTTTACAACAATCATGTCCATATATATAAATCCTTAAAATCATTTTGCAAACATTGACATTAATTAAAAAAGATTTATAAAAATATATATTTAAAACATTTAAAATGATGATATAGTAAAGATTCCCTTCCATAAAACCATAAAATATTTCATTTGAAAACATTTTTATGATTCATGGACATGGATAATAATTATGTCCCAATAAATACTTAGATATATACAATCTGGGATAATAATGAGATTGAGGAATTAATGCTTACCATATGTTTGATACTATCAGCACGTGTTCGAAACTATTGTATAATGTGTTTAAACATATTATTAACTTATAGAAGAATTATAGTAATATTTATGATATAATATATGATTTTTTATGACTTTATATTACTCTTTTATTTACAATTCCTTGTTAATGCAACATTTCTGGTAATAGTCTCTTTGTTTATCGTATGTGTTTTGACGTGATATTCTTGATCATATTACTCAGATGATGGTTTACATACTTCCAGAATGTATAATATGATTTATATATTATAAATATAAATATGTATAATAAATATATATATGAAATGGAATACACTGTTCATGGAGACGGTAGTCCGTATGTAGTCATGAACGCTGTTTCCATTTTCGTATCGTATGGAATTAAGTGAATGACATATATGTACACACACACACACACACACACACACACACACACATATATATATATATATATCATACCATTAGCATTATTATGTCATATAATTATTAATTATTAATAATATTTATTATTTTAATCATTCATGGATGGTGAACATGAAAGATGAGTCTCATCACATCATGGAGATGATACATTGTACTCACGCATGCGAGACGGTATCATTTCCTTAATGGTTAAATGGTATAAAATTGGATGGAATATGAATTTTAAAGAAACATTATCATTTTATATTTTTTATTTTAATCCATTATATTCATCTTTATACCAATAGAAATAAAGTGTACATGAAAAAAATTACCCCAAAATGTGGAGACGGTAAGCCGTACGTACGCACACATGGTGGTATTGTTTTTCATAGAATGGGTAAAACTAGAAATATTTTTTTCACATAATCTTAACAAAATATATTAATATAATATATTATGGAGTTATTATTTTTGTATGGTAACAACTTATAAAGAGGAATTTTAAGAAGAAATGAACTTTGAAAGAAGGGATAAAACGATTACCTCTTCTTCGGGTGTCTCCTTTTATTTTCACTAAAGGACTCCTTAAGTTAGATTTATTCCCAAATATTTTCCTATAGGATGAAGTGAGGTTGGTTTGGATGAGATTTTGGCATGGGTTGGCTGAGCCAAAGGGATTTGGAGCTGTTAATAAATGGGTAGAGGTGGTACCGATTTATATGAGTAAAGAGAGACACTATAGGAAAGTCTAGCAATATTAATTTATTATAAATTCCATTTCGAGTATAAATGGTCCAAAACTCATTTAATTTAAAGATAAGATGATTTTGGTTTGAATAACCATCATCCAATAAGTTTTAGACAAGTTTATAATATTTTTTATGCTTATATTTTTGGTTTAACACTTATTTTATGCTTTTTAATCTTACTGTGATATCATGTGATTTACACATTGTGGGTTAATGTAATTACCATGTCATGAAAAACGACCCAAAAAAAGTCATTAATGAGTTATTTTTACATTTACTATCTATTTTTACGAATCATAATTTTTTAGTATTTTAATAACATTTAATAAACTATTTTATGTTTTAATTTTGGAATTATGTAAATTTTGGACACTATTCATACTTGACTTCTTTACAGATTTATTAAAACCTAATTACATAGAATAAAAAGCATTAAATCACGTATAATATTTTCATAGCAAACAAAAAATTTATTTAAGACATCAAAATAACTAAATGAAATTTATTTTAATATTTATAATATCATTTATTTGAATCCATTATTAATGAAGCTATCAGTGCATCATCTTTGTGTCATAGTTAAATTTATTTATTTAATCTCAAAAATTTATAAATAAAATATAATGATATAGGAAATATTTTTAGATTTATAATGTATATTTATAGTTAATTTTATAAATTATATAACCCCATATAAAAATTATTTTAGTGAAAGATACATGTTTTTGTAATATTTTTATATACATTAAATTAATTATTATAAAATGTCAATTTCACACCCATGTAGATCTATGGGGTCCCAAAATCAACCTAAAGAAGACCATGGTTGGAAATATCTCATAAAATAGGATTATAGAATGTGTTATGGTTGTTTAATATTATTAAAATATTATTTTGTTACCCTTATTTACCAGATTTACCCATTAACTATGGAAAATAAAATAATCACTGATGTTACTATTCATAATGTCAAAAAATAAAAGGTACCTATTTAAAAAATTTGAAAATTATGATTACAAATATTGAATCCAATTTTCCAAATTCAAAACACATAGTTGGCAAAAATTAATTTAAAGGTAATTCATGTTGTCAAAACCAAAAATTGAGTTTTTAAGAAGTTAAAACTATCAAAAGATTGACATGTGTTTCTGTCCAATTTAAATGTAAAAATAATTATAATGAAATAAATTTTATTAAATGATAAAATTAAAATATAATTATACTTTAAAACCAATCATATGTAAAACTTAACAATATAAATTATTTTTATTGAAAAAGTTGTTTTCAATTAAAATTTAGTATTTTTCACTATTCATCAAAATACGAATGTTATAAGAAAAGTTCCAAAAGTTTATCAAAAATAAATTTTTATGTTCTGTTTAAAAATAAGAATTATATATCATCTAATTGAATATATAAAAGTTTCAAATATTTTATTTAAAAAGGTTTTTCCATTAAAAGGTGGAAAAACTGCATTTTCTGAAAAATACTTCTTTTATCTAAAGAATAGAATTTGTCTGTATATAATGTCTAAGAAACTCAAAATAATAATGTTGAAATTATATCAGATATATATAAAATGAAAAATGTAGTTAATACAATTCATAAGCGCTTTTTAAATAGCTAGTTTGATAGGTCGTGTTGCGCTTGAACATGGTGTTGCGTAAATTGAATGCTATTGAATTATTTAAAAAGGAAGAGTACCTTGGAATCTTGGGGTGTCACAATAATGGGGGGCACTTCAAAATACTATAATTACCATAATGGGAAATTTAACAATCAATTTTATTTCACAATAACATGTTATTTGATAATTTTTATGATTTAACACGGGGTTTCTTATGCACTAATTTAATTATACAGATTATCAAAAGGTGCATAAGTTACCTACAAAGAAAGTATATTCCATGGTGGTTATTATTTCTCATGTTATACTGGTAATATCATATTATATGTATCTAAGGAGATATATGACCCTTTATTATGGTTATTAATTTTTCTCAAGGAAGGTTGGGATCCCCCTTGTGGTGTAGGAGTTATCCATTTGTATGCCATGTAGTTGATTTGTGTGACTCATAGAATACCTTATTTATTTGTCTATATAATTACTAAAATTTTAAAATATCAATATGTAGAATCTTGATAATTCAATTGTGTATTCATTCACTTTTATGTCGAGGAACAATTGGTAGTAGCCTACTATGTCCCTATACTCACACTTTTTCTATGAAATATAATGGATATATAGGATAACATATTCCATTTCAGGTATAAATATTAATAGTATTTTATATTTGGATTATTTTGAACTATTTGGAATTGATGTTTCTGGTATGCATTGAGTCTCTATAAGGTTTCAGAGAAAAAGAGGCCTTTTTTGGTAGGAGGATTCATCTGGGTGAATCAACTTATCTATCCAGATAGTATTGAGTCATTTAAAACGTATTCTTATCTATGGTCAATATTATTTGTGTGTCTAATTTATATTCTTTTATGGATAATTTCACATAAATATATTGTTTTATACCATTATATCATGTACCCTTGGTGTAAATATCTTTTATTTTATAATAAAATTTTCCCATTAATTATATATATATATATGATGTGTGGATGAGTCAGGCTAGTTTTTTGGATGAATCAAAAAATTAATTAATTTTTAAAAGATATAGGGAAAACATTCCATAATTATTATTATATACCATCACCACTAGTCACCATCTCTCAAAGATCATGGATTTATCTTTGGATGTTTGTTGATATTATATTAGTTATATTAAGGTATCGAGATTATTTTCATTTTAGGTTTGTTTCTATTGTCCATAATATAATCATTGAACCCATAATGAAATTTTAAATAAAAGAATTTGATATACATTAATTTTATAATTAATTTTTTAAATTATAAAGAAATTTTAATATTAGAAAATTATTTTCAAACATTCAGAATAAAAAAATAAATATTCAAATGTGGCTTATTTAAATTGATAATAATTTTTTTGAATATTTATTTCTTAATTTTACAATATATTCTAGGTAATATTTCATAATTTTGATAATTTGATGTTGAATTTTAACTTCAATATTATTTTAAATTTAAAAAAGTCACTTTTTATCATATTGACTGGATCAAAAATTTGATTTACATATGATCACTTCTAACAAATAAAAAATTTACGGCCATTGTAATAATTTTTTTTGATATCTCAAACCAATTTTCTTGGATTTATTCATTTGATATATATTATAATTTGAAAATTTTTATTTATTTAAAATAAAATACACTTTTTATATTTCTAAATTCATTGAACAATAGATAAATATGAAATTCATTCATATATATAACAATTTTATAAAATTTTCCGCATTGTGTGTGTTTTTATTGGTTTTCATCATTTGAAACTCTTTTTGAACATGGAAAATAATATAAATTTAAAATAATTCACTTTAAATCATTAAAATGACAACACAAATTATATTTATTTATGTTTCATCAAAATAGGTTATAAATTAATCAATTATAATTGAGTAACAATTCATTATAATCTATTCTATTATGATCCACCTATAATGAGAATCATTACATATTGGCATTTGAGGTAGGATTTTTGTCACGGTTAGATCTACACAATAGTGTAAGGGAATACATAGTGGTAGTTAAATCATATTATTAGGAAATAATTTCACTTTTAATAAAATGGGACATTTCTTGGTTGCTTTAGGGTAAAGGTACCTCAAAAATTGCTGATAAATGTATATCAGGATAATTTTTTCTATCCAATACCAAATAATAAAGTGGATGGAGGCCTCTAGATATATAAAGAACTACCTAATAATGGGATTAAGAGTAATATCAACTGATCATATATGAATGGGTACGTGAAAAAGTTTGGGATTATTTGAGATGTTTTGATCAATAATCATGGCCTTTAAAATTATTTATATCTAGTAGTCCACTCATTGTAGGGGATTTGGATCTTATTAGATCCCTCTACCTCTGAAATGCCAAGAACATCCCCCTAAATTATGTGGGGATGGAATTGGAAAATGTTTTAAAATAGATATTATTACCTAATATATTACATCGGTCTATTATACACACACTTTAGATGAATTGGTGTTTAATTATTATTACACAATGATCCAACACAAGTGAACTAAAAAATATGGAAGTGGTCGACTGAGATTTTGTGAGAACTCATTATGGGATTGATGAATTTTTCTAGTTTAGATACCCTTCTCAATGATTAAATTTTTTTCCTTTGAATTTAAATTAATGGTTTATATTAATACTATCATATTTTTCATATCATCATAGTATCTTTTAAAAATTTTATTTAATAAAATCATATAATTAAGGAATAATTATATTCTAATCATTGAAAAAATATAATACCTCTAAAATTTTACTTTGGATAATTTCGTATGAATTATATATCCCAATTATGTTTGATTCCTTCATATATATCATTAATTAATTATTATTTTCATGGTTTTTTTCAAAAAATATGAACACATTTTTTTAGATTTTATTATTTGATAAACATTTTAAAATTAAAAGTATTGTAATAATAAATATCATCTTTTTATTATTCTTGGTGTCAAGGCCCAAAAACAGCATGGTATAAATTCAATTTAATTTTAGTTATTCCATGATTTTTTTTTGGATTGGAACTATTTCTGTGGTTAGTGGAGGTTGAGGTTGTAATTATAGGAAATCTGATCAATTGTAAAAATAAATTGAATTTAACAGATTTTCTTGGGAATATATTGTCCCCATATAAAGAACTAGATAGATAAATCAATAGAAGAAGATAACCATATGGGCTACCCATACGACATCTCCCCCTAACCTAGTATCTGGAGGGAACTGGTTACTCAATGGGGCTGCACAATGTACATGGTGGTATCTTAGATAATAGTTTTTTAAATTCCATTATTATTTAAATTAAATCAGTTAAAATAATATAAAACACTTTACCCTTATTTTTTAATATAAAAAACCCAAATTCCATTACATTTCAATGTGTGATAACATTTTCCTTAGAGTCTGATGTTATTTTCAAATGTCATAGTTAATCACTATAGGTATGGTAAACCTTCCACTTCTATCTATTATATATGTTTCTATCTTTTTCACTTATCTCTATCCTAAATTTCAAAATTGTGGGATTTGTATGAAATACATATTTCCTTTGATTAAGGATGAACCAACATAAGTTATTTGATGATAAGGCATAGAATTCTATAATGTGGGAAATAACTACATTTTTACATCATTTTATGTGAGTTAAACGTTCTTTATGATATTCACATGTAGGTGGATGTGTGAAAAGTATAGGTAATGTAACTAAATGTGGTTTCCTTTCTTTTATATATTGATTATGGACAATAAATCAAAATACAGGTCCCCCAAACCTTTTACTTTAAACAAATGGGTAATAATAGACACATTTCTATGAAATGTGAAAAGTTACATAGAAAATGTTACTTTTGATTGGTGTCTTTGAGAATGATTTTATTTGATGAACCTTATCAATAATCCTATAGCATTATTTATTGATTTCAGGAATACCTTTACATGGTTCTGTAAGTAAATTATCCTTTTTATTGAACATTGGGACTATTGGTATCATTTTTTTGGTGGCCCATGTGATATTGGTGATTATATGTGATCCTAAGATATAAAAAGTATGGATGAGATTGAACATAGCGCCCTTACTATATGACATATGTGGAATGGGTATCCAAGTGGGTAATTGGGGTTGGTTAACATTTTTTACAGATTTATAACCTATTCTATAATTTTTATGATTATGTTTTTAGTGATAAACCACTCACCATTGTTTATGACTATGTTATTAGTAAAAAACATATCATACAATGTTTTTTATTATGTTGTAAGTGATAAATTTGTTTTCTAATTTTATTATTATGTTTTTGGTGATAATTTTCCATCGTTGGTTATAATTATGATATTTTGGTAACCAACCCACCCATGTTATTATTATGTAATATTGAATACATGTCCAACTTAATATTGATTATTGTAATTACCGATTCAGATTTTTGTTGATTGTGGTGAAAATTACTTCACTTTATCATTTTTTATATTAAAGAATCACTGAACTTATTATTTATTATGATGATAAATCGTTCACATAATTCAATTTCACCGCTGATGATGACTCATTCACCCAAATTCATTATTTATAATGATAATGAATTATACTATTTACATAATATTGGAGGTGGTAACTCATTCATTCTTATATTATATTCTGACTATGGGTGTATGTGTACAATTATTTTTCTAGTTGAAGAGGGTGTGGATTCTTAATCAGGTGGATTAATTGTACTTCGTGATGTAATAAAAATTATTTTCATAATATTATTATATAATATTATACATGAACCTATATATACTTGTTTTATTTATGGACTTGATCAGTGGAGGCATACTGAGTATATTCTCACACCCAACACTTTCACTTGGTGGGAATGTATACTTCATGGTTAACAATGAATGTAATGGAAAGATCTTTCAAATTAATGGTAGATCTAAGGATGAATATATAGACTATGATACCTGACTATACAATCATTAATTTTTTTTGACATATAAATTATATTATATATTTATCATACTTTCTTACATACAATCATACCATTCGATGGCACTCCAAAATATTGTTTCCATGAATGACATTTAAAAGGGATCATATATGGATATTTCATGTGATGTTTTGTTATGATTATATTATAATAATAATGCCTATTTAATTCTATTGTATTTGTATGAATCATTATCCATTCTATGTTTTATTTATGGTTATAGAATATAGGGTTCATTCTTCACACATTATTACTGTGGATTTAGTATTATTCTTAATACACAAGTGTTGAGAGGCTTTTATGATTTCATGTGACACATTACCTAGGTGATGTTTGAGACAACACGGTTATGGACACTATAATCTAGTATCATAGACTTTTTTATTTACTACATGGTACGTGTTAGCTAGATATAGGATATTTGGGAAATGATATAAGCTATATGTTTCTATATATCTCACACTTTTATGTGGGAATTAAAAATCTCTAAAAAATAAGATTTTTGTTTATGGTGTCTAGATTTTATTATTTTATTTATTCTCATTGAAAAATTTTTTTGATTTATTAATTATTATCATACAATTTTAATAAGGTGGAATTATTGAGTGTGTTCATGTATAGTATTCTGTTTAGGATCAATATAATTATTTTACACTTGTAGGTGATTGATGACTCGGTAATTATTGAATTTTACTTATTTAACGTGTAAAAAAATGTTTTACATTTTGTTCTGATATATATTATTGGTGTAAAATTACATGAAAAACCCTATAGATACTAGTTATTTTGTTTTATTTACTAGTTAATTACTTATTATATATTTCTTTTATATATTTTTTTTATCAAGACATAAAATTTTGTAGAGAGTGATGGGGAAAACCTATCTATATGAAACACTTATGTTATTAAGGTATGGATAGTGTAGTCAAATGAGTTACATGTTACGTATTTTATAGTAATGTTATATCATCAAATGTGATATAAATGTTTTCATCCATGGTTTTGGTAATTTAGTGTGATTAATCCTTTTATACGATCTTGTATAGTTCTAGGAGGGCATGGAAGATAATGAATTATAAACTATTGTGAATAAAAATATTGTAAAATTAGGCCATCATATTGATGTGATGCTTAAGGAGAGAATATATTAGGTTATTTTGTTGATATATAACGGGGTTCTAAATGTTATGTCATCCCTGTTTACTATTATAATAGTGTTTTGGATTCAACACCCACCACACGTTTAGGGAGATGAGGCCTATATGTTACTAGAATCTATATAGATCCCCATATAGTATATTTGTGTATGTAGAGACCCTAATTGATTGGATAATACAGATATTGGTGCATATTCTTCCTGTAAAATCCATGCACTACTTGGTTATAATGGATTATGTAATTTATAATGTGGGATTATACATTATAGAAATTTAGGATATATTTTTCTTCTTGAAACTAATGATGGTGAAGAATTAATAGTTTATAAATTTATTACATGGGTATTTTTTCATGATAGAATACATAGATCTATTTAAAATGATTTTCATTTTGTACTATTTTTGTTAGGGGATTAAGCTTCTAGAGTGAGATGTTTTAAGGAATAAAAATGGTATTCTATTTAGGTTCGTGTGAATATATTATTCTTGACATATTTGTATCAGGTTGTGTACCAATACGACATTGGTGAGAGAAACCAAATTGAGTTTGGGTTTTTAGGGTTTTTCTTCTCATACTATTGGTAGCGAGTCATCACGAAACAAAAATTAATGATATTATGGTTATCCCCAATTAATAGAGAGAAAGATCACTTATGTTAATGGGTCACTTGTTCTTACTATATAGGAGGACTTCTACTGTGCACTTTATATGAAGTGTGTCAGGATACCACTGATAATAATATTATTAATAAAAAATTTAGTGTCAATATTATATTCAAATGAGAATTTCTATATTTTTTCTCTAGAGTGCACCGATACCAATTGATAAGAAAAGTTTTTATTTGGATCATGGATATATAATAGGGATGACAGAATACCCTCAAAGATGGAGTTGGAGTTCCTAATTTCATTACGGACATAGAATAGGACATGGATCGTAGGGATAATTAATAATGAATTGTGTTACATCATGGGGTCACTAGGCCTCACGAATGACCAATTGGGGTGAAGGTCAATTTTTTTTCTATGATTTTTCTAATCATAAAAAGGGCTCATCAATTGTATATCATATGATCATGGTGGAATATACTTTGTATCCAGTATTTTATGATAGTGGTAGGATGTACACTTCCCCTTATATATAATGTTTTTAATATATAGAGTTTCAATTAGATTGTCCAGTGAGAAACCTTACCCTTGAGACTCCCTTGGGATATAGATATAAGGGTATTCTGAGATATTCAAGATGTTTTGAAATAACGACTATATAAAAGAATCTATCATAAATTTTTATTGAATTTCGTAACACCAATGCGATTCATTGAATATAATGGTTTTCACATTTTTACCAAACATCAATTTCTAGCAATGAAGATTATGTTTCATAACACTGGAGGCTGAGTGAAATAAACTAAACAGGGAGTGTGACTTACATGAAGTTGATTTGTGACTAGTAAATTATAAATTGGGTTTAATTATGGATCAATTAAATTTATTTTACTTGGGGGATGGTGAGGAGGTGTGATAACTAATCATTCAAAATTTTTTGTTCAATATCATCAGTCATTTCCATTGAAATTATTCATGTTTTCACCTAAGTGGTGATTAATTTAACTTTCTTCAGTTTTTATTATATGGAGAATATATATATATATATATATATGTATTAGTTCACGATATATTTATATGATTAAATATAGTTAAAGGATAAGTTGGAGGACATGATGGTTAATGAATTTTTCCCTGATCAGATTACATTGGGGTGATATGTTTCTCATCAAAAAGAGAAATGGTTATTTTACATTTATATGCAGATTCCTAGTGGATAAATTAGGTTATTATCAAGAATTGGTATCTTATTCATTGTACTAATGGAATATAAAATTATTTAATAGGATGTAGCTAGCATTTTAATCTCAATATAATGTTAAGGTATCATTCTTTGGGGGTTAGAATTAGAGACAAACCACAAACTACTTTCAAGAATATGTTTGGACTGTATATGTTTCTTTATATGTTATTGGTTTGAGAAAATATTCCATGGATGTTTTTATCCGTGATGAATTGATGATTCCTTCTATATCATGATTCTTTATGTTCATATTAATCTATTTAATATTGGTATAATACCATGAATAAGAGGATTATGGTCAACCCCTGATTATTATATTGGGAACATTGATATGGAAACATCATTATGAAAATATCATGAAGTGTCACTTTTAAATTAGGGAATGATTATTCATATAAAAATTGATATCTTAGTATTTAATATCATTTTACTCATATAAGGTTGATTTTTTGGGTTCATTAGATCACACTAAGAATAATTTTGTGATCTGCATATTCCTTAGATTGACATGATACTATATAATGTTCATCATAAAATATCAATATTGGCCATTCCAATGATGATCATATCTAAAACATGGGAGATACTTTAGTGATATGATCCTTATAAGAGATCATTCTAATAGATTAAGGGGAGAAAAATGTCTGAACCAATATCATACATACCAATGTCGGGTAATGGGTGAACCTTACACTATGATTTATTAAGAGGTAATATTTTAGATGTCTTGTTATATGATGGATGTCTATACACATATGGGTCTAGGATACTGAGGAAACATGGGGCTAACATCCAAATACTCAATTTATAGTTTAAAACAATTTTTCATACTCTACTTTATAGAAATTATTATCTTCCTAGTGATATATTTTTGTTAAACCATCCATAAGACACTAATATACCTTTTTTCATAATGTAACCTAAACCATTCATAGAGATGGTGAGGAGAATAAACTGTAACATATGTATATATTACATAAATTTATATGAATCCTCATTATATATAATAGTAAATCATACCGAATATCTTATGGGTTTTAGTATCCTTGTATACTAGATATATAACTAATTTATTTTATAACCATTATTCAACATATACTATAAATATTCATGATAATTTATATCTTTATAGACCTATCATACCCAATAATACATTTTTTATTCTAGGAAGTGGAATCATAAGAAATCACGATTTCAAATTCTCAATAAGGGAAAAAATAAGTGACAACAATCGAAGATCATAAGTGATGAAAATTTGAGAATATTGATATGAGGAAATGAACAATCTATATGGAAATAGTATAAAAAACTCATAGACAATCAAAAATAGATCATAAATCAGGATTCATTGAATAATTATTTTGGAATTACATAAAACAATAATCGTATGAGGGTGGAAACACGAGTCCATAATGATAATAAATGAAAAAAATATTGGAATGAGGATTTGTAATATACATTATCCTAGAAAATAATTACATATATCAAGGATCTGTACTAGTATACCATCACATTATAGATGGAGTCTCATAGGGTATTTGGTTAACTCCTCATTCTCATGAACATTGTAGAAAGTTTCACATAATGTATTAGGTTCCCTTCCCAATCCCATACAAGTCATCTAAAAAAATATAAAACACTAGAAATAGTGTTGGAGGGATATATAATTCTTTAACCAGAAGATATGTTCCTAAACATTTAAAACTGAGTTAGTGGATAAAGTCATTAAATAGTATCCTTAATTAACAATTATAAATATTAAAAATATTGAAATGAGTGATAAATACATTTATACAGACATTAGAATGTTTTCTTGAAAAGTAATAAAAATATCCATTACTTTTTATTAAATTTATGCTCAAATAAAATTTCATAAAAAATAGTTTGATTAAAATTTAAATTAAAAAAAAAGAAAAATCTGGGAGGAAGATTCATAATTAAAAATTAAATATTCAATAAGAAAATGTATTGGTTTGGAAAATGTTAAAAGGATATTTTCATTTAGTATTTTTTTAATGAGATTCAAAGTCAATAAGAAATTATCCATATGTAAAAAATCAAAAATAAATCCATTTAAAAAAATTATATAAAGAAAATTAAAATATAAATTATATTAATCAAGAATTTATCTATAGTTAAGAAAATTAATAAAATAATATAAGTCATAGGTACATAGGGGGATAATGATTTATGATTTTAATGAAGATATAAAGTCATTTCCACATACAACAATTCATTTAATTGATTTCTAAACCAAAATAATATAAAGGGTATGAATACAAGAAAACCACATACAATTACCATTGGAAAATAAGATATATGTGATTTTAGTTAGAAATAAAAAAATTCTATTTAGGGAAATTTATCTTGAGCAAACATGATTTCAATGTGAGATTTGATGATAAACCCTTAACTCAGAATTTTTATTAGAAAGAAATCTATCTAACCGTATAAAAAATTCTATTTAGTAATTCATATTCATATGAACATTATACTTTTTTTTATTTTACATAATAAAATTCATTTTAAATTCATTGTAACATATATATATATTAACTGTTTATATTTTAAATTAATATTAGGGTATTAGTTTTTTATTTTTTCAATTCATGTTCTGATTTGGTGATTCTTGCACATTCTCATTATTCATGGGTTCATCACCTCTAGATTTTTCATAAATATGTAGTTTTTTTATTGATATGTTTCTAGAGTTTAATTATCATTTCATGGAACTTATAGGTATATAATGTATGGAAACCTTAAAAATAAACTTTTTAAAAAAATATCTATTACAAAAATGGAATTGATTTTTTAAAATTATTTATTCACGATTTCAACGTTATAATATTTTTTATGTAGGTGAAAAAATAATGCAAAATAAGAACACTGTATAAATATTTAATGAGTAAAAACACCTTATTATTTATTAATAATTTCACTTTTATAGAAGAATAATTCTTCAAGAAACATGACATTGAAGAGATATGTTAGTTTATGGAAGATTTTCATTAAGAATATAAGTAGAAATTATTAAATAGAATAGAAAAATAATAATGAAGACTTGAATCTCCTAATAGGGAACCACTTAAAAATGAGGGGTTTTTGAAATCTTCTTGTGACCAGAGTTCATGAAAATTTAGAGAGGGTTGTTAGGAAAGTAATTCTCATTGGGATATAAGATAAATTATATGTAATGGTTTTATATTAACTGGATAGTGGTGGGATTATTTTATTGGTGACATGGAATTGAATTTTCAAAAATATAAATTATATAAAGTATAATTGTAATGAACCATCCCATGTCAAACTGACTTGTCACCCACGTAATCCCACCACTTGGCCGAGAGAAACCATGAAACACAAGTCCTATGTATTATTGATAAAAAATAGAGTAAAAATAGGATGAATAGAAAATATCAATGATACATACAATAACAATACAACATAAATCCTAGAGTGATAAACCTGAAAGTAATAGAAGAAAATCCCTGACCTGAAACATCATGTGACCATCTATCACAAAAACAAAATTCCTAGTAAAAAAGAGACAACAACCAATATAATTTGGAAAACTATATGAAACCCTTACCTTTAACTAAATCTTGAGTAATCACATTTAGATCCTCCCAAATTAAAAAGTTGTGTGTGAGCACAAATACAGTATGATTTCACCAATGATTCTTTGTAAATCCTAAAACCATAAAAATGTTATCTTAATATTTAAAACTAAATTAGTTGATCAATAAATTTCAAAAGAAAATAATTTTTCTAAAACAAACATTAACTTTTTGATGATCCTTTCATATTTAAAAAAACAAGGAATATGAAAAGCACATGATATAAATCATGATAGGATAGGAAAAACCAACCATGATACACCATTGAATATAAAATTGAGACGCCAATAATGAAATATATGATCATTTGTAAAATAATGAATAAATGAAAAAGAACAATATTTAGGCTATAGCCTATGGGAATACATACTTTGAAAAAATAAAAAACACTAAGCAGTGCATCACATGAATCAAAACAATATAAAGTCCAATCACAGTCATTCAAAATCAAACAAATAGTGTTATTACGAACATTGAGGTGAAATGTTTGTATCTCGATGCAACTATGTTCCTAATGTTCAATGATATCAAAAAAATTTAAAACACGATCATAATTTATAAAACACTTTCACAGTGAATCATTAACACTTCCATGCTTGAAAAATAAATTTTACAATAAAAAACCTTTAATGAATTTCCTCAAATAGTACGTATAAAAATTAAAATTAAAAACTAAAAGACTAGAATAAATATAATTTTCATAAAAAAAATAATATTTGATATTAAATCCAAAATTTTCTTAAATAAAAACCAAGGAATTGTTCATGAATAGTAACTCATTATTGAAATAAAACCATTATATAGAAACACCTTCCTTAAGAATGGAGAGAAAACATAAATTATTAACATCACAAGGTATAGATTTGAAAGAAAAAAAATATGAAAAAAAATAATCTTAGGGATGCACTTGGGTCACCAAAGAACTATGAAGAATGTTATGATAAAGATTGTGTTTGGGGGTGGGGTTGGGGATTTATAGGTTTACTGGATTAAGGAATACCATAACATTTCCCACAACACCATGACATAGTACTACTAAAAATGATTCCGACCACGAAAATGTGTAAGTGAACACAATATGACATATCTAGTCAAAGTATCTTCATTAACCATGGAAAGGTCCACACTGCATATCTAGAAAAATAGGGAAATGACCACAACATGGGAGGAAACATTGTTCCATAAGAAAGAATACCTAATAATGAGGATGTACTTTAGCATCTGTTCCATAGTGAAACTACCTTGAAAAAGGAAGAGTGAGATAAATCAACCCTATTGAACTCCATTTTACAGCCTCTACCATGACACCATAGAGCTCAACCAAAATAAATAGCATGAACCACAACCCCTCTTCAACGGAATAACCATTAAAAAGATGGAAAACCTCAAAAACTACTACCTATGGATCCACATCGTAGATTCTATCTCAACAACACAACTAACCTCTCCATATTGTAGCATCCAACACCATGGAAGTGTTCCCTAGAAAAATTATAGATTACCTCCAAAACTACCAAAACTCAAATTACCAACTCATTAAATTTAAAAGGATAGTGTGAAGAAACTTTGAGAGAATCATAATTATCCCAACCATAGAATTGTTATTTACCTAGAATCTGATCAATAATTTGATCTCAAAAAACGATAAGGTTATTTATTCCTCAGTGAAAAGTTATACACCCATTTCAAGTGGTTATCCCAACTCTACTACCACTATACACATAACAAAGGATTTATTTTACCATGTAGTACCATATCCTATAAATCCACAATCTAAACCAATTTATCAACTATTGTGTTTTTGAGATCTTCAAAAACATTCTGCCATTCAATCAATTGAGAAGGGTATGGTTAATAAATTTTTAATTGGGAAACATGAATCATGTCTTTAATCGGTGTTAAATGAGAATAAAAGACTAATCAATAATCCATCTTTATATGTTGCCCAATGATTTCAAAGGGGGAAACAAACCTAAATTTCATCTTATTCTTTCCACCCAACTAATAATGTCACATGGTAGGTGAAAATTATACAAAGGATATATCACCAACCTCAAACTCTAATAGTACATGATTCCACTTTGACTAGAATTTTTGATGACTCTATAGTATGAAATATCTATTTTTTATCTTCTACAACTCTTCTACTGTCTCCTAAATGTGGCTCAGTCTATCCAAGGATCACTCTCCCATCCTTTCCCATCACAATATAGATATACATGGCCACACATACAACATTTATAATTGTACCATCTTAATAAAATTTTGATAACTACTATTTCATGAAAATTAGACCATATGAAGATGCATTTCCTAAGAACCACTAATATTAAAAACGTGCGACTGGAGCATATCCTCATGAACTTGAAGAGCCCAATATGTATTCCCATCATTAAATTGATGTTATTTTGTTCTTAAGTTCAACTAAAACCCCATCAAAATTTTTAATACTTTCCAAAACATGAATTTAAGCATAGGGAACCTATTTGAAACAAATGAATATGGAACCTCATGAAGCCTCACAGCCTCTTGTACATGTAACTTTTTGAGCTGGTCTACCTTCATTATACCCTTGATTGAAAGGAAATGACAATATTTTGAAATTAATTAAATTACCACCCAATATTTAACCTTTTCACATGGATTCTACAGATAACCAATGATGATGTTTACAAAGATGTTGTACAACTTCTATATTGAAATTATAAAGGGTTATAATAAGATAGAAGGTCTATAAAGATTCTATCTATTTCACTCATAAGAAAGTTTTCATGACACAAATTATATAACTAACAGCCTCATCCTGACCCAAAACAATCACCATATCATTTTAGGAAACATATTAAATCTTCATAGGTGTATAGACTAAGAAGACCATTTTCAACTATCAATCAAATCGTGGATCAGAGATATTAGATTCACTAACCTTATTTATAATCAAAACACCCCACTAGAAGACTAAGACCAAAATCATGAGGTACCCCCTCTATTTCATATTTCAATAAGAAATTAACAATCAGTATATAATACCTACTCGAGTTGAACACACTCATAAAATGATGAGTCATCCATCACTGAGGCTACGAACCCCTGCCTACTAGACTCTTCCACTCCAAATCTAATCTTAGAAAAGAAATTCACCATACACCACACCAATATTGATTCTTTCAAGGATTGAGTATGTAATTTCCTACACAACATATCATCATCCATGTTCCCTTTCACATTATTATAAGAAATATCAATATCAAATGTATGAATATACTAGAATAACTATATATTTCAAAAGTATGGTTCCCTCTAAGTAAAATTCTCTTTTAGGCTCTTATGATTATAATATATAATAAAACACTTCCAAAAGAGATAGTGAACCCAATTTTGATATTATTCATAATCCCTAATAACACATGATCATGGGTGGGTATTTCTTCTCAGATTGATGTAGTTAATGATATCCATAGGCCAAAAATTATTTACGATGCATCAAGGAAATCCCCAATCACATACCCAAGGTATCAAATAAAACATCATAACTTGAACCCAATTCCAAAAGAATTAGAACTAGAGATGATGTCGACCTCACTATCAGTTCCTTAAAATATATATGAAATTTTTAATTCTATTCAATTTTAACAGTCTTATAGGTTAATGTGGTCACAAAATATTCAATATTGGATATTTCATAATAAAATTTATTGTAATAACCATAAACACCCAGGAATCTCTAAATAGAAATAATTTATATGATACTCTCATGAAATTACCACTTTTGTATTTTTAGGATATACTTAGACTCCTCTATCAGATTAAAAATTCCCTTGAAACTTTACATATTTGATCCTAAATCCACCCTTGGAAATCATACCATACTAAATATGTTCTCTCATGGTTTTGTGGATGATACCCAAATGATCAATGTGTTCCACCTCTAACATGGATAACACAAAAATATCATCCATGAACACAAATATGATAAAAAATAAAACTAATGAAATTTCATTTTCATCAATAACATAAATTCCATATGGGATTTAGTGAGACCAAAATGAATATCCAAAAACACAAAACATCTATATTGACTCTTAATAATTGTCATAGGTATGTACACTTATTTAACTCTTAACTAGTGGTACCCCAAACCGAGTTCAATCAATGAAAACCAATGATATCCAATGAGTTGATCAAAGAGATCATAAAATCTTGGAAATGGAAACATATTATTAAGAGTCACCTAATACAAATTTCAACAATCATTTCAACATATAAAACTCATATATACGTTTTTGGAAAAAAGAATAGGATAATTCCAAGGTGTTATGCTAGGATGAAAAAATAACTTGGCCTGATGGTCTATAAGATGAAACATTAGTTCCTATAAATCCATAGGTTTTAAATGATATGGGGGAATAGAACTGGTAAACGTATAAGGGATCCAATAAATAGTGAACCCAACCTCTCTATATCACATTCACATAGAAAAATCATCAATAAATATCTTAATGAAACCATTCACCAATGCATTAAGGGACTTCACAAAAGAGTTTCAATGGAATAAATGGACATCCCCGATAACTGAGCGGAGATCATTCCCTCATAAGGAACAATAGACCCTACTATAAAAGATCTAGAGTCCCACTCACCTTGAATGGAATGAGTGTCTCCATAAAATGTTTATAACTGAATTGAAAAACAGTAACATCTGATTTCGATCATAATACTGATATACCAATAAATTATAACTATAAGGTCAATGGTGTCTAAATAAAGAAACAATAAATCTAACACCACTTCAAAGTGGACTATCATTACCTAACATGTGTGAAATTTAAAATCTGATTCGAATCTCATTCCCAATGGCGTGGAAATATCCAACAAGAATAGAATATGTTCTGAGTTAAAACTGAACATGTTAAACAACATTGATGATATACAATAATTAGTGTAAAATTTATCAAATAAGTATAGTTCTATAGAGGATGGAATAAATATTGTACCTCTAACAGTTGTCAGCCCTACATCATATTCTTATGTTGCATACTCTACTTTGTAAATTCATCTAATCTCAACTACTCCCTAAAATTTCTTATCCAGAGTAACATCCCCCACAACATGGTGATTTGACCCACCACCTCTAAAATTATCAAATTAAACCGATGAACTATTGGTGAGAGTGAATCTCTCTTTACCAACATGGGTTATCCTTCCACAAAAGTTCATGAGATAACCAAATTTTCAAAAATGGTGACAAGTTCTAGGTACATGCATGTAATTCAACTTGTTATGTCTAGGGATTCCAAAATTATAGGATACAATTTAATTCTATCCAAATTAAACCGCTAAAAATGGTCTTATTGAAAATTAAAAATCTGTATGATTCCTTTTATATAGAGAAGACACACCCTATATAACAACTCCATAAACTGAAACTCCCCCAAACCCCATCTTCCCAGCTACGTTTTATGCACCCATTGTTCCATTTTCCACTACCTTAAAATAATATAGAAGTAATAAGAGAATATTAATCAAATAAACATTATCCCTAAACCCCATCTCAATCCTTCATTCTTTCTTGTAGTCATTATTATGAATCATGGATGATCAGTGTATGAACTCAACAAAACTAGTGGAATAATCCAAAAGCATAATCTCTCATTTCATTATTGTTAGAAATTTATGCATCTTTACCACTCACAATGTTTTAGGATAAAACTATGGGTTGAATATTTTCTTGAAAAATTTCTATGATTGATATTCTTATATATTTTCTTCCAAAATGGAGTCCAACCATCTTCATCCTGGCCCATTAAGAAAATAAGTGGAAAACCAATATTAAAATCCTTAGTAGTTTTCAAAAAATTAAATATCCTTTAAATCCGCTCAAGAAACAATTTTCATTATTATGGTACTCATTAACCACGGATGAAGGGTCTATTTTTTCTTAGTAAATTATGTTTCATGATGCATCATTTTTACCTGGTGTCCAACGACCACCTTAACATTTGTCAGAATAGTATTGAATATATATTCCACAAAAGAAGGTTCTAGTAGATGAAATTTATATGGAACTTGTATCACAAATTCCTCACTTAGACTAATAGAAGCTATTATATGATGCATTTTCCAATAAATACAAGGAAATAAACAATTTGGTTGATAGAAATGACGGAATCAAGGACTAACCTATAAAATACTAATTAATTAATTTAAAAAGCAACAATTTAAAGTAATATTGGATTGTATGAATGAATGAAAATAATACAAAATGGAATATATTCATTAAAATAAAACTAAAATTAAATTTATTTAAATGACCTCAAACACCATATCTAAATCTTATAATAAATTACATGACTAACCATAGTAAATGGAGTTTAGACATAACATTTCTCTAGATACACTCCATTCCAAACATATTACTTGAATTTTTATGGTCCTATGTCCTATATACCAAATAAAATAAACTTAACTAGAAAAGTTTTATAAAATTTAAAGATGGATAACCCCACATATACAATTTTGTAATTAACCAACCCAGGTCAGCCTGACATGTCTCCTTAGTAGTCCCTCCTCATTGTTGAGGGAAATAATTAAAGAGAAGAATAACGTATAATTGAGGAAAAAATAGAGTTTGAAGTGGAATAAAATAAAATATCTATAATAAATACAATATAAATACCAAAGAGAAAAACCTGAAAGAAAAAAGGGCAAGTCTTAATCTTAGTATCAATGTTACCATCCGTCACCACAAAATTGTCCCACTACAAAAGTAATGATAACCAAGAGAAGATAGTGAACTACATGACACCCTAAATATTGTATAAGTCTAGAAAAACCACATCTACAAATCAGAAAAATGAAAAATTTGGGTGTGAATATAAATCCTTGTAGGATATCACCACAAAATCTCTACAAAATTAATTCCTTGAAAATGAGAGATCTACATTGAAAGAAAATCATATTCTATAGTAGTTTGAAAAGTGAATCATATTTGTATAACATATTTTGGTTTTCAAAAGAACTATTCCTATTCACAAAACAAGGGAATATGAAAATCTACTGATAGAGAGCATGATAGGATAATCAAAACCAACCTTAGATACATTATAAGATATACATGTGTGAAACCAACCATAAAATATACCATCACCTGTAAAACCAAGCATAAATTATAAATAATAAAATCTGGACTATAACTTATGGTAACAAATACTTAGAAAAAATAATAATTCACTAATACATCTATCATGTGAATCCAACTATATAAAGTAATTCCATATCCTGTCGATATCAAACCAATTTTGGTATTACATACAAAAATGTTACATATCCATTTCCTAAGGCACCAATGGTTCCCAATGTTATATTCATTCCAAAAAACCATTTTTAAAATCATGCTCATAATATATAAAAAACATTAAAACTATATAATTTAAAATTCAATTCTTGAAACCCATATTATAATTGAAGAAACCATTAAATAATTTTATCAAACACCAAGTGTTAAAAAAATAAATTAAAATGAAAAAAACTTTAAAATCCTATAAATAAAGAAGATAATACATTGTGATATCAAATCCAATTGTTTTTATAAATCATCCAATGTAATTTTTATGGATATCAAATAATTAATGAATTATAACATTTTATTAGAAAAACCTAAATAATTAATGAAGAGAGGTGACTAAGAATTGATCTTCTAAGGCCAGGGGTTGAATTCTAAAAAAATAGACTAAAAGACCTTTTAGGGATGACCCAAAGTCTCCCAACAATAGAGAAGAAATCTAGAATAATGTCTCAGTTATATGGGGGTTTGGTTTTTACAGAAATTATAGATTGAAGAAGACCACACACAAAAAATCTCTATGATGTATAACTGCTAAAAAATGGCTAGACCTCAATATAGTGTAAGATACAATGAAATATCCTATATTCTCAAAGTACATCTGAAAATCACAATGAGTTCAACACCATAAATCTATAAAACCCAAGGAAAGGAACATCATTCCTGAGTAAATATGTTAGATTATGACACAATCACTAGAAATAGGCCATGTTGTATCCCCTAAAATAAAGAACAACTACTTTGAAAAAGTAATACCCACCAAACTCATCAATGTGGGACTCAATTACCTAGCCTCTACCTCCATCACACATATATAACAACCCATATAATTATGTCATAGTAATATATTATTTTTTATATAATATTACACAAAATAAAAACTGGAAGATTGAGTTTTATAGTGACTTTGTGAATTAGGTAAATAGAAAAACTTCTTTATCAAGGGATAGAACAACATTATTGAAAACTTCCTTAACCAGATTCTAAGATTCAATGGATTTTAAAACTCCAAGGGATAACCTAGGGACATACATAAGAAATGGGTGAGCTATAAAAACTAGTAAGGGAATAAACATGGAATATGGTTATACATGTTAGATTATAGGCATATCAATAAGGAATAAATGGTGTGAGAATCATAAACATGAATAATAAGGCATACTATAACAAGATAATAATAACCTGTGAAATGTTGAGAGAATATAAAACATTGCATCATAAATATAGGTCAAGGATAAATTCTAAGACATCATGTTATAAAAATTCACATAAAGGAATCATTTTATCTCCATATCCAACCTTGATGGATCATCCAACTATACCATACCCAATGCCTTAGAGAGATATATAATTTTAGATGCACCCATCACATTCCTTTTATCATCATACATATGTGTGCCACATAGATCATATAACATAGATTCCATTATCATAATATTTCATTTAATTATAAATTTTTATTCAATAAACAAATTTATGCCCGAGTTGAAATAAGTATATGTTTACAAAAGTAAACAACCTTCATAGAAAATAGGTATGGTATTTACTACACACATTGTTTTTTCATGAAAAAATCACAGGGAAATTTTGCCAGCATAACAGCATCACACAATAATTCAAAAAATGGTTTAATGAGAGATACATTTTTCTCTCATCATTTTGAAATGACATGTTCATGAATAGGGACATGGAAAGTCGTATAACATCATTAAGAGTTTGAAATAAAAGGAATAAGATAATAAAAAACATTAATAAAGATGAGAAGGTGAGGATCCTTTACTTGAGTGTGTGACTCTAAATTATTTATAAAACATTCTTGATAACTTGGGGGAATGAAAGATACATTATAGATAGGGTATGGAAGAGTATGGATGCGGTCCAAGGAATTTAGGTGAAACGAAAACCGATATTTGGAGGGATTATAAAATAAATGATTGGGGATTTATTTATTATTTATCAAACATAGGTTTTTCACTCTATATAATAAAAAAACCAAAAACAAATCTATAGGTTTCTCTCATGTTTTCAACCAAATAGGAGTGGTTTTAATTTTTTTATAAGTCTAAGTACAAAATATAATAAAATAGTTTTGTTTCTTATTTGGAGGTAAGCCACGCTGTTAAAGAAATTATTTTAAAACCTGAAAATATATTAAAGGTTTTGGTGGATTCATAATGGATTTACAAAATTCATCAAATAAACATAAAATATCCTTATTTTATAGTGAAAAATAAATATTTTATGGATACCTTATATGGTATTCATTACATCACTTTTGGGTTATTCTGATGTGATAATACATCAAGTATATTTATACTGTATTTATTTCTTACCTAAAATTATAATGTATTTGAAAATTATGAATGGATCACTATTGGAAAATGTAAATTTTATTATTCCTAAAATAATATTTTATTTATCTAAATAAATTTCTAAATATTTGAATATTCAATTTTTAAATGAAATCTACATTTGTTAAGAAATGTAAGGTTTTTTTGACAATAATAGTTTTTAAACCCTTATAAAAACTACATTTGGATTGAAAAAAATTAAATGATCATTTATATTTAATAAATATTATTTAATAATAATATTTTATTAAATTATTATTTATTCAAATAATATATTAATTCATCAAAATAAATTCCTTAATTGAATTTCAATATAACTCAAAAAAATATTTTTCTGGTTTTATTATATAAAAATAAAAAATAATTATAAAGTAATAATAGTAAGATGAAAATATTTCAATTATTCAATAAAAAATAATATACATACTCATATCGCTAGGGTATTGATAAATATACCTTTAATACACAAAAATTGCACTATAATTATACTTCGTGATGGTGATACTTTCATGGGGTGGTTTGACATGCATGGTTTGGGTTGCAATCTTGATGAGCTTGGAATTCTCCCATAAATGGTTTTGATAAAGCTTAATTCATTCAATATAATCTTCAAATTGGTCAAGAGAATATCATATTGATTCTGTCTCTCTAAGAAGCTCCAATAAATGTGCTTCTTAGGGTATGATTGTACTAGTTGGTGGCATCACTTCCTTTGTATCTATCAATTGGATTAATTAAGACCTTATATTTATACTATTCATTTGATCATTGTTCAAAGACTATTTTATCAATGATAAAGACAGTTAATAGTAATTTAAAACTGATTAGATATAATAAAACCAAATATGTTCTTATGTTTTATACCACCATATTACATGAAAATAAATGTAGTTTTTCATAAGTGAAATTTTATTTATAACCATTGTGGTCATTACACTTCCCCCCTTAATTAACATCACCATTGAAATTTTAATTTCCCACATTAAATCAGATGAGGGTAACTCTATTTTATCACATCTTATAGTTCCAGTTTTTATTATTCATACATTTTATTTCTACAAAACACTTTTTATAGGTGCATTTTCTTATTTCATAGAAAGTTTGACCCTACAATATAAGATCATCACTAGTTTCTCTTTTTATGAGGGATAATTCTCCAATGATTCCATCTCTTTATTGAGTATATGTGAGGGGTATAGTATGTACTTATTCAAGAGGGATACATGAAATAAATAATGTACTTGAGATGGGTTAGGTAAGTGTGATAGTTGGTAGGACACCACTCCAATTTGATCAAGGATATCAAAGGAGATGATGTATCAAAGAATCATCATTCCCTTATTCCAAAATCTCATCACATTCTACCGTGGAGATATGTTGAGGAATACCATATTTCCTATATCAAACTATAGGTCTCATCAATGACTACCAGCATAGAACTTATGTAAACTTTGAACATCATTTAGGTGCCTCTGAATGGTACTAACGTTTTCCACCATTTTCTCATACATTTAAAAACCTATCCATTTTGTTCCCCAAATTCAACCCAACATGCAGGTGTTTTTCACCTCATCCAATAATGGGCTTCATATGGATCTATTTGGATGCTACAATGAATATTTTTATTTTATGAGAACTTGAACAGAGGTATATGTTTGTCTCATCCTCCTTTCAAGTACATAGAACATGTTATAAACATATCTTACAGTGTCTCAATAGACCACTTGGGCTGGACATTAGTTTGTGGATGATAGATTGTACTAAATTTCATCTCAGTGTTTAAACCATGTTGGATACTTTTCCAGAACATGGAGATAAATCTCAAATCTCCATCAGATACAATAGATAGTGGTAATACATGCATCCTCACCACTTATTTTATGCATATCCATACAAGTCAATACAATGATAAATCCTCTTTAAATATAACAAATTGAACTTTAATTTTATGGAGATTCAAAAAAACCATATAGAATTGTTTCCTTGGTATATATTTGGTTGTATGGTGACAAATTACACTGTGAATTTTTCACATTTCCATGTTGGTATGGGTAATGGTTTCTTCATCCCATTATGGGTTTCCCTTTTATCCTTGACTTAATGATATCCTAGGAAAACTGATGTATATCCAATGATCTATTTCTTCATATTGTCCCACCAATATTTATCTTAGAGATCTTGATACAACTTTGAGCACCCTAGGTGAATAGGGAAGGATGATATATGTGTTTTATTCGTAATCTATCTATTTATCTCTTGATTACATGGTACACATGGTTTCCACCAGAATCTTATAACTCTTTCTCCATTAACATTAAACTCCTAGGATTTCCCTTGCCTTAAAATTTACACTTTCTTATGAACTCTATCATCATTTCTATAAGGATACATTATATTTTTGGAAAGAGATAGTTGAGATATATTTTGTGAAAGGATTGATAATATTCCTTACTTTAGGATGACCATGCACACACTTTCTAAATTTAATAAGATCATATCCCTATCAATTTTTATTAATGATTGAATATCTCGATCCTTTTTAATTAGTGCATCAAAAAATTTATTAATTTTACTAGGAAGGTAGTGGATTGAGTAGTTATATTCCTTGATCATCTCTAACCATCTTCATTCGTTCATCTTCATTTATTTCTATGTGATTATATACTTGAGTATTTTGGGATCCATATATGTTTCATACTTCTCCCCAAGGAGATAATTACACCATATATTCAAAGAAAAGATCACTACATCCAACTAAAGATCATGTATTGAGAAGTTCTATTCCTGAAAATTAAACTACCTTGAAGAATAGGCTATGAAGTTTTCATTTTACATCAACACACATCATAATCCATCTTCTAAAAATCACTGAATACCATTTAAATCTCTTAACATGTGGGTAGTGTGAGTATAATTGCAGTGTTAAACCTTCTTTTCAACTACATGAATCACCCATCACATTCATCATTCTAAGAAAACATGAATCCATTATGAGGGTACATGATAAGATGGTTTGGAAATCGTATGAAATATATAAAAAATCGATTATAATACCCAACCAATCAATGGTAAATATGGATATATGTTATAGATGTTTCACTTAGACATCCTATAATATCTTATTTCATTGAAGTGTCCACATATATCCCATGACATGGGATGATATGTTCCAAGAATGAATGTTCCTTAAATCAGAACACACATTTTCTATACTTTTAATATAGCTTCCCCTTTTGTAAGGGTTTTAGAATAGTTCTCAAATGGTCCTCAACCTCCTCCTTGATTTTGGTGTATATTAGAATATAATCTTTAAATACAACAATATTATTTAAAGGTAATCTATAAAGAATATTTTAATCAATTCCATTAGTGAGATTGAATGGAAGTACTATTAACTCATAGAGCCTGTAAAATTTATGAAAAGAAGTATTATGGATATCCTACTTCTTCACCCTAACATGGTAATACCTAACCTATAGATCCACGTCAGTGAAGTAATTTAATTCATGTATCTAATCAAACAAGTCATTAATATATGAATTAGGATACTTGTTCATTATCTTGATCTTTTTCAGATTATTATAATTAGTTGAAAGGAACAAAAGACCATTCTTATTAATAAAGAAGAGGACTCACTGTAGAGACCCGAAGCTTCACGTACATAGATATTACATTACTTTTGTGGAATACTTAGTACATAACAAAACACACACACAAGGACCATAATAGTATAGTGTCTTTGGAAACTCAGAATATAATCTTCTAATCGTGGTGAACAATCTTCAATATCTCCCATAAAGATCTTCCTTTTTTTTATACCTAAAACCTTTCTTTATATCCTGGGGAAAAGAAAACATAAAAGGGTGAGCTCAAATGCTCAGTAAGGGTAAACAAAAGAAATATCAATCACATCATATACATAAGAACATAGATTTTTGAAATCTTAACCTGCAAAAGTGCTCATAATATCATAACATGGGATAAATAATAGAAGTGAAATGTAATCCCAATAATCATAACTTAAAACATGAAAATTTGTGGCATACACACATAATCATAGAGAATCATTTCTTGTTAGTCAAGACTCATTGCCAAGACTATCTTAGTGGACAATCCCTTTCTGAATCGAGTCACCCTCGTTCCAGTCCTGTTTCACTGAACCGGTATAACCTACCATTCCAGCCATGTCTATCCCATGAGATATAAAATCTTTACCCAATGCATTGGAGGGAGATATAGGTCCCACCCATCTCATAATGATACCATTCTTATGTGTGCCACAAAATCATAAACCACACATCATTGCATAACCCATGTAATAAAAATGGGAATCTTAAACATCATGACATCATAAAACAATTCATATATGATAAAATAATTCATAAAAAAAAATCCATCACAACATAATCAAATCAATGTAATAATAGGGATAAAAATATAACCCTTTATTATCTTAGATGGAAAATAATTTTGATAAAACACTTGAACTCCATTCTTGAGGAAAATATCCTTTCTTTTTCACAAACATTTTTCCTTTCATAACATTTTATATGACTTTAAAATAAAAGAAGTTGATGAAAAGTAAACTTGAAAACTTGTAAAGTAAGCTTCTTGGAAATAATGTTTTAAAAATCCATTCATGCCGTATAAGTTAAAAAAAACATTCTTCGTACTTTTGTCAGAAAAGTCAAAAAGTACCTCGTACGAAAAACGACGAAAGATTCCTTTCATATCTTTTACTAAAAACTCACCGAAAGGTAAAATTGGATTTAAACAATTTTATATGGATGTAAATAATATTACATATTCTGGAAACATGGATGTGGATGATAAAATACACCCTTGTAAATGCCAAAGTATAAACAATCTCGGATAAAAATGAGATTGTGATATTTACCTTACCTTAGGTCCGACTTGCTTTGTACATGTCCGAACCTCCTGTATAATGATTTAAATCATGTTATTGACTTATTCCAGAATCATATTAATTGTTATTATATCATATATGGTCCACTTATGACTTTATATTACCCGTTCTTTTGTAAATTCATGTAAAAGTAGCGTTTTGGGTAAAATCGTCTCATTTGTCGTTCGTGTTTTTAACTTGTAATTATTAATATGATTACATGGATCATGATTACTTATATCCAGAATGTAAAACATTATTTATATATAATATATATTCATAATATACATATATATAATATATTGATAAATGGAATGAAATACATCGTTCATGGAGACGATAGTCCGTACGTACGCATGAACGCTGTTTTCGTTTCCTTATTGAATTGAATGGAATTAAGTAGATGACATACATATAAATATACATAAATCAAGTATCATTATTATGTCATATATTTCATTAGTACTTATTATATATACTTTATAATCATTCATGAATGGTTAATGTGGAGAATGAATCTCATCGCGTCGTGGAGACGATAGTCCGTACGTACGCACGAGCGATGATATCGTCCCCATGGTCGTGGAATTGTGTTAAAGTGTATGTATACTATTTAAGTATCAATATCACTTTATAATAATCATATATAGTTACTCATTACTCCATTATACCCATCCTATTAAGGTGGTGGTGGAAAATAGATTACACCACGGCGTGGAGACGGTATTCCGTACTTACGCACGCGCGGTGATTTCATTTTCCGTAGGATGGATAGATGGTTAAATAGGGTTGTTTCATACTTATAATAAAATATCAGTATATGAATGATACTTATGTTATTACTTCATAATTAAACAACTGAAGAAGAATAAGTTGAAGAAGAAATAAATTGGAAAGGATCGGTAATGGATATTTCCTCTTCTTTGAAGTGCTTCTCTGAGACCTCATTTTAGGGAACTAAAATTGGTCTTTTAAGAAGACCAGGACCTCTAGTATGATACTAGGGAAGTGGAGAAGAGATTTTGGCAGGGGTTGGCCGAGCTTGAATTCTCAAATTGGTGTGTGGAGGAGAGGGAGGAGGTGCCCTTTTATAAGGGAGGAGAGGGGCACCTTTGGAATAACTAAAAAATATTATTTTATTATAATGCCATGTTCGGTTTTAAATATCTACAAATTGATTTATTTCGAAGCTAAGGTGGGGATGGGTCGAAATACTCTCATACAATATAATTTAGACAAGTTTAGGTTCCTATTTTAACCTTATCATTTAGATTTAACATTAAGTTAAATAATTTTACTTTTATCGTGTCTTCTTGTGTTCTTATACTATAAGGTTAATAAACTTACTATATCAAGCCAAACGTACCCCACCTTGTTTATTATTAATATATATAACCTTATATAAGTCATTTGGCCGAACCTTAGATTTTTAGGAATACAATATCAATTAATAATATAATATTTGTTTTAAAAACTATTTTATGACAATTTTGACAGTATTTAGTAAATGATTTTTGTGAAAATCATAACAGAATGATAAGTTCTAACAAAGTTAATTAAATCAATAATAACATGTCATATTAACCTAGAAAATTAGTTTAATTCATAAAAAGTCTTATATTACATTTATTTTGGTATTTATAACATCAATTATGTCAATATTTCATTAATAAGGTAATTACTACATCATCTTTGTGTCATAAAAAAATTAAATTATTTGATGTCTACAAATTAAAAATAAAATAAAATTATGTACGAAATGTTTTTAACTTTCTAATGAATATTTATAGTCTAATATATCTTATGTATAAACCCATTTTAAAAATGTTTTAGTAAATAAACTTTGATTTTAGCTCTTTTAACTCTTCTTTGAATTAAATAATAATAAATGTCCTAATCTAATCCAAGTGGGCCTAAATGATAATATTTTACACTTAAGGTTGTTTTTGGTCGAGATACACTTGTCCAATAGAATTAGGACATGTGTTAGGGTAATATTAATATCATTCTTACCCTTAATTACCCTATTTACTTTTAACTGTGGTAAATAAAAGTAAAAAGTTACTATTCACCAAAAATTATTTTCATCTCATTGAACCAAATTTTACTTACTGACATCAACCGTGTCTCTCGGATTTTTGAAATTCCATTCACAGAAGCGGTAAAATTAAGTTTTATGAAAAATTCAGTTTTTTAACTACCACTTAGTAGTTTCACTATTCATCAAAAATTGATGTTTTTCAGAACAATGCCAAAATTTCATCCTAAGCTATATTTCATATTCCGAATTCAAAAATGAAGTCTATTTTACCAAATTCATAACATAGAAGTTTCATTAATTAATTTTATAAATAAATCCCGCTGTTAAAACAAATAGCGTGTTTTTAAGAAACAATATCTATCAAAAGATTGACACTTGTTTATGTCTGGTTTAAATGTGAAATTACATCCAATGACCAACATTGTATTAAATTGTAAAAATCTATTCTAAATATACTTTAAAACCACTCAAATTAATAATTTATCACTATTAATTATTTCAATTGAAAAAGTTGTTTTTAACTAAAATTTAGTAATTTTCACTATTCATCAAAATATGAAAGTTATCCGAAAATTACCAAAATTTCACCCTAAGCTAATTTCGATATTCCGAATCCAAAAATGAATTCCATTTTGAAAAATAAATTTAAAAAATTTCAAAAAGTGGTTATTACTATTCATAACGGCTAGTTTTAATAATATTTTAATAGCATATCGTTGTTTAGTGAAACTCAGTATTGCGTACTACACACGCTATCGAGGAAGGTTGCGATTGCGTGTAATGCAAGTCAATTCAAGGATGTGTGTTGTGCAAGATCCTTTTGGTGTAGCGTACAACACAAGACATTAATAAAATTAAAAATAATATTTTTCTTAAAATCTCGGGCTGTTACACTCACACACCCCAAGGTGTAGCACATGGGTGTATAAAACCTTTATCTTGATTACCCTATCGTTATATCTTCATATCCTCCTGTTCAAAAAAAACTACACTATACAGATTATTTGATGACGTTAATTCCATAGGTATATGCTTTATTGAAAATTTCACGTCTCAGCTGGTAGGACGACCATGCTATTCCTCAAGAAACACATCATCGCATCCCCTCAAAATGGAAATGTCTTAAATGTTGAATATTTCCTTTAAAATAATCATTTTTTCCAGATATTATTTATCATAGGGAAATAATATCCATTTTTGAGATTTTGGTGCAAAATAATTTCATCCACCTCTTTGCACATGCATAGAATCAATGGATAATTTTAAATACTGATAGTAATATTTTCTATACGGTAATTTATGTTAGATTTGTATAGAGAAATCCAATCCATGACCAAAATTACATCAAATTAAACAAAATAGAGTATGAAATTATTTAAGAGAAAGTTATTCCAAATAATTTTGATAGGGGAGGATTTATATACTTGGGATGGATCAGTTTCCCCATTTTCCATTTTCACTGATAACTCCAGTTCCATGCTTGTGGGGGTGTTTGAATAGTTCTACTAAAAATTCATGATATGATGGAATGAATTAGACAAGAATAAAAAAGTATGTTATCTATTTTTAAGTGAAAAAATAGAATACCTATCACACAATAATTTTTGGGATCCAACTCAAAAGTTGTGTTGAAAAAATATCTCCATTTCAATCTTGGATGTTGTTGGTTGTTTCCAAAAACCCTTAGTTTAGTGCATTGGTTTGAAAGTGCCCTAGTTTCTTGTTATTGAAGAAATGAGAAATGCGTTTAGGTTTTATTTAAGCATTAATTTCCTCCACCACATTTGTGGGTTTCTCTTATCGATAATTTCTACCTTGGTTCCCTTCCTTCCCACACCAAAAACATTTCCATTCCCCCTTAAGAAATTGCTGAGGTTCCTCTTTCCAAACCATTGAAAAGTTGGATGTTGAAATTTCATGGCCCTGTTAGATTTCTCTATCAGACTACCAAAATTAAACTCTACATTCTACTTCTTATCCCAATTATACCCTTCTGATTCTATAATATCTAATTATACTTTAAGGGCACATCAGATAATTTTTTCATAGCTATTAGAGGCACAAAGATCCAAGGATTTTTTTAAACTAGGATTTAACCCACCAATGAAGCGGACAAACTTATATTCAGGGGTAATGGAAAACCCAGATCCATATTGTGCAATTCATGTGAAAGTTTCCTCATAATCCCTAATAGAATTGTACGATTTTTTCTTGATGGAAGAAAATCCCTTTCCATTTTAATTAAGTGAGTGCAAGGAAAATACTTATTGAAAAACATTTTTCATAATTCCTTCCATATAATAACATTAATATCTTTCTTGGGGATCATATTCTTGATCAAATCCATCCAATGATAAATTTAATCATCTATATGAAAAAAATCTAGAACGAAATTATATTGTTTGGAAAATTAATGGATGGAAAAGATCAAATCAATGTATTTGTTCCATTGATCTATATTTAAGGGATCAGATGATCAATTGAAAGTTAGTGGAATTTGTATCATAAATGAATCAATTGATGTTTTTTCTTTCTTAGTGGGATTCGGGAAGACCTCATGATCTATGGTTCTATTTAGAATCCAAGTTACCTAGGATATTATCATCACAATTATTGGGATTACTACGACCATTAGGTAGTTAATATCATTGGGGAAGTCTTCACATTACCTATCACACTGATTGTTTACATGATTAATCGAATTTGTGGTTATTGGATAGAATAAATGGAAATGGGGGACGGATATTTGTAAAATATTAAATACATAAACTGGAATTTGATAACATTAAATAGAAAACACAGAACTTTCATTTATTTACTTAACTAATGAATTTATGTGATTTAATATATGTTATGCATGATCTATTACTTAACATATATTCTTATGTGAATTTTTTACCTTATCAATGGTTTGTAATGAGATTAAGAATTTACCAAATAATATCCCTAGGTATTGTCAATCTAAGTTCATAGTAAGGCTCATTTTTATGTACCATGTTACACCGAGTCATCCCCGATGCACCTTGTTAGAGTTGTTATGCCTAGGTACATCTATACCAAAACCACATACAATTATACTATCTAGACATATGTGAATTTTCATGATACACCAATTAATATATACTTAGAAAAATTATTGGATTTTTTCTTATATCTATTCTTATCACTCCATATTTCTCTAGAGTTTTATAATTCTAATTACAATATAAGTAGATGTTTCATCTCATACCAACTATAAAAACCATGATTTTTATTTCAGATTGTTACATGATTTATTATATAAATGTACACTTAATAAAACATTGAATATAGATAAGGATATTTTATTTGGTAATTAGTCATGTATAATAACTTCCTGAACAAGGGATACACCCACACTATTGAAAACATCATTAACATGCTTCTAAGATTCAATTGATTTTAAAGCTACATGGGATAACCCATGGACATACATAAGAAGGGGGTGAGCTATAAATCCCAATAATGGAATAATAAAATTAAGGTGATACATGTTATAGAATATGATTATAAATGGGGAATAAAAGGAGTGAAAATTGGACAGAAGAATAATAAGGCATGATATATCATGATAATCATAACATACGAAATATGAAAACACCATAAAAAACTACATCGTAAATATTGGTCAAAGATAAACTCTTATAAATCATAATGAATAAATTACCATAAATGAATATGGTTCAATACCTATACCAATATGATATATCATGATACTAAACATTACCCAATGCATTAGAGTGATATATAATTACATGTGCTCCTGTAAAATTATTTCATCTAAATGAATAAGTGTTCCACATTGAGCATACATCATTGATTAATTCATAATCATATTTTATTCCATGATCATAGAATGTTGAAAAAATACATGCAGGTCTCTTAACAATAATTTATTTGTATATAAAGGTGAAACCACTTGATAGGAAATGTGTATGGTATTCACTACACAATTGTTTTCGCATGAAAATATTTTAGTGAACTTTTGGCATCATAACAGCATCACATAAAAATTTATATAATTGGTTGATGAGAGAGAAAGGTATATCTCATAATTTGGACATGAAAGGGTACGTAATAGGGAAATGGAATTTTATATCCCAATAGTAGGAATTGCAAATACAATGCATATGATAATAAATAAACATTAATAATGATGAGAAGGAAAGGATCCATTACTTGAGTGAGTGACTCCAAATTCATTGGAAGAGCTTCTTGAGAGCTTGGTGGTGCTATTGGAGAACTCTAGAGAGATGAGGGTATAGTTAAAAAGCTTTATAATAGTTTTAAGTGAATATAAATAGGATATTAGGTGGCTATATATATGAAATGATCGTGGATTTATATTTTATTTCTCCAACACAGGTTTTGGACTCTATATAATAATATAACACAATCAAAAAATCATCCCTTTGATTTTTACCATGGTTTCTGACAAATGGGGGTGAGATTCATTATTTTATAAGTTTAGTTTCCTAAAATAATAAAATAATTATATTTTTTATGTGGAGGCGATTCATAGTTTTAAAAAAATATTTGAAAACCATAAAATATATTAATGGTTTTAGAGGACTTCTAATGGAATTATAAATTTATCAAATAAAAATAAAATATCATTATGGTGAAGAAAAAATAATTTTTTTATCAAGGATACCGTTTATATTATTTATTATATTACTTTTTGAGTCATTATGATGTCATAATTCAAAACGTATATTTATATAAAATTTAATTTTTACTAGAAAATTCGACTATCTAATAAAATTCTTAAAAGTTCATCATTACATAAATTTTATTATATTGTTTAAAAATAATATTCATTTTATCAATATAATTTTCTAAATATATGAATTTTCACATCTTAATTAAAATCGTCATTTAATAAAAAATGATGGGATCTTTGATAATAAAAATTTTCAAAACAGTATGAAAATTATATTTGACTTTAGAAAAATTATATGATCACTTATATTTAATAAAAATTATTTAATAATGATATTTTATTAAAAAAATATTTATTTTAAACTCATTAATTCATCCAAATAAATCCCTTAATTTATATTGAATATTACCCAAAAATAATATTATTGTTTTATTATATAAAAATATAAATAATTTTTAAAGTAACAATAATGGGATGAAAATATATCCATTATTATATAAAAACTAATTTTCATAATCATATTACTACTGTATTGATACATATATTTTTAATACACCTTCAAACGCATTATGAATATGTTTCATGATGGTGAAACATTAATGAGGTGGTTCAGCGTACATGGTTTGGGTCATGATCTCGATGATCTTGAAGTACTCCCATGAATGGTTTTTCTCATTCTTATGTTAGAGGATACAATTTTGGAATTTATCAAGTGAAGTGCCTAGTTATTCTACCTCCCTCAGATTTTCTAATAAATGCACTTCATAGGGTACAATACTACTGTTTGAGGAAATCACTTTTTTTTTCTATGTCAATTTAAATTGATAAATTCCAATATTTATAATAACCACGTTATCATTGATGAGAGGTTATTTTATCAATGGAAAATAGTTTTAATAGTCATATAAATATGATAAGATATAATAAGAATAAATAAGTTCATGTGTTTTCTATAAACATATTACATAATATGTCATTTAATTAAATCTCAAGGGAAATTTTATTTGTAATTGCCTGGGTATTTACAACATATCACAACTCAAATGGAAGGCATACATTGCATCCCCTACTCCATGGTGTATCCTTAAAAATAGTGGTTAAAAAACCAAAACATTACCCTGAGGACCCATGTCACATCCTCAATATTCATGATATATTTAGACCCACTACACTACATCCTCTACCTCCATGACATAATTCCATAGAAGAATTCCATATTGCCACCAAACCCACCATAACTTGATAAACCAACTCTTAAACATTAAAATTAGAGAATATAGAATCTAGGAGGGATCCATAATAATTTTTCCATTTTAAAATTTCATGAAAAAATAACTGAATAGAGTTTTGATAAGTAATGAGGGGATGTTGAAAATTCCCTCAACTATTGATTTAAGGATAACGTTTTTTCTTAGATAGATACTCCTTTACTTAATTTTTTTGAAATACCAGAAAACACATAATAAGAACACGATGTAACATGAATTTTTGGTATAGATATTATTTTTTTATGGAAATTAAATCTGTTAAATCAATTTTCAAATATTGGAGACATAAACTTTAAAATATGGAGATCTATAGATTATTTATGTATTACAAACATCATATGTGAAATCATTAGAATTTTGTAAAGATAAACTCATTAGAAGATGATAATTTATGTTATGTTTATAAATATATGATGATGCAACATCATATCTTGCTAAAAATGGATTTGAAGAAATATAGATTGAATCAATGATGGTTTTACTATAACTAGTCCACTGTTTAGAAGTTCAGGCGATTAAATACATAGAGTAGTACATAAAATTTTTAGAAAAATTTTGAAAGTCATTTTGTAAGCATAAAAAATAATATTTTCGAGTACAAGTAAAACCCCATCAATTTATAGAATATTTTATTCTTGTTAATAATGTTTTCAATTACTAGTTTTAGATATAACAACGGTAAAAAATTAATCATGATACTTTAAGATAAATTATAATTATTAACTTTTATGGTCATATTAAAAAAATTGAATTAGTGGGTATAAATATACATAGCCTAATTATACACTCTAAATAGAAATAAAAATAGTTTACAATTAAAAAAATGAATTTTTAAATTTGAATTGTTGTATCTAAATGAAAAATTAGAGTAATTTATGTTTAAAAATTTATTCTTTAAAAAAATTTATTCTTTAAACAATTTATTTTATGCAGTATTCATTTTTATGAAAAGAAAACTAAATTCATTATATTAAAATGATTGTAAAATATATTTTTATAATGAATAATATATTAATAAAAATTAAATCAGTTATTAATATTTAATAATAATTAGAAAAACTAATATAATAACACGTTGTTTACCTATAAAAAATGTTAATTATTTTTTATTTTTCCAATTTAAAGTGGAATTCATAAATTTTGTAACATAAATTTGAAAAAATGAATGTCATAATTGTAATTAGAAATTTATTTTTAGATTAGTGTAAAATATTTGTGTTTTTCTATAAATATTTGTTTTCAAGTGAATAGTATAAAAATTAGTTTCACACAATATGATAATATTTATGAAATTATCATGATATAAATGTTACATAATTATTTTTTAAATATATTTCTGGAAAAAAATATAAATTTTAATGTATAAGTATACATTTAAAATAGTTGTGTTTATTTTATAAATCATTGTTCAAAATTTTTTAATCTAAGTTATACTTATTCAAAAACTATTTTTATGAATTATAAATTGATATTTTTTTGAATTAATTTCTATTAATCTTATAAATTTAAAATTATAAAATAAGAAAATATTTTTAATCATCAATCTTTTTTAGTTAATATGATAAATTTCAATTTTATAATTACAAAAAGTTATGGGGAGAGAAAAATTTATTTACAGTTATAATAGTAAAATAGGTTTAAAATGGTTAAAAATGAGTTATAAAAAAATGAAATTACATAACACACTATCTAAAAATTTGTGTTTTATAGTGGAATTCATAAATTTTGTATATTTTTGATTAGGTTAAACAACATTCTTAGAAACCAGAGTAATGGTAAGTGTTTATTTCCCATCTCATTTTAAATTGAGATTATAATGAATGAATTTGAATCAGGAGAAAAATGTGGTAAAATTCTCTATAAAACCCAAAATATTATAATCATGTTATTATTTGGTTTTTGCGCTTACTCTCTCAGTTTCATTTCCCTTGGTAATTGATTTACCTCATGTGATTTGTGTACATGAAATTCTCCCTACCTATTATTTTCAACTAATAATTTTCCTCCCTTATATCTATATTCATTTTATTATTTTATGTATATCCACATCTATGTTTGAATAATTGCTTATGTTCATATTATAGTAATTTCATTCTCTATGAAAATATTTTAGAGGAATCCTTTAATGTTGTCCACAATGGTGTTTTTTCAAAAGTCCGAAAATAATATATTTTTAATGTTTTTCATTTTAACACTTTATTTTTTCATTATGTTCATTATTCTTAGTGAATCATACAATAAATATTTAGTAATGGATTTTTAGATATTCCTAATTCTTTATTTTTATATAAATAAAAATATAATTTCCTATTTATTTAAAATTTTATGTATCCCATAATCTTAAAGAGCTTTTTTCATCTAGGTAAACCTCCTTATATGTTCTTAAAGGTATAAAGGGGAGTTTTTAAGGTAATAATTCTCCTTCTTTATGTGGATGGATTATAAATTGTTCTATAATCTTTTTAAAGAATCCCATCAATTTTCCATGGGTTAATTAAGTGATGTATGAAATATGAATATTCTATTCTTCTCATCACACACATATGCATGATATTTATCTTTGGAAGGGTGGTTAGATAATCATATATCCATCCCATGCATTGAGTAAATTATGATTTGTCATGGTATATATATGGGAGGTAGTTATGCGATTCTTGATCTGTTACATTCCATTACCGATTTATTAGGTATGACTTTAACCATAACATGGTTTTCCCATTTTCATTTATAGTATGAGGTTGAGGAGGAATTGAGAGGATACCTATAATGGGGAAGTCGGTGATTTTCTGGACTCTTATATTAGGATTTCTTTTTGTGCAGGATGCAGATGGATTTCACATTGTGTAACTAGGTTTCACGATGTTTTTGAGTTGCTAGATTTAAGTCGTGAAAGACATCACAATGTAAATTTTTACACAATGTAAAGATATGTTTGATGTCATGAATTCTTTAAGTGACATATTTTTAATTAGATGTGACATATTTCCCAGCGTACTTAAACAACATGCACTTAACAACATCTAAAGGAATTACATGCCTTGTAAATATTTGAGATAAGAATTTTTGTGATGTTGTTCATGTTTTCGGTGACCATTCAGTCTCCACATTTCCATTTCTCTCAAACCTAATATCCAATCCAATGATTTTGGGACACACAATTCCTTCTAAATCGATCTTTTCAGTGTTTAATCATCATTGTGGTTGTGGTGTGCATTGCCAAATAAGTGGTCTTTTACTGCTTCAACTCCATTGATCATGGAATCACCTTTGGGTTGTGTTATCATATTTGTTGGTCTATGTTGTTGTTTCTTCATGTCTTCTAGATTTGACATGTGATCCTTTCCTTTTTTTGTTTGTGGCATAGAGGACATTATTTTTTTAGGCTTGTTGGTTTAATCCTTTTTTTGTACCCTTGTTTTCTAAAATTTTTCGGTCATTTGATGTGGATTGTATTATAGGGCCTTCATAGAAATCATTGGGTATTCAAAATTGGTGGATGCCATTGCAAGTTTGTGTGACCCAAGGTTTTAGTTAGGTGGTTCCATATTTATCCTATATGGATGAACCATGTTGTTCTTGATTTAAAAAATGTTTTATACATATAATTGACATGATTTTATTGTTTGTGTTTAAAAGGGTTTTGAATGAAAATGGGTTTTCCCTAGTTATTGATATATTGAAATAAAATTGGTATTTTCAAATCATCGAAAATAGAATTATAAAATGGTTTTGAAGTGGTTTTTCAAACCATTTGAATGAATTCTAAAAATGATACCATTGGATACCTTGGGTACATAAGTGGAAGGTTTAACTTGATGACATCGCCCATGTTTTGTGATTATTAATAGGTTTTCTAATGGGGTTTTACTCGGTTTCCAAGGATTGTTATTCTAAATGGAATATATTGATTTGGGGGGTGGGGTGGGGGTTACTCTTAGGTTATTCCTTTACTTATTAGACCTATATTCTAGGAACTGTATTGTGAAATTGACTGATTGTGGTACACTTATTCTTCTAGTATGACCTATAGTGATCCTTGGTGATGATACCAGTGTATCTGTTTTATAGTTGTTGGATTTATTTTATTATCCTATATATTCATGTGTATTCTTGAGAAAGGATATGTGGAAAATGTGATTTGAAATTTATATACTGTCTTTGTTTTAGAAATGTGATAGAAGGTAAATGATTACCGTTTTTTCTATAAAAATTCTATACTTATCATCATACCATGTGATATTTAATAGGGAATACATAAATCATTTTACAGAGGCTGGTTATGGAGCACCTAGGTGGGATCATATTGATCTTTTTAGATAACACCCAACACACCTCATCGGTGGTTCATATAACATTGAATGTCTTGCATTGTTGGGAAAATAAATGCGCCCCAATGAGCTGGTGAGGTTTTGGGTCGACTAGCTTAGGTAGTTGGTGGTGAGATGTTGGGAGTTCTTCCATTACATCACATGGAGTAGCTATTTGGCTCTGGTCCTTATAGTTGTACTTGTCCTTTGGAATTCTTGTACTTTTACAATGGTTTTGTTTTTTTTGTCTTCTCAGAGTTATGTCATATATTTATTATTTTTTCATGTATATTTCTTTACCATGTGTATATATGTTCCATGTGTATATATAAGTTGAGATAAATAATTCTCTATGGTTTTTTGATCAATGCTTGAGTTCTTGTCACTAGCCCATGGGGATTGGGAACGCACTTCGGGTATGTGATAGATCAGGTTAGATGCTAGTTTTGAGGGTAACCTGGGCTAGTTTGATACATTACTATATTAAAGGAGGTATTTCTTCAAGATTCCTTACCTTTGGACATATTTTATACTGGAGAATGAATTTTCAGGACTTGAGAGGCATGTCATGATAAATGTCAGGCCATATCTTATGGTTATGAGACTCAAGTTTTCATGGGAAGATGGGTTATGTGTCCCTAATATTGGTTTCTGCTTTAAATATCAGTTTTTCTTATGGGTTTTCTAGGTCGAACTAATATTTTTTATATTCTCGGATCATTCCTTTGGCTTCGATATGCAATAGTATGCCTCCGCAACATCTTCCACATGATCCTCATGAAGGTGTAGCTGATGCTCCAAATGGGAATCCACTAGTCGATCAAAATCTTAGAAAAATTATCATATGGGTAGATTCCTTCTTTGATCAGGATACACTGTAGGTTCAGAACATAGTTTTTGAGGTACTACCAAGAGTTGGATAATGGAGATATTAATCACAGAAATTATTGGGAGAGAAGCCACCATATTTTCAAGGAACAAATGGACATCAAGTGATAGAGGACTGGTCGTATAAGATCAATATACTCTTCTAATTACTAGATACACATGAGAATATTAGGGTGAAGTGTGTAGCTTTCGGGCATGAGGGTTCCCACAACCGATGGTGGGATTATTTTTTCCTAACAGATAGATATATAGACCTGGATTGGTAGGGTTTCAAAACACTATTCTTCCAAAAATTTAGTTCAGAGTCACTGATGTTAAAAAAGTCTCTGGTGTTACTATCATTCTAGTAAGGAGATAATTATGTGTGAGCATACACCAATTAGTTTTATGAGCTTTCCCAATTTTCTCCAGATGTAGTGGAGAATGACTAGTCGAAGGCTCGTAAGTATTTTTACGTTTTGGGATTGCATAAGAGATCGTAGGTGATTATGTTGATTATATATTTGTATTCAAAGAAGGAAGAAAGAGCTATGATCATAGAGATGAATATTTAAGGTGAGGTTGTATTTTCCACCTCTTATCTTCCATCTAGTGGAAGCTTTAGTAGAGCGTAGGGGATAAAGAGGATGTGGTAGGATCATCTCAAATGTGGTGCTGGTGGGTCTCAACAGAGAGCCTCCTCTACACCTTCTACAATAGGTAATAGCTTTCCTATGACTTTATATTAGTGTGGTAGACACACCCTGAGTTTTTGTCTTATGCTCGTGAAAAAGTGCAATAGATGTGGATGTGTTTTTCATGTACAACACTTATGTTATACTACGAATACACCTTGTTATATTCAGGGTTCATCATATCCAAAGGATACTATGGTACACTCAGAAGCTTCATAGACTATATGGATCGAGGCCCAATCCTTAAGAGTGTATAACATTCACTTAGTAGATGAATATCTATCGGGAGTCTATACAGGTATGAAAATAGTGAGAGCACTATCCTTTTTGATTCTTCAGTATCAATTTTATTATTTGATACTAGTGTCTCCCAATCGTTTATATCTACATTTTTTTTGATATTATTACACTTACAACAAAACATATTCCCTTTGTAATGGAGTTGGATACACCTATTGGCAAGTGAAAAGAGCCGGGGTTTCAGTGTCCTTGTTCATTCATGATAGCCGATACCAATTTACTGTGGTATTTTTTCATTCTTGATATAGATATATTTAAAATCATCACTGGTATGGATTTTCAAGTTGCTCATCAAGATGTGAGTGATTTTTATCATCGACGTGTTTCATTTTTTGCTGCCGATGAGAGTCCTCATGTGTTTCAGGTGGAGTGGGACCTAAGATCAGGTCGTGTGAGGCCTTTTCACCCAGAATTCAGGAGTTTATTGTCTATTTTTGTAGTTGATCTTGATGACATTTTTACTATTTTTGATCTTCCCATTATTGTTCGATACTTTCTTGACGTTTTCTTATACGACTTTTACAGTATTCCTCTTGAGATAGAGGTAGGGATACAATTGATATGTTACCATGTATACAACTAATATCAATACACTCATATCGTATAGCACTATCATAGACTAAAGTGCTCGATATTTAGTTGAATAACCTGTTGAAAAATGGTTTCATTCAGCCTAGTGTTTCTCTTTGGGAATCCTTTGTTCTCTTTTACAAGAAATAAGATGGTTCACTTTTTGTGTGTGTGGACTATCAGAATTTGAACCGGGTCATGATTAAGAAAAAATATAATTTACCTCACATATATGACTTGATTAATCTATTAAAATGGGAAAAGTGGGTTTTAAAGATTGATATTCAGTCGGGTTATCATTAACTTAGATTTTGGGAGTCTAATATATGGAAGACAAATTTTAGGAGTATATATGGACATTATGAATATATTTTGATGCCTTTTGGTCTGACTAATGTTCCTACAGTTTTTATGGCTTTGATTAATATGATATTCCATCAATATCATTACACATATTTGGTAGTGTTCGTGGTTGATATTGTATCATCCCAGGTATTTATAGAAAAATACATCTTCATATCTATTAAAAATTATGAATAAGATATTAATTTTATGTTAAAGGTGATTTTATCTTCGATAGCGTACTCAACATGAAACAACAGGTTTCTCCAAAATCTTACGTTGTACACAAGTCTAAGTTGTATCAGAAAATAATATATTATTAATATTATTATTTTAATTGGTAGTTCATTCCAAGATGTGGTATTGGTGGGAATGAATAGAACTAACTATAATATGAGTACAAATGTTTTTTAAACATTTTTACATTTATCCAATAAATATTAGAGTCATAAAATGATAATGAATCCAAATTTAAGCATAAAATACTATAATGTTTTAAAAGTTCTTTTTACCCCCTTTTGATGGCGGAAAATTATTAAATATAGTTTTTTCCAATTTTATATGTTATATTTAAAGAAAAACTATTCTTTACTTGAATTGGGAAATCAAAATTTATTTGGTTGATATTTGTTTTATTTTTCTGATAAAATTCATATTTTAATTAATTGTGAAAAGTACAACATTTTTAATTCCAAACCACCTTTTCATATAATTTATATTTATTGACATATTATCATTTGATTTGGTTTGAAGGTATATTTAGATAATATTTTTATAATTTAATCCAATTTTAGTACCTTTAAGTAATTTAACATTTAAATTGGACATAAACACATTCCCAAATTTTGATAGTTTTTACTTCTAAAAAACCCACTTTCTTGTTTTGACAACAATAATTAATTTTAAATTATTTAATGAAACATCTATCTTTTTAATTTGGAAAAATGGATTCTATAGTTGTAATCATAAGGTCCAAATTAAGTAAATAGTTAGCTTTTAGTTTTGTACATTATGAATAGTAAATTCAATAATTATTTTTATTTACCACAGTTATAAGGTAAATTAGGTTAATAATGGTAAAAATAATATTATAATAATATAAAAAAACACCAAAATATGTCTAAATATTATTTTATAAGTCATGGGAAACCTAAAAAATCCTTATGAAAATTTTATGGCATTTGGGATCCACTTTGGTGTGACAATGACATGTTATAATAATTAATTTAAAGTAAAGAGAAATATAACATAAACTTGTATGATTTTACTAAAATAGTTTTAATATATGGTTATATAATTGATATCTTTGACTATAAATTTTCATTAGGAAAAAAAAATTCATACATAAATTTATTTTATTTATAATTTTTAGAGAATAAATAAATAAATTTATTAACGACACAATGATTACACAGTGATTTTCTTATTAATAAAAGATTCAAATAAATGAAAATTATAAAAATAAAAAAAATTTAATTTGAAACCTTTGTTTCCATACATTAATTTTAAAGATTATTAGGACATTTTATATTTGAGTTTGTGTATTTTTTTCGACTTAAGGAAGTTTTTATGACTTTAACAAAAATCAACTACTAAATAGTGTCAAAATTGAAGTAAATGAGTTTAAAAAATATTATTTTATTAAATGATATAATAGTCGTAAAAATTTAAGAATCATATAACTAGATTATCTAATGTTAAAAATTTCATAAATGATCCACGTGATGTTTTCTTGGAATTTAATTGTAACTATATTAACCTCATATATTAAAAATACATGAAGACATAGTAGAAGTTAATTTATTTAACTAAGGGTTAAAGACAATAGAATTTTTATACATTTGGGACCAAAACTTATATAAAAGATATTTTTTGAGAGGATTTGGACCCATTATATTCATATCCTCAAAATATATATCTTTTGAGATATTATAATTCAAGAAACAAATAGTAATAAAATAATATTTCAAGACTTTACTAAAGTGCCCCTCCCTTCTCTTATAAAAGGACACCACCTATACCCAATTACTCACACCTCTAAATCCCCTTGGATCATCCAAATTTTTCAGATATAAGATCCCAACATACATACCTTCCTTATAGATGCCTTACCTTGGGAATATGGAAATTCAAAAAATTATTTTGGCTCAAATCAAACGGAGTTACCCGATTTAGAGGTAACGCCTTATCTCAAGCTCCTTTAATTTATTTTTTTTCATCCCCAACACCCTGAATAGTTTTTTTCCATTATTTTATAACAACAATAGAATCATCAATATGCTAGTTTGTTTTTAGTATATGTTTTATATCTACACTTACACACACATCCATATAATGGATATATAACATACTATTTTTGTGTACGACGAACTGCTTCCTCATGAAACGATGATTGTTCAATTTTCTCGTACCACCTATCATGGTGGAAGTTATGATGAAATTTAATTTATATATGATAAATATTATATTAATATTGTATTTATTCTTCTATAATGTTTAGTATAAAATAACTTTATACTTTCCATAATGTGTAAATACAAAAATTTTATTTGAGGAAGTGTGGACTACCACCCCATTAAAGTGATAAGACTCGTTCATGCCTTACATGGAACATATAAAGGATAGAGTTAATGAATATATGTAACATATATAAAACAGGTATTCTAATGGAATTATAATATACTTATGTATCATTTAGTTTTCATTATTTAATATGACAAAGAAATGGATGTAACGTTCATGCGTACGTACAACCTACCATCTCCATGAATGGTTCATTTCATTTCCTATATAAAAATATTATGGATATTATAAATACATATATACTGGATATATATGGTATTTAAATCATGAATAATATTATGGAGATGGACTTTTGATCAAATGGACAATTTACATCAAAACAACTTCAACAAGTTCATTTTCAACTCAAGTACCGAATATCAACAAAACATTAGATATGAACTTAAATAATTATATAATTTTTATAACATGTAAATAAGTGATATAAAATTAATAATAAAAAATAAATAGTTTCTCAAGAAAGTGTAAATTAACTTAAGTTTGTTATTGAAGAACAGAACGATTGTACGTGATGAGTCAGACTTAAGGTAAGGGACATCATCTCAATCTCCTTTCATTGAGGAATATTTTATTTTATACATGAACATATTTATATGGTGTATAATAATCCCATTATCATTTAAATTTCACTGAAAAGGAATCATTTCTATGAATCATTTTACTAAATTTCAAAAGGAATGTTTTTAACATATGTTGTGACAATGACCTCCAGGCTTCCATAACCGTTATTTGATATTTGGATTCCTCTATAAGATTTAATGTATTTTTTAAAATGAAAAGAAATAACTTATTCAATTTTGGGTGTTTTTTTATTGGAAATGGATTTTAAATTGGAGTCACTATTTCAATATCTTGAAATATTTTCTTGTGATTTCAAATGAAATTTTATGAGTGAAATTTAGATAATTGAAATCATTTATGATTTAGGATTATATAATGGTATTTGGACATTTGAATGGAGGTTACATGATAAAATAAATACGGGTCATTACATGATAAACCAAAGGTTTTGAGACCTCAGAGCGGAAACTACCTTTTTCCCGGGAAAGCATAGGGTTTTCTTTAGAGAGTTGCCTCCTCCCCTCCACCAGCATGATTCGATGCAGCTCGATGCCTCTTCTATAGGTCAGCATGGCATTGGCATGGATTGACATCGGCTTCAGCACTCCGGCTTCAACTCCGAAGAGACTCATCATTGTCCGGATTCTTGGACTGAAGTTGTTACAACTTGACAAAGGATTTGGTTCGCTCTCTGAATTGTCCCCCGGTGTGGCCCAATGTCATATATGGTCTGGCTCAGAGGGGGGAGTATCTTTTTGGATTTTACAGGTTCGGAATGTTTTTGTATCATCACCACTCCTAGAGGTCCCATGATGCTCCTCGCTACCTCTAGCTTCCCGTGTGCGTGTTATTCAGGTTGCTTCTACTTATGGTTGGGGATTTCTCACAGGTGGTGGCAAGGTTGTTTTCCAATAGTGGTTCTAATGACTGGTGCATGTCTTATGGTGTACAAGCTTGTGTTCTTGAGTTTCTCCTTGTGATTTTGGTTCTTTTTCGGATGGTATTGTTGAAGTTGGTTTGATGATTTCTGAAAATCTCTATTGTTGGATTTGTTTCATGCTGATGATTTGGATTCGATGCTGTGTTAATTGATTGACGAAAGTTATTTGTTAGTTTAGCTTGATCTTGAAGGTTGGGAATTAGTGTAGTTGGACTCGATCACAGTAACATGACCTAGATGAGGATTCAGAGCCGGTGGTTCATCTTTGGAGTGATTTTTGGATTCGTTTGTTTGAGAAGGTGTGGCATCAGCCATCAGACCAGGTTTGTACTTTGACGCAGGAAACATGATAGCCGATTAGCCTTGAAACAATGACGAACTTCATCATGATCAAATGCTAGGGAGGGTAAACTCTGGTTGTCAATCGGGTTTACTCCATTTTTCCTTCAGGTGTGATTTGTCAATGTTCTTGATGTCTTTTGGGTTTCCACCTTCTTCCTTTAGAAGGGGGATCTATCTAATAAATAAAAAATTGAAGGCCTTAATACCATTGGAGGAGGATACATGATAAACAAAAGATGGGTGGTTTAGAGATAAACTAATGAAAAGTGTTTATGTAATAACATTCAATGCATTGGGTATTGAAGTCGACTTTATGGCTATTCCATTTATAAGAATGATATGCGTGGAAGTCGACTGTATGTTTATTCTATTTATTAATGATTATATCCCAAGTGAACATTTATATGTTATTTTAACTTTATATGTGTTTTATGGTAATATTTTGGTTACAAATGGGTAATAAAGTATCTTATATTCTGTGAAGAGTATTTACTAATTCTTAAAAGAGAAAATTATTACATTATGATAATGTATTCATGGTTTACATGTTTTCAAAAAGTTATCAGTTTCCATTATTTGTGTATCCATTACTAAGATTTTTATACTCATACTATGTTTTGAAATGTTTTTCATAGTATTTAAAGGAGAATAGAGTAAAGGATGGGATCATGGGAAAGTTATAATGTTTAAGTGTGAAATGATAATTTTTTTGTTTTATGGAAAAATGGATAGTGAGTAGAAGTGTGTACTTTGTGACAATCAAGTTGATATGTATAATTTATGTCCTAATTCTCTAAATCTAAAAAACTGAAAAGTTCCTTGATGCGATTGAAAGTCAAATTATTGACTTATCTCAAGATTAAGTAATTTTTAAGGTTGTGGCCTCATAGTTGGTATGAGAGGTCGGTTTAAATGACATTAGGATTTATAATATTGTTGAGAGAATATCCATTAAAAATTATTTACTTTATGGTAAAATTTAGATGACATATAATTTAAAGATTACTGTGTTAATTTATCTAGGATATGTTTTTTCATAATGGGTTTCCACAGAGGAAATAGGGTAGCTATGTGGGGAAGACATACAGAGGTAAATTACCTTCCAAATTAACAAACTAAGATGGTCAAAATCTGAACTAAACAGTTTTTTTAGTGATGGATCAGTTGACTAAGGAAATAAATGGTCGTGGTTTCCATGTAAGAGATCAACTAGACCAACCACAGAGTAATATGATGATGTTGGGGAATTTCACGAGGCAATGTCCCCATCATTCAGAGGATCATCTAACCATGTGCAAGATGAAGGGTGTATTAAAGCACTAGAATTTTTTTTATGTAATGTGGTATTTAGAAAATATAAAGTGTTTATAATTTTTATTGTAAAGCCGATAATTTGTGGCCAATGATTAAAAATATCAGAGGAAGTGGAGAGATCAATACCGTGGAATGTGATAAATTTCAGAATAACATCCTTGAGAAATATTTTCCTAAGGGTTTTTGACTTAGGATGGAAAAGCGATGCTTAGAATTTAGACATAAGTAGGAAGATTATGTTCCTTCATATGAAGAAAATTTCACCTATTTTTCATGGTATGCCCCAAATTTTATCTGGGATATTGATAGTAAGATACATAAATTTTACTAAGGATTAATGATGAAATATTGAATGGTGCAACTTCTCGTGAGTTCAAAAGATATGAGAAACTTGTCTGATGTACTGAAAGGTAGAAATAGAGTTCTATGATGATCATGTGTTCCGTGAGAGAAAACAAAAGAAGTGATCTAGTTGAAATGAAGTGTGAATGAATTCAACAATGAATCCAAGAGGTTGGAATTCAAAATTTCAAACCTGTGAGAAGTGTGGTAAAAACATTATTGAGAATGCCTCTCAAAGATTGGTAGGTGCTTTGGATGTGGTAAGACTTTTCATACTACTCTTAACTATATGGAAGATGATCAAGCATGCAATGAGGAACCAATAGTAAGATGTTTTATTTGCAATGAGATAGAAAATTATGCCAATGTGTGTCCAAAGTTGATTAATCAGGGTGGAAAACAGCAATATTGAAATTACAAGGGAATGGAAAATTCATTTTCTACTACTACAGTTGACGTGGGACTATCAAATGAAGTGGATATAGGTATGTTTCAGGTTTTTTTTCAAATTATATAACACTCCTATTGACTCTTGATATTGACATTCCTTCATTTCTATGTTCTTATCAAGTAAATTGGAAATATCACCACATGAATGTGATATAGAACTTGTGGTAAAAACTATAGGTGGAAGTATTAAAGAAACCATGATTATAAGAATTATCCTATTATCATTAGTAGGATATTCCTTCTTGAAAATCTTGTTAAAATTACAATATTGTAATTTCATATCATTTTTGATATGGATTGGATCTCATTTTATCATTATAAAATAGATTATAAATATAAGAAAGGTTTATTCAATGATTTCATACCTTTGATAACATACCAAGAAGCTAAAAGATTGATTAATGATGGAAGTGAAAGTTATCTAGCTCATTTTGTTTAAATTAATGAAATAGTTTTGATTAGTGACATTCCAATAATGAATGAATTTATGGATTTTTTTCTAAATGAATTTCCTAGTATTGTTCTTAATTGGATGTTTGAATTTACTATTGGTTAGGTGCTTAATGCTAAGCCTACTTCTAAACTCCCTTATTAAATGAATCAAGTACAACTGGTGGAATTGAAAAAACGATTTCAAGAATTACTTGATAAAGGTTTTATTCGACCTAGAACTTCACTATGGGGTGATTCAGTTTTATTTGTGCAAAATAAAAATGTTTATATGAAACTATGTATTGAGTACAGAGCCCTGAAAACATCACTATTAAGAACAAGTATCATTTACCTCATATCAATGATTTGTTTGATTAGCTCAAGGGAGATCATTATTTTTAAAATATTTATTTGAGGTTTGGGTATCGTCAACTGAAGGTGAAGTAGGATGTCATTCTAGATACAACATTATGAATGTTATATGGGTATTATGAGTTGTAGTTATTCCCATTGGGTTATCAAATTTACCTACTATATTTATGAATCTCGTGAATGGGGTCTCTCACTAGTTTCTGGATTAGTTTGTGGTTGTTTTTATAGATAACATTTTGGTATATTCTAAATATTAGGAGGAACATGAATGTAACCTAAGGATTATTTTTCAAACATTAAAAGAAAAGAAACTATATAAAAAGATTAGTTAGAATAAATTTTGGTTGAAGAAAACTTCAATATTTGGACATATTGTTTATAAGGATGGAATAACTATGGAACCTTCTAAAAACGTTGTTGAAGATTGGACAAGACCTACCAATATCTGATATATTCGAAATTTTCATGAATTATTAGGTTATTTATAAAGGTTTGTTGAAAATATTTATCACCAATCTATCCCACTGAATAAGTTAACACATAATAAAGTTAATTTCATCTGGACAAAATAATATGGTGATTTTTTTTCAGGAACATAAAACAAGATCGGTAAATGATATAGTTTTGGATATTCCTTCTAGGAATGGTGAGTCTGTTATCTAAAGTGGTGCTTCATTGAAATGACTTGGTTTTGTTCTAATGTAGAAAGATTGGTTAATTAATTATGCTTCAAGTTAGTTGAAACCTCACGAGTTATATTATCCTACCCATGATTTTAAATTAGCTGATGTTTTTTTTACATTAATGATTTGGAGGCATCATTTGTATGGTGTAAAGTTTAAAATATACACTAATAAAAAAGGATTTATGTATATATTATCTTAGAAATAATTGAACATGAGACATAAGAGATGGCTGTAATTAATCAGGGATTATGATTGCATGATTCATTACCATATAAGAAAAGAAAAAAATGTGGCCAATCTTTTTAGAGGAAAAAGGAATGCTAAATTAACTATATTAAATTTAGAAAAAGATCCATTGGTTAATGATTTGATGAATTTTGGAATGGAAGTTGTTGGTGAAGAAAATTCCTCTGTTTTGTTTTAGGCGTTAGAGAAATCATCTCTATATGACAGAATCAAGGAAACACATAAGAAAGACAATGAGTTTTAGAAAAAGGTAGAATTGTTTCATAAGGGTAAGTTTCCTAAATTTTAAATTGATAAAGATTGTCTTTTTAGATTTGGGAAGATATTATGTGTGCCTTGTGATTTACAGTTGAAGGAAAAGTTGTTATGTGAAGCTCATAGTTATCTGTTTTTAGTTCATCCTAGAAGTACTAATATGTATAGTGATCTTCGGGAATATAATTGGTGGGAAAGAATGAAAAGAGATATTGATGACTTTACCCGAAGATGTTTGATTTTTTAATAGGTTAAAGTGGAGAGGTTGTTACTGAAGGGGATGCTTCATCCTTTTTCATTTTCAGAGTGGAAATGAGAAAATATATCTAGGGAATTCATTGTGGATTTACCGAATACATATCGAGGTAACAATGCAATATGGGTTATTGTTGATCTATTGACTGAATCTACTCATTTTCATCTTATTTGAGAAACTCTATCACCAGATCATATTTCTCGATTGTATATTAATGATATAGTATGGTTACATGGAGTTTCCCTCCCCATTGTACCTGATCGTGATCCCAAGTTCACTTATAACTTTTTTCAAAGGCCTTCAGCAGTCATTAGGAACTGAATTAAATTTAGTACAACTTGTCATCCTATATCAGATGGGTAGTAATAATGAACAATTCAAACATTGGAAGATATGATACATGCTTATTTGATGGATTACCATGGATGTTGGGATCAACATATTTCTTTGGTTAAATTTTCTTATAATAAAATATTTCATTCCAGTATATTGATTGCCCCAAGTAAGGAATTATATGGGAACCAGTGTCGAACTCCAAAATTTTAGGATGAAAAAGGTGAAAGGAATTTGATGAGACAAGAATATGAACAAGATATGGTATAAAATGTTTAGTTAATTCAGAAGCATATGAGGACAACTCAGAGCCGGTATAAAATTTATGTAGATAACTATATGAAGGATCAATCTTTTAAGGTAGCTGATCATGTACGTCTTTCCAAATGCTACACCTTGGAAAAGTGTTACACATTTTAGTAAGAAAGGGAAGTATAGTCTGAGGTTCATTGGACCCTATGAAATCTTTGAGAATTTTGGGTTTGTTTCCTACCATGTGGATTTACCTCCATGTTTATCCCAGATACACAATGTTTTTATGTTTTAATATTAATAAATTTTATACATGATCTATCTCATACCTTGAGTCCATAGGTAGTTTAGTTGGAAGATAATATTTCTTGTGAGTATCTTCCAGTATAGATTATTGACCGTAGTGAGAAAGTGTTGTGGAATAATTTAATTAATCAAGTAAATGTTTTGTGGACAACCTATTTGGTTGAAGAGTCAATATGGGAATCTAAAAATTCTATGAGGGAGAAATACCCCCACATATTAGAAAATAAAATAAAATTACGGGGACACAATTTTTAAAATAGGAGAAGGATGTAACACCCCAGATATTTATAGAATAATACATTTTCATATCTATTAATATTTATTGATATGTTATTAATTTTATGTTAAAGGGGATGCTCACATAGATAGAATACTCGACATGCTACAATGAGTTTCTCTGAAATCTTAAGTTGTATGCAATACTAAGTTATACTGAAAAATAATACATTATTAATATTATTATTTTAATAGGTAGTTATCACTTAGCTGTTGTATTGGAGGGAATGAAAAGAACTATGTATTATATGATTAAACATATTTTTAAATGTTTTTTCATTTATCCAATAAATTTTATAGGCTTAAATTGATAATGAATCAAATTTTAATTATAAAATACTCTAATATTTTTAAAAATATGTTTTACCACCTTTTAATGGAAAACCATTTTCAAATCTAGTTCTTTCTATTTTTATATGTTCTATTTGAAAATATTAACTTCATCATTAGAATCAGGACCACAAAATTTACCTTGGTTGAAATTTTGTTATTTTTTTGATAAAATTAAAATATTAATGAATAGTGAAAAAACACTACATTTTTAATTCAAAACTTTCTTTTCATATAATTTAGTTGTATTGATAGATTATAATTTTAGTTGGTTTTAAATTATATTTATATTAGGTTTTTAAAATTTAATAACTCCACAATCTTTTTTTTCATTTTCTGTAGCCGGTTTGAGGGATCTGGTACCCCAAACAGGTTTAAGGGAAACCGAAAACCATAATATAGAAATCAGCCAAATTCCAAATTAAAAATCCGATCCAACCACGATCCACCATACACCATGTGTTGCACCTTGAGCCATGAGCCCATCGTCAAACATCACCACCCTTGTAGGACATCACCATCCATGTTGGTCGCTGGAGAGATCGTCAAAAATAGTCACCAGAACACCCACAACAGACCAAACCACCATCCGTCAGCACCGCCAGTTCATTGAAAGGAGGAAAAACACAGAAAAAAACCTTCAAACTTTCCAGAGACACCAAATCTAGCAGGAATAAGAACCAAGAAGCATCTACTTTCATCACCTCCATTGATGTTACTGGAGAACACCAGGGACCAACAAGGCAGAGAATCCAAACCCAGAACAATAAAATAAACATGGCCAGAATCCATCCACATTCACGACCCATAAAATCCATCCCTTTCCATTTGTAAAATCCAAAAACCTCTCGCATAGAATATTTTGAGAGGAAGAACATCAACAGATTCCAAAAAATCACCCAAAAGAGAAAGCATAAAACGAACAGAGAGCAAATAACATCACCATATTTCAAGAAAACTCCAACCTCAAACACACACAACATCTCATCACCGCCTTCCGGAAAACCCCGAACACAATGCTCGACCACCAAATTCCTAGATCTGTGCAGAAGATGACATTCTTGAACCGCCGAAGCAAAAGCTCAAGCAATGAATCAACACCATCCCACCTTGAAGAGATAGACAGCTGTGCGCACAAGGTGAGACGAAACGAAGCCTCCAAAGAAAAAAAATTGACACCTAGATCCATCGAGCAAGGGGAGAGCAGATCCGATCGGGGATGGGGAAGGCGACGCGAGAAAAAACCCTACCAGTGCTCTACCCCTTACGGGCCCATCCAATAAAAACATGTGTTGCTAACAACACGAATTAATTTTAAATTAATTAATACAACTTATGTATTTTGAATTTGTAAAAATTAAATCCCTATTTAGAATAATAATATCCAAATTAGGTGAATAGTTACCTTTTATTTTTAGACATTATGAATAGTATCTTTAATAATTATTTTTATTTACCACTGTTAGAGTATAAATTAGGTAAATATGGGTAAAAATAATATTATAATATTATAAAACTACCCTAACATATGTCCTAATATTATTGGATGTGTCATGGGAGACAAAAAAAATACTTAGGCCAAACATTTGGCATTTGGGAGCCACTTGGGTGTGATAATGACATGTTATAAAAATTAATTTAAAGTAAAGAGAAATATAACATGAACTTGCTTCATTCTACTAAGAAAATTTTAAAATAGGGTTATATAACTGATATATTATACTATAAATAGTAATTATAAATATAAAAAGGTTTCTTAAATCATTTTATTTTATTTATAATTTTTAGTCATTATATAAATAAATTTATTTATTACACAATGATGATGCAGTGATTACCTTATTAATGAAATATTCAAATAAATGATATTATACATATTAAACAAAATGTAATTTGAAACTTTTAATGCAATGCACGAATTTTATTGAAAATTTTGAAATTTTATCTTTGATTTAATGTAGTTTTTTTAATGAATCATGTTTTTATGACTAACAAAAATCAATTACTAAATAGTGTCTAATTTTACATAAATGAGTTCTTAAAAAAATACTATGTTATTAAATGATCTAATTGTCATAAATATATAAAATTTGGATAAATAAATTATATAATGTTACAAATGTCAACAATGATTCACTTTTGGTTCACTTGGAATTTTATAAAAATAATATTAACCATATAGTTATTCAGATAATAGAATACATGGTAAGAGTCAATTTATTTAACTAAGGGTTAAAGCAAAAAGATAAGGGTAAATTTGTGACCTAAAATTATATAAAACCTATTGGTTGAAAGGATTTAAACCCACACTCATCTTATCATATAAATATATCACTTTTTATATATTATAATTCGAAAATAAATTTATAATAATATAAATTTTCAAGACATTCCCAAAGTGCCCTCTTCCCTCTTATAAAAGGCTACCACCTCTAACAACTTGCTCACACTTCTCAATCCCCTTGTATAATCCATATTATTCTCAAATAATATCTAAAAAATCCCTACCTGCATCCTATAAGCCTTACCATAGGTATAAGGCAATTCAAGAAATAATTTTGGGTCATATCAAAAGGAGTTACCCAATATGGAGGTAACATCTTCTTTCACCCTCCTTTCATTTATTGTTTCCTTCTCCAACACCTAGAATATTATTATTTAATTGTTTTATAACAAAAATAGTATCCAAAATATACTGGGATGTTGTTATACTATGTTTTTGACCTAAACATACACACAAGTCCATCTAATGGATATTGAAAATACTGTTTCTATGTACGACGAACTACGACCTCACGAAACAATGTTTTTCAATTTTATCCTACTAACTCTCATAGTTGACATTCTGATGGAACTGTATTTATATATGATATATATGATATTTATATTTTCTATATTCTTCTAAAAAATATATTATAACATACCCTTATTCTTTCCATATTGTAAAAATATTAAAATTTCATTTGAGGAAGTGTGGACTACCACCCCACTGAAAGTTATATGCCTCGTTCACGCCATATATGGAATGTAAAAAAGATGGAGTTAATGAAATTATGTAATATATATAAAATAGATATTATAATACACCTTTTTATCATTCAATTTTTTATCTTTAATATTACTATGAAATGTAAGTAGCGTTCATGCGTACGTAGGACATACCATCTCCATGAATGGTGCATATCATTTTTTATCTCCAAAGATTGAAGAAATTTTAAATACATATATAATAGATATATATGGTATTTAAATCATGAATAATATTATGGAGATGGATTTTTGACCACATGGATGATTTACATGAAAACAAGTTCTACCGGTTCATTTTTGACTCAAGTACCGAATATTGACAAAACGTCTAATAAGAACATAAATAAGTATGTAATTTTTATAAAATTGAAATAATTTATATAAAAGTAATAAAAAATTTGAAAAAGGTTATCAAGGAAGTGGAAATTAACCTAATTTTATTAATTAGGAACATAACCATTGTACAAGATGATTCAGACTCAAGGTGAGGGACTTCATCTCAATCCCCTTTCACTGAAGCACATTTTACTTTATACAAAACCATATTTATACGATGTATAATAAATCCCTTTGAAATTTAATTTAATACACATTAAATATTTGTCTATGAAGAATTTTAATAAGTGAATAAAGTAATGTTTTTAACGTATCCGGTGATAACGACCTCTCTACCGCCATAATGGCTATTTGATATTTGGATTCCTATACAAGCATTAATGTTTTAAAAAGGTATAGAAATCCATTATTAACTTTTTGGGTGTTTTGGTATTAATAATAGATTTCTTATTTCAAGTTCGTGAAATTATTTCTTTTGATTTTGAATGATGTTTTATGAGTGAAATGTTGATAATTGCAATCATTAATGTTTTATCATTACATAATGGTACTTTATAATTTATTGGGTGGTTATGTGATACAAAAAAGATGTATGGTTACATGGAAAAACAAATATGTGTGGTTATGTGATAAACCATGGACCAATGGTTACATTATAAACTCCAATGCATTGGGTATGGAAGTTTTATGTATGGATTTTCTATTTGTAGGAATGATATGTGTGGATGTTGATCATATGGTTATTCCATTTAAGTATGATTATGTATCAAGTTAGCTCGAATAGCATGAAGTCCTTCATTTTTATTAATTTCTGAGAACCCCCCTTTCAAGGGATGAGGGGGAACCCTTACAAGGCCCGTACGATCAGATATTACATGGCCCGTAGGCTTAGACGATTACATGTCCCAAAGGTCTTAGGGAATTAAACCAGACTATCTATACGGAACTGCCCCTCCCCAACATCTGTATCAGGATAGTAGCTCTCCACCTTTGCATGGCCGTCTGGCTAGGCTTCCCGACCAAGCACAAGATGGTCCCGATGGCATAGTCATACCCTATAATTTTGAAAAATCCACTTGGCTCTGTTTTGGTGAGTACACCTGCTCTGAATCCTCTTCTAGGGCTGCTCTTTTTTTGTAGTGTGTCTGGGGCAACTGCATATTGCCCGAAGGCCTTGAGGTGGCTTTAAGGCCTTAAAGGTGACCTGAAAGCCCTACTAACCTGAGGTCCTAGGTGGCCCGAAATCCTTAAGGACTCAAAGCTCAAACCGATGGCCCAAGGTGAATAGTTCCAGCTTCTACAATACCGAATAATACCTGCTATAGTAACTGCTACAATGCCTGCTACAGTACCGACATACGGTACAGTTCTGCTACAGTACCTGTATAGTGTACAGTTCTGGTACAGTAGTGAAAAATTTACAGTTCTGCTATAGTGGTTTCTACAGTACCTGCTACAATACTGCTACAGTACCCCCTAGAAATATGCCTCTACTTGGTTTTGAACCTGGGTATTATGGATTCACTTAAGGATACCTCACCAACTGGGCTGAGGCTCATGTGCGATTATGTCTCATGTTACCTTTTATATGTTATGTGTGCTCTCTATGGGTTTTATGGTAATATTTTGGTTCCAAAATGGTATGTAATGAGATTATATTTGGTGAAAAGTATTTACTACTTCATAAAGGTGAATATTATTAATTTATGATAATGTTTTCATGGATTACATGTTTTTAAAAAATATTACTGTTTTCCTTCATTATGTATCCTTTATTGAGATTTTTATTCTCTTCCCATGGTTTGAAATATTGTTGAAAGGATTTAAAGGAGAATAGAGTAAAGGATGGGATCATGGAAAAGTTATGATGTTTAAGTGTGAAATGAAACCGTGTTTTTTTTAAAAAAATTTATTATGAAATAATTGGACAGTGAGTAGAGTTTCTCTAATTTGTAAGAATCAAGTTGATATATATAAGTTATGGCGTAATTTTCTAAATCTATAAACCCAAAATGATCATTGATGTGATTTAAAGTCAAATTATTTCATTATCTCAAGATTAAGTAATGTTTATGGATGGGGCCTCATAGATACTTTGGTCTATTCAAAATCCGATCATTAGAACAGGCACGTTATGAGTTTGGTTCCAAACATAGTGATATGTTACCATTTATATGGAAGGATAACAAAATGTAGTTTCTAGATATAATAAGTGAAGTTATTTGGGAAAAATGTTTATGAAAATGTCTTATTAATTTATCCATAGATGGTGGAGGATGATATGTCCTTGAAATAACCACATAATGTATTTCAAATTTAGAGCTTCCTTGGTCTTGCTAGGTATTACTGACATTTGGTCAATGATTTCTCTAAGCCAGCATCACCTTCGACTGATCTTACCTAGAATGTGGTAAAAATGATACAGGATGTGAAGGTTCAGTCTTCTATTAATGAACTGAAACATATTTTGTCATTGGCTCCTATTCTTATCATACATGATCACGATAAGGGACACATGATGTTTTCTGATTCATCTGGTGCTGGTTTGGGATGCGTTCTTATATATTATGGCATTGTGGTAGTCAAAACAATCATCAGGATTCATACATAAGAGAATAATTTCAACACACATGATTTATATAATGTTTAAATTATGAATGAGCTTAAGCATTGGAGACACTAACTTTTTAGGGATTGTTTCACAGTCACTTATGATCATAACTGTTTGGGTAATATATTCTTCTAGAAAGAGTGGAATTTAATATATAGGTGGTGGATACAATTCTTTTAGATGTTTTAAATCTATATCGCCTAAACCTCAGGGAAGAGGAATACCATTGAATATGCTTTTAGCAGGAAGGAACGACTACATGCTATTATTGAATTGAAGGAGGAGTTGAACCTTATAGGGAAACTCACTCAGCTACACCTAGATGCTCATGAGGATGTTTTGGGTATGGTTATGACAAGTGTTTAGTTATCATCATCTCTCCTAGATTCTATTTTGTAGAGTTATCAGTAGGATGTTGGGTTTAGAAAAATTCAAGAAAGCATTTATGGTTGGGAGACCAGTTCTGGTTGGTCTCTCTCTTCAGATGGTATACTCCACTTTGGGAAGCTGGTTGGCTTCCTAGTTTCCGTGAGGAGTTTTGTATTTTTTTATTATCATATATATTTGTAGGAATTTTATCCAGGAGCTAAAAATATGGATTATGAATGATATGATGATTCTGGTTTATTGGTATGAAGCATGACATTTCAGATTATGTGTCCCACTCTTACACATTCCAATGGATAACGGTAGAACACTTGAAACCCTTTGGTTTGATTCAACCTCTTCCTATTCCAGTCTAGAAATGGGATGAGGTATCCATGGATTTTTTTGGATTAAAATAAACACCCATGTGAAAAATCATATATAGGTCGTTGTTGATCAGTTGTATAAATCTACTCATTTATTTCTGATTAAGGGAACTACTAAGGTTGAAGATGTAGGTAAGATGTATGTATAGGATTTTGTGAGGTTACATGGGTGTCCTTCAATTATTTTATATAGGGATCCTAGGTTTACCACAAGGTTTTGGAGGAGTTTAAAAGAGGAAAGGTAAATATGGTCAAGTATATCATATCTTACCATCCATAGATTGATGGTCATGCAGAGCATGTCATTTAGATCCTAGAGGATATGTTTCGTGACTGTGTCTTGGATTTCAGTGTATCATGGGATATCCATCTAGGATGGGTTGAGTTTATTTAGAACAAAAAATATCAATTGTTAATAATAATAGCTCCCTTATAGGTTTTTTACGGTCACTCATGCAGATCACCTCTTCTTTGGGTGAATGTGGACGAAGTATCTTTCTTTGAACCATGTTTGTTCCAGGAGACTTCCATAATGATTAAGGATGTGTATCAAAGTCTGGTTACAAAATAGTGTTGAAGAAATCATATATGGTTCGGTGGAATCGACCTCTTGAGTTTTCCATTGGAGACTAGGTTTTTGAAAAATTTTCCCCTTGGTTGGGTCACTATTGTCATGGAAAATAAAGAAAGCTGGATCTGAGATATGTTTGGCCATTTGAGGTCAGTAATAAGCTTGGGAAGGTTTCTTATCAGTTAGAATTAAGAATTCATCTAACCAGTAGTCATGATGTTTGCCACATATATCAGCTTTGGAAGTAACATCCTGATCCCACTCATGTTATAAATTTGGATGAAATTGGGTTTGATCTAGATGATTTGGTATTGAAGGAACCAATTGAGATCATCGTCTCTCAAGTGAACATCTTGCATGGGAAGTTGATTCCATTGGTTAGAGTCCTATGGAATCCTGGATTATATTCTCATGAGACTTGGGAATGTCACTAATTTATAAACCATCACTAGCCTCATCTTTATCCCTGGATTACATTATCCACATGACATCTCGAGGAAAAAAAGTCTTTATAGAGGGGAGTTTCTAATGTATTATTTCTTATCTTCCAGGTATTTCTTTAACCTTGTATCAGTTTTCCATTTTTCATTGCTGGTAGAAGGTTGTGAATGATTTGAGAGGACACATATAATGGAAAAGTCATATATTTGTTGGAATCTAATCTTTAACTGACTTTTTCTACAGGAAGCCGAAGGATTTCACAGAGTGTAACTAGTTTAGATGACATGTAAGAGTCACTGAATGGAAGTCTTGAAAGACTTCACACTATTCGTGGTTACAAGATGTAAAGATATGATTCTCATCATGAATATTTTATGTAATAAATTGTTAAAATGAGGTGATGGATTTCCCAGAATACTTAAACATCGTGGACTTCATGATGTGTAATAGAATTACATGCCATGTAATTCCCCGAGAAGGGACTTTTTTTGGGCGATGTTCGAGTTTTTGGTGACCATTAAGCGACCAATATTCTATTTTCGTGATCCAATTCTCTTCTCTAATGACTTTGGGAGACTCTATACATTCTAGATCGATCAGTTACGGTTGTGGTATATCTCTCTAAGTAAGTTATCTACAATATTCTTCATTTCCAGTGATTATATTAGTGCCTTTGGGTAGTGTTATCAAATCTAATGATCTAAATTAGTGTTTATTTATATTTTCTTCAAGATTTGTTGTGAAATATCATTTTGGAGGACATTCCATTATTGTTCGTGGTGTGGCAGGCATTCATTCATGAGGTTTGTGTGTTTCCTCCTTTCTTTCAACCCTTTTTTTACAAAATTGGATCAGTCTTATGATGTGAAATGGAATCTAGGGCCTTGATAGACATCATTAGTTTTTCATTGTTGGTGGATCCCATTATGGGTGTGTGTGACCCAAGTTTCAAGGTAGGTATTTCCATATCTAGAATATGTTGATAATACTTATTGTTCTTTCTTTATAAAATGATTTATACATAGATATGGAATGAATATTTTTTTTGTGTTAAAAAGGGTTTTGGAAGAAAATGGTTTCTCTCGGGTTGTTGATAAATGGAAAGAACATTTGAATTTTCAAACCATTGAAAATGGAATTGTGAAATGGTTTTTTGAATCATTTAAATGAAGTATGAAAATAAGCACATGAGTTACCTTGGGTACTTAGGTAGAATTTTTTTACTTAAGGCCATTATCCATTTTTTGTTATTATCATGAGGTTTTCGTATGGGGTTTTCTTCTGATTCTTAGGATCATTGTTCTAGGGGACCGATTTGGGGGGGGGGGTGTTACTCATGGGACATTATATTGAAACCAAGGACTGTTTTCTAAGACCCGTATTGTCCACTTGATTGATTTTGGAATGAGTAATCTGCTAGTATAACCTATAGTGATCATTGGTGTTGATACATGTTCTACTATTTTATATTGCCTGGATTTTTTATTTTAGCCTTTATATGCATGTTTATAATTGTGAAAGTTAATTTGGAAAATACAATTTGAAATTGATATACCAAATACTTTTAACTCTTTGATAATAGGGGAATGATTGCCAAGTTTTATATAAAACGGCTTTACTGCTTATCATTCCATGTTATATTTAAAAAGATAAAACAATAATTGGTAGATAGAGACTAGTTATAGAACACGTAGGTGGGATCCTACTAAGCCTATTATCTCACACTCTACGATCCTCTTAGGTAGTGTGTAGACCATTTTATATCTTTCATTGTAGGGAAAGGAAAGGATAAATAGTGGGGTTGTGTGGTTTCATGTCAACTAGGTTGGATAATTAGTGGTTAGATTGAGGGAGTTCATCTGCACCATCACATGGAGTAGCTATTTGGTTGTACACCTTTACAGTTGGTCTCATCTTTTTCCTTTCTTGTTACCTTTATAGTTGTTTTCATTATTCTATGTTCTCACAGGTACGAAATATATTTATTATTCTTCTGATGTCTCTTTCTTTTATATGTGTATATATATTCCTTGATTTTATATAGTTTGGGAGAAATAATTCCCTATGGTTTCTTGGTCGATGCCCAATATCTTGTCAACAACTAGTGGGGATCAGAAACCCCCTTTTGGTATGTGACAAATCAAGTCGGGTGCAAGTTTTGAGGGTAACCCAGGTTGGTTCTTTACATGATCCACTATGTGATGGGAAGAAAGTATGTGATTCCCAGTCTACATTGTTTTGTAAGGTAGGAACTTGATTCTTGATCCACAATTTTATGATTTCTATGATTATGTTTGTACCACATAAATTTTTTTCATCAACCACATGTTATGTTGTCTTATGTATTATGTTTTTTCTCAGATAATTTATTTATTACATCTGATCCATGATAAATTTTGTATGACCCCCCAAATGTTAACTTCTTAGAGTATGATTATTTTCTCATTACAATATTTTTACCGCATATACACTTATGATCTTCATTGTTTACCCTCTTTTAGCATCTGATATCATCTTTTATTATGGTTCCATTATATTAGTAACAAATAATATAATTTTGTATGATGAGTTTAATGTATAGAATGAAAAATACAATATTATACATGTTTAAATTTTATTAGAATATTTTATTTATGTATATAATCTGTAAATAATCAAATATTATCGATTCTAGGGAGAGAATAATTGTGAGAAGAAATGAATATTTATGTAAGACAATTTTATGTGCATTTATGTATGTTTAGGTCACCTTAGTTTGTATCGGAGTAGTGTTTAGATATTTCATTAGATTATGAATAGATAACATTAGTGGTAATCATTTGGATAAGCCTATGTAAAATAGAAAATCTTAAATTATTGGTAAATTATTTAGTCTATAGTTTTCTAGAAATAAAATCCTTACATGGAAAAAGCCATGTGGGTTCATGCTCTAGAACATGTGAATCTAGGGGTAGTATCCCCAAAAAATTATTGTTTATTATTAACTCAATATTTACTTGGTTCAAAACATTTGAGACTAACTACACACATGGTTTGATAGTCATTGCGAATATAATTTTATTAATTTACATGACCTTTATAAAATATTTTAAAGGATTTGACTATATTTAGTTATGAGAACGTATTTGGAAATGACCATGGGTAAACTAGATTAAAACCTAGATATTCAAATTCTAGGGAATACATAATATTTTTGAGTTATTTATTATATCTTCATAGTTTCATTTAAATTAATTTATTAATTTATGACAAAAATTCCATTATATATATAACAAATGGAATCAGGGGAAACTATGTTAAAAATGGATGTTATGGAAAAAATTGTGATTATCCCAATGAGAATCCAAATAGAATTAGACCATGTGTGCAAAATATTGTGGATATTCTCAATCAACTCTCCCAAGATATATATAATTATCTAAACCATATGGAGTTCCCAAACATAGTAAGTAAGAAGATACATTCTATTAAGTACATTATGCATCAATGACAAACCTATATTAGTGAATATTATATCCCACTAAATAACAATGTGTGGGAAAATGAAGTAGATTAGATATTTTCTATTTTATAATGCTCAAAAAATGATAATTTCTCCTTATCTAATTATGATATTGAAGGTGAGGATGATGAATATGAATTTAAATAAAGAATTTGACTCAATGTAATGAGAGGAGTTTGAGAAAATATTCTTCACTAAATATTTTCCTCAAGAACTTCACAAAAAAATTAATTAATAATTTTAGGATTTTAAATAAATAGAGTATGAATCCATGGTTTCTTATAAAAAATATTAATGATATTCACAAGATAAGGATTGGCTTTTATCACTTACCCTAAATGAAATATCCACTAATTAATTATTGTATTTAAAAATATTTGTCCAAAGGTTCTATCTTTTGAATATATTGAAAGATATGATAAATTTGTTATTATTAATATCAACATTGAAATTGATATTGGAGACTCACATTAATCTCATGGTTTTGTTTAAAAAAAAAATAAACAAGAAGCTTTACAAAAACCAAATTGATAAATAACATAGATGGAAGACAGTTAATTATAATGTATTCTAAAAATGCAGAAAGAAGTATGGGGAAAATTTCATCCAATGGCCAGGAAGACTCATTACATGTGGAAATGATGGACATCATGATTGTGATTATTAAAAAGAAGTAAGAAGTTCATCTATTGGATTATAGGAAGTGAAATTTCATCCAAATGAACCAATCTCACTCTATTGATTCAATATTGAGGTATATCAAAATTATGTATATCAGTGAAACAATCCAAGGTTTAATGGTTATAATCAACATTAAAAACTATCCAATCTTAGAGTAAAATAGAAAACATATGGTATAATAACATTGCAGTGGTAAATGAGAATGCAGTGGTCAAGGGTACACTTATCATACACTATATAACTATGAATGTTTTATTTGATTGTAGTTATACTCACTCCATTATATATGTAACATTTTAGAAATAAATAAAATTAATAACCCAGGGATTAGATATTGAGTTCTCCGTGAAAACTCTTGGTGTAGTAATTACTGGAAAAAATTCTATAATTCCTATGAAAAAGCTGTTTTTGGTGATATAATCCTTGTAAATCCTATTATTCTTTTCTTAGGTGAATTTTATATGAGTTCAGGCATAGAATAAATCCATTTATATAGAGACTATAATAATTTTTAAGTTAAATAATTCATACTTAATATATTGAACCAACACATAGTCTTCTATGAGTACTCGTTAGACAATTAACCTCCAATCGAAATTACTCCCATTATATTGGTATTAATTTCCAATAATTAGGGGTATTAAGCTCAAATGTTTGTGTAAGATCACATTATTATTGATATAACTATTGTGTAGAAATATTCACATGTTTTTACCAAGGAATTATATATTCTTCCCCCAATAATGAGTTTTAGTTCCCAATTGAACGCACACATAGTGTTATGGCAATATAAATTACCCAATATAGAATGGATCTAATTTAATTGGAGTAATTAAAGAATAAAATCAAATAAAATTTTGATATGTCTTTATACGAATGTGTTCCTATCTGCATGGTGTGGTAATTCTCTTTTTCTAGAATAAGGATGGATCAATGCATCTCAATATTGAATATTGTAAACATAAAAGGATAATGACCATGAAATAATATCTTATTCCTCAAATTTATGATTTTTATGGTCTAATATAAGGAGTTTGATATTTATCAATTAATGTAATTTTATGTAGATGTAAAAAATTAATTGTGTAAAGGTATTATATGTACAATATAGCCTTCCTCAAAATATTCAAAAACTGTGAACTAATAGTAATTCTATTCAAAAATAATAATTTCCCTGCTATCTTCATGGATCTGATGAATGGAGCCTTTAGTAATTAACTTTTAATATTTATCATAGTATTTTTTATATGATAGTTTAATATATGATATGTGGAATTGATATCCATATGAGGGTATGGTGGTTATTCTAAAGAACCATTGATGGGATAAATTATATTCTATATTAATGAAATGGGAATTTTGGTTTCTAGATGTATACTTCTATTCTTATGTAATAGAAAGTGTGGTTATATATATGGATTAATAGTTGAAAGATTTTATTAAATAATAGATGATACAAACCATTATGATATAAATATAAATGTTTTGGTACTAGTGTGATACCACTGATTACTTGTGAGAAATTTCTCATTATTTTCTAATCGTATAACCAAGTTAACATGAATGGGGGTGATGATTCTATGGATATAAGAATCTTAATAAAAATTCATTAATATTAAGAAGTTATTTGTCAAAAAACAGATGATTACATAACCATATAGTGGATAAGGGTTTTTAATATACAATTAATCTTCTTAAAATGATCTAGTATGTGTCCTTATAGAAAATGATAAGGAAATTTCTTTTTCTCGATGTCAATTAAATACTAATTTGAAAGATTACCCAAAACATTATCTAGAGGTGTCAATTGAAATATTTCCCTTAAATTTTTGGAACCATTATCAATATGATTATAATATTGATATCTATACAATTTGAAAGAGCTTAAATTTTAAATTTACACAAAAATATATGAACATGTTCAAAATGAGATAGAAGGAACTGATCAAAGACTATTTTTTCTCCTTACATCACCAATATAGGAAGGAAAAAATGGTTTTCTATAATCTAAACACGAAGGATCAATCAAACCTATATAGGATTAGGATTTTAATATTCCCAATCCACAACTATTTTTAATCAATGGAACATGAAATCATAAGGTAAGGGTAAAAATCATATCATTCCTAAGTCAAGTCATAATCATCCATCCATTTAAATATCAAAGATATATAGAAGGAGGATGTGGAGATACATAAGAAAGTGGAGAATATTTTGGAGTTCAACATTGAATATGATATAATTATAAAATTTAAGAAGTAGATATGTGTCGTTCAATACCAAAATTAATATTGTTGTTGTGGGTTGATGCACATAGATCATCATTCTCTATCCATACTAGAATCACAAAAATATATGAATATCTCATGGAGAATTTATGGTGGGATAAAATAATGATGGATATTGTAGAATATATCATGATTCTTGGTATCCTAGTAAGTTAAGGTTGAAAAATAGAATTATAATGTGGTTATTGAAACATTAACCACATGTGTAAGAATATTGGATAAAATAATAATGGATTTCACCATAGGACTCTCCAAAACTTAAGAGGGTTATAATTCAATTTATGTTGTTTTTCATTTTCATAAAAAGTAACCACATTTTATTACCTACATATAATATTTCTTACATGAAAATTCTTTTTTGGTAGATATATATATGGGAAGTGGTAAGGATACCTGGTTTACCACATTAAATTATATCATATTGGGATCCAAGTTCAACATGTATATTTTGGAGTAGTGTTATACATGTTTTGGATACGAGGCCTTGATTTTGTATTTCTTAGCTTCGTCCAACTATTATTCATTCAAAATAGAACATGGAGGATATTTTGAAATCCTATTTGGTTGTTTTTATAGGAGTTTGGGTTCCATAACTACCACTAGTGGAGTCCTCATATGACAACATATTCCATTCTAGCATTAAAATTACATCATATGAGTCTATTTATTGGAAAAGATGTACAAATAAAACATATTGGAAATAATTTTATGAATTTATTTTAAAGGGACCAAACAATGTGCATGAGTTGAAATATATAATCCCAAACATTCAACGGAACAAAAAATATTGACAATGTCAATATAATATTTACACGGATTATAATCGATGGGATTTGGAGTTTGAAGTCAATGATAATGTATTATTTCTAATATTTCCATGTATTAATGTTTTTCAATTTATAAGGAATGGTATGTTATGACCTAGATACATTAGTAATTTTGAAATCCTTGATCATATGAGGATGGAAAAATATGATCCAAGAGTTCATCTAATAATTTGTCTAGTACCTGATGTGTTCCATGTATCACTTTTTATGAAGTGAATTCCTAATCCATCACATGTATAAAAGGCATAAGTATGAAAAAAGGTAAATGAACTCTCTTAAAATGATAAACTAGTGTAAATATATGATTATAGGTTTCATGTACTATGAAATGAGACTGATCCTCGAATTAGTTTTCTTTAGTGGTATCATATGACTAACAAATCGACATGGGAACCTAAAATGGATACAATATAGATCAATCCAAATACATTTCTATCAGGGTAAAAGTTTTTTATGGTGAAGTTATTTTAAGGGGGAATAAATTAACACCACTTTAGTTTATAATATATTTTCCTCCAATTAATACTATAGTGAATAACAAGTTCCCCACACAACAAAAAACATAATCAATATATGATACTTTTTGATAAAATTATATATGTTAAATGCAATATTTATATTTTAGATGCTGACTTAGAAGGAAAAATGTAGAAGTATCAATAATATGAGAATTTTTTTGAAATAAAGATTAAGGTGATTTTTATAAAAAATCATTGATAAAATTAAATTAGTGTATCTAAATAGAAAATAAAATCATTTTATGATTACAAATGTATTTTTTCAAAAAAATTAATTTTATTTATAATGATTTTTTATTCAATGAAAATAAAAATATTATGGTAAATTAAGGATAGTTTTTATTATTAATTAATTAAAATTAATTAAATATATAATTAATTTGAAATGTGAATAAAAAGTGTTCATATTTGGAAATCAATTTTCATTAAATAAATTCATTATACTCTGTATTTTAATTTAAAATAACAATTTATAAATTTTATAATTTTAATTTAATTAAATGTACTTAATTTAAGGATTAATAATAGAAATATTTTAGAGTATCAATTTTAATTATATTTCTAAAAATATTTATTTTTATTAGAATAGTAAAACATAATGTTTCTAAATATACCTTATTATTTATGAAATTATCATGAAATAAATGCTACATAAAGATTTATGAAACATTTTTTTGACATAATATGTGTTTTATAATAATTCTTATAAGTTTAAAAATATTAATATTAATTTAGAAAACCATTGTTTTACATTTTGGAACAGAAGTTTTAATTTTTCTAAAAATAATTGTTATGCATTTTAAATTTTTTAATTTTGAATTTATTAATATTTATTTTATAAATAAAATATGATAAAATGATTTAAATTTCTATATTAATTTCATACAAATTCTTTAATAATGAAAATTTCATTTTTATTCATAAAAAATAATTATTGATATATAAATACTGACTTGTGATGGTAATGGAAAAACAATGGTAAAACCAGTTAAAAATAAATTATAAAAATCAATATATTCATTGAAACTATCTCAGTGTGTATTTTTTGGGTATTTACAAACAAGAAATTATCCCACCGCCATTATGATCTATTTTATATCAATTTTACTTAAATAAAGCATCTCATATTACAGAAATATGTATCTGCTCACTTATAAAAGGAGTCTTTTTCCATCGCATTTATCCTCACATTTTAAGCCTCTTGGTTTGACCAAAATCTTCCCATATTAGACTACAAAACTCTTAAAAACATCATATAGGTCTTAGTATTTTAAAATACCACTCTTTAAATGATTAATCTATTTTTAATCAATGTTGTTCAAAAGTGTAAGGTTAAATTTCAAAATCCCCCATACATCATTCCAATTAATTTTTTTCACCTTCTACCTCGCCCAAATCTATTATACCCATTATATCATAATTAACTCACAATTATTAGTATACATAAATTTTATTTTATTAATGTAATAATTTTATTTTACGATCCTGCCAACTATTAAAAAAATACATTGTTTGTGTTATATGAAAACTACCACCTATATGAATGATGCATTTATTACATCACCACCAAACATGGATGGTTCTAAAATAGATTTCAAAAATATATATGATATTAGAATGTAATATATATCATGAATATGCTTCTAAGGTAATGGGAAAAAATTATTGATCATTATAAAGTAATATTTTGATATCGTTAAGTAAACAAAAAAAAGCTGTTCATGGATATTGTTATATCATATCATGCCCATAGTTTCTATAAAATTAACATGTCTAAGAGAAAATAATTTAAAAAAATTATTTCAATATTTTTTATTATCTACAAATGACTAAATTCTAATAAAAGAATGTGGTTTTATGACACCATTACAAAACATGTCTGTGACAACAGAAATTACTGAAAACTGACGATGTTTATAAGAATTAACTAAATAAATAATGTATAATTAATTATTATAAATAAATAATAGAAATTTTAATATATATGAATATGGTTTTTAAATAAGATTTTAATATTGTAATTTTTATTTTACATGATGTTAAAACACTTTCATTGAAACCAGAGTAAACAAAATATTTTCCATCAAATCATATTTACATATCTAGATTGTTATTATTGTATTTCCCAATAGGGAAAAATATTGTCAACATTGTCTCTATAATCCAAACCATATTATTCACCTATGCTAATTATTTATATATTTCATTTCCCTATTCTAATTCATTTCCTTTGTAAAATGACTTTCCTAATGTGATGCTTGTAATCTCTTCTGGTCGATCTAAGATCTTCCACATGTATGTCCATATTCAATGGATGATTTTTTTGATGTACTTATTTCAACATAAATGTTTGGTTAAAGTTGTTTTCTACTAATATTAATCATTTTAAAAATGATTTAATATAATCATATAATGTTTTCCCTGTGGTTTATTTTCATTAAAAGTGTTTGAATAATTTCATTTTAAGGTTATATGTGTGAATAAATTATTTCACCATTATGAATATTCTTTTTTATGAAGTGTACATTGCATTATTTGAAATTACTTTGAAAATAATTGTAATTGTAAATTAATTTTAAAATAAAATGGGAATTTATATAAATTTTTTAATTTAATTTATCACATCATATTAAAAAGGTGTTTTCCATCGTTAGAAAAAACTACTAATGTTACTTAGGATACACTAGGGGTAATTTCTTATTTTTTGATCCACTATATTTTTATTGATATATTTTGAATTGTTCTATTTATGTTTTCTGAGAAACTGGATTTTCCCTTTCATAAATTTAGTGTTATTTTTAATAAGATTGATATCTTGTTCTTAGGGAACACATATGTATTATTTAATTATATAATAGGTGGGAATATAATTATATACACCTATAATAAATGGTGTAATGTATGATATCTCATTTGATAATTATGGATGGTGGGGAAATGTATCCAAATTTTTTATACAATGGGAGAAAATATTTTGATTGTTGATCTAGTATGTTATTGGATGTATAAACAATATTCCTTATCCACATTGTGATGGGAAGATAAAATGTGATTCCTAATCAATAGTTTTCTTGGTGGATGTATTTTGATTCCATATCAACTATGTTTTTTTTCTATTGTAAAGACCCGTAAATTTCAAGAGAATTTTTTTCCTAATTTTCTTTGGAATTTTACAAGAGCGCAGTTTCTGACGGCACCTGATTCCGAGGCCCGGTGTGTCCGGAATAATTTTCCGAAGTTTGGCTCGGGTACGTTCAGTGAACGGACGAGCGGGTTTTTCTAACTTTTGAACCGGTGCTCGGAATCGAATTCTGAGGGCACCGATGGAATCGCAGCGCCGATACTTTCTTAGAAACGCCTCTTCCGGAGATGCGTTTGATCGGGTGTGGTTTTTAATTTTCGGGCTTAAAGTTAAGAAATAAAATAATTGTACGACAAACTTTATTTTATTTCAATTAAGCCACTTGGATGCCACTTGAAGCTACTTAAGGCGGCTTAAGCTGAGTTGATCCGGATAGGATGCTATCCAAAAATATCCTACCGTCTTGGTAGGATATTTGTGGGGTGGGGCCCACACGATCCCCACAATTTATTTTCTGCTAAGTAACGCACCCGCGAAAACTCATCATTATGAAAGTCAACTGACGCGTTTTCTTAAATTCTTAACGCACCATTTAATTGGGCGGTTTTATTTGTTTATTAAATGGGCAGTTTCTTTCGTTGAATTAATTCTACGAATTAATGGGTCGTTACTTACCTCTTTTTCGTTTGTTGGCGTAATAATAAAATAATACCAATGCCTACTTTTGGAGGATTACACGTTGAGAGGCTTTTGACAGAAGTTCTTGTGCCTTCACCCTTCTTCACGAAGAACACGAAGAATGCGAAGAACGCCGGCCTCCGACGAAGAACGCCGAAACTGCGGAAATTGACGACGCGACGCTGTGTGCCGCGACGCCGACGCTTCCTCTTCCGCGACATTCTTCTGCGACGTTCCTTCCTCCGCGACAAAAACCTTTGATCATCCGTTGCGGTGAGTGTTTGCGATTATTTAAAACTCCTTTGTGGTTTTTAGCAATGCACAGATTTTATTATTATTCATTAAATCTGTTGTTCTTGAACCTCGGAGTTCGTCGACCCGAAACCCTTCCGCGACGACGCGACGCCTTCCGCGACGCGACGATCGCCTCCTTCCGCGACGATCAAATCCGCGAAGAACCCGCGTACGACGACTTGACAAGGTAGGGATTCTATTTGGATGTTTTATATTCCCGTGTTTGGTTCTGTTCAAAATGAAGAACCCGGTTCATAAAACAATTTTAATTCATTAAAATTTTTTTTGGTTATGTATTAATGTGTTGAATAATTCTCCCGTTGTTTTTATCTAACGCGGAGGGTGCGGGCCAAACGAACACGGCCCGACAACCCTCCGCCGTTCTTCGTTGTTGTGCGAATTTGGCGGGCGATGACAAATCATGACGCAAGTCCGTTTTGATGATCCCGCAGTGAAGAACGGAACCTGGGAGGAACTATGGCGCAGGCGGGAAGGAAAACGGACAACCAGTGCAACTCCGGTGGCCCGTGGAAGCTTCCGGCGGCGCCCCGGCGCGCCGCCGGACAGGGTCGCCACGGCTTAAGCCGGGGCGGCGGTGGCCAATGGACCCGTGGCCGCACGAGTCTAGCTCGCACACACAGGACGCAGCGACATGCCGCGTCCGCCGATCCAGCGCGGCCCTTGGAGGGCTGCGGCTTCCTCAACCCGCGGGGGCGGCGCCCTACGACTACGTCGCTCGGCCGCTCGGCCGAGCCGAGCCAGGCCGGTCCGACCGGCCGGGCCGCGCCCTAGCCGGACCGGACCGGGTCCAGCCGGATCGGACCGGGTAGGGTCGACCCGGTTCGGCCGACCTAGGGGGGGGGGGGGGGGGGTCGGGCCGAGTTGGCCCGAGCCCGGACCCCCAGTCTTCGGACCATTTTAGGTCTTTCACTCATAACTTGAGCTACGAGCCTCTGAACGACGCGCCGTCAGCGGAAACGCGATCCTTGGATCGAAACGGTCATTTCGGTATATCGCACTCAAGGTTTCGGAATATTTTGGGTTCGGCCGGGTTGGTTCGTACACGAAACCAACTGGGCCCTTGGAGCAGAAACACTCATATCTTGAGCTTCGGACGTCCGATTGACGTGCCGTCAACTTTGGTGGATTCCTCTAAGTGAGACAGATCTTTTGGCATGCTCTATACGAGGTTTGGAGGCAGGTGGAGTACGGTCGGGTTGGTTTTGCCTTAAAAACCAACCGGGACCCTAGGACGAAAAAGCCAATATCTCTCAGACCGGGCGTCCGATTGACGCGCCGTCTGCGACGTTGAGTTCCTGTTGACAATAAGGAACTTTTGGATACATCAACATCGGACTTTGTGTCAGTTGATGTATCAGCCTCTCGGCTCATGGAGCGGACCCTCCCGAACGAGCTTGCAGTGTGCGGGAACCCTAGTGCTGGCTGCGATGACGACGACTGTGCCAAGATCCTCAATGGACTGTAGCGACGACTCTGCAGAGAACCTAAGTGGACTGCGCCGATGACTGTGCAGAGATCCTCAGTGGACTGCGATGACTACTGAACTCAGCGATCCTACATGGATCAGTGCTACAGATCCTGTGTTGATCCGATCCTGTGTGGGTCAGCGCTCAGCGGTTCTGTGTGAGCCAGCGCCTACAGGTCCTGTGTGGGCCCGAACCTGTGTGGGTCATTGCGGGGGTTAGTACCTTTTGATCCTTTGTGGGTTGGATGACTTAGATGGATCAGTGATCATCTTTATCGTCATACAAGAAGTATACCTGTGGGAGATGAATCCTGTTTACTCTCCTTTGTGGATTGTGTTGTGCTATCCTGTGTGGATTTACATTTTACTTTCCTTTTGTGGATTGTGTTGAGCCATCCTGTGTGGATTACACATTTTGCTTTCCGGTGTGGATTGGGTTGTACTTGAGCTCGGATGTTGGAGCCGAGCGAGAATTGATGACTTAGATATATGTATGGGCATATACCTAAGCCGTGTCGGATGTTACATCGTGATTGTATCTTTCCATTGTGGATTATCCTTTGTGGATTTCGGGATACCTTTAGGGGTCTCGGGGTCCCTACTGAGTAGATTATACTCACCCCTGCACGGGCTATGCCCGCACTTCATTGTGTTTGATGCTAATGACGGACATCGCTGATCGTGGTGGAGGCTTGCAGAGCAGGACAATACCTAGAGGTGGACCACTGGGTGGGACGTACTCGGAGCGGTCAGGTGGACCCGAGGAGCAGTGGAGGCTATCTGTACCCACCCTTCAGGTGGGACTTCCAGAGGACGGCTCGACGCTGTGGATTTTTCTTTTTAGTTGCTGTTTTTCCCTTTCAGTTGTACTTTACAGTTGGGATTGTATTTCCGGCCCCTTTTACTTTCAGCACAGCTTGTTACGGTTTTTACTTAGTGTTTACTCTTCCGCTTGCTTACTCTGTGGTGCTTGTTTACTCTACAAAGGCAATTCCTTCCCTTTTTATGGGATTTACGCCTTGGTGCTAGTCGCCAGCCCCTGGCCTATGGAAGGCGGGCTTGGGGTAGTCACGGCACGGGCCCCGAGGACGGGTCGTGACTAATTGTTATCAAAGGTGGTCGGTTCTACCGAAGACTCTGATCTTTCTTCTATGTGAAGAAATAGTGTTTAGTGTATTGGATGTGGTTATCAGTCCAGGGTGTCCAGTGTTGGTGCGGCGGACGACGTATCCGTACACCAGGACCCTGACTTCTGATTTCTGACTTAATGCACGAAAACATTTATTGCATGTGTGTTTCAAGTTTTCTTTGTGATTACATGTGTCAGCTCACTAGGTATACTGTTATGACCGTGGCGCACTTGTTTCCTTTTCAGGATGGCCCCACGACGGCAGCCAGCTAGGGTTCTGAGAGTAGAGCGCGACGACAGCCCTCCGAGTGGCGAGGCCTCGGTACATGGCCCTTTGACGGCGAAGGCACCGGCGTTACCTCTACCCGCCGAGCCCCCAATGCTACCAGCACCGACCACTGACGATGCACGTCGCCTCGGAGCTCTGCACGAGTTCCAGCGCCAGCGACCCCCCAGGTTTCATGGGGAGACGGACCCCCAGGCAGCCGAGGTCTGGCTGGAGGCGGTCGTACGAGTTTTCAGGCTAGTGAGGACACCAGCAGACCTCATGGTGATCCTCGCGGTGAGCCTACTGCAGGCAGCAGCGGGCCGATGGTGGAGCTTGAAGCTCCAGGTTCACGATGAGGCCTCTCTCATCTGGACGGACTTCGAGAGCCTCTTCCGCTTAGAGTTCGTCCCGGCCACCCTCCGTGTGGTGCGCATTCAGGAGCTTCTTCAGCTGCGGAAGGGCAGCTTGACGGTCGCCCAGTACGTGGAGAGGTTTACCGATCTTTCTCGCTTCTCGACCGACATGGTACGAGACCCATTCTTCCGGGCCCGGACCTTTGAGAAGGGTTTGAGACACGAGATCAGGGTATCGCTGATCCCCCTCAGCATCCCGACCCAGGTAGGAGTACTGGAGTGAGCCCTTCTGATCGAGAGCTTTCTTGCTGAGTCTACTTCAGTAGCGAGACCTACTGCAGGGCGGAAGGTAGCCGACGGATGACTCAGGGTTCCAGGCAGACCATACCCTCTCGTAGTCGACCTCAATACATGGGCTCAGCAGTGCGGGGCACACAGCACGGAGCCAGTCTTTTGAGAGGCAGGCAGTGCTACGCGTGCGGCGGGCAGGGCCACATGGCTCGTGACTGCCCGACCCGCCGTACCGAGGAGCAGCAGACGGTGGAGGGGCCACCCAGGCAGAGGCAAAGGGTCGACCGTGGCGGTCCGCAGGGAGGAGGCAGACGAGGAAGAAGAGCTGGCCGAGCAGCAGGTGGTGTGCGACGCTTTGAGGCTCTAACACCACCACCACCGGGAGGTCCGCCCCGACCACAAGGAGCTCACGAGCAGAGACATGCACAGCTCCAGGAAGCGGAGGCCTATGACCACGGCGCGCCAAAGATGATTCGAGGTACGATCTGTGTCTATTCCACCCTTGCTGCAGTTCTTATAGACACATGAGCGAGTCACTCTTTCATAGCAGCTGCCCTTGTTCGGAGCTCAGAGATTCCGACAAAGCCGTTGGCTCGATCCTTACGGCTAGAGACCCCTACGAGAGCAGACTCGACGATTACGCACTGGTGCCGGCAGTGTGAGCTTACTCTAGGAGGCGAGAGCTTCGACTGGGTTCTTCTTGTAGCAGGGTCAAGGCCTTACGACATCATCTTAGACATGGATTGGTTATCTACATTCCATGCTCAGATTGACTGTTTTAGGCACAAGGTGCGATGTGTGCGCACCGACAGGAGCAGGTTCACATTCACCGGAGAGAAGGGAGCCTTTGCAGCACAGGATGGACTTCCACAGAGGAGAGGACAGTCCATCACTCATCAGTTGGCTTGTCTCATCCTAGGAGTAGTTGACGTGCAGAGTCCTAGTTTTCCTGCAGTGGTGGATCAATACGCGGACGTCTTTCCCGATGACGTTCCAGGGCTACCTCCTAGTAGAGAGGTAGACTTTTATATTGATCTATACCCCGGGACAACCCCGATATCCACTCCAGCGTATCGGATGGCCCCCGCCGAGCTTCGAGAGCTGCGGGTATAGTTTGAGGACTTTCAGGGCAAGGGGTTCATCCGACCCAGTGTTTCACCCTGGGCTTCCCCGATATTGTTTGCCAAGAAGGCAGGAGGGATCTTGCGACTGTGTGTTGACTATCTTCGCCTGAACCAGGTGACAGTGAGGAACAAGTATTCTCTACCGAGGATTGATGACCTCTTAGATCAGCTCAAGGGAGCGTGGTGGTTCTCGAAGATAGACCTTAGGTCAGGAATTCATCAACTCAGAGTTCGAGACGAGGACGTGCAGAAGACGACCTTCAGGTATCGGTATGGCCACTATGAGTTCTTGGTTATGCCATTTGGTGTAACCAATTCTCCAGAAGTGTTCATGAGCCTCATGAACAGGATCTTCCAGCCATACCTCGATCGATTTGTCGTGGTCTTCATCGACGACATTTTCGTGTACTCGACCACGGAGGAGGAGCACGCCTACCACTTGCAGGTTGTGCTAGACACGCTCCGAGAGCACCAGCTTTATGGCGAGCTCTCGAAGTGCCAGTTCTGGTTACGTGAGGTCCACATCATGGGGCACGTCATTTCTGAGGTGGGAGTTGCAGTGGATCCTGTGAAGATCAAGGCAGTGCTAGCTTGGGAGCCACCCAGGAGCGTGACGGAGGTGCGAAGTTTATTGGGTCTAGCCGGATACTATCGGAGGTTTGTGCTAGACTTCTCCAGAGTTGTAGCGCCACTCTCAGCTTTGACGAATAAGGGGAAACCCTTTGTGTGGTTAGACAGATGTCAGCAGTGCTTTCAAGAGATGAGACAGATATTGACCAGCGCACCTATCTTGAGGTTGCCTAAGGAGGGAGTTGGATACGTAGTCTACTGTGATGCATCAGGGACCGGACTCAGGTGTGTCCTAATGCAGGAGCAGGTCGTGATTTCCTATGTATCACGTCAGTTGAGGCCGCATGAGCAGAACTACGCTACCCATGACCTGGAGTTAGCCGTAGTGGTCTTCTCTCTGAAGACATGGCGGCACTATCTGTTGGGCGAGCACTTTACAGTCTTTTCTGACCACCATAGTCTCAGGTACATATTCTCGCAGAAGGAACTGAACTTGAGATAGTGGCGATGGCTCGAGTTCCTCCAGGACTATGACTTTGAGATAGTATATACTTCTGGGAAGGGGAACATGGTAGCCGATGCTCTCAGCAGGAGGACGGGCATTCAGCTACTTGAGGAGGCGACAGAGCAGCTAGCCGCTTGCAGATATCCTTCGTGGATAGAGATGGAGCAGCCTTCCTCCAGTCTCTCATGGTCACCCCTCCAATACTGCAGCAGGTCAGAGAGGCACATCGTGAGGAAGCTGACTATGAGACGCGGCGTGCACAGATATCCTTAGGACAGGCACGTGATGGCTTCTCCTTTGGAGCAGAGCATGAAATCCTTTTCAGAGGACGTACCTTGGTACCAGTCGCTTTACGAGAGGAGGTTCTGAGAGAGTTTCACACTTCTCCCTTGGTGGTACATCCTGGAGTGGCGAAGATGTACCAGGACCTCAGACGATAGCACTGGTGGCCGGACATGAAGAAGGCTGTGGCAGAGTTCATTTTTCGATGCCTCACCTGCCAGCAGGTGAAGGCAGAGAATCAGGTACCAGCAGTCTTGGTACAGCCCTTGGAGGTCCTGGAGTTGAAGTGGGACGGGATATCTATGGACTTCGTGACTGGAATTCCACATACTTCCAGAGGTCACGACTCCATCTAGGTGATTATTGATTGACTCACCAAGTCGGCTCACTTCTTACCCATCTGAGAGTAGGGCTCAGTGGAGAGCTTGGGGCGTCTCTACGTTCAGGAGATTGTACGGCTTCACGGTGTGCCATCGTCTATCGTCTCCGATCGAGACGCTCGCTCTACTTCCCGGCTTTGGAAGGGGTTGTAGGAGGCGTTCGGGACGCGGCTACGTCTGAGCACCGCCTTTCACCCTCAGATGGATGGTCAGACGGAGAGGACCATTCAGACTCTCGAGGACATGCTTCGCGCATGTGTCCTCGACTTTGGTCGCAGATGGGAGGACCACCTACCCTTGGTGGAGTTCGCGTAAAACAACAAATACCACTCCACTATCGGGATGGCACCATACGAGGTGTTGTACAACAGACATTGCAGATCTCCTTTGTGCTGGACAGACCCTGGGGAGTCAGCACTCGTGGGACCAGAGATGGTCCGGGCCACGACAGAGATGGTCCAGGTCATCTAGGAGCGGATGGGGATAGCTCAGAGCCGACCGAAGTCTTATGCTGACAGGAGGCGGAGGCTACTAGAGTTCGAGGATGGCGACCACATCTTCTTGTGTGTCTCACCTCGACGTGGATTTCGGAGATTTGGTCGAGGCGGCAAGTTGTCTCCGTGCTTCATCGGACCTTTCCAGGTCCTCAACAAGATTTGCGAGGTGGCTTATCGCCTGGCTCTACCACCTCAGTTGCACCGGGTGCACGACGTCTTCCACGTATCTCAGCTGAGGAGATACGCGCACGACCCGACACACATCATTGACCATGGGGAGCTAAACATGGATGATGGGGAGACTTTTATAGAGGTCTCGGTGGAGATAGAGGATCGACATGAGCGGGTCCTACGTGGGCGATCGATTCCTCTTGTGAGCATTAGATGGCAGCACGGGAACCTCCAGGAGAGCACTTGGGAGCAGGAGGCTCAGATGCGTGCTCAATACCCACTTTTGTTTCCCTAGTTTATGATGTATATTTACGGGGACGTAAAGCCCTGAGGTGGGAGTAATGTAAAGACTCGTGAATTTCAAGGAATTCTTTTTCTTAATTTTTTTTGGAATTTTAAAAGAGAGCAGTTTCTGACGGCACCTGATTCCGAGGCCCGGTGTGCCCGGAATCATTTTCCGAAGTTTGTCTTGGGTAAGTTCAGTGAACGGAGGAGCGAGTTTTCTAACATTTGAACCGGTGCTCGGAATCGAATTCTGAGGGCACCGATGGAATCGCAACGCCGATACTTTCTTAGAAACGCCTCTTCTGGAGTTTCGTTTGCTCGGGTGTGGGTTTTTAATTTTCGGGCTTAAAGTTAAGAAATAAAATAATTGTACGAAAAACTTTATTTTATTTCACTTAAGCCACTTAGAAGCCACTTGAATCCACTTAAGGTGGCTTAAGCTGAGTTGATCCGGATAGGATGCTATCCAAAAATATCCTACCCTCTTGGTAGGATATTTGTGGGGTGGGGCCCGCACGAGCCCCACCGTTTCTTTTCTGCAATGTAACGCACCCGCGAAAACCCGTCATTATGAAAGTCAACTGACGCATTTTCTTAAATTCTTAACGCACCATTTAATTGGGCGGTTTTATTCGTGAATTAAATGAGCAGTTTCTTTCGTTGAATTAATTTTACGAATTAACAGGTCGTTACTTACCTCTTTTTCATTTGTTGGCATAATAATAAAATAAGACCAATGCCGACTTTTGGAGGATTACACGTTGAGAGGATTTTGACAGAAGTTCTTGTGCCTTCACCCTTCTTCGCGAAGAACGCAAAGAACGCGAAGAACATGAAGAACGCCGGTCTCCGACGAAGAACGCCGAAACCGCGGAAATCGACGACGCGACGCCACGTGCCGCGACGCCGACGCTTCCTCTTCTGCGACGTTCTTCTGCGACGTTCCTTCCTCCGTGACAAAAAAAATTCGATCATCCGTTGAGGTGAGTGTTTGAGATTCTTTAAAACTCCTTTGTGGTTTTTAACAATGCACAGATTTAATTATTATTAATTAATTCTGTTGTTCTTGAACCTCGGAGTTCGTCGACGCGACACCCTTCCGCGACGACGCGACGCCTTCCGCGACGCAACGATCGCCTCCTTCCGCGACGATCAAATCCGCGAAGAACCTGCGTACGACAACTTGACGAGGTAGAGATTTTATTTGGATGTTTTATATTCCTGTGTTGTTTCCGTTCAAAATGAAGAACCCAGTTCATAAAAAAATTTTAATTCATTAAAATTGTTTTCGGTTATGTATTCATGTGTTGAATAATTCTCCCGTTGTTTTTATCTAATGCGGAGGGTGCGGGCCAAACGGACACGGCCCGACAACCCTCCGCCGTTCTTCGTTGTTGTGCAAATTTAACGGCCGATGGAAAATCGTGACGCAAGGCCGATTTGATGATCCCACGTTGAAGAACGGAACCCAGGAGGAACAACGACGCAGGCAGGAAGGAAAACGGACCACCGGAGCAACTTCGGTGGCCCGCGGAAGCTACCGGCGGCGCGGTTCACTGGCGCGGCGTCACCGGAGGCGAACGTACCCGTGGCCGCACGGGTCCGGCTCGCACACACGGGAGGCGGCGACATGCCGTGTAACACCCGAGATTTTTATGAGTAATATTTTGTTTTTATATATATCATTAATGGAATCTTTCACTACATACTAGCTTGGCTTACTTTACACGCAACCACGACCTTCCTCAATAGCTTGCGTCGTACGCAATACTGAGTTTCACTAAACAACGATATGCTATTAAAATATTATTAAAACTAGCCGTTATGAATAGTAATAACCACTTTTTGAAATTTTATAAATTTTATCATTCAAAATGGACTTCATTTTTGGATTCGGAATACCGAAATTAGCCTAGGGTGAAATTTGGTATTTTTCTAAAAACTTTCAATTTTTGATGAATAGTGAAACCACTAAGTGGTAGGTTAAAAAATGAATTTTGCATAAAACTTAATTTTACCACTTCTGTGAATGGAATTTCGAAAATCCGAGAGACACGGTTAATATCAAGGTCTAAAATGTGGTTCAATGAGATGAAAATAATTTTTTGGTGAATAGTAACTTTTTACTTTTTTTTACCAAGGTTAAAAGTAAATAGGGTAATTAAGGGTAAATATGATATTATTATTACCCTAACACATGTCCTAATTCTATTGGACAAGTGTAATTCGACCAAAAACAAACTTAGGAATAAAATATGACCATTTAGGTCCACTTGGATTAGATTAGGACATTTATTATTAATTTATTTAAAGAAGGGTTAAAATAGTTAAAATCAAAGTTTAATAAGTAAATCATTTTTAATATTGGGTTATACATAAGATAAATTAGACTATAAATATTAATTAGAAAGCTAAAAAGATTTCCTACATGATGGTATTTTATTTATAATTTTTAGACATTCAATAATTTAATTTATTTATGACACAATGATGATGCAGTAATTATATTATTAATGAAATATTGACATAATTGATGTTATAAACACCAAAATAAATGTAATTTGAGACTTTTTATGAATTACACTAATTTTCTAGTTTAATATGATATATTAGTGATTATTTAATCAACTTGTTTCGAACATATAATTCTGTTATGACTTTCACAAAAATCATATATCAAATAGTGTCAAAATTGACACAAAATAGTTTTTAAATCAAATATTATATTATTAATTGTTATTTTATTCCTAAAAATCTAAGTTTCGGCCACATTACTTAGATAAGGATATATATATTAATAATAAACAATTTAGGGTTCGTTTGGCATGTTATAGTAAGTGTATTAACCATATAGTGTAAGAAAACAAAAAGACACGGTAAAAGTTAAATTATTTAACTTAGAGTTAAATCTAGTTGATAAGGTTAAAATAATAACATAAACTTGTCGAAATCCTATTGGTTGATAGGATTTCAACCCATCCCCACTTTATATTCGAAATAAGACCCTTTGGAACCATTATAAACCGATTTTGACTTTAATATAAAATAATATTTTGAGATATTCCTAAGGTGCCCCTCTCCTCCCTTATAAAAAGGGCACCTCCTCCCCCTCCTCCTCACACCAATTTGAGCACTCAAACTCGGCCAAACCCTGCCATTTTCTCCTCTCCACTTCCCTAGAATAATCCTAGAGGTCCTGGTTATCTTCAAAGACCAATCTTAGTTCCCTAAGTGGAGGATTCAAAGAAGCGTTCCAAAGAAGAGGTAATATCCATTACCGATCTTTTCAATTTCTTTCTTCTTCAACTTATTCTTCTTTAGTTGTTTCATGATAAAGTAATAACATCAGTATTACTTACATACTGATATGTTATTATAAATATGAAACAACCCTAATTCACCTTCTATCCATCCTACGGAAAAATGAAATCACCGCACGTGCGTACGTACGGAATACCGTCTCCACGCCGTGGTGTAATCTATTTTCCACCATCACCTTACAAGGATGTGTATAATGGTGTAATGAGTAACTATTTATGATTATTATAAAGTAATATTGATACTGAAATAATATACATATACTCCAATACAATTCCATGATCATAGGAACGATATCATCACTCGTGCGTACGTACGGAATACCGTCTCCACGATGTGATGCGACTCGTTCTACATGATCATCATTACAAAGTAATTATATAAATGAATTTAATGAATAAATATGATATATGTTACACTAATACCATTCTGGATATAAGGTATCTATAACCTTAAAATAAGAATAAGAATTTATTCGGCAAAACACGCATAAGAACAAAAGGCAATAAAGACCCGAGTAACAAGTAACAATGAAATATTACTAACAAGAAGCTAAGAATATGACCATATATGATATCATATCAATATGTATGATTCTGGAATAAGTCAATAACATTATTTAAACCATTATACAGGAGCTTCGGACACGTACAAAGCAAATCGGACCTAAGGTAAGGGAAATATCACAATCTCATTTTTATCCGAGATTGTTTATTCGTAAGTATTTACTGGGGTGTATTTTATCATCCACATCCATGTTTCATCAATATGTAATATTATTTCCATACACCTAAAATTGTTTAAATCCATTTTTACCCTTCGGTGAGTTTTTAGTAATATGTATGAAAGGAATCTTTTGTCGTTTTTCGTACGAGGTACTTTTTGACTTTTCCGACAAAAGTACGAAGAATGTTTTTTTAACTTATACGACATGAATGGATTTTTAAAACATTATTTCCAAGAATCATACTTTATAAGTTTTCAAGTTTATTTTTAATTAACTTCTTTATTTTTGTATGACATGTTAAGAATGGAAAAGTGTCTTTGAAGTAGAAAGGATATTTTTCTCAAGAATGAAGTTCAAGTATTTTATCGAAATTATTTTCCATCTAAGATAATAAAAGGGTTCTGTTTTTATCCCTATTATTACATGGATTTGATTATGTTTTGATGGAAATATTTTTATGAATTCCTTTATCATATATGAATTGTTTTAGGATATCATGTTGTTTAAGAATCCCATTTTTATTACATGGGTTACGCTATGATGTATGGATTATGATTATGTGGCACACATAAGAAAGGATTCATTATAAGATGGGTGAGACCTATATCTCCCTCCAATGCATTGGGTAAAGATTTATATCTCATGAGATAGACATGGCTGGAACGGAAGGTTATTTCGGTTCAGTGATACAGGAATGAAAATAGGAGTGAACTCGGTTCAGAAAGGGACTTTGTCCACTAAGATAGTCTTGGCAATGAGTCATGACTAACAAGAAATAATTTTCCATGATTATGTGTGCATGCCACAAAGTTTCAAGTTTCATGTTATGATTATGGGGATCTCATTTTCACTTCTATGATTTGTTCCATGTTAAGATATTATGATCTCTTTTGCAGGTTATGATTTTCAAAAAGATATGATATGATTTTTATTTCCTTTATTTTCTCTTGCTGAGCATTTGAGCTCACCCTTTTATGTTTTCTATTCCCCAGGTCAGGAAGATGGATATTAAGTAGAATATGCTAAAAGGGACCCTAGATATGATGAAATAAATGGGAGACACTGTAGAAGATTTATGAACCAGTTGTTTATGTTTCCCAGTTTCTAAAGACACTATACCTATACGGTCCATTGTGGTTTTGTCATATGTTGTAATAAGTGTACTTCAATTTTGATGTATTAACAATGTATGTAAAGTATGGGTCTTTATAGTTGGTATCAGAGGAAAGGTATAGTCAACCTTTGGAAACTGGGATGTGAAAGCCTTAGTAAGAACCCTAAGGATAAGTCTAAGCATAGAACACAATATTAGTGTTTTAGAAATGGCCTTGAATAACCTAGGATAAGACCTTAAGCATGAAAATTTTATTCTTGAATTATGTGGTTTTCCTATTATAATTAGTGTTGCTCACACTATTCTTCTTTGTTTTAGTCAATGGATGGAACCCGAAGGAACCGTGTTTATGCGGAATGCGATGGGCAATGCATTGATTGTCCCCCTGAGCAACCAAACGACATGGGAGTTGGAATGAAAAATCTTGTAGCCATGCTCACACAACTTTCTCAGGCTATGAATCATGCAGGACTTCCAAACGAGCAAAGGAAGGAGCAACATTCTGTTGAATCCTTCATGAGGAAGCATCCACCTTCTTTCAGCGGGTCTACTGATCCATTAGTTGCTGAACAATGGATTAGTACTACTGAAAAGATATTTTCAGTTCTTCAATGTTCTGAACATGATAAAGTCATCCTAGCAGTGTATCGTTTGGAAGGAGATGCTGATCAATGGTGGAATCTTATTAAGAATACGAGGCAAAGGGATGAAATTGAGTCCATGGAATGGGACGAGTTCAAGAACTTATTTTTCAATAAGTACTTCTCTCGTATTCTCCGAACAAAGATGGAGAAAGATTTTCTTGAACTGAAGTAAAGGGATGATGAATCTGTTGGTACCTATGAAGCAAATTTTACAAGACTTGCAAGGTACTCTTCTGGTATTATTATCCAACCTAAGAGTAAGATCGATCGATTCTTTAGTGGCTTAAAACGAAGTCTTCGAAGGGAGTTAGCCATAAGGGACTTCAATAGCTACGAGGAAATCGTTCGATGTTCTCTCAAAGTCGAGATGGAGATTGGAGTAACCCATCAGTCATATGGGTTTGATAAGAAGAGGAAAATGGAATTCAAAGGAAAATCTAAAGAGAACACTGAAAAGAAGATGAGATTTCCCTTATGCTCAAAGTGTGGAAAGAAACATGGAGGGAGTTGTCTTAAATGAACAAGTAAATGTTTCAAATGTGGAAAGGAAGGTCATCGGGCATTTGAATGCCGCGATAATGGGAAGAAGATGTCTAATGATGAAAACAAAGGAAGGGATACACAGAATGAACCTACTACACTTCAATGTTTGAAGTGTAAGGAGATGGGGCATTATGCCAATCAATGCCCAAATCCAAGGGTTGATGATGATGGTCGACGTCAACAAAATCTTAAGGCTAAAGACAAAGGAAAGTCACATGCAATTTCTATCAGCGATGTGGAGTATGATAACGAAGTGGTGAAAGGTACACTTACCATCCACTCTAAAGTAGCAAATGTTTTATTTGATTCTGGATCCACCCACTCTTTTATTTCTGAAGAATTTTCTAAGGGTATCACCGTATTACCTCAAAAATTAGATGTTGAGTTAGCAGTGACAACACCTAATGGCACATCAATCGCATCAAAAGTTTATAATTCTTCTCCGATCGAAGTTTGTGGGAAAGTGCTTCCTTCAAATCTTGTGATCCTTCCTATAGTGGAATTTGATGTGATTCTTGGCATGGATTGGCTTTCTTTATACGGAGCTCATATAAATTTCCAAAGAAGGGAAGTCACATTTCATATTCGAGATCAATCTATGATCGTCTATCAATGCAAGGATCAACATAACCTTCCAGTGGAAATTTCTTCTATTTTATGGGTATTGATTCCACTAAATGAAGGTTATTTATCTCAAATGGTTGGTAAGAAACTCACAATTAATAATATGCCCATCGTACGGGAGTTTGATGATGTCTTTCCAGAGGAATTACTAGGTCTTCCACCAAATCGTGAAGTTGAGTTTTCAATAGAACTCATACCGGGTGCTTTGCCTATTTCAAAGACACCTTATAGAATGGCCCCAATTGAGTTGCAGGAATTGAAGAAGCAACTCCAAGAGAATATTGATAAGGTATTCATACGCCCTAGTGCGTCACCTTGGGGAGCACCTGTTCTATTTGTAAAGAAGAAAGATGGATCAATGAGACTCTGCATTGATTATCGAGAACTTAACAAGATCACTATCAAGAACAAATATCCTCTCCCATGCATTGATGACTTATTTGACCAACTACGCAGAGCACAATACTTTTCCAAGAATGATCTTCGTTCAGGGTATCATAAATTAAGGGTCAAAAGGGAGGATATACCAAAGACGGCTTTCCGTACAAGGTATGAACACTATGAATTTATAGTGATGCCATTTGGTCTTACTAATGCCCCTGCTATCTTCATGGATCTAATGAATAGAGTCTTTAGAGACTATCTTGATCAATTTGTGGTAGTCTTTATAGACGATATTCTTCTCTATTCAAAGAGAAAGGAAGAGCATAAAGATCACTTGAGAATTATATTGAAGACCCTGAGAAAGGAGAAGCTTTATGGCAAATTTACCAAGTGTGAATTTTGGCTTCAAAAAGTTGCATTTTTGGGTCACATAATCTCAAAAGAGGGGATATCTGTGGATCCAGCAAAAACAGAGGTTATCGAAAGATGGTCGAGACCAACAACAGTAACTGAGATCCAAAGTTTTCTTGGTTTGGATGGATATTATTGACGTTTTGTAAAAGATTTTTCACGATTATCTAATCCACTCACCAAGTTGACTCGGAAAGGAGTTAAGTTTGTTTGGACAGAGGAATGTGAAGAGAATTTCAAGGAGTTGAAAAGAAGGTTATCCAGCGCACCTGTGCTCACACTGCCTTGTAGTGGAGAAAGGTTTGTGATCTACAGTGATGAATCCAAGAAGGGATTGGGGTGTGTTCTTATGCAAAATGATATGGTGATAGCTTATGCCTCACGACAGTTGAAAATCCATGAGCAAAATTACCCAACACATGATTTGGAGTTGGTTGCGGTAATCTTTTCATTAAAGATTTGGAGGCATTACCTTTATGGTGAAAGGTGTGATATTTATACTGATCATAAAAGTTTAAAGTATATTTTCACACAAAAGGAGTTGAATATGCGTCAAAGAAGATGGTTGGAGATGATTAAGGATTATGACTGCTCAATCCATTACCTCCCTGGGAAAGAAAACAAGGTGGAAGATGCATTAAGTCGACAAGACCATGCTAGTTTATCCATGATGAGGATCACAAAAGATCCAATATTTATGGATTTACAAAGGATGGATCTTGGAATTATAATGGAAGGGAAAAAATCTTATCTTTCTCAAATGAATGTTCAACCATCTATACATGCGAAGATTAAAGAGGCACAGAATGAAGATGTCGAGTTACAAAAGAAGGTGAGAAATGTTCCTGAATTCAACCTTGATTGTAATGGGATAATAAAGTTCAGGAATCGGGTTTGTGTTCCTCCCATCCCTGAATTAAAGAAGGAGCTACTGGATGAGGCTCATAGTTCATCATTCTCTATTCATCCTGGAAGCACGAAGATGTATAGGGACCTGAAAGAATACTTCTGGTGGGATGGCATGAAAAGAGATGTTGCTGAATATGTCTCTCGATGCTTGGTTTATCAACAAGTTCAAGCTGAGAGACAGAAGTCTAAGGGGATGTTACAACCATTACCCATACCCGAATGGAAATGGGAAAACATCACTATGGACTTTGTCACAGGACTTCCTAAAACATCCAAAGGCAATAATGCTATTTGGGTCATAGTTGATCGTCTTACAAAGTCTGCACACTTCATTGCTATTAGAGAGGTTTTCTCTCTAGATCAGCTTGCCAGGATATATGTAAAGGAAGTGGTAAGATTTCATGGAGTACAACTTTCTATTATATCTGATCGGGATCCGAGATTTACCTCGAAGTTCTGGCGAAGTCTTCAGCATACTCTAGATACAGAGTTGAGTTTCATCACTGCTTATCATCCCCAGACAGACGGTCAGTCTGAGAGAACAATTCAAACCCTAGAAGATATGTTGAGAGCTTGCTCTATGGATTTCAAAGGAGGTTAGGATCAACACCTACCTTTGGTGGAATTTTCTTATAATAATAGCTTTCACTCCAGTATTCAGATGCCTCCTTATGAAGCTCTCTATGGAAAGAAATACAGGACTCCAACTTGCTGGGATGAAGTTGGGGAAAGAAAGCTGTTAGGACCTGATCTCGTTGATGAAATGGTAGAAAAGGTCAGATCTATTCAACAACACATAAGAGAAGCTCAGAGTCGACATAAAAGTTATGCCGACAACCGAAGAAAAGACCTAGAGTTTGAAGTGGGCGATAAAGTGTTCTTACGAATATCTCCCTGGAAGAGGGTTAGGAGATTTGGAAAGAAGGGGAAGTTGAGCCCTAGATATATCGGTCCTTTCGAAATACTGGATCGTGTTGGAAAGGTAGCTTACCGATTGGCGCTTCCACCGAATCTCTCCCAAGTTCACGATGTGTTCCATGTATCTCTCCTGAGAAAGTACATACCTGATCCTTCACATGTACTCAGCTCAGAAGTTGTACCACTGGAGCAAGATCTTTCTTATGAAGAACAACCGATATAGATTCTGGATCGTAGCGAAAAAGTCCTACGAAACAAGACCGCTCGATTGGTGAAAGTTTTATGGAGGAACCACCAATTAGAAGAAGCTACATGGGAGCCTGAGGATATGATGAGGGAGAAGTATCCTCATCTGTTTGTTACAAAGTGACGAATTTCGAGGGAGAAATTCTTTTTAAGGGGGGTAGAATGTAACACCCGAGATTTTTATGAGTAATATTTTGTTTTTATATATATCATAAAAGGAATCTTTCACTACATACTAGCTTGGCTTACTTTACACGCAACCGCGACCTTCCTCGATAGCTTGCGTCGTATGCAATACTGAGTTTCACTAAACAACGATATGCTATTAAAATATTATTAAAACTAGCCGTTATGAATAGTAATAACCACTTTTTGAAATTTTATAAATTTTATCTTTCAAAATGGACTTCATTTTTGGATTCGGAATACCGAAATTAGCCTAGGGTGAAATTTTGGTATTTTTCTGAAAACTTTCAATTTTTGATGAATAGTGAAACCACTAAGTGGTAGGTTAAAAACTGAATTTTGCATAAAACTTAATTTTACCGCTTCTGTGAATGGAATTTCGAAAATCCGAGAGACAAGGTTAATATCAAGGACTAAAATGTGGTTCAATGAGATGAAAATAATTTTTTGGTGAATAGTAACCTTTTACTTTTTTTTACCACGGTTAAAAGTAAATAGGGTAATTAAGGGTAAAAATGATATTATTATTACCCTAACACATGTCCTAATTCGATTGGACAAGTGTAATTCGACCAAAAACAAACTTAGGAATAAAATATGACCATTTAGGTCCACTTGGATTAGATTAGGATATTTATTATTAATTTATTTAAAGAAGGGTTAAAATAGTTAAAATCAAAGTTTAATAAGTAAATCATTTTTAATATTGGGTTATACATAAGATATATTCTACTATAAATATTCATTAGAAAGCTAAAAAGATTTCCTACATGATGGTATTTTATTTATAATTTTTAGACATTAAATAATTTAATTTATTTATGACACAATGATGATGCAATAATTATATTATTAATGAAATATTGACATAATTGATGTTATAAACACGAAAATAAATGTAATTTGAGACTTTTTATGAATTACACTAATTTTCTAGGTTACTATGATATATTAGTGTTGATGTAATCAACTTGGTTCGAACATATAATTCTGTTATGACTTTCACAAAAATCATATCTCAAATCGTGTCAAAATTGACACAAAATAGTTTGTAAATAAAATATTATATTATTAATTGTTATTTTATTCCTAAAAATATAAGTTTCGGCCAAATGAATTAGATAAGGATATATATATTAATAATAAACAATTTAGGGTTCGTTTGTCATGTTATAGTAAGTGTATTAACCATATAGTGTAAGAAAACAAAAAGACACGGTAAAAGTTAAATTATTTAACTTAGAGTTAAATCTAGTTGATAAGGTTAAAATAATAACATAAACTTGTCTAAATCCTATTAGTTGATAGGATTTCGACCCATCCCCACTTTAGCTTAGAAATAAGACCCTTTTGAACCATTATAAACCGATTTTGACTTTAATATAAAATAATATTTTGAGATATTTCTAAGGTGCCCCTCTCCTCCCTTATAAAAAGGGCACCTCCTCCCCCTCCTCCTCACACCAATTTGAGCACTCAAGCTCGGCCAACCCCTGACATTTTCTACTCTCCACTTCCCTAGAATAATCCTATAGGTCATGGTCTTCTTCAAATACCAATCTTAGTTCCCTAAGTGGAGGATTCAAAGAAGCGTTCCAATGAAGAGGTAATATCCATTACCGATCTTTTCAATTTCTTTCTTCTTCAACTTCTTATTCTTTAGTTGTTTCATGATAAAGTAATAACATCAGTATTACATACATACTGATATGTTATTATAAATATGAAACAACCCTAATTCACCTTCTATCCATCCTATGGAAAAATGAAATCACTGCGCGTGCGTACGTACGGAATACCGTCTCCACGCCGTGGTGTAATCTATTTTCCACCATCACCTTACAAGGATGGGTATAATGGTGTAATGAGTAACTATTTATGATTATTATAAAGTAATATTGATACTGAAATAATATACATATACTCCAATACAATTCCATGATCATAGGAACGATATCATCACTCGTGCGTACGTACGGAATACCGTCTCCACGATGTGATGCGACTCGTTCTACATGATCATCATTACATAGTAATTATATAAATGAATTTAATGAATAAATATGATATATGTTATACTAATACCATTCTGGATATAAGGTATCTATAACCTTAAAATAAGAATAAGAATTTATTCGGCAAAACACGCATAAGAACAAAAGGCAATAAAGACCCGAGTAACAAGTAACAATGAAATATTACTAACAAGAAGCTAAGAACATGACCATATATGATATCATATCAATAAGTATGATTCTGGAATAAGTTAATAACATTATTTAAACCATTATACAGGAGCTTCGGACACGTACAAAGCAAATCGGACCTAAGGTAAGGGAAATATCACAATCTCATTTTTATCCGAGATTGTTTATTCGTAAGTATTTACTGGGGTGTATTTTATCATCCACATCCATGTTTCATCAATATGTAATATTATTTCCATCCACATAAAATTGTTTAAATCCATTTTTACCCTTCGGTGAGTTTTTAGTAATATGTATGAAATGAATCTTTTTTCGTTTTTCATACGAGGTACTTTTTGACTTTTCCGACAAAAGTACGAAGAATGTTTTTTTAACTTATACGGCATGAATGGATTTTTAAAACATTATTTCCAAGAATCTTACTTTATAAGTTTTCAAGTTTATTTTTAATCAACTTCTTTATTTTTGTATGACATGTTAAGAAAGGAAAAATGTTTTTGAAGTAGAAAGGATATTTTCCTCAAGAATGAAGTTCAAGTATTTTATCGAAATTATTTTCCATCTAAGATAATAAAAGGGTTCTGTTTTTATCCCTATTATTACATGGATTTGATTATGTTGTGATGGAAATATTTTTATGAATTCCTTTATCTTATATGAATTGTTTTATGATGTCATGTTGTTAAAGAATCCCATTTTTATTACATGGGTTACGCTATGATGTATGGTTTATGATTATGTGGCACACATAAGAAAGGATTCATTATAAGATGGGTGGGACCTATATCTCCCTCCAATGTATTGGGTAATGATTTATATCTCATGAGATAGACATGGCTGGAACGGAAGGTTATTTCGGTTCAGTGATACAGGACTGAAACGAGGAGTGAACTCGGTTCAGAAAGGGACTTTGTCCACTATGATAGTCTTGGCAATGAGTCATGACTAACAAGAAATGATTTTCCATGATTATGTGTGCATGCCACAAAGTTTCAAGTTTCATGTTATGATTATGGGGATCTCATTTTCACTTATATGATTTGTTCCATGTTAAGATATTATGATCTCTTTTGCAGGTTATGATTTTCAAAAAGATATGATATGATTTGTATTTCCTTTATTTTCCCTTGCTGAGCATTTGAGCTCACCCTTTTATGTTTTCTTTTCCCCAGGCCAGGAAGATGGATATTAAGTAGAATATGCTAAAAGGGACCCTAGATATGATGAAATAAAAGGGAGACACTGTAGAAGATTTATGAACCAGTTGTTTATGTTTCCCAGTTTCTAAAGACACTATACCTATACGGTCCTTTGTGGTTTTTTCATATGTTGTAATAAGTGTACATAAATTTTGAAGTATTAACAATGTATGTAAAGTATGGGTCTTTATATGCCGCATCCGCCGATCCAGGGCGGCCCTTTGAGGTCCGCGGCTTCCTTAACCCGCGGGGGCGGCGCCCCGCGACTGCGGCGCTCGACCGCTCGGCCGAGCCGAGCCAGGCCGGTCCGACCGGCCGGGCCGCGCCCTGGCCGGACCAGACCAGGTCTAGCCGGGTCATACCGGGTCGGGTCGACCCAGGGGGGGTCGGGCCGGGTCGGCCTGGGCCCGAACCCCCCGTCTTCGGACCATTTTCGGTCTTTCTCTCATAACTTGAGCTACGGGCCTCCGAATGACGCGCCGTCAGCGACAAAACGATCCTTGGATTGAGAAGGTCGTTTCGGTATATCTCACTCAAGGTTTCGGAATACTTTGGGTTCGGCCGGGTTGGTTCGTACACGAAACCAACCGGGCCCTCGGAGCGGAAACACTCATATCTTGAGCTTCGGACGTCCGATTGACGTGCCGTCGACTTTAGTGGATTCCTCTAAGTGAGACAGATATTTTGGCATGCTCCGCCTAAGATTTGGACATAGGTGGAGTACGATCGGGTTGTTTTTTCCTTAAAAACCAACCAGGCCCCTGGGACGAAAAAGCCAATATCTCTCAGACCGGGCGTCCGATTGACGCGCCGTCTGCGACGTTGAGTTCCTGTTGACGATACGGAACTTTTGGATACATCAACTTCGGACTTTGTGTCAGTTGATATATCAGCCTCTCGGCTCGTGGAGCAGACCCTCCCGAACGAGCTTGCTGTGTGCGGGAATCCCAGTGCTGGCTGCGGTGACGACGACTGTACCGAGATCCTCAGTGGACTGCAGCGACGCCTGTGCAGAGATCCTTAGTGGACTGCGACGACGACTGTGCAGAGATCCTCAGTGGACTGCGACGACTACTGCTCTCAGCGATCCTACATGGATTAGTGCTACAGATCCTGTGTGGATCCGATCCTGTTTGGGTCAGCGCTCAGTGGTTCTGTGTGAGCTAGTGCCTACAGGTCCTGTGTGGGCCCGATCCTGTGTGGGTCATTGCGGGGGTTAGTACCTTTCGATCCTTTGTGGGTCCGATGACTTAGATGGATCAATGATCATCTTTATCTTCATACAAGAAGTATACCTGTGTGAGCTGAATCCTGTTTACTCTCCTTTGTGGATTGTGTTGTGCTATCCTGTGTGGATTTACATTTTACTTTCCTTTGTGGATTGTGTTGAGCCATCCTGTGTGGATTACACGTTTTTCTTTCCTGTGTGGATTGGGTTGTACTTGAGCTCGGATGTTGGAGCCGAGCGAGAATTGATGACTTAGGTATATGTATGGGCATATACCTAAGCCGTGTCGGATGTTACTTCGTGATTGTATCTTTCCTTTGTGGATTATCCTTTGTGGATTTCGGGAGACCTTCGGGGGGTCTCGGGGTCCCTACTGAGTAGCTTATACTCACCCCTGCACGGGCTATGCCCGCACTTCGTTGTGTTTGATGCAGACGACGGACATCGCTGATCGTGGTGGAGGCTTGTAGAGCAGAACGGTACCTGGAGGTGGACCACTGGGCGGGATGTACTCGGAGTGGTCAGGTGGACCCGAGGAGCAGTGGAGGCTATCTGTACCCACCCTTCAGGTGGGACTTCCAGAGGACGGCTCGACGCTGCAGCTTTTTCTTTTCAGTTGCTTTTTTTCCCTTTCAGTTGTACTTTATAGTTGAGCTTGTATTTCCAGCCCCTTTTACTTTCAGCACAGCTTGTTACAGTTTTTACTTAGTGTTTACTCTTCTTCTTGCTTACTCTGTGGTTCTTGATTACTCTACAAAGGCAATGCATTCCCTTTTTCTTGGATTTACGCCTTGGTGCTAGTCGCCCTCCCCTGGCCTATGGAAGAAGGGCTTGGGGTAGTCACGGCACGGGCCCCGAGGACAGGTCGTGACATCTATGCTTATGTATATTATTAATTTATATGTTTGTATCTTACTCTTGTTATGTAGGTTTATTTATTATTTGATGACCTCATCCATGAGTTATGTATTATGATATATTTTAATTTTTGGTATTATGTCCAACTGTTTTTTACTATTATTTTGTTATCTTACCAATATGGTTGTCTAATTCTCACATATAATGTTTATTTTTTTAATTATTGAGAATCTTAGTTCAACCTATCATATATTTCCTTTAACTATATTATGAATAAAATCATAATTCATGACTTTCTTAAATCATAGAATAAAAATGACATTGTGAGAGATGTTGAAAATATGTAAAATTAGTTGTTTATGTTTCTAGTATCTCTATACAATGATCCTTTGAGATATGGGTTTTGAATAACTATGATATGAAATAAATATTTTTTAAAAATAATATAGTATACATGTATGAATGTTTGGTTGACCTCAGTGTTCCTTCGATCGTTGAACATTTTTTTTAGAGGACTTTTTAGTGAATAATTTAGTGAGGATCTCATATAAAATGATCAATGTTATCATACTTCATTTTTTTGAATCATTCTTATTAAGCGATACTATGGATCAATTATTGGTATTGTAATATAATACTATGTGTTTTTTTTATATTGTCCATATTTTTCTGACTTTTATATTTTTTAAATTTTATCAAAATTCATACAAAATGAATTTATATTGTGGTTACATGTTTCATATTTATTAATATTTATCATACATTTATATCAGGTACATATTGATATTTGTTTCTATATATGACCAATGTACCTATATTTACAACACATTTACATTTATAAATTAGGTGTTGATTGGAAGATCATAACTTATGATACATCTACACGTTGAGGTGGGATAAAATTAAATGGAACATTGTTTACTACAATTCCCATCTTCATATAGTTTTCATGGACAAACATAATATGGGAAAATTTTGTATCAAATACCATTTCTATTAAAACATGGTATATTCATATTTTAATGGGTTTCTTGAAATATATCTTATTATTCCATTTAACAATTATATTGTTATAGAAGAAAGAATAAATATTTTATAATGACATGAATAATTTTTTTTAATATTGAAAAACTCAATCCCAATTGTCCTTATATATTTGAGAAAATAGAATATTATTACTAGAGTGATCATATAATGAATTCTCTGATTAACATTGAAGTGTATAAATATCTAATGATGTCCAAAAATTATAATTTTTCAGATAACTATATGTCTATATTTTATAGAGATGTGGTTGTTTCGATCCAGTATAACTAAAAAGTGCGGAGTACTTTTTCTATTTAATGATAAGAAATATATATAGTCAAAATATTCATGTGATATAGCTAACAGAATTCAGATGAAGCTAGAAGTTTCAAATTTATAAAATTTAAATCTTCTTGAAAATAGTAGATCTATATTACATGATTATTAATACGTGGTTAGTTTTTTATATAGAGAATACAGTTCTCATTTTAATCATCATATATTAACCAGTGTGAGTATTCTACAATAATTTCGTGAGAAGAATATGTTATATGATCACCTTTTTGAAAAATTTATTGATATACTTATAAAGGTCTAGGGGTCTATGTGTAGATCTATCTATGATACGAAACATTTTTACTATGTTATGCCAAGATGAATTTATTGGAACTTCAATAAAATATTAGTGTATATTAGAAAGTGATTATGGTTCATACCATAATTCCATGAGGGATTAGAATGGGGTTTTTGGTTTTGGTGGAACAAACATTACATCAGACACCTATACCCATGTACCATTTGAGCAGTTTCCAATGGGTTTTATTCATAGAACTTGAAACAGGTTACGGTTTTTATATTTGTCATGGATCATGGACCTGAATTCCAAAGGTAGACACATATTGGGATGTTTTTACAATGATAGTTAAGAACTGACAATGATCGTTAGGATGGGAGGTCGGTCTCATTGAACCATTTTGGGGGGATTTATTTCATACTATAGGACACTATTATAAATTTAATACATATTTGTGAATCCTTTATTACTTCAAAGTAAAATGTGGTTCACCCTTGAATTAAAAATCAATTTTTAGCATGTATGGGATTTAGAATCATTTGTATGTATCCTATAATAATAATATATGGTGATATATATATGTATATGAGGTTTTATATCAATGGTACCCTCTTATGTTCTGATTAGATAATATTTTTTCACTTATTGTCATGGCACTGGTTTTAATCCATGTAGTGGGGATCGCTAGTGTGTATTTTTTTCCAAGGATATTAGAGTTGTTTTGATGTTTCTATCATACCTAAGTATGTGCTTAATATATATCATCATAAATGGAATTATAACCCAAATAGTTTGGTTCCACTTAGTGGGAAACATCATACCTTTTATGGTCATTTGATAAGGACCAAACCTAGAATATTATTGTCTTCCAATGAGGAAATTAAGGGAAAATGTGTATAGACAATGTTTAGTGTGGGACTTATGGTGAATAGGGATTGTGAACCTAGAAGTGGTATGGACTTCTAAGGTTGAAAAGACTCTAACGGTAATGTGGACTTGATAGAATATGGCTTATTTTGGGTGTTAGGTTTGTTTCTCGGGAAGGCTTCCTACATATCCCACTTGGATAGGAATAAAATCATATGTATTTAGGGTGTGAGGACATATGCCTATGGAGGTCTTGTGATGGTTTTAATCATACGGGGATGTGTCCCTTTGAGAGGATTGAGTTTTTGTTTGCTCATAATGATGATTCCCTTAGGTTTAGGTTATTTAGTTGGGGCATACTGATAATAAAGATGCACTGATTTAGATGAGGATTAAACATGAAATAATTCCCATGATGTTGAGTTTTATGGATCATACAATATAAGAGGATTACCTTTTGTAAACATTTTGGGCTTATAATGAGTAATAGGCCCATTATTCAAGATCATGCATATATCAAGATCACCACCATCCTCTAATCCCACATGATTCATTCATAGCATGAGAAACAAGGGGTAGAATAAGATCTATGAAACCACATTATACCCCTTTAACCCAAGGATGGATAGATAGCTTTGAAAATCCATGACTATGGAAGACACCTAAAGGATGGTGAGTAGAAGATACAGAAAAATATTCTTCACCGAAATTTCCATCATACTATGCAAATGTCGTGAACATAGATACCCTCTAAGAAAATGGGACTCATGCTTGGCTTTGATAAATAGGAATTATAAGATCCAAAAAACCACAAGATCCTCCTTCAAGTAGTATAATAGAATGAGGTGACATGAGATGAAGAAAGGGATTTTTTGTTCCTCGTTCTTCCCATCATTGTAACCAGTTTATTCATGTATGATTACCCATATAAATACCACATATGGGAATAGAGAATGATTAAGGAATGAAAAACGAGAGATCCTACAAGAAATTATATGGGATTAATATAGTAGGGATTCACTAATATTGGTTCCTTGGGAAAATAAGAGGATCATATTCCATGCCAATTGGGGTCATCCTCACCCTCCTTGCCATGAACTGGAGGCCCTAAAACATAGAGACAACTAGGGATTAAAATTTTCCAGAATTTAATATCCATGACCGAGAGTTCCCTAACACTTCCCCCATGGTTGACGTCCTCATGACCCAAGGAATGCATACTCATATGCACCCTTTGGACGATATCCATTAGGTTGGACATGTGAAGGACACCACTGAAAAAAGGAATTCATACCCAAATGGGTTACATGATGATGTGCCTCCTTCCATGGTCTTGATAGTCTAAAGGTTTCAATGGAGGATTAAATTTTTAACCTCTCAGATGATTGATCCAAAGGAAGAGGAGCATTTCATTTGTTATCTTCGAAGAGTGATCAAAAGGAGGCTTGTGAAAATCCTCTATTGGTGTGAAAAATTTCATCACACAAGGCCATAGAGATACTATAGGTTATTCGCACTAGGGAGGGTAGGCCTATATAATATGGATATTCCTTAGCGAATGGACCACCTAGGTAAAAAAACATGGGAGTGGCCATTTCCTTAGCACCATAGGTCTCCTCAGGTATCCCTACAGGGGTATCATTGAGGTCCTTGATTAGGGAAGGGAACTTTTATCTAGTGGTCATCAATGAGGGGAAAATGATTCCTCACATAAGTTTTATGTGGTACGGGCCCATGAGGGACATTTATCTCACTATGTACCTCAATTTCCTCTTTTCATGCATTGTAGAGTGCCACCTGAGGATTTTTGAGGGACCTTTTTGAAGGGGTGATGTGACCAAAGCATAATGTATTCTTATTATTTTCAATTTGTATAAATGATGATCCCTACGAGGCTATTTTTAGGAAAATATGGGACCATAGGTGAAGGAGGCCATCCAAACATGCACTAGGTGTAGGCACCCCACATAGGTGCCCCACGTAGGGGTGGATGATCTTTAAATGCCGTGTAGATGGAGTAAAAAGGTGGTGTGTGAAGGTGTATCATGCGGGGGGAACCATTTGTGATTTACCGAAAGGTACTTCACTACCATCACTACTAGCAATGAATCCATGAAAAATGGAGAATCGTACTACAAACCTTTCGAGCTGGGATGAGGAAATTTTGGGTGATAACACATACAAACCCACCTCTCATTCCCATTCCTTAAACTACTCTCAAATGGAAGTTCTCAACATAAAACCATTGGATTAAAAAAATATTATGAGGAATATGTATCCCATGTTGTGTGAGAATTCATTTGACACATGGAAATCCAATATGCTCATTCTGGTATAAAGATGAATTTCTACTCAAAATAAATATTTGGTGTATATGTGGGGATGAAATCATGAATTATATGGAAAATTTATTATACAAAATTTCATTCTGTAAAAAAATCTCATCCCCCCTATAATTATATTAATTTGGAAGGAAAAGAATATGATTCAATGGTAACTGAAGGTAAAATTCATGTATTCCATCAATAATTAGTGGAATTTAGAGCTATATCAAGTGTGGAAGGATGCTCTAATTTTTTCTAATCCATAGGGAATAATGAGCATAGTTTTTCTATTTATATGGTTATACAAACATCCCTATAAACATTGCATATTTTTTCTTATTTCCCTAATTTCTTATTAAGTCTGAATTAAGATGACTTATAAAGAGAGAATTGGCATTTTTTTACTCTACCCTTTTTAGGTTATCATCTTAACTAGTTTTTCCCTTTTAAAACTTTAGTAATCAATTCTTTTATAAAAAATTTATAGCATAGGGTCAGTGTGAAGAGAATATAATTTTATCAATGGTTCCATTTGTTGGTTTTTAACCTAGTAAATACAATGTCTATATTTTTGGGCTATTTAATTTATTTTAAACCAGACTATTGATACTGTTGTTTTAGGGAAAACATCTGTGACCAAAATTTTCAAGATGATGACGCAAACAAGTCTTTTGTCATAATAATGTTCCGACATTCTCTAGATACATGATGAGGAATTTCATGTTAAGATTTTTTGATTTTAGAATCCAAAACATAATTCCACACAAGTTTTTGAGAAATATCATTGAATCATTTTGAATAGAGGATTTGAGAAAAGTATTCTCAGGGCTAATGGGAATAGATGGGGTCTCTCCTAAGGATGGAATTAATGCTGGTTGAAAATACCGTTTTGTGGGAACCTTTATCAAAAGGCAACTATGTATTGTTAATACATAGTAAAGAAGTAAAGTTCTATTGATGGAGGACCATTTATGTTGGTGACATATGAAAAGATAACTATAGAATGTTTCTTACTAGTAAAATAGAGGAGTTCATTGGAATTCTGACATTTTACTACCCATGCTTTTGAGGGTTTTTGAATATCCATCATTTTGAAGACCATAAAGGTTGGATTCTATGAGAAGGTGTATGGGAATGAAGATAGTATATGTAATGAAATTATACATTATTTTTAAATGGATCCTACATGATTTTTTCATGTTTTATTTATAGATTAACTTGATAAATGAATAATTTTAAGGGGGATGCCCCATTCTAAAAAGGGATGAAGCATAATGTAGTTTAATGTCATGTGACCGTGATATTGAACATGAAGTTTCATGTCTTATTGTGAGGATTCCATTATTTAGTTTGAAATCATTTCTCTAGTATATAATTCAATACATTTTAATATAGTGTATTAAGGATATTGTGGGGATTATATTTATTGACTTTATCTTTTACTAGAAGGTTAATAATTCTCCACTATCATTAAAATATGGCATAGAATATAACTTTAATTTTAAGTATGATATGGGGAATGTTATATGATGTAATATGGGGAGATCAAGATTCAAATATCGGTATGTAGAAAAGGTATTTTAGTGAGAGAGTATGTACCTATTGATGATGATGTTACCAGTGGTTGAGAAACCATATATTGTAAATGTTTTACAAATAAAATAGGGAAATGTTATAACATAGTCAGAATCCAATGGATGACATGCCCTTTATGTGGGATCCTTATGAAAATTCAACATGTTCATGTTATTTTATATTTTTTCAATGGAGTTATTGGGAATTAAATGAACCTATTTTTGATGGAGAAAGGATGTTTATGGAAATTTGAATTTTCCCAAACATACGGGTAGGTTTCTGGAAGGAATGTAACTAAATATGGGTGGAAGCTTTCATGTAAAAATTACCCAATAATGGGGGATATGGTTGCCTATGCAGGTCTAAATCATACACAAGTAATATGTTTTTACTTTTGGATGGGCCCAATATATTGGATTTAGGCATTATTATGTAACTTAATTGAATGATAATCAAGACTTTCATAGTTCTTGGGATATAATACAGTTTAACATTTTCCCGTCTGAATGAATTGTGTAGTTTTAAGTATTGTGATATAGATGATACACGGTATTTTATTTTTCTATCTTACTAGTAGAACCATAACACCATGGAAATTATAATTAATATGTGCCCTATCATACTTTGTTGATTTTATCATCAATCAGACATAAAGGAAGAAAATTTAAACAATAATATCTAGGTTACACATATTTTGAGAAATGATATGGGAAAAGTATATTGAGGATGATCGGTGACCAAATTTGAATATTGGGTTTGAATATAATGGCATGAAATCTTAGGGAAATAGAAGAGGCTTCCCCCCCATGGAAAAAAATAGATGGTTGAAAAACCTTTTTTTTTGGAAGACATTTTGAAAAGAAAACTAGGGTGTTTTATAATATAATAAAATATAGGAATCCTTTTTCAATGAAAATATTTATTTTGGAAACATTACAAAAGTCTAATTAAGAAATGTTACAACATTTTTATGAAAAATATCCCTTAGGTATTCGACATTCTATTACTGATATTCGAAGAAATATTATGATGATATAAAAGTGTCCATGATTGGTAGTATGATGTGTTGAAGGAATATACCAAGTTTAATAGAATCATTTGGAATAGAGTTGGACATGATGCAGGGAGTCCATTTAAAAATATTTGAATTATATGTCTATGGGGACATCTTTTTTTCCTTGGTGTTCCCCTGAAATGGGGACCCAAATTAAGAGATCATCCATTGTATATTTGTTTCCAAACCAGAGTGGGAGTATTTATATTTACCCCATTTCAATCACAAGGAAACAATTCCTTGGAATCAATTTCTATCTCATTGAGATTAGTATCAAGACACACATAGTTATTATGAAACTATGTAGTTTAATGTCTTGCGGTAAGGACACCAATTGTGAAGTTTAACACCACACAGTGAGGAAAAAGTTTAATTGACATGAAAAAGAAATATTTTGGCTAGATTAGAGAACATGACTTGGGAGTCAATACGTATCTTTTGGGATGAATAATAAATCCACATGTAGTTCTAGAAAAATTCACCCCACACTGATTTAATTCTTGTGTGGAAGAAAATGGTTAGGTGTTTGAATATAGGTTCATGCATAGGGTGATAACCCATATTGGATCCTCTCATGTTGTTTAAACTCATACACATGAGAGTGGGGAATTTTGCATGCTATGGATGGACCATGATGTAGGATATTGTAATTTCTACATATCTTTAAGGAATTAGAATCAATCCATACATAATTTATAGGGAACTGGGCATTTTAATGCCATGTAGTCAAATACACCTAATTTTCCTTTTATGGTATTACAGCGGGGACCACAATTTCTCTTGTGAATTTACATTCCATAATTATATAGGGAACACTTTTACTAAATCTATTAATTCTGCATGAGCTATGATTCATGTGGTAAAAATGATTGGTAATGGTTTCTTTCACCACACAAGGGATACACATGTGATGTGTAGGGTTATCAAGGTTTGGCTGTGGATGGACCATAATGTAAGATCTTAGAATTACTACATATCAAATTATAATGAGAATAAGGACACACATAGTACTTATATAGTTCACAATGTTGTTATGAACTATACACAGGGAGATGGGGATTTTTGTTTCTTTTGTTGCTTTATAGCTGGACGTATGACTGGAGATCTAGTTATATGTATGTATATCATTAGATTGAGAATCAATCCACACATAGTCATTGAAATATAGTTCTGTATATAAATTATATTTTTATGTGTTGACGGCGGACTTTTTATATTACAAAATAAAGACTGAGACCAAGATACAGGATTTGGGTGTTACTACATATCGAATTTGGAAAGCAAATAACGTCATAGGTAGTTTTTGGGAGGTTCCCTATGTAGGTATGACTCATACATGGTGATGGGGGAATTATATTGTTATCTGACTAGACCCAGGGCCAGATATATGATTTTCTCTACATATCCTTTATGAACAAGAATCAATCCATATTCATTTGTTGAATAAATTTGTGATGGGGAACCAATAACTAAGGTTTTGGTCCACTCAAACACGAATCAAAATTCTATATTGTTTTTCTTATTGAAATAGGGACATGAGAAATACAATATTTCATTATGTGGTATGGAAATTGTTATTTAGCTTATTATCTTGTCACTAGGTCATTGGTCTATGTAGTCTATACTCGCATAGCACAATCTATGATATCTTATATTTTTGGGTCATATGACTACGACTATATAGTGTGACTTTTAAGGACATGCATATACGAACATGATGCTATATAGTTTAATGTCATAATGTAAGGAAATTGGTGTCATGTTATTTATCATCTATAAATATGGATGAAATTCCATTCTTTTTTATGTTCCCAGGAATAATACCAACTATTTAATTTAACATATTTTAGGTGACACATATTCCATTCAGATTTACCTCATATGGTTTTTACGACATGATACGTAATTTAAAGGCATAAAATTGGACTATATGTTGTCTTGAATTTCAATTTTAGGATTATAAGATGAATTTCATTAGAATTAATGAAATATTTCATCAGGAACCTTGAATTTTTTGAGTGTGTTATGTGATCTCCATCCAATGATATCATGGAATATGTCCTATTAGAGTTAACGTTTTGTTTGGAGTAAGTTTCCACCCACTTCATCTCACGATTTGGAGGATTCATTCCTAGTATCAATGGATTCGTTATGACCTGTTCCAATTACCCATAAATGAATGAAAAAAGGAGGAATTTCTTATTAAAATTATCCACTATAATATTTTGATAGACCTCCATGTGATCTATGGAGTGCAAAATTTTTTCATCATTTTATTCAAATTCATTCAGTTGTTTTTGGGATTTATCATCCATGTATAGACAATCACAAATGGAAATGATGAGTGACAAAAATTGGACCTCAAGGGGTAGGAATATTTATATTCTATAGATGATTTAATATGCGGTCACATGTGTGGTAGAATGGGCTGTAGTTTGGTAATCCCTTAAGTCATGAAAGAGTTTAATAGGGAAAGAATTGTTTTCATTATACCCAATATTTTGTTGTATATTGGATAAGGTCTTTTTGATGGCCTCTATATATCCATTTTAGGCTGCATGATAGAGAGAAGAGTGGTTGGTTTTGATGTTAAATTCATGGTGAAGACTTTTCACCAGGGTAGAATTGATATTGGTGACATTGTCTATTAGTACTCTATGATATACTATAAATCTATTAATGATGATGGATGTCAAAAATATGATGATACTTTTGGCCATGAAAAATGTTATGGGTACTACCAAATCCCATTTGGAGAAGAAATCAGTAGTAGTGAAAATATATTTTAATTTCTTGGTCATAAATAGATCTTATACCCCTACAACATTTATTCCACATATAGAAAATGGGTAGGAGTATTTGGATATATGTAGAAACTCTAGTTATTAGTTGATGAAGATTTCATTCACTTGGATGGAATGTCATTTCATGGGGAATTTTGTGCAATCCAGCATCATCAATGGTATGAAGTATTCAAGACATTATATTTTGTTAGAAATAATGTACCCAGAATGGTGGCCACCACAAACTCTCACATGAACTTCTTTCATGATATCCATAGTTTCTTATTCATTGATACATCTGATAAGGAACCTATCAATGTATCATTTTTAAATGAATTTATTGAAATTTCATCCATCATAAAGAGTGGTGTTGGTTGATGATTTGTTTAATTTTTGAATTGATTCTTGTTTGATATTCTTTGCAATGTGGTGATCTCCATATGGAACTTCTACTTGAGGTTTCAGGGTTGATTAAATTATTCTCTTACATGGGGTTGTTCTAGATGGGGTTTAAGGATGAGGGTTTTCTCCTTGTCTATGCTACCGAGAATTGGATATTTGAGAGGGTATGGATTTTCCATTGGTGCTAGGCCCATGCATCCATGCATGAGAAAACCAGTCGATCAGTGATGAGTATGAGGAAGCTGATCTTATTTTTTTGATCCTGGGTATGGGCTATTCTTTGTATGCTTGAATGATTTGTTTTTTCAAATAATTTTGTATCATGGTGGTTTAGTTTTTTTAATTCATTTTTTTCATGTATGGTTTCTCACTTTTTCCACAAAAGTGTTTTCATAATAGAAATTTAATTTTCAATTAGATTTTGGTTGTTCACTAGAATATTTTATCTTTCCTAGACCTATCTGATGGAAGCACTCCATTTTAGAGGAATTCCATGATGGGATTCCTCTACCCAGTGGGAGGACCATATTGTTCCTAAATTGGACAAATATCATTAAACTCTTCAATGTTGACATGAGTAAAATGTGGTACCATTTAGTGATGGGCCATATTTACAGCCTTTTCTTCTCGATTTGGATTTACTAAATCTATAACTTCATTATTCAATGCTTACACATGACCATTATTCCTTCATCAGATGTGAATCAACTCCGTCATAAAGGGGAAATAAGCCATTATCCCTCAGACATAGAAAAATAGGGGGATTATCTCATTTTTAATGATGGAATAACAACCTTTGATCTTTTTTATTTCTTACAATTAATTCCTTTTTTCTTCTAGGTGCCTCACTAATATTTGGAGTCTTAATTTTATGTCTTTAATGAGGGACCCATAATCTACCTCATTGTTTATGTATCCTTCTAAATATAGGAAAGTGTAAATAAAGAAATAATTTTTTGGAGAATTGATCACGATCCACTAGCGAACTTATTTAAGCTTTGCTTTTTCCATTTTATTCACTATTGGGATCCTGGAGTTGCCTTCAAAATATATTTCCATATTGAATAGGAATGATCACTTCATATGTAAATTCAATATTTCACGATTTCATTTTTACAAATGAGTGATATATAAGAAAATTTGATAATTCATATCCTTTTACTACATTATGAGGCATGAATAGTATGTCAAACTACTGTAGGATAACAGAACACCATGCCAAAAATCTGGTAAACATTGAAAAACTAAGGATATTTTTTAGTTGGTTATTATAAGAGACCAAATGGCCATTATCGTGATGCTAGTAGTGCCTTATTTTTTAACTGTTAGGATACATATATATAAAACTCTTCTCTATATTCTTATAACATGTCTCGACATCCAGAATGATTCTACGAAAATAATAAATGTTGGTTTAATTCCCATCATCCTTTTTATTGTGAATGAAAAGAGCATAGAGATCGCTCTAGGTCTTTCACATATAGAATGTGAGGCTTTTCTTAAATGTGGGGAATTATAACTTTTAGTCTCAAGAGATATTTATTGAGAATATCATATTCTTTCTAAAATTCACTTCTCTATTGATATGTACCCCCTTATCTATCAACATTGTGAAAGGAAAACAATTACTTGTGAGTTTGGCTATAAAAGGATGGATTTAGGCCAAGTGTCCTTGAATTTATCTCAAATAATTGAGGATTTGAGGTGGTGAAATGCTTAAGAAAGACTTTATCTTCTAATGATCAACATCATTTTTATTATGGAAGAGAAAAAAGTGAATAAATTTTTCCAAGGTTACCCTGAAATCACATATAAAGGGGTTCATTATTAGATGATGATATCATTATTTTTTGAAGATGATCGTGATCTCAACAAAGTGTTAAGAACACTTTGAGGAAATAAAAATAATATCCTCAATTTATAATTTGAAAAAATATCCATAAAGGGTTTCAATATGTGATTCATGTAACATGTATATGTTTCACCTATTTTATTTAAGACAAAGGCCATTACCCTATAGAAAAATTCTCTATAGTGGGACCTCAAAGAGGTAGATTTTCATCTTTTAGGGATACAAAAATTTAGTTGTACCTTGGATAACCATCCACTATGGAGAGGTCCTGATAGCTGGACATTGCATGAAACATCATATATGTGATTGAGACTAGGAAATCATATTTCATTTAGTTTATGTTTAGAGATCTGATGTGGATGAAAAAAAAGATTTTCCCATTATTTTTATTTATTGGGATGATATTATCTAGCCATATCAAATATTGAACATCATAGATAATTTCATATATGGATTTCTTTTTCCACATCAACTTCAATTTTGGAGGTGTGTGTGAGATACATCCTTATGGATTCCTATTTGTATTCTTGATGGTATTCGAGAAAACCAAAGTGATGAGTGGGAACCTCAGGTTCAAGTCTTGTATCAATTTGTAATTCCAAGAAACAAAAACCTATTATTTCATTAGGAAGTAAATGTATACCTATTGTTCATGGAGATTCATGGATTCCCAATTCATAGCGTGTCCTGGATAATCAACTATATCTTGATTTATTCATCTTACCACATAAACAGTGGCAGGGAATCCTTTCTCAAATGTTGTAGGGAATCCATGAGGTCTTACTCCCTTTCCTATTCCCATGATTTTCCTATTCTATATCCATATGAGAACTATGTGATTAATCCAAAATCTTATATTTGGAAGAGAATTTATTATTTTTTCATTTAAAAGAAAATGTATCTTCTTCTAACACAACTGATGATGTAGGTCCATATTGTAGTTTTCATGGGGATACATGGGACAAATAATGAACATCTTCATTTTCCCCCAATGACATCTCAACCACTTCGGGCACATCTGATGAGGTGTCAATTTTTTGAATCATGGGGAATTGATTGAAGGGATTTGTATCTAGGATTTCATAACTTTATAGAGAGTTGTAAACTTTTACAGTTTTATTCAGATCATATGTCTTGATTGAAATCGCATAATTATATGATTCTTGCTTGAAATTGAACCTAATTCTTCAATTTGGATAATGGAAAGAACATAATCTAAAAAAAGATACTTGAAATGATTAGTTAGGATAATTTCCAAACCATTTTGGGAATTTATTTGAGAAACATCAACATTCATGGGTATTTTTCCTTCCCTATGATAGAATCTTGCATCAATGTACTTTGATTCAAAGGATTTAAATGTAAATTTACAACCTTTCAATGTAGAAATTTTATCACTGACAAAATAATTAAGGAATTGGTGTCATGATGAGGGAATATAAACGTGTTGATATAACTAAGGACTTCATAGAATAACGTTGAAGGCTACATCCTATCAAACAACCTTGAATTTTGAGTCAGACACATGATCCCTAAACTGTGTTTGGATTTTAATTTTTCTAAGAAGATTTTTCTTGTTCATTTCATATCCTTGTAACATTAGAGTTGATGGGGAAAATGATATTTTTCGAAACCATGTTGAAAAAGTGTATGGATTGGCATGAGGTTGGCTTTTGAGCCTTTTCGAATGAAGGATCATTGGATGTCAATGTCATTTATCTTTTTGGAAACATATAAGGGACAGACATGTCCATATATTATTAAATCTTCATCCTACTTATTAAAAGAGATTACCTTGTGGAATTCCCTTAGATCCTTCTATGCATGAAATATATTTGAAGCATTAAAAGCGTATTAAAATTCCTTATGGCCTAAAAAACCTATATGAGTACTTCCCCAAGGACTTTTAATAGACTAAGGAATACATGAATGAAAATTTGGCTAGCACTAGGGTTAATTATTTCATGGTATATGCTTCTAAGATAATGGGCTATGATTCCCTTAATTAGGACTATATTTAGTTGTTATTTTAGGAATTGAGTTAATTTATGTGGATGTATCATCCAATAGAATTGGAGTTAAAAATTATTCTGACCTCAGTGGATTAGGTCTACTATTCCTATATTCCTATCAAGGATAATTAAGTGAGGGTTTCCCCTACAGTTAATCTGCCAAGATGTTTTTGTGAAGAAAAACCATAGAATGTTTATAGGAAATTTATTTCTTGTACTGATATCATTGGAGGGATATCCAATGATTTTTATCCACATAGATTCTTTGAGTAGGGGCACAATTAGAGTAGTGGCTCCTAGAATGGCCACAAATTTTCCTATATCGTCGACCATGGAGGCATATTCTATTATATCCACAATGAAGTTTATGGAATTCTGGTTCATAGTTTCACTCATAATTTCATAAGGGATCTTAGTGAATAACATTAATGGAACATATGTTCAATTCCACATCTGATAAATATTCATTCTAGTAGATCAAATATGGTTTTACCATTTCTTGGGGTAGTAACCATTCTCTTGAATCTTTAGGAAGGAATTATGAAAGATAAAATCCAACACTATCCATACAATTGGATCATTTCTTTATGTTTCCTTATTTCTCTCAGTCCATGAAATTTTTTGGAAGACCACCTTACAAAGGACTACATTACTGATGGAGTCACGTGTGTCATAAAAGAAGTGGCCAGGAGCATATATGGTTGTTGTAACTATTCTCAGATTATAGGGCGATTCCATTTGATCATCATTCTGACCATCCAATTAGTAAACATACACATACCATTATTTTAACTTTCATTTAATTCGTTCTAGATTAGTTGTAGAATCAAATTATACATTCACATGTGAATTTACAAATGTAACCTTTCTTAAGTCAAGAATATTCTACTAGATATCACTTAACAAAATCATAGATTTTCTGTTCCAATTCTTGATGGAAGGGGAAATAGTTTGGGAGAACTTTATCACTATATTGACTTAGATTCATGGACCTGGGAAACTTATCTAAGTTCTTCTCCAATGTTGAGATGAATTTTCTAGGTTCTTTGTCATTTAGTAAAAAATAAACATTTCCCTTCATGTCCTCAAACAGTTTTCATCTATCCTACCTCAGATCACCAAGATGAGGTGGGTGTTGTTGCTGACACTGAAGAGGGGGGACTACATGGTATGATGAGGGATTTGGGGTTGGATTAGGGGCTTTCTTAAGTGTAATAGTGGTAGCCTCGACTTTCTCTTTTGTCTTTTGTTGATATAACAGAATTACTTGGGACTTAGCCTTAGTTTGTGAGATTGAGTCATACACTGGGTAATCATGTAATGGTATCAAAAGCCTCTTGTGTATTTCACATGGATGAGTGGTGTACATTACTAGTCACGAAGATTTTCTATACAGATATGTACCAAGTCTTCTTGAGGAAGATATAGGTATTAAGAGTATGTAAACTGATTAAACCGAGCAATGAAATATGGGACCCTATTATTCTCCAATTGTTTGTGGATTGATAGGGTGAGTACTATCTTCTTCTGTAGTGTTGTGATAAATTCGATGAGAAACTTCTGATTGGGATCTTTCCAACTTATAAATGAATGAGCCAGAAAGCTAGTGTACTATACAAAGGCCATTCCCTGTAATGATTTCAAAAGTCACATATATTTTATAAACCCCTGTTATTCAGGAGTCCCCATCATGGGATCATTGTGGGATAAAAATGTGAAGGATTCTACTTTGGGTCCCCCAATAAATTGATAATTGGAAATATAGGTTTCATACAGCTTTATTGGGCAAGAGTCACATCATCCCACTGATGGAAAGGATTCGTTTTCAGATATAATATTTCACACCATTCCTACATATCATCCAATTGATCCATTAGTGACTCTATATTATTGATTATACCTTGAGGATTGTTTATCTAAGAAGAATATTAGACAAAGGTAGTGGCAGGTAGAGACAAATATAGTGTCACTACTGGTATCTATCATAGATAAACTTTCGTGGAATACCTATATAGATGTCTTAGAAAATGTTATGGTTGTTAACCAATTGAGGGAACTCTTGATATTTTTCCATGGGGTATTAGTGTATGGGTTCTTGGAACCCTACATTGAGTGGGGGTTTCATCTCCCTTTTGTTTTCTATAGTGAATGTTATTTGTGGATGTTTTCCAATTGTGAGTGTGAGATGAGGATCTCATAGTAGAAGATATCTAGAATGAAGGATTCCATAGAATATCTCTATATTGACTCTTCCAAATTCATTACCTTATTCCTCTTTTTGAGTGAATGGTTTCTCAAGTGTAAGTGGTCCAAATTTTCCATAGAGAAGGTGAATTATAGCCTTACCTTCCATCTTTTTTTGTTGGGTGCACATTGAAGACTCAATAGGGTATTGATTGAAGGATTTACCAAATTCCTAGAAGGCCTCTCGTTAAAAGTATGCACACCTTCTTATATCATTACTGTGTGTACTATATTATTAACCAAAACTTCCTCCTCTTCCTCCTCGTCTATACATGCCTTCTATTCTATAGGATCTCCATGGGTGGTGCTAATAAAATTCACTGATTCATAACACATTATATCTTTTTTATTTGTATATTTACAAGACTTACTATTTTGTCATCCCCCATAACGCCTTTTCCTCTCCATCGTCGGTTCTCCCATAGCTGTTTGATGGATGTGAATCTAATGGGAATCTCAAGACAGTTCAGTCATGCATGTTTTCAGTGTTGATATTACATCATGGGATAAAAAAATAGGGAGGATTCACTCTGCAGAATCACCCCTAATTGTAAGAATGACTCCCTTCTCTAAGGAGGAGGTTATAGAGGTAAACAATACCCAATCCAGGAGGATTAAAGATGTTCCCATTCCACTTCCAAAACACTTTGAGTCTTGTTTTCTAACATTGAAGAGTCCTAAAAAAACCCACCAGCCCTGTGGGATAGGGATACTTCTGTATTTTTTTATCAAAAGTACTTCAAAAAATGCGCATATGAATTTAAAAATATTTTTTCAAACATTGGTTGGGTGATCATTTAGTTTTCACCTCAATCCCTTGCTTTAGAATATATCTATACTAACAATGACATATGTGATATCTGATAATTTAATTCTTATATATAAGAATAATTCTCGAAATTATCATATTCTTGATGAAAATGTGTTTCAATGGATCAATCTCTTTTGGCCCAATGTTGGTATGAATTTCTTAGGGCCTATTTTTGTTGACCATGTCATTTGTCCTAAGCATATTCCGTTTTTTGAAATGAATCATGAGGTTATGAAATTGTAAAATGGAATCATTTGTGGGATTTTATAATTATAGAGCATAGTGAAAGGAAATACACTGTTTTCACCCCATCCTTTGATATAAAAACTTTATTGGGTATCTATGATAGCTAAAATAATTCTTTTAGTTCATTGAGGCATTCATGATGAAGCGATCATTTTTATTTACAAAATTTTTGATAGCGTGCATCTAGGAGAGACACTAAATCAATTTGTAATTGCATCCCTTATATTACATTAACCTAACATTGATACCCATTATAGGGTAATAATTTCAATCTCATGTGATGAAGACTAGTCCATAAATTGGGGTAGATTTTGTACACAAAATCATCTGGAAAAACTTCTAGAATGATGAAATGAGAAGAGGATAAAGGAAAATGCATTTTCTTATATGATATTTAGATATTTTTCTTCTCATGTTAAATATTCTTTCTTCATTTTTATAGAGGATCCTTATCCTAGTCCAACCAGAGCAGAAGATTTCTTGATAATTTACCATAGGTAGTGAGATTTTTAGGGAAATCCTTTATTATGTTCGATTAAAATAGATCCATGGTTAGTTTAGAATGTGACTAATTCATAAGTATATATTATAATAGAGATAGTATTTTACTTATCAATGATAAGGAATCTGGAATGATTGGCCTCATTTTCCCAAGTGCATCGTCATTGGAGGGATTTCTAATCACTACATCATCAAGGGGAACAACCTTGTGGGGAAGTGAAAAACTAATAAGGAGATAACCTTCACAGGGAACAATATACTAGGGAGGAATACCATGGTGGATTATAGGAAAGGGATGAACCTTTTTTCCCTTTGATCTACTGTCTACATGGAGGGATACCGTGAATTTCATCAAGAGATGGAAATGTGAGATTGATCAGATTGTGGAAATAATATAGTCCCTCATGGCGAAGGGGCCTCTAAGGACCTTTAGATTTACTGCTACATTCCACTTAATTTGGAAGCAGGGGATTATTATATTGAGTTTTTAGTGATAATTGAATGAGGCTTCATGAACTCATGTACTAATTAGAGGAGGATATAGATTGTCTATACATTTTCTAGACATCTATGATGAGAATTATTTTTGTATACCTTATTTAGAACGGTAAGGAAACATAAAAGGAAAATAAGTTTTCATGTATGCAATATTTATTGAATATACCCCATGTTACTTCCAAAAATTGGTGGAAGGCTTCGGGAATTTTGTAAGGGGTTTTTTCCTACATTATAGTGGCCATTAGAATAGTTCAATTACTGCTTATCAGAATGATTGTATGTTCCTGATCTAGATGTGTATATATTGTGGGGGAGTTTTCCCCCACACCCCCTGAAAGGGAGTAGAGGTATGCACCTGATTTAAGCGTGACATGCAATGATTCACCCATTTGTGCTGACAAAGTTGTGTTTCCTCCCCTATGGTACTATTATTTAATAGTTATGATATCTTGGCGCATCTGTAAGATGTGGGAAGAGATTCATGTATGCCCCTACACTAATTTATTGATAATCTTGGTTAGTTTATTGATTTGAATGTGGATATAAAAACATTATATCGCTGGAGAAGGGGTATATACATGTTATTTTCCTCCATTTCTAGTGACTGGATATCAAGAGAACTACATTTCGGGAGAAGATATTTGGGTCAACCCCTTATTTGTCATCGTGACTTTCTAACTAATTTCTTATGTTTATTTTATATGATACTACTAGTAGAATTGATGGTTGTTGGAAGGTGTGGGTTATTTCATGCAGTTTTCTGCCAAATTTGAATGGTCAAATTCCTTGGAAACTACCAGCCAAGGATACTAGTTGGCTTGGATGATGTAAGAAGGTGTATATTACAACTCATTGTGTGTGGATTGATTTGAGAAATAGGCTTCATTGGATGATTCTAGAAGTATCTTCTAGAAGACGAGATTAGTATGGGTATATGTGATCACCTACTCATGGTATGCCAAAAAAATGTGATTGGTGGGATTCTATAGAGTGGACAGAGGTGTGTTACTACTCTTGTTGTTTGATTTCATCCCTCATTAGGCCATATTGAATACATGAGTCCAGATTATTAGCGTCGGATAACCAAGTACTAAACCATCTTCATATTTTGGGTTCATTGTCATGCATTTTTGGTGGCAGAGACTACTGGAAGATCCATTTGAAAGGACCCTTGTCCCTCTAGGTTGAGGTTTTCTATGCCTTATTGTTCTAACTACATATGATAAGGGAGAAACTAGTTATTGTGTTATGGGGATAAGACCCTGAAATAGTTGTAGGTAGAAAATAGAACCATATATTTTTGGATATCTTCATCAATGAGTGGAATATTGGAATGGCTTTATAGGTTGGAGGGCCTTTTAGGGAGCCTCTAGAGTTAGGATGGTGCCATTCTAGTAGTACTCTCAGATTTGTGTTTTTGTGACCCTGTTTTTGAGACACTAGTTTGGTGATGATGTACTCTACTTTTAAAGGAACCCTCCTTGAATGATAGATGTAGAAAATATATATGAGATTTTAGGTGACACGATTTTGATTAAAGGGGGATCTATACTTGGATTTCCTACAATATTAGTGTCAATAAAATAAAATAAAATACAATCAAACTAGTATCTCATTAATTGGACACATGCATGATTTATTTATTTGACAATCCATATTACTTTTTGAGACCAAAAGGAGCCTGATGGGTGGATGACACCATTATCTTGGTTTTGGATTCATGTCGAGTTGAACATTTTTTCTTTTTACCTCGACATATACATGGAGTCCAAATGGCATTTTATGGAATTTGTGGAACATCCTCCACATTATAGACATACAAACATGTCCCTTTCATCAGGTTTCAGAAATATTTTATTCATGGAACTAGAAACATCCAATGGTTCTTATATCTGGGATGGATAATGGAAAGAATTTTCAAACAGAGACACTTGTTGGGAATCTTGTCCAATAATTCTTAACAAATCACATTGGTCAAGAGTATTGGAGTTTCGGGTCATTTCCCCCATTTTAGGGTAATTATTTCTAACTCTATAACTCTCTTATATATTAAAGATGTATACACAATTCCTTTATTATTTCCCAATAACAACATGCATTCCCCTTGAATGGACATTCAATTATTAGCATGTATTGAAATTTGAATCATTTGTATATATATCAGAGTTTTCAGATATGAGGATATATGTATGTATATGAGGATGTGCATCATTGGTTCCCTATTATGTACATATTATATATTATTTTTCCATTTTTTATAATAATTTTGGTTTTAAGAAATGCAGTGGTCCCTCTAAAGGGTACCATCATCAAGGGAGATGAGAGTTGTTTTGATGTCGGGATCAGACCCATTAATGGGCTTCTTACATATCTCCATGAAATTAATTAGAACCCATTTAGTTCAGTGACATATAATGAGACATGTAATTTATTTTAATGTCTTGTGGGGAGGACCAAACCATGCATTTTAACATCACATGGAATGGATATCTATGTGAATGGTTCTAGATAAATTTCGGTGTGGGAATTATGCTGAATCATCCTTGAGAAGCTGGATGAGGAAAAAACTTCCATGTAAGATAATAATATACTGGAAATGTGGCCTAAAGGGAATATGGATGACCTAGGGTGTCAAGTTTGTATCTCAGTGAAGCTTATTATAAATTCCACTTGAATAGTAATCATTGACCACATAGTTCTATTGTGAGGATCCATGCCTATTGAAGCCCTCTAAAATATTATTTCATAGAGGGATGTGTAAATTTGGGGGGATTGACCTACGACATAATCATAAAGGGGATTCCATTGGGCTTGAGTGGTTTAGTAAGGGCTTACTCCCAAGGAGGATTCCATTATTTAGTTGGGTCTTATAATTAAATGATTCCCATAAGGCCAGGTTTCAGGTCTTCTACTCTATAAGGGGATTACATTTTATGAAGGGATAGGACATATACCATGTAGGAGGCCAATTTTTTTGGATTAAGAAAATAAAATGATCACCAAAAACCTCAAAGATAACGTGATTCACACTCCTTGTGAGAAAAAAGATAAATTAGATGATCTGAGAAACTTGACTATCCACATTCTCCCGATGGCTAGGAACATGTCATGGAGGACCCATTCCAATGGAGGCCCTCTCACAGAAAAAAGTTGGAAGACCAGAAAAAGAATTCTATTTCAAAACATGCAGGGGACTGTGTGGATTTTGTGATCATATATGACCTATAATCCTAGGTGAATCATGCTTGAATTTGAGAAAGAGGAAGCAGGAGATCTGGGAAACCACACAACCCCCCTTCATCTTGTGGAAGAGGTCAGGGTAATTAGAGACGAAGAATATGCTTTGATGCTATAGTTCCCTCCTATCGTTGTATCCAGGATAGTAACATTTGAATACCCATATTGATACCACCCACAAGTGTGGAGAAGGAGGAGGTAATAAAGTAGGAGAGGTCCTACATGAAATTCTAGGGGCTTAGTCCATGAAGGATGCCCTAAAATTGGTTCATGTAGAAGATAATAACATTTAATTCCATTTCAAAGGGGAGTGATCCTCTCCCAACATTCCTAAAACTGGAGGCCCTAGGTATTTGTGAAAACTAGATAAGGAAATGATTCTAACCCTAGTATTTGAGATGAGGAGTTCCCCAAAACATCCCCCTAGGTCAGAGTCCTTGTGACCAGAGGGATGCATAATTACATGCACTCTGAGGTCCCTACCAATTAGGTATAAAAAGGGGGGACACCTATAATGATGGAAATCATACTCAAATGGGAGACACTCTCAGGTGCCTCATAATGTGGTCTTTCAATTCCAATGGTTTTATGAAATTACATGTGTGTCCTCTCCCACCTTAATAAAAGCATAACCCCAATTTCTATTCATTACAAAACATTAAGAAATCTAGATACAACATGACCTATTTTAATATTATCCTATATTACTTCACCACATTCTATATGTTATTATATTCTCAAAATACATACTTTAATGTACTTAAGAGGATATTTTACTGTGTTTTTTCAAAGAATATGTAATCAAATTAACTGAACACTTTCTTTATAATTCATATTTTAACTACTATAAATATGTGGTCTTCAACATAAAATAATAAATTAATCCTAAAAAATATACCAAATTTTAAATATGATTAATGAAACACCATTATCGACCCTATTTCCTATCAAATGGAATGTGAAATTGTCACTCATGCATGCACAAAAATTTTCATCTCCACATAGTGATACAATTCATTCCCCTTTACCATATTTTATAGATGATTGTTGTTATGGGTATAATGATTCTATATGAAATTAATCATATAATTTTGTTTCTATAATTATAATAACACATCTACCTTCTTAGAATCCAACCCATTGGAAAATGAAAACATCACTCATGAATATGTGTAGACTAAAAACTCCATGGAGTAATGTGATTCATGTTTTCATCTCTTCTTTACATGGATGGTTAAAAAGATTTACTATATAGATATATTTTACTTCTCGCCTTGGTGAAAATGTTTTTTCACAAATATCCCTGTTCGCTAAAAAATTTCAAGAATTCTTTTAATAATATAATATGATTTTTTTATATATTTTTCACTTTATTTAATTTTATATGATGTGGTTTAGATTTAATATTCTTTTTATTCAAATGAGGACCTTTTTAACATTTTACAAAAAATTTTACCAAATTGTTTTTATTTAAGTTATAAAACCTGAAAATAATTTCCCACAACAATGTCCACTAAATTAATAGAAGACTTATTTCAAAATTTTCATTAATAAATCCAATATAAAAAATTTTACTTTATATATAGGATTTATTTAGAATTAAATTTTTTGATTTTAAATTTTAAAGGTCATTTTTCTTCAAAAACATTCCAGTTAAAATTTTCAAAAATATTTCATCTAAGATAACAACATTTGATGATAATCATATTTTAATAGTTATATGATAATATTATACTGTCCTTATATTTTCTCAATATGGATAATTATTATTATGATGTGATGTTAATGAAACCATTTTATTTTCCATGTGTCAAGATTTAATGATTTTATGATTGTTTTACGACCTTGAGGGACAGATATCTATGGTATCAATTATGTGATATGTATAATAATAATTATATTACCCTATAATATAATCAGTAATATTTTATTTTTAATTAGTTAAATAAGTTAATAAAATTTAATTTTCACCATCCACTATGGGAAAAATGTTTTTGTGATTGATCCACTATAGGTAATATATGATGGTTTCTGATATATTGTGACATGATAAATATGTTTTCATTACTTACCGTCCTTATATTTTCTCTATATGGATTAATTTGTGTATATTTATGTAATGTACTATGTGGGATGATAATTTGTGTATATATTGATGATATTTAATTAAATATGAGTATTGTGTATCTAGTCTCAATAGGTACTAATCTTTTATTGTCCTCAAGTGTTTATTTATGAAATGTATTGAATATTCAACAGAATAGATATAATATTTAAGTATTAAAATAATTTGTTCCTATAGTTGGTATTAGATGACATGATTAATGAATATTTTCAGAATTATATGAGGTGAGTTCATAAACCCCTAGGGATATGTTTATGTGTATGATAACATCCTAATTCTTTGGAAAGGAATTTATTACTTAATTGAAATTGAAATACATCCCTTTATGGATAAAACAAATGTATATTATTTTAAAACAAATAAATCTAGTGGTAATAATCCCAGAAAGTGTTGCTTGAGTATATAATATCCATAATTCTTGATCGTGATGAGTGTTCCCATATGACTCGTCTAATTTGAAACTCCCAGTGGATACACCTTGTATAATTAATAATTAATTCATGAACTATAATAAATGATTTTAATAAATTATGATAATGGATGACTGAGGTTTAACATAAGATGTTATAAGAGAAAATGATATTGTCATGATTTATACTTAAAAGATATGATTTTTCATTAATATATAGAGTCCCACTATGATTATTGTTTCTCACAATATGATTTTTAGTTTTCGAAAATGTTGAAACATGAAGGAAACATGTTAATGATGAATGCGATGGTAAATGTGATGGGTTTCCTCATAAGAAATAAAATTTTATGGATGATGCAGTACATAATCTTGTTCTTATTCTTAGATAACATTTATATTCCTGGAATACTACTAATATTATAAAATATAAATAGAGTGAGTACAATAATATTAAGTATTTTATGAGTAAAAATATAAATTATTTTAATAGTTATTATAATCAACTAGTGGCCGAGTGATGGATTAAACCCATTGAGAAAACATTCTTTGTTCTATACTCCTCCAAACATATAAATACTTTCCTAGACATTTATAATCTAGAAGGTTATGCAGATCAATACATTCAATTAAAAAATTGAGGCATTATAATGAAACTAAATTCACGTAATGGGTTGAGTATAAGGGGTTATTTGTAATTAATTACATCTATCATATTATATGTAAAAATTTGGATAAGAAATTCCTTGAGCTTATGAAAAAGTAGGATGAACACATTAGTACTTATGATGAAACTTTTAAAAGTCACGAATTTTATTCATATAGTTTAATAAATATCCCTAAACGAAAAATTGATCTAATCATGTGTGGATTAAAACCAATTATTTAAAGGAATTAGAAGTTATGTAATTCTGTAGCTATAAAGAAATCATTTTATGTGAACTCAAGGTTAAAATTGAAATTGGGTATTCACATTATTCCAAAATATTTATTAATAAATTCAAGATCAAGTCTCATGAAAACCTCCATAAATCACATAGTGGAATGAAATTAAATCCATCTAAATTATATAAATATGTGAAGAATTATCAATAGAATTTTGGGAATAGAAGAGGGAGGTGTTTTAAATATGGAAAGGTGGGTCATAAATCTAGTGAATGCTTATATGTGAGGAATAGATAGATACATGAAATAGTTTAAAATAAGAAACCTAATAATTCAACAATCACTTTCCAATTTATTAAATGAAATGAGTATGGTCATTATAAAAACAAGTGAAAACATCTAAATGGTTTTTAGAATGATCTCCATGAACAACCCATTATGAAAAAAGGGAAATCTCATGCGATCAAGAGAACAATTTTTGGTTATGATAATGACGTGGTGAAAGATATACATATCATACAGTCTAAAATAGATATTTTATAATTTTATTCTGGATCTACACACACATTTATATATAATTAATTTCATAAGAGAATTTAATCACCAAATCAACAATTATATGGTGTGTTAGTAGTGAAAATTTATTATGATATGATAAAGACCTCTAAATTATATAGTTTATATGTAATTATATTTTGTGTGAATGTAAATCTTATAAATAATGTGACTCCCTTTAGTTAAATTATATTTGATTATAATCATGGATTAGGTTTCCTTAAATAAAACACATATCAGTTGCTGAGAAGTGTAGTCAAATTTACTATTCCAAATGTACTTATGATTTTTTATTAGATCAAATATTAATGTGAACATAAAATGGAAAATGAATCTCTCATGTTGGTATTAATTATTTGCACTGAAGACTATTTATCCCTGATTTTTTGGGAGAATATTAATTGAAAAGATATTCTTATTGCTCATGGTGTTTTAGATGCCTCTCCCAAAGGGTTTCTTAGTCTTATTCCAAACCTTGATATGGAGTTTCCAAAACAATTTATACCCGGTTATACACATATTACAAAAACAAATTATATAATATCCCTAATTATGATTTAGTATTTAATGAAGAAACACTTGGAGATTATTAAAATTATATTTATTCAACCTTGTGTATCACCTTGGGGTGAACATGTTTTTTTGTCAAGAGGAAATACGGATAAATATGACTATATATTTATCATTAAGAACTTAATAAGAACACTATTATGAATATGTATAATCTACACTTTAACAATGAATTTTATGACCAATCACAAAGAGATCAATAATTTTATATAGTAAACCATTATTCTAGATATAATCAATTGACGGTTAAGAAGGAGGATATACCTATGACATCCATCCACAAGATGTATAGAATTATGAATTTTTGTATATTTTATTTGGAAATACTAATTTTCAGGTTATCTTTGTGAATTTACTGAATAGATAATTTAGAGATTATGTAGACCATTTTTTGTTGTATATATATATATATATTATTCTTATATATTTAATGATGTAAGAAGGGAATTAAGATTATTTGAAAATTTTGATGATGAAACTTAGGAAAGAGTTACTTTTTATCAATTTATAAGGTATGAATTTTGGATTCATAATGTTTCCTTAATAGGTTATATAATTTTATGTGATGGAATATAAGTAGATACTTCAAAATTAGTAACTATTAATAAATGGCCCAGACTAACTATGGTTACTATGACAATTATTTTTCATGGGATGGATAGATATTGCCAATTCTTTATGTGAGATATCTCTTGACTGTATAATAAAATCACCCAAATTAATGGGTTGTTGGTTATGTTCTTATGGATGAAATAATGTGAAGTGAATTTCAATGAACTCTGAATAATTTTGGTCAATGGATATATGCTCACACAATATTATTGGGAAGATTTTTTTTTCTACTGTGGTGCATCAGTAATGGGACTAATATGTCTCATAATGTAGAGTGATATGGTGATAAAATATTCCTCACACAAATTGGAAAAACATGAAGAAAATAACCTGACTAAATTTTTTTGTGTTAGATCAAGTATTTATTTCATTGAAGATATAGATTAAAATATTATTTTTGAAATGTGTGAAATATATAACGATCCTAATAATTTTAAGATTATATTCACTCATAAGAGGTGAATATACCTAAGTTATTACTATTAGATTTGATTAATTGTTATGCCTACTTAATACATTACCATGAGGGGATGGAAAACATATCAGATGATGCATTGATTCTGAAAAGAAATTCTAGTTAGATAATGAAGAATATTGATATATATATAGTACATAATGACTTCTAGGAGATAGATCTTGAAATGTAGAAGAATGGGTACATATGTAATGATTCTCATATCGATGTTCAATAATCTATCCATGTGAGGACAAATAGGGTTATAATGAAGATGTGGAACAACAAAATATTGTGTGAAATGTTCATGAGTTCAAACTTGATTGTGATGGAATGATTTGGATTGGGAACTATAAATGTGTTTATTCCATGCCATACATGGAAAAAGATAAGTTGGATAATGTTATAGTTACTAATTATTTATTTATCTAGGTCATATGATAATGTAGATTTCTATAAAAGATTATTTATTATGGGAAAATGTGAAAATGGATATTTTAGAATTTTTACATTGATTCATGGTATGTCAATATATTAAGTATGAGATATAGAAGTCTGATGGGTTGTTAAAACAATTAACAATAATTTAAAATAAATATTAAAATATCACTATATATTTCATCATTAGACTCCATAAAACATCTAAAGGGAAAAATTATATATGGGTTGTAGTCACTAGCCATAGAAGGTCAACACACTTCATTTTATTCATAGATTATTTCTATCTTGATCATATTTCTTTGTTATTCCATAAATCAATGGTGACATATTATTGAGAACCACATTCAATTATATCTAATAGATATATGTGATTTACCATGATGTTCTAGTGTAGTCTTCGGTATGATATGGATAGTGATTTAGGATTCAAAACTTATTATCATCTTTAGAGTAAGGGTAGGTCTGATATAACCATTAAAAACCCATAGGGTATGTTAGTATTGAGTTAATTGGAATTCAAATACACTTTGGATCATCAAAAATTATTTGCATTTTTTTATACAATAGTATCATTCATTAAAGTATTTATATGGATCCTTATGAGGCACTATATATTAGGATGTGAATGAATCCTATATGGAGGGATGATTTGGATAAATAATGATATTTTTACTTAAGTTTGATGAGGAAATAGAATAGAATTTCTTATCCATTTAGGATAAAAGAAAACAAGCTCAAAGTTGACAAAAATGTTATGCTAAATGTTTTATGCGATATCATGAGTTCGAAGCTAGAGAAATTGTATTTATATAATTTTATCCATGTATGAATTATATGAGATTTATAAATAAAGGGACAAAAATCCCTAAGTATATTTTACCTTTTTAGACTCTTTATTTAGTAGGGGAAGTATCTTATCTCGTGGTGCTTCCAATGAACATATAACATGTTAACAATGTTTTCTATGTTTCTATCATGAGGAAGTACATACATGATCGATCACATGTAATAAACTAACATGTTTTACTAATAGAGAATGATCTGTCTTGTGATGAAGAACATGTATACATATTTAATTTTAGAGACAATGTCCTATGAAGAAAGACTACTCAACTAGTTAAAGATCACTATAGGAATAAAAAATAAGACAAAACAACTTGGGAACCTGAGGATGTAATGAAAGAGGGAAATCCTAATTTGATAGTATCAATATGATGCAAGTTTACGGGAGAAAAACATTTTAAGGAATTTTAATGTAAAAAACTCAAATTTGATATATTTTTTTCTTTGATATCATTCTTTTCTCACAACATCTTGTTTAAACTAATCGTGCTATATAAATATGTATTTTTATTTAATATTGTAGTTATCAAATATCTATTGAATGGTTGAGTATGAATAAGACTTGATAAAGTATTAAATTTTATTATTTAAATATGCTGAAAATTAATTCCTAGTTTACCAATTAAATTTAAATAAAAATAAAAATCATTTGAAAATAAAGGATCCGTTTTTTTGAAAAACAATTTTTATATAATCAATCTTTGTTATCATAATAAAGTTAGTTAATCACTATTGGTGAATGATTTTTGTGAAATTTATCAATTATATACTCACTAAGATGTTTTTTCTTTCATTAAATAAATTATTTAGGAATTATATAAGAACTAGTCCAGGGTTATGCTTCAAAATTAATTTTATACAAAACAATTTTCATCACATTTTGTCAACATTTTTTAAAATGAATTTATGCTACATACAATAGTTGAATCCTGAAAATTGGTTTTAATATTTTTAATTATGAGGATAAAATTTTGTAAATAAGTCATTTTAATTTTGGGTCAATATGAATAGAAAACATTGTAAATTTTTTCCAACCCTAGTGTCCTCAAGTGATGATCTAAATGATTTTTAAAGATTTGGCAATCACCATAACTAATCAGTTTCATTGTAATTATTATTTTACCAGTTATAAATATATTTTATTTTATGATAATATTAAATTTAGTATCATGAATATACATTTATGTTATTTTGATTCAAAAAATACCACTATCATCTCTCATTTCAATCTAATGGAATGTGAACATATCACTAGTGTGAATGTACGAGTTATCGTCTCTATATAAGGATTCAATACAAATTCCATAATATATATTTTTAGTATGAGTATTATAATTGGTTTAAGGATAATATATAATATTTATGACATTATTATTCTTCTATAATAATAATATCATATTTACATTCATACCATCTAGACCGTTGGGGAATGATAACATCACTTGTGCATACATGTGGACTACAATATTACAAAAAATGTTTACCACATCAGTGTTTTTTACGTCATTTATATATAACTGATGTGAAATAATGGAAAATTGGGTTTATCATGTTGGTTATTTTATAACTGTGGTGATAAATCAACGTGAATCGTTTTATATGTTTCTTATTTTATAACTAATATAAAAATTTCTAAGATTTGATTTTTCACGTTGGTTATTTTATAACTAACGTGAAAGATCGAATCTGTGTGCTTTATCACATCGGTAATCAAATTACCGACATAATAAATCAAATCTCATAAATTTATCACGTTAGTTATAAAATAACCGACGTGATAATGTATTTTCTTCGCTGGTTATTAGATAATCAGCTTGATAAACATAATTTTTTTTATAATGTCAGTTATTCAATAACCGACTTGACAAAGATTTTAAATGATTTATCACACCCCTTATTCTATCCTTTTGTTTTCTTTGATCAGGTGACCTTTGAATCATCTATCTGTGGTAGAATACGTAGAAAGGATTACTTAATGTTTTCCCCTCCAACCTCATATTTCCAACATCACCCATCATCATTATTATCACCAGATCTATCAGGTCAACTTGTAATACTCAAGTATTCCTTACATGCCTCAGTTCAATTTTTTATTTTTTGCGATGCCCTAATCTTGTATATTGAGATATTTTTTTTCTATAATTGTTCTTGACATCATTTTAAGTGTCATATTGTTCTTTCATACCATGCTATGTTCTTTTCTGGTAAAATAAACCATGGGAGTGGTATCATGAAAGTTCTATGATTTTTGTTTCCACCATGTGTGTTCTATCATGTTTTGAGTATGTGTACTATAATGTGTGTGGGGGGGGGGGGTGTCCAGGGGGTGGGGGCGTCCAAGGGGTGGTTGGAGTGTTATCCAGGGGGTGATGGGACTATCCAAGAATGTAGGGGGTGTCCAGGGAGGGGGGGGGGCTAGGAGGTGAGGGGGCTATCCAAGGTGGTAGGGGTGTCTAGGGGGTGTGGGTGTCCAAGGGGGTGGGGTCTATCCAGGGGGTGGTGGGTGGGGATGGGGGGATATCCATGGGTGTGGGGCTGTCCTGGGGGTGGGGTGTGGGGGGGGGGGGGGCTCATCAGGGGGTGTGTGTCTGTGGGAGGGGGGAGTATTGGGGGGGTTCTAGGGGGGATGGGGCTTCTCCAAGGGGGTTGGGGGGGGGGGGGGTCCCGAGATTGTCGAAAGGGATGGGGTGGTGTCCGTGAGGGTGAGGTGGTTTTCCAAGGGGGTAGGGGGTGTCTAGGGGGGTGAGGGCGCTGTCCAGAGGGTGGGGGTGTCCAGGGGGGTGTCCTGGGGGGGGGGGGGGGGCTATCCATGGGGTGGGGGTGTCTAGGGTGTGGGTGGGGGAGTCTAATGGTGGGGGTGCCCATGGTGGTGCGGGGTTATTCAAGTTGATGGGGATGTCCAAGGTGGTGGGTGGTGGTGTCCAAGGAGGTGAGGGGGATGTCCAAGGGGGTATGGGTGTCCAGGGGTGGGGGTGTCCAAGGGGCCATAGAGGGATGTCCAAGGGGGTAGAGGGTGTCCAGGGGGTGGGGTGGGGGTGTCCAGTGGGTTGGGGGGGATGTCAATGGGGTTGGGGGTGTCCAGGGGGTTGGGGTCTTTAGGGGGTGAGGGCTGTACAGGGGGTGGGATGGGGGGTTTCCATGGGGGTGGGGGTGTCTAGGGGGTAGGGTGGAGGGGGCTGGCATGGGTGTGGGGGTGTCCACAGGGTGCCCAAGGGGGTGGGGGATGGGGGGTGTCTAGAAGGTGGGGGTTGTCCAACGGGGTAGGGGGTTTGAAAACCCCACCCATGGACACCACCCCCACCCCTGGACACCCCTTGGATACCCCCACCCTTTCGATAGCCCCCTCACCCCCCTGCACACCAGCCCACCCCTTGAGACACATCGTGGACACCCCCACCCCCGTGGACAGCCCCCTCACCCCCTAGGACATGAACCCCCACCCCCTAGACACCACCTACCCTCTTGTACATCCCCGTCACCCCCTTGGACACCACCCCACCCCCTTGAACACCCCCTGGACACCCCCACCCCCTTGGAAAGCCCCCACCCCTAGGAAGCCCCCACCCACTAGACACCACCACCCCCTCGACAACCCCCAACCGCCTAGACACCCCACCCCTCTGAGACACCCCCACCCCCATGGACATCCCCCAACCCCTTGGACAACCCCCACCCCATGGACATCCCCAACCCCTTAGACACCCCTACCACCTTGGACAACCTCCTCACCCCCTAGACACTACCCCACCCCTAGACACCCCTACCCCCTTAGACTGCCCCATCACCCCCTTGGACACCCCACCCCCTTGGACACCCCCTAGGCACCCCACCCCCTTGGACCACCCACACCCCTTATACACCCCACCACCTATACACCACCCCCACCCCTTGGACACCCCTACCCCCTTGGACAGACCCCACACCCCCTGGATACCCCCACCCCTGGACACCCCCTGGACACCCCTTGGACACCCCCACCCCTGGACACCCCCCACCCCCTTGGACATCCCCCACCCCCTAGAAGCCACCCCCACCCACTTTGACAACCCAAACCCTTTGACACCCCCACCCCTGGAAACCCCCACCCCCATGGACAACCCCCACCCCTAGACATCCCCCACCCCCCATTGCAATAGATTTCATACTAGAGAGTGTATGCCCAGGGTTCATGAACCGTTGGTATATATATATATCCCAATGGTTTTCATGAAACCGTTGGAATAGATTACATGCTGGACAACATGTATACCAACAGTTCTTGGAAGATTGGTATATATATATCCCAATGGTTTCATTTAAAGCATTGGCATATATTATCTTTAGGTAGTCTATAACAACGGTTCCTGTAGAACCGTTGGTATAGGGATATTGTAATGACCATCATGCCAAAAATGTGTGAAACTGTTGGGATATTCTATCCTAACAGTTTCAGGGGGTATCCCAATGGTTTCAAACCATTGGGATAGGTAAAATTGTCAGTAGTGAATGCATACATATTTAATATTTATACTTCATATTTCTTTTTTATAGAATGGTGAATTTGGTATCCAGTTTCACCAGGATGTATTCTTTGTGTACCGTAAGAAGAAAATATACAAGAGGAATTTATACTATTATATCATGATAAATATGAGAGAGATGTAACCCTCAAATTATTTTCATATAAATATAAAATAGTTATATCTAACTATATTTCCCTTTTCAAATCATTTTCTTGCATATCTTCTTTAAATATGCATATATTTGTTTTATATTTCAAAATTGTTTTACATTCAAATTATGATATTTTTTCATATAAATATAAAATTTCCTTATCTAAAAATGATGTATAATTTTGATATTTTTTTAGTTAATAGTGATTCGAAGTTGGATTATGGCACATAAAATGAGCAGTGAATATGAAGAAGGTGTTGATGCCTTTTTGGAGTTTGCTAAATGAAATGTTCTAAGTAGTAACATTTTTTTCTGTCCATGACAGAAATGTAAGAATATGAAGAAGTTAAAAAGTATAGATTTCAATGATCATCTGATTTTCATGGTTTTAATCTGAGTTACAGCCCTTTGGATTTGGCATGGTGAAACTAGATAGAATATCAAATCTAATGATGATGATGATTTCCTAGATGATAACTCTGATAGAATTGAAGAAATGATTTGTGACATTGTAGTAGAGAAAATTGAGATAGAACCGATAGTTTAACGTCTATATGGTGATGTTGAAAAACCATTATATCTTTCTTTCATGTATTTTATGGTTTTTCCGGCAGAGTTAAGTTTGATTAACCTAAAGGAGAAACATGGATGGAGTGACAGAAGTTAATAGGGCTGCTAAAATTATTGAAAGACATTCTTCCAAAAGACAATGATCTTCTAGATTCACATTATAAGGCCATGAAAATATTATGCCCGATGGGATTGAGATATAAGAAAAATAAATACCACTCTGAATGAATGTATGATATATAGAAAGGAATATGAAATTCTTTTAGAGTGTCCTAAATATGGGACATCACGGTATAATTTGAAAGAAAAATCACAGGTTAATGTAGAGATTATAGAGATCCTTGCCAAGTTATTTTAGTATAATCCTATAATTCATTATTTGAAATGTTTATTTACTAATTCACATGATGCAAAAAAGGATAAGATGTCATGTAGATGAGTGGATATGGGATGGAAAAATATGTCATCGAGCTGATTGTCCACAATAGAAGAAAATTGATGAGCAATATCCTATATTTGGAAATTAAATTCGAAATCTCATACTTGGGTTATGCACAGATGGAATGAATCCATACTAAATCCCCAGGAGCAAACATAGTTCATGGCCTATTTTATTGGTATTTTTCAACATTTCTCTAGAAGTTTATATGAAGCGCAAATATGTCATGTTGAGTATAATGATCTCTGGTCTAAAGGAACCCAGAAATGATATTGATGTTTTATTGTCACCATTGATTGATGATTTGAAAATTTTATTTGAAGATGGTATTAGGGTGTATGATTCTTATAAATTAGAATATTTTCAACTATATGTAGTGATTATGTTCCCTATTAATGACATCCCAGTGTATGGAATTTTTTTTGGATATAGTGTTAAGGTTCAAAAATCACGTCCAATTTTCAAACAATGGACTTCATATTGTCAATTTCATCATAGGGGGAAAATAGTATACAAGGGTCATCGAAAGTTTTTAACTATGAATAACTCTTATAGAAGACTAAAAAAGGAATTCAATGGCTCACAAGAATTTTTTATTGTTTTAAAACCTTTATCCCCTCATGTGTATTTGGACAGGGTAAAAAAACTTGATGTGACAATTGGAAAGACACATAAATCTAGTAATGATATACATATATTGAAGAAAAGGCCAATATATTTTGAGCAACCATATTGGAGATATCATGAAGAGAAACATAATATTGATTTCATGCACGTGGAGAATAATATATGTGACAGTTTGATTGGAACATTGTTAGATATTAAAAGAAATACTAAATATGGGCTGAGTGCAAGATTATAATTACTATCAATAGGAATACACTTGGAGTTAGCTCCCACTATAAATGTAAGATGAACATGTCTTCCCCTGGCTTGTCATACATTATCAAAGAGGGAGAAAATTATCTTTTGTTAGTGTCTTGATGATATCAAAGTGCCTCATGGTTTTTCTTGAAATGTAAATTTTTTGGCACTTTGAAATATTTTAAGTTTATTGGTATGAAATATCATGATTTTCATATCATGATGCAACAAATTCTACCAGTTACATTGCGTAGATTATTTCACATCCATTTCAAAAAGACTATAATAGTGTTGTGTTATTTTTTCAAGGAAATTTATAATAAGGTGATTGATGCGAATTATTTGAAAATTTTGGATAATGATTCAATATCTATACTCTGTCAATTGGAAATGTATTTTCCTACATATTTTTTTTGATATAATGGTGCATTTAATGGTTCATCTAGTTCAAGAAATTAATATTTGTGGAGCTTTATAATTCGTTGGATGTATCCTTTTGAAAGGTATATGAAAATATTGAAGGGGTATGTTAAGTATCCATATTGACTTAAAGCCTTAATTATTGATATATATATTTTTGAGGAGGTTGCAGAGTTTTGTACGAGATACCTGGCTGCAACAGAGCATATAGGTTTTCTTTCATCTTACCATGAAAGAGTTAGTAATGAGGTAAAGGGGATTCTTGTCTTGAAAGTCAAATCGTTGTCAGCTAAATAGGTGAAGAAGGTATAATTATGCATATTCAATTACATAGATGATTCTCAACCACATATCACATTACATATTAATTAGTTGAAACAATTTCTTCCAAATAATAAAGAAGTGTGGATTTGGAATGAGCACAATAAAACATTATTTCCATGGTTTAAAAAGAACTTTCTTGGTAGATTTCATGTATAAGAGGCATTAATATCGTTAGTGGGTGGTCCATGTTTAAATGTGATAACATGGTCTGAGTATTACATTAATGGATATACATTTCATATGAAAGATAAGGACTATAGAAGTGAAGTTCAGAATAGTGGTGTATTTGTGTTTGCAAAAGAAATACAATTTCCAAGTTCTAAAGACAAAAACCTAATTTCTACACCATGTGCATATTATGGTGTCATTGAAGAAATATAAGAGGTTGATTATATTAAAATTAATGTTCCTATATTTAATTGTAAATGTTTTATCGATAACAACAGTGTAGACATAATGAATTTTGAATGACAGTTGTTAATCTGAATAGATTGGAAGACATATCCAATTGTTTTATAATGGAAACATATGAAAAATAGATTTTCTATGTTATTGGTCAATCTGATATGTAGTGGTTTGTTGTTTTACATGATAAAAAAAATATTTTGGTGAGGATCAACTTAAAGAAGATGCTGATTTATGTGAGATTTCGACCACTATGGAAGGATTAACAGAAAATAATGATGATAATGTTGGAGACATGGTTTGTTCCATAAGGAACGATCATGAAGAAATAATTTGGGGAAACAATCCATTTATACATTCCAAATATTTCATGTGACATATGTTTATTTCTTGTTTACATTTATCAATTTTATGAAATGTTAGATATTGATATTTTTTTGTTTATTAAAACGCTTTTTAAAACAACTAAGTAGAAATGTTTGTTTATCTTATTTTTTTAGTTTAGTTTATCATGATTACCATTACGTAACATATATATCTATTTATTTTTTCAAATTGCAATTACTTTACCATTTTTACCATGTCTAGATTTCTATTGTTTACTTTTAAATAACTTATATATTTATTTATTTCGTAGAATGACAATTAAACTACCATGTTTACCTTTTTTACTATATTTACCATTTTTAACATGCTTACCATATTTAGTATGTTTACTATTACGTAACTTAGTGAAGATTTTCATTTTTTGTTTACATTAGTATTGTAATATTTGAATTTTTATATTTTTAAACTATTGTTTTCTTTTTTTATTTGAAGGATAATGACAGATAAATCAGTTTATCAACCACATGATTCAGGAGATGAGAACCAAGAGAACACATTTAGGGGGGTCATTCCTAATCTCCCATTAATGTTCCCAAATAATACTCATATTCCCCCATAATGACAAAGAATAGTTCAAGATTTGGTAAATGTGGCTTTACATGTTTACCAAAATTATCACTTGCCCGCAGCCAGGACCAGAGGATACTCATTGAGTTTAATGAGAATGAAATTCCTAGAGGTCTAAATAGAAAATATTTTAAGAGTTTTGTATCAACTCAGGGTAAAAGAAAAGTAATAATTTTTTATGATGATTGGAAAAGTGTGGAAAAAGTTATAATATCTCAATTGTGGGAGAAAGTTTTAGAAAGATATTTTTCGATTATTTGACAAATCTGTTAATGTTTCAAGTATAATATGTTTTACCTCTTCTATATCAGATGAAATTTGATATTCCAGACAATGGAGGAGTTAGGAGGAAATTTTTATCAATGGATTCTAGAAGATGGAGGGATTTCAAATCAATCCTCGCATATGATTTCATTTTCGGTCAAAGGAATCATGACAATCTATGTCATATATATCATTTTATAGATAAAGACACATGGAAAAAATTTATTTAACATAGAAGAAAAGAGTAATTTCTGTTAGGGGAAATGTATATTTTTTATAATAATTCTTATATAAATAATATTATTAATGTTATATTAATTATTTATTATTCTTAATTTACATCAAACAAGGACATCTCATCAAGAGATCAAATCTAAAAATGTATACTCTCATAGTTTATCTTGTGGAGAGTCTAAATTTTTGGAAGAACAAATGATGGTGGAAAAATTAAAAAAACGTAGAACTGAGTCTTCATGCTCGGGAGAGGTTTCCCCTCTATCCCCTCCATCTAGACATGAAAAATAGAAGAGAGATCGTATAGGAAAAAAGGGAAATATCTTTAGGAATAATCGAGAATTGTAGCTGAGAAGATTATAAGATATTTATTTTATTTATTTGAGTTAATTCTATTCTATTTATACTTTGAATCATTAAAGAAATGGTCAATTAATTAATACAAGATTCTCTTGTGCAGAAGAGAACACATGGCGTATTTACATCTATTGGGAGGCAAGATATTTTATCTGCACATTGGAAATTCCAAAACACCCCATTGTGTACGAGGATACCTGATGGGTGTATCAGTAAGAAGAGTGTTTCCACGTTCTTCAACTACTTCCATTGAGGGTGTTTATAAAAATAATAAAATACTTAGAGGATGAATTTCATAATATTAATGTGACGAAGGAGGAAAATATTAGAGCATCAATACCATATATGTTTATAGACATGAAAATACAATTTCAGACTACAACTCCCACTCCTTCACCTCCCCACAAAGACCCCATTATTTATCCTCCACCTCTACTAGCAGCTCCCACCCCCACCACCAGACCCCATTATTTATCATCCACCTCATTCTATAGACCCCATTTTTTATCATACTCCTCCGACACAACCTCTTAATTATTGAGAGTCATATGCTGCTGATCCTCACCATCATATAGTTGCATATGCAAAGGTATATTGTATAGGAGATGTAATTCATCATCAACAGTTAAAGGTAGAGAATCATAGGGTCACTGTACAAGATATTATAGATCGATTATCTTGAGTACCATTACCTATAGACGAGGTGAAGACAATTGGACAGAGTATCGACCACTTTTTAACTTGTCCATCCCGACTTCTACGACTAATTACCATAGAGGTATATATGTTATATCTTTTATTTTATTTTTTATTAAAGTTGTTTTAACATTTGAAAACTATTACATTTTTATATTTATTTATATGAATACTTAAAAGGTAAACAAATAATGTATGGACAACAAAAAAGACAAATGGGCATGACACCAGATACAAATTATAGTAGTCATGACAGATTGTCACGATATTCAAATTTATTGGCTGATCATTATGACTTCCCAATAGAAGCTCATGTTTGTGGACGTGCAATAAATGTGGGTATTGTGAAAACTAATATCATAGATCATGTTATAGGAGATAAGTTGTGAATCAATTTGGTTCATATTTTTTCTATGCAAGTTTTAACAACATTCCCTACGTTATATATATTAAAAATGTACACTTATGTTTATTTTGTATTAGTAATATTTATAACATGTTTAATAATAATGAGTTGATAGATTCATATGGTTTCATCAGCCCACATAAGATTTCTCCTGAAGCACATTCATTGGATGAGGAACAGAGAACACTTTATATTGCTAAAAGATTTGAACAGAATACAATCATACAGTGTTTGATAATGAATTTCTCTGAGGCGTATGAAACATATATCTAGAAAAGTGTTCTTTATATTTTAACATCAAAAACCACTAACCTTAAAAAAAATTTATATTAGAGATCATTGGATGTTAGTTGTTTTTTGTCTAAGGTAGAAAACACTTTATTTCTTATTCTCTATACATGGCGATGTGCAGGGGAGTTTAAGAATATGTTGGAAAATAAAGTTTCAATTTCTTAATAGTTGTTTATATTATAATGACTTTTAAATTTCTCCCATTCATTTGATTTTATAAAATGGGAAGGGAATACTTTTTAAAAAATACAAAGAAAAAGAGTGCCAAGATCAAATATGTAAAAGTAAAGGTAAATACCCACTTATAATTTGTAATTTTCTATGTATTAAATAAAAATTAATTTTTAATTGACAGTCATTTAAAAAGATTTGAGATGAGGAAAAAAGAATCATTTAATTCAGATATTATATATTAAGATTTATGTATGAAATAATTATCACTAGAACAATAATGAACTTCGAACATGTTAGATTTCCTAATATACTTTTCCATAATATTTCATTTTATTTATTCATTATACATGTTAACTACTTTCCTTTTAATTTGTAGATATTTAGTGACACTCAACCCTATAGTTCTAAAGTGGTCAAACACTTACAAGTGGAATGGTCAAATTATTTCACATGTTTGATTAGATTTTAGTTTGTTTGTAGTGTAAAATGTAATTTTGATTATTGTAATTATAATTGTGTATTTGGTATTTATTTTGGTTGGATTTATGTTTTTTAGATGAAATTTTAGGTTTTTAATGTTATATATGTTAATGTTTAATTTTTCTTGGGTTCTTCTTGTTTTGGTGTAGTTCTGATTTTTTTCTAGTATGGATTCTGGTCTGGTTTTGGTCTGCATTTGGTCTAGTTTAGGATTATTTCAGTTCTACTTTGGAAAATCGTAGTAATGGTTTCAAAATTTTATTAAAAACAATTGGTTTTTATTTCAGTTATTTTATAACCATTGTAATAAATGAATGTGTATAGTTTATTACATTAGTTATTACATAACGGACTTCGTATATCCTTTTCCACATCAGTTATTTAGGAACTTCCATGAAAAACCCTTCAGAGGCTCAATTTATCACATTATTTATTTAATAACCCATGTGTTATATAGTTTTTCATGTTTATTATTAATTAACTGACATGAAAAACTATATACAACGTTGGTTATTAAATAACCAACCTGATAAATCATTGCTATGAAGGGTTTTTTCACTTCATCTCCTAAATAACCGAAATGAAAAAACCTATGTAGGATCGATTTATCATGTCATTTATTTAATAAAATAAACTAAAAACTATATACCACATCTATTATTAAATATATGAGATGATAAATCAATCCTCTAAAGGGTTTTTGACATCAGTTATTTAGGAACCGATGTGGAAAACTATTCGGATTTATTCTTTTTACGTTAGTTTTAATATAACTGACAAAAATAATAATATTTATAACATCTCCTTTAATAACATCGGCTGAAAATCGATATAAAAAAATAAAAAATAACCGACGTAGAAATCCTTTTATGCTCTAGTGCTATAAACTTCATGAAGTGATGTGACTGTAACGACCCGATAAACTATGTTTTGAGTTTTGACAAGTTTGTTTTATAATGCCACCTGTTAAGTGAACAAACAAACATCCTATAAGATGATAATAATAAAATAGAATCAAATGAATGAAAGCTCCTTTTATTCAAATAAGTAACATCTCGGCTACAACTCCCACTGAACAAACAAGAAGATAAGCTAACCAAAAATCCCAATTAAGAACCCGATCACAATAATGGGGAGACCGCTTAAAACCACCAAGACTATAGAGAACCTAAGCCTCACGTACATAGATATTACATTACTTTTGCGGAATACTTAGTACATAACAAAACACAAACACAAGGACCGTAATAGTTTAGTGTCTTTGGAAACTCAGAATATAATCTTCTAATCGTGGTGAAAGATCTTCAATATCTCCCATAAAGATCTTCCTTTATTTTATACCTAAAACCTTTCTTTATATCCTGGGGAAAAGAAAACATAAAAGGGTGAGCTCAAAGGCTCAGTAAGGGTAAAAAAAAGAAATATCAATCACATCATATACATAAGAACATAGCTTTTGGAAATCTTAACCTGAAAAAGAGCTCATAATATCATAACATGGGATAAATCATAGAAGTGAAATGTAATCCCAATAATCATAACTTAAAACATGAAAATTTGTGGCATACACACATAATCATAGAGAATCATTTCTTGTTAGTCAAGACTCATTACCAAGACTATCTTAGTGGAAAAAGTCCCTTTCTAAACCGAGTCACCCTCGTTTCAGTCCTGTTTCACTGAACCGGTATAACCTACCATTCCAGCCATGTCTATCTCATGAGATATAAAATCTTTACCCAATGCATTGGAGGGAGATATAAGTCCCACCCATTTCATAATGATACCATTCTTATGTGTGCCACAAAATCATAAACCATACATCAATGCATAACCCATGTAAATAAAATGGGAATCTTAAACATCGTGACATCATAAAAAAATTCATATAAGATAAAGGAATTCATAAAAATATTTCCATCACAACATAATCAAATCCCTGTAATAATAGGGATAGAAAAAGAAACCTATATTATCTTAGATGGAAAATAATTTTGATAAAACTCTTAAACTCCATTCTTGAAGAAAATATCCTTTCTTCTTCAAAAACATTTTTCCTTTCTTAACATGTCATACAACTTTAAACTAAAAGAAGTTGATTAAAAATAAACTTGAAAACATGTAAAGGTAGCTTCTTGGAAATAATGTATTAATAAATCCATTCATGCCATATAAGTTAAAAAAATTATTCTTCTCGTACTTTTTTCAGAAAAGTCAAAAAAGTACCTCGTACGAAAAATGACTAAAGATTCCTTTCATATCTTTTACTAAAAACTCACCAAAGGGAAAAATTGGATTTAAAAAATTTTATTTGGATGGAAATAATATTACATATTGAAGAAACATGGATGTGGATGATAAAATACACCCCGGTAAATGCCAAAGTATAAACAATCTCGGATAAAAATGAGATTGTGATATTTCCCTTACCTTAGGTCTGACTTGCTTTGTACGTGTCCAAACCTCCTGTATAATGATTTAAATCATGTTATTGACTTATTCCAGAATCATATTCATTTTTATTATATCATATATGGTCCACTTATGACTTTATATTACCTGTTCTTTTGTAAATTAATGTTAAAGTAGCGTTTTGGGTAAAATCGTCTCATTTGTCGTTCGTGTTTTTAACTTGTAATTATTAATATGATTACTTGGATCATGATTGCTTATATACAGATTGTAAAACATGATTTATATATAATATTTATTCATAATACACATATATATATAATATATTGATAAATGGAATGAAATACACCGTTCATGGAGACGGTAGTCCGTACGTACGCATGAACGCTGTTTTCGTTTCCTTATTGAATTGAATGGAATTAAGTAGATGACATACATATAAATATACATAAATCAAGTATCATTATTATGTCATATATTTCATTAGTACTTATTATATATACTTTATAATCATTCATGAATGGTTAATGTGGAGAATGAATCTCATTGCGTCGTGGAGACGGTAGTCTGTACGTACGCACGAGCGATGATATCGTTCCCAGGGTCGTGGAATTGTGTTAAAGTGTATGTATACTATTTAAGTATCAATATCACTTTATAATAATCATATATAGTTACTCATTACACCATTATAGCCATCCTATTAAGGTGGTGGTGGAAAATAGATTACACCACGGCGTGGAGACGGTATTCCGTACGTACGCACGCGCGGTGATTTCATTTTCCGTAGGATGGATAGATGGTTAAATAGGGTTGTTTCATAATTATAATAACATATCAGTATGTGAGTTATACTGATGTTATTACTTCATAATTAAACAACTAAAGAAGAAGAAGTTGAAGAAGAAATAAATTGGAAAGGATCGGTAATGGATATTACCTCTTCTTTGAAGTGCTTCTTTGAGACCTCCTTTTAGGGAACTAAAATTGGTCTTTTAAGAAGACCAGGACCTCTAGTATTATACTAGGGAAGTGGAGAAGAGATTTTGGCAGGGGTTGGCCGAGCTTGAATGCTCAAATTGGTGTGTGGAGGAGAGGGAGGAGGTGCCCTTTTATAAGGGAGGAGAGGGGCACCTTTGGAATAACTAAAAATATTATTTTATTATAAAGCCAAGTTCGGTTTTAAATAGCTCCAAATTGATTTATTTCGAAGCAAAGGTGGGGATGTGTCGAAAGCCTCTCATACAATATAATTTAGACAAGTTTAGGTTCCTATTTTAACCTTATCATTTAGATTTAACATTAAGTTAAATAAATTTACTTTTACCGTGTATTCTTGTGTTCTTATACTATAAGGTTAATAAACTTACTATATCAAGCCAAACGAACCCCACCTTGTTTATTATTAATATATATAACCTTATCTATGTAATTTGGACGAACCTTAGATTTTTAGGAATAAAATAACAATTAATAATATAATATTTGTTTTAAAAACTATTTTATGTCAATTATGACACTATTTAGTAATTGATTTTTGTGAAAATCATAACAGAATGATACGTTCTAAAACATTTAATTAACTCAATAATAACATGTCATATTAACCTAGAAAATTAGTGTAATTCATAAAAAGTCTTAAATTACATTTATTTTGGTATTTATAACATCAATTATGTCAATATTTCATTAATAAGATAATTACTGCATCATCTTTGTGTCATAAATAAATTAAATTATTTGATGTCTACAAATTACAAATAAAATACCATTATGTAAGAAATATTTTTATATTTCTAATGAATATTTATAGTCGAATATATCTTATGTATAACCCCATATTAAAAATGTTTTAGTAAATAAACTTTGATTTTAGCTCTTTTAACTCTTATTTGAATTAAATAATAATAAATGTCCTAATCTAATCCAAGTGGGCCTAAATGATAATATTTTACACTTAAGGTTGTTTTTGGTCGAGATACACTTTTCCAATAGAATTAGGACATGTGTTAGGGTAATATTAATATCATTCTTACCCTTAATTACCCTATTTACTTTTAACCGTGGTAAATAAAAGTAAAAAGCTACTATTCACCAAAAATTATTTTCATCTCATTTAACCACATTTTACTTACTGACATCAACCGTGTCTCTCAGATTTTTTAAATTCCATTCACAGAAGCGGTAAAATTAAGTTTTATGAAAAATTCAGTTTTTTAACTACCACTTAGTAGTTTCACTTTTCATCAAAAATTGATGTTTTTCAGAACAATGCCAAAATTTCATCCTAAGATATATTTCATATTCCGAATTCAAAAATGAAGTCTATTTTACCAAATTAATAACATATAAGTTGCATTAATTAATTTTATAATTAATTCCTGCTTTTAAAACAAATAGCGTGTTTTTAAGAAACAATATCTATCAAAAGATTGACACTTGTTTATGTCTGGTTTAAATGTGAAATTACATCCAATGACCAACATTGTATTAAATTGTAAAAATATAGTCTAAATATACTTTAAAACCACTCAAATTAATAATTTATGACTATTAATTATTTCGATTGAAAAAATTGTTTTTAACTAAAATTTAGTAATTTTCACTATTCATCAAAATATGAAAGTTATCTGAAAATTACCAAAATTTCACCCTTAGATAATTTCGATATTACGAATCCAAAAATGAAGGCCATTTTGAAAAATAAATTTAAAAAATTTCAAAAAGTGGTTATTACTATTCATAACGGCTAGTTTTAATAATATTTTAATAGCATATCGTTGTTTAGTGAAACTCAGTATTGCGTACTACACACGCTATCGAGGAAGGTTGCGATTGCGTGTAATGCAAGGCAAGTCAAGGATGTGTGTTGTGAAAGATCCTTTTGGTGTAGCGTACAACACCAGACATTAATAAAATTAAAAATAATATTTTTCTTAAAATCTCAGGCTGTTACATTCTACCCCCCTTAAAATGAATTTCACCCTCGAAATTCGTCATGGTTATAAATGGTTTACTATTCGAAAGTGTCTTTAATAGAAAACCACACCGTAAAAAGGAATACCAAAACCAATCTTTAAAAAAACAAATATATGAAACGTAACGGTTACACAAATTAACTCATCACTGGGTTTCCACGTTGGAGAACATAGGTGAAAATATGGATATGGAAGAAAAATCTAACCATCAAGTTCTAATGGAGAGTGGTAGAGAACATGGCTATGAAATAGCCAACAATCATAAAGCCATAGATTTTTGATGATCTAAGGTACCATCTGATTCATCAGATATAAGATCACTAGGAGAACATTTTTGGGTTTCAAGATCATTTCCCTAAAGTTGATGGAATTGGAATTAGAAGAAATACTTTCATGATTTTAGTATAGTCTCACCGTTTGTCGTTCTTTGGACAATTTCCACTTCATCTCTTAAATAAATGAAGTTGAATTTGTCATTCATAATGTGTTATAAGATCATGTGATAGAATTATGGGTCATTCCATCTTTCGCAAACAAAAGGTTAGAAAAGTTATCAAAAAATACATAAGTCCATCTATAGTGAGATTAATCATATATGGTTCCTAAAATGTACTTATACTTCATATATCGCAATGATTAATAAAATAAAACTAGTTTCTACTAAACAGGGACTTCCTGTAGGCCAGTGGTAGGCGATAAAGTCCAGTCGCACTTCGGTTGTGGGTTCGATTCCCACAGCCTTGTCCAACGCGATGGGTAGTCGCCCGTCCTGCAGGTTGTCCTTTTTCTAAAACTACATTACTATAACATCCCATAAATAATATCGAAAATCTTCTATCCTTAAACAATACTAACTTTTTTCCATCATAATCCATTCTAATCTTTAGGCTTATCCATAATACTTCAGTCCACTCTCATAATATAGTGAAAACGATTACCAGAGATTTAATACTGTCGTTGATCCCCATATATCATAAGATATGTCTTGTTGGTCACATTCAAAACATTCAAAGGACTTAATCATGTATTATCTTGAATACCCATTGAACCTTAGTGAAAACATGAATGCAGTTAAAATTTAACACTTTCCACATACCAAAATCCTCAAAATTCTATATACTCAAACCATGATATCACTTAGTCCTTATATCAATCATGAGCTCATGAATACAATCAAACATCTCATTATCTTCTTATCCATTCATTATGCACATATCATCTACTTTCCAAAAGTATCTGAATAACCTTTAATGGTTACTGGTACCATTCATCATACACTTTCAAAACTTAAGGAAAGACAACAGTGTAACAATCCTTAGATGTCTCTTTATTCCATGAGATTACTTATACAAAATTACACATGATAAACATGTAATCATTCCAGTACATTCTTAAACCATTGACCAAGATTCAATAATTCTTTCATCTCACATATCATTTGTAGTCTCTTCATCATCATCAACATAAATACTTCCCATACGACCATACTGATTCTCTTCACGAGTCTTTCCCTTAGGTCTTTGGTTTGCATAATGCCCGTACATTCCACATTTAAAGCATTTAACCATTGTTGATGTCGTAGCAATACCATTATCCTCACCCCTGTTGTTAACTGAACCTTTTCCTTTGCACTTACTGGCTTTGTGTCCTTCTTTTCCACACCCAAAGCATCTTCCAGTCCCTTTGAAACATTCTCCTTGATGCCTCTTCCCACATGATTTACATAGGGGAAATTGAACTTTCTTTCCTATATGATCATCATGAAACTCCATCTTTCTCTTATTAGCCGAGTCAGGAAACTTACCAAATTTTACTTTATTGATCATATTATGAGATTGCTGATTCGGCATAATAATGATGTTTGGACTTCCAAATCCCATTTCATTTGGTTGCTCATGAAGAATATCATTCCATTGTCCATCATATCCTCCATTATTGTGAATCATCTTGTTTCCAGCCATTTTCTAAAACCCAAAAAAGAATAGTGTGAGAGGAAAAAATCATAATAAAGGGGGAGTAACTTCAATATCTAACACCATTGGTTTAATCTAATATCGTTACTATAGTTCTAGGACTATATCCTATACGTATACTTATCCTTAGGGACATTATTATACATACCTTAGAAATATCTCTAGGGATCTCACTAACGTTTTCGCATCCTAGTTTCCAAAGGTTGACTAAACTTTTCCTCTGATACCAACAGTAGAGACCCGAAGCTTCACGTACATAGATATTACATTACTTTTTCAGAATACTTAGTACATAACAAAACACACACACAAAGACCGTAATAGTTTAGTGTCTTTGGAAACTCAGAATATAATCTTCTAATCGTGGTGAAAGATCTTCAATATCTCCCATAAAGATCTACCTTTTTTTATAACTAAAACCTTTATTTATATCCTGGGGAAAAGAAAACATAAAAGGGTGAGTTCAAATGCTCAGTAAGGGTAAACAAAAGAAATATCAATCACATCATATACATAAGAACATAGCTTTTGAAATCTTAACCTCCAAAAGATCTCATAATATCATAACATGGGATAAATCATAGAAGTGAAATGTAATCCCAATAATCATAAATTAAAACATGAAAATTTGTGGCATACACACATAATCATAGAGAATCATTTCTTGTTAGTCAAGACTCATTTCCAAGACTATCTTAGTGGACAAAGTCCCTTTCTGAACCGAGTCACCCTCGTTTTAGCCCTGTTTCACTGAACCGGTATAACCTACCATTCCAGCCATGTCTATCACATGAGATATAAAATCTTTACCCAATGCATTGGAGGGAGATATAAGTCCCACCCATCTCATAATGATACCATTCTTATGTGTGCCACAAAATCATAAACCATACATCAAAGCATAACCCATGTAAATAAAATGGGAATGTTAAACATCGTGACATCATAAAACAATTCATATAAGATAAAGGAATTCATAAAAATATTTCCATCACAACATAATCAAATCCATGTAATAATAGGGATAGAAACAGAACCCTATATTATCTTAGATGGAAAATAATTTTGATAAAACTCTTGAACTCCATTCTTGAGGAAAATATCCTTTCTTCTTCAAAAACATTTTCCCTTTCTTAACATGTCATACAACTTTAAACTAAAAGAAGTTGATTAAAAATAAACTTGAAAACGTGTAAAGGAATCTTCTTGGAAATAATGTTTTAAAAAATCCATTCATGCCATATAATTTTAAAAAATTATTCTTCTCGTACTTTTGTCGGAAAAGTCAAAAAAGTACCTCGTACGAAAAATGACAAAAGATTCCTTTCATATCTTTTACTAAAAACTCACCGAAGGGTAAAATTGGATTTAAAAAATTGTAAGTGGATGGAAATAATACTACATATTGTGGAAACATGGATGTGGATGATAAAATACACCCCAGTAAATGCCAAAGTATAAACAATCTCAGATAAAAATGAGATTGTGATATTTCCTTTACCTTATGTCCGACTTTCATTGTATGTGTCCGAACCTCCTGTATAATGATTTAAATCATGTTATTGACTTATTCCAGAATCATATTCATTGTTATTATATCATATATGGTCCACTTATGACTTTATATTACCCGTTCTTTTGTAAATTCATGTTAAAGTAGCATTTTGGGTAAAATCGTCTCATTTGTCGTTCGTGTTTTTAACTTGTAATTATTAATATGATTACTTGGATCATGATTACTTATATCCAGAATTTAAAACATTATTTATATATAATATATATTCAGAATATACATATATATAATATATTGATAAATGGAATGAAATACACCGTTCATGGAGACGGTAGTCCGTACGTACGCATGAATGCTGTTTTCGTTTCCTTATTGAATTGAATGGAATTAAGTAGATGAAATACATATAAATATACATAAATCAAGTATCATTATTATGTCATATATTTAATTAGTACTTATTATATATACTTTATAATCATTCATGAATGGTTAATGTGGATAATGAATCTCATCGCGTCGTGGAGACGGTAGTCCGTACGTACGCACGAGCGATGATATCGTTCCCATGGTCGTGGAATTGTGTTAAAGTGTATGTATAATATTTCAGTATCAATATCACTTTATAATAATCATATATAGTTACTCATTACACCATTATACCCATCCTATTAAGGTGGTGGTGGAAAATAGATTACACCACGGCGTGGAGACGATATTCCGTACCTACGCACGCACGGTGATTTCATTTTCCATAGGATGGATAGATAGTTAAATAGGGTTGTTTCATACTTATAATAACATATCAGTATGTGAGTTATACTGATGTTATTACTTCATAATGAAACAACTAAAGAAGAAGAAGTTGAAGAAGAAATAAATTGGAAAGGATCGGTAATGGATATTACCTCTTCTTTGAAGTGCTTCTTTGAGACCTCCTTTTAGGGAACTAAAATTGGTCTTTTAATAATACCAGGACCTCTAGTATGATACTAGGGAAGTGGAGAAGAGATTTTGGCAGGGGTTGGCCGAGCTTGAATGCTCAAATTGGTGTGTGGAGGAGAGGGAGGAGGTGCCCTTTTATAAGGGAGGAGAGGGGCACCTTTGGAATAACTAAAAATATTATTTTATTATAAAGCCAAGTTCGGTTTTAAATAGCTCCAAATTGATTTATTTCAAAGATAAGGTGGGGATGGGTCGCAAACCTCTCATCCAATAGACTTTAGACAAGTTTAGGTTCCTATTTTAACCTTATCATTTAGATTTAACATTAATTTAAATAATTTTACTTTTACCGTGTCTTCTAGTGTTCTTATACTATAAGGTTAATAAACATACTATATCAAGCCAAACGAACCCAAACTTGTTTATTATTAATATATATAACTTTATCTAAGTCATTTGGCCGAGCCTTTGATTTTTAGGAATAAAATAACAATTAATAATATAATATTTGTTTTAAAAACTATTTTATGTCAATTTTGACACTATTTAGTAATTGATTTTTTCGAAAATCATAACAGAATGATAAGTTCGATAAAAGTTAATTAAATAAATAATAACATGTCATATTAACCTATAAAATTAGTGTAATTCATAAAAAGTCTTAAATTACATTTATTTTGGTATTTATAACATAAATTATGTCAATATTTCATTAATAAGATAATTAATGCATCATATTTGTGTCATAAATAAATTAAATTATTTGATGTCTAAAAATTACAAATAAAATACCCTTATGTACAAAATCTGTTTAGCTTTCTAATGAATATTTATAGTAGAATATATCTTATGTATAACCCCATATTAAAAATGTTTTAGTAAATAAACATTGATTTTAGCTCTTTTAACTCTTCTTTGAATTAAATAATAATAAATGTCCTAATCTAATCCAAGTGGGCCTAAATGATAATATTTTACACTTAAGGTTGTTTTTGGTCGAGATACACTTATGAAATAGAATTAGGACATGTGTTAGGGTAATATTAATATCATTCTTACCCTTAATTACCCTATTTACTTTTAACCGTGGTAAATTAAAGTAAAAAGTTACTATTCACCAAAATTTATTTTCATCTCATTGAACAACATTTTACTTACTAACATCAACCGTGTCTCTCGGAGTTTTGAAATTCCATTCACAGAAGCGGTAAGATTAAGTTTTATGAAAAATTCAGTTTTTTAACTACCACTTAGTAGTTTCACTATTCATCAAAAATTGATGTTTTTCAGAACAATGCCAAAATTACATCCTAAGCTATATTTCATATTCCAAATTCAAAAATGAAGTCTATTTTACCAAATTCATAACATAGAAGTTGCATTAATTAATTTTATAATTAAATCCCACTGTTAAAACAAATAGCGTGTTTTTAAGAAACAATATCTATCAAAAGATTGACACTTGTTTATGTCTGGTTTAAATGTGAAATTACATCCAATGACCAACATTGTATTAAATTGTAAAAATATATTCTAAATATAATTTAAAACACTCAAATTAATAATTTATCACTATTAATTATTTCGATTGAAAAAGTTGTTTTTAACTAAAATTTAGTAATTTTCACTATTCATCAAAATATGAAATTTATCCGAAAATTACCAAAATTTCACTCTAAGCTAATTTCGATATTCCGAATCCAAAAATGAAGTCCATTTTGAAAAATAAATTTAAAAAATTTCAAAAAGTGGTTAGTACTATTCATAACTGCTAGTTTTAATAATATTTTAATAGCATATCGTTGTTTAGTGAAACTCAGTATTGCGTACTACACACGCTGTCGAGGAAGGTTGCGATTGCGTGAAATGCAAGGCAAGTCAGGGATGTGTGTTGTGAAAGATCCTTTTGGTGTAGCGTACAACACAAGACATTAATAAAATTAAAAAGATTATTTTTCTTAAAATCTCAGGCTGTTACAAAGACCCCAAGAAGGCGGTAGGGGTTTCAGGCATCCATCAGAATGAACATGAGGATGGCCGAAGCCACTGCAACCATGCTGAGCACCAAGGGAATCAAATGAACCATCTCTTCCTTTCTCCTTCAGTCACCTGGAGTGAGGGACACCCTGAGACCAGACCCTTTATAAGCACACTAATCCGACCGTTGAACCCAAACGACTATAAATATGACCGTTGGATTCTTCTATCCACTATGTTTTGTTTTTGACCGTTGGAGATAAGAATGACTTACCCCCGTAAGGTTAGGAATGTTAATTATGTAATTTGCTTTAATATTTAAATAATGACCTCAATGATAATTTAATAAATTTGTTTCTTGTTTTTCCAAAAATAAAAATTATGTTTAATGTTACAAAATGGTGGAAAATAATATTAATACTCACTATACATATTTTCTTAATTTGAGAAATTAATGTTTTATGTTGTAATTATATTAAATCTGATTTTTTTTTATTTTGTCTAATTATGTACAAACTCTTGAGTTATATATATATATATATATTACATCAAATTAAATGATTCTTTTTCTCTAAATTAAATATAAGGGCTAATATTAATGCAAATGTTTATAACTTGGATGAACAGTTTTGGAAACTACGTCAAACTATGAGTTCTTTTACTTATGTGTTTCGTGGTGATGATATTTATATCAACAAACTCTTATGTGTGATTGAATGTAGTTACGTTTAATGTTTAATTAATATTAATATTTAATTAAGAAAATTAAGGTAATTAGCTAATAAAAGAAAATTAAAACATATATATATATATATGATATGTTTTGATTAACCAATGTTTTTAACCGTTGACCTTCATAATGTAATATTAAGTAATTAATAATTATGGTTTAATAATAATAATGATAATATAATAAGGTTAATAATTTTTTTGATGTTTTAAAAATAAAAAATATATATATACATATATTTATTTAATAATATGTTTTGATTTAATCAATATATATATTTTTTCACCAATGATTTTTATTAAAATAATAAAAGTTAGTTTAATAATTGAATGTAATAAAAAAACAATGTTATAATAAATTAATAATAATATTAATAAAATGATTTTGTTTTTTTAAAACCCAGTGAACCGTGTTTTTAAACGCCGTAGCAACCCAGGACCGTCCGATCTCTCCCCTCTGATCACACTCATCCGTTTCTTTTAAAGCCGCATCGCTTCTAAGACCTTCGATCGACTTTGGTGTAATCCTGGCCGTCCTTTCTGTTTTCGCTTCTCTCCCCCCCGCGTTCCGCTCTTCTTCTTCCTCGCATCGTCGAACCAGTAGGGTAGGGCGGCATCGCTTTCTTCTCGTAGGCCGGCCAGTAGACCCTGCCTTGCCCCACCTTTCCATGGGTTAGGCACCGACTCGCCTCGGATACCCAGGCCGGCGACTCCCTGAAGTTCCGCTTCTTCTTCTTCTGTTCTTTTAAAACCTGGTTGCACCGAGGGCCACAAAGTTTTTCACCCGAAGCTTTTGGATCTCCAACCACCGGTCCTCATCGCTGCATCGTTTCTCCTCCTCTTCGAGCAAAGTTAAGGGAGAAGTTATGTTTTGGTTTTTGTTTGAGCTTCGGTTTTATATATATATATATAAATATATACGTGGTATGTGTATATGTAAACATTATGTGTTTATACATCTTATTTCACTGGCCTCGTTGTCGCATCCTTCTCACCTCCTCTTTAAGCTAAGGTATGGGGCATGTTTTATTTTGTTGTGTTTTGTTTGAGCTTCGGTTTATATAAATAAACAAATATATATAAATGTTATGTGTGTATATTTCCAGTGGGTATGAACCTGGTGCAAACCCAGACCATGAGGATCTCCCTCTCAGCTTGTAGAACCGAATAGGAGTATGGGGAAATCCTCTTCTTCATTTCCTACCATTTCTATAAGCTTTACATAGTTATATAATCTTGTTATATAAATGTGTATAAGAATATACAGGGCCATATGGATCTATTTATACCTGTTTTACCTCTTCCTAGGACCGAACCTGAGTAGGGGAGGTCTTCTTGTATTAATTTGTCACCTACTTCATTGAATATACACAGTTATATATATGTATATACACTTCATGCATATGTGTGTACATATATATTTGTATTCATACATATATATAAGATGATACATGTATATGTACACCTTTCTTTCACATGTCTATAACCCTAAATTTCTTTTCACCTATGAAAAATGGAGTTGTCGAATAATTGCATAAACATGTAAAGCATGCAAGTATATGGAGCATAAAGATGTATAAGTACATGTAATCATATAGATGTACATGTACATCAATGTACATAAGGGATGAATTTTGATCTTTTGTTTTGTACAATATAACATGATAATTTATTTACTCAATAGCATATTATTTCAACAAAAGTACCCAAAAACCATTTATATACATATTTATATGTATGATGAAGTTTAAGGGTTAGTTTGATATCAAAATAGTTCTTTCAATTGGAATTTTTTTATTTATCATCATTCTTGATAAATCAGGATTTGGTTTTTAGAAAATGGTAAGAATTCTTTAAACTTTGATATACATGCATTCATGTATATGTACACATGTTTATGGATCGACCATGTTGCATGAAATATTGATTTTATGCCAATAAGGGTTTTATGAAAGCTAAGTTCATTTCTTTTTATATAAAAGGACCCCACTCAGTTTTCCAAACATTATTTTTGTTTAATGTTTAACTAGGGAAATATTTTTAGTATGGTTTAATGTGGTAAACCCATGGATATGTGTAGGTATATATATATCATTATGTTGTCTTCAATTAAATGTTCTTTTATGATGTTTTCAAACATTATAAAGAAAAGTGGTCATGTTATTTAAAGTGTTAATAAGAGTTTTTACACAATTATATACATGATTTCCCCAAGATGGACCTGATTACGCACATTGTATCCCTAACTGCATGTATGTTTACACAGTTTTAAATTAAACACCCAAAAAACCCATTTATCAACATATGTGTATGTTATGAATGACCTTGTTTTAACTGTGCATTATGATCTTTTGAAATGTTATGTTTTTATGTGCAATTCCTTAAAACCCATGTTTCAATTGTTAAGATAATTTCTTATGTGTACGAATTTTAACATGCATGTCTCAGTTTATTTATGATTGAACTGTCTTCAAGTTATGAATATGTAAGTGAAAAGGGGGTTGATTAAGATTGCATGAAACCCTATGAATGAAAGACCATGTCATGATATGTGAGGGATGTATTGGACTTAAATGTGATGGGTGTGACCGGAATTATATAGTGCAATATGAATGATGTGACGGGTGCGCCCGGAATTATACAGCGCTCCAATGCATTGGGTAAAGCAAGAGTCTCATGAGAGGTTATGTGCGACGGTCTTGGCAGTTAGCCTTGGCTTGTGCTACCATGGAAACGGGATTGGCAGTTAGCATTGACCCGTTAAGTATGTTATACGGTCTTGAAGAAAGGTCTTGACAAAGTTCTCCATTATACATTCCCTCTGCATGTGATGATAAATGTTCAACTAGGGGTTAGTTCAACTAACATGACATCCCCTAGTTGAAAATTTCCATGACTATGAAAATGTAATTTATGTGTCAAGAACTATATTTCATGTGGTAAACTGTTAGAAGAACCGTATATGCTCATGAATCATGTTATGAACGTTTTCCCTGCTTAGTAATAGAATTTTTTTTAGAATTTAAGTAACCTTGTTTGAAATATTATGCATTGTCTATTCGTCATATGTTGCGCTCTCTGATTATGTTTACTTTAAATCTTATTTCAAGTACATACTTCTTTGTGCAAGTGGTTTTCAAAAATGTTGGATTTCATGTTTTAAGAAAAGATAATGCTTCGTTTTAGAAAAGTGTTTTATTCTCTTCAAAAGGACTGCTTTGAGAAAGAGTTATCTTAAAACGTTTTTAAAACCCCTTACTGGGCATATTTTCTCTGCCTACATTTTTGTTTAAAAATTTTCAGGCATGGTTCATGCTAGTGATGTTTATCAGAAGGAGATGGTTTCCCAGAATCCTAAGCCTCGTGATCTTATGTAGTAATGGGACATGATATCTTATTTGTAAATGATTTAATGAAATGTTAAGTATATCATGTCTCATTGGGCACCATGGGTTTGGGGGTCGCTATAGTTGGTATCAGAGGCAGGTTCCGAAAACTCTGGAAAACCAGGTGGTATAAATGTATTGCTATGATTGACAACACAAAAATGTTACGACTTTCAGATAGCTGATGAAAATGTACCTACCGACCTACTGTCACTTCCCACTGAGGCTCTAGAAAACATTGTATCTCTAGCTAGCCGTGAGAAATTTCTGAATTATGCCCGAACTATCATGACGTGTAAGAACCTGTATGACGTGTCAAACACGCCTAGGGTGCTTAGTCTTCACCAGGGATTGGGGATGGATTGTCTCCTAATGATGATGACCCAATGTCCCTCTTATGCACGTTGGGGAAAGTATCACGAGGGACTCTTCCGAGTGTTCACGGCTAGAGATGAATTTGGAACGAGGCTTGATAACCCCTTTCAAGAAGCAGCTGCTGCCAGAGACCTCTGAACAGCATACCTATGCCAGATTTTGCACTATGGATTATGGGGCTAGTTAATGGAACTTGGAGTGTTGGAAGATGAGTCCACCAGATTGTCTCTTAGGCAAGCGGTGTATACTGATGTTTCCTAACTCCATACCCCTCACGCTAAACTCAGGAGGCATCATAAATGTTCCCATGAGTTTAGTCCTGTCTGTTCACCCTGTGTGTGATTTGAAGAGTTTGTAAGTTTTGACACTCTTTGTGGTGTACGTCTAGTAAAATCAGGCTTTGTCATGTAAAATTTTGCGTAACTGGAAGTTTCATGTTTCCTTTCATGTCTCTACCTTATCAATGTTGTTAAGAGTTTCCTTTCGATGTTTTTTAGATGGCTGGTCAAATGAACTTCTCATCACTACCCGATGAGTTAGTAGAAGTCATCTTGATCAGGGCATGCACGGTGGATTATCAATCCTTTCTCCACCTGCGAGGGTCCTGCCAGCATTTGTTCTATCTAGCAAATGGTCCTGAGATTCTTCGGTTATGTCCAGATGATGATCGTGTTTTTCACCTCATCACCACTGCTCAACTCCCCTGCTACAGGAAAAGAGGAAGGAACTATCAAGGCATATTCCAGTGTTTTACACTGGCACAGAACTTCTCTGCCAGAGCGTGCTTCCTCGTAGCCGCCCAGGATGGCCAGCTTAGTGTAGCCTATATGTTCCAAGTCTTGAATTTCAGTATCCTCAACTGCACCATTCCTCTCAACTACCTCGAGCGTGATGTGGCCCGAATAGTTATCAAGGATTTTGTCTACTCAGACGTTTCTGAGCTTTGCACCGCACGAGCCTCCCTTTGGAAGACCGTGTGTAGTACACACGATCAGGAGTTCAAGACATACTGTTCGATGTGCATCTGGGCTAGGGAAACAGAAGAGCTATGTGCAAACTTTGATATCCCGTTAACAGAGCCAGATCCACTGTTTCGGTAATGTTGTAAGTGTGGGGATTCAGTTTTTCTTTTTATGATAGAATTGCGAGGGCACAATTCTTTGAAGGGGAAGTAATGTAATGACCCGAGAATCCATGTTTTGAGTTTTGACAAGTTTGTTTTACAATGCCACCCGTTAAGTGAACAAACAAACATCTTATAAGATGATAATAATAAAATAGCATCAAATGAATGAAAGCTCCTTTTATTCAAATAAGTAACATCTCGACTACAAATCCCACTAACCAAACAAGAAGACAATCTTACCAAAAATCCCAATTAAGAACCTGATCACAATAATGGGGAGACCGATTAAAACCACCAAGACCCCAAGAAGGTGGTAGGGGTTTTGGGCATCCATCAGAATGAACATGATGATGGACGAAGCCACTAAAACCATGCTGAGCACCATGGGAATCACACGAACCATCTCTTCCTTTCTCCTTCAGTCACCTGGAGTGAGGGACACCCCGAGACCAGACCCTTTATAAGCACACTAATCCAACCGTTGAACCCAAATGGCTATAAATATGCCCATTGGATTATCCTATCCACTATGTTTTGTTTTTGACTGTGGGAGATAAGAATGACTTACCCCCATAAGGTTCAGAATGTTAATTATGTAATTTTCTTTAATATTTAAAGAATGACATCAATGATAATTTAATAAATTCATTTCTTGTTTTCCCAAAAATACAAATTATGTTTTATGTTACAAAACGGTGAAAAATAATATTAATACTCACTATACATATTTTCTTAATTTGAGAAATTAATTTTTTATGTTGTAATTATATTAAATCTGATTTTTTTTATTTTGTCTAAATATGTAATATCTATTGAGTTATATATATATATATATTGCATCAAATTAAATGATTATTTTTCTCTAAATTAAATATAAGGGCTAATATTAATGCAAATGTTTATAACTTGGATAAACAGTTTTGGAAACTATGTCAAACTATGATTTCTTTTACTTATGTGTTTCCTGGTGATGATATTTATATCAACGCACTCTTATGTGTGATTGAATGTAGTTACGTTTAATTTTTAATTAATATTAATCTTTAATTAAGAAAATTAAGGTAATTAGCTAATAAAGGAAATTAAAACATATATATATATATGATATGTTTTGATTAACCAATGTTTTTATCCTTTGACCTTCATAATGTAATATTAAGTAATTAATAATTATGGTTTAGTAATAATAATGATAATATAATAAGGTTAATAATTTTTTTTGATGTTTTAAAAATAATATATATATAGATATACATATATTTATATAATAATATGTTTTGATTGAATCAATATATATATATTTTTTACCAATGATTTTATTAAAATATTAAAAGATAGTTTAATAATTTAATGTAATAATAAAAACAATGTTATAATAAATTAATAATAATATTAATAAAACGATTTTGTTTTTTTAAAAACCCAGTGAACCGTGTTTTTAAACGCCGCAGCAACCCAGGACCGTCCGATCTCTCCCCTCTGATCGCAGCCGTCCATCTCTTTTAAAGCCGCATTGCTTCTAAGCCGTTCGATCAACTTCAGTGTAACCCTAGCCGTCCTTTCTGTTTCTGTGTCTCTCTTCCCCCCTCCCCCGTGTTCCTCTCTTCTTCTTCCTCACATCGTCTAACCAGTAGGGTAGGGCAGAATCGCTTTCTTCTCGTAGGCCGACCAGTAGACCCTGCCTTGCCCCTCCTTTCCTCGGGTTAGGCACCGTCTCGCCTCGAAAACCCGGGCCGATGACTCCCCGAAGTTCCGCTTTTTCTTCTTTTATTTTTTTAAAAAACCTGGTTGCACCGAGGGCCGCAGAGTTTTGCACCCGAAGCTTTTGGATCTCCAACCACCGGTCCTCGTCGCTGCATCGTTTCTCCTCCTCCTCTCCGAGAAAAGGTAAAGGAGAAGTTCTGTTTTGGTTTTTGTTTGAGCTTCGGGTTTATATATATATACATATATACGTGGTCTGTGTATATGTAATAATTCTGTGTTTATACATCTGATTTCACTTTCCTCGTTGCCACATCCTTCTCACCTCCTCTTTAAGCTATGGTAAGGGGCATGTTTTATTTTTTTGGGTTTTGTTTGAGCTTTGGTTTATATAAATATATATTTATATACATGTTATAGGTGTATATTTCAGGTGGGTAGGAACCTGGTGCAAACCCAGACCATGAGGATCTCCCTCTTATCTTGGAGAACCGGATAAGAGTAAGGGGAAATCCTCTTCTTCGTTTCCTACCGTTTCTATAAGATTTACATAGTTATATAATCTTGTTATATAAATGTGTATAAGAATATACAGGACTATATGAACCTATTTATACCCGTTTTACCTCTTCCTAGGACCGAACCTGAGTAGGGGAGGTCTTCTTGTATTACTTTGTCACCTACTTCATTGAATATACACGGTTATATATATGTATATACACTTCATGCATATGTGTGTACATTTATATATTTGTATTCGTACATATATATAAGATGATACATGTATATGTACACCTTTCTTTCACATGTCTATAACCCTAAATTTCTTTTCTCCTATGAAAAATGGAGTTGTCGAATAATTTAATGAACATGTAAAACATGCAATTATATAGAGCATAAAGATGTATAAGTACATGTAATCATATAGATGTACATGTACATCAATGTGCATAAATTATGAATTTGGATCTTTTGTTTTGTACAATATAACATGATAATTTATTTACTCAATAGCATATTATTTCAAGAAAAGTACCCAAAAACCATTTATATACATATTTATATGTATGATGAAGTTTAAGGGTTAGTTTGATATCAAATAGTTATTTCAATTGGAATTTTTTTATTTATCATCATTCTTGATAAATCAGGATTTGGTTTTGAGAAAATGGTAACAATTCTTTAAACTTTGATATACATGCATTCATGTATATGTACACATGTTTATGGATCGACCATGTTGCATGCAAGATTGATTTTATGCCAATAAGGGTTTTATGAAAGTTAAGTTCATTTCTTTTTATATAAAAGGACCCCACTTGGTTTTCCAAACATTATTTTTTTTAATGTATAACTAGGGAAATATTTTTAGTATGGTTTAATGTGATAAACCCATGCATATGTGTAGGTATATATATATATCATTATGTTGTCTTCAATTACAAGTTCTTTTATGATGTTTGCAAACTTTATAAAGAAAAGGGGTCATGTTATTTAAAGTGCTAATAAGAGTTTTTACACAATTATATACATGATTTCCCCAAGATGGACCTGATTATGCACATTGTATCCCTAACTGCATGTATGTTTACACAGTTTTAAATTAAACACCCACAATACCCATTTATCAACATATGTGTATGTTATGAATGACCTTGTTTTAACTGGGTATTATGATGTTTTGAAATGTTAAGTGTTTATGTTCAATTCCTTAAAACCCATGTTTCAATTTTTAAGATAATTTCTTATGTGTATGAATTTTAGCATGCATGTCTCAGTTTATTTATGATTGAACTGTCTTCAAGTTATGAATATGTAAGTGAAAAGGGGATTGATTAAGAATGCATGAAACCCTATGAATGAAAGAACATGTCATGATATGTGAGGGATGTATTGGACTTAAATGTGATGGGTGCGCCTGGAATTATATAGCGCAATATGAATGATGTGACGGGTGCACCCAGAATTATACAACGCTCCAATGCATTGGGTAAATCAAGAGTCTCATGAGACGTTATGTGCGACTGTCTTGGCAGTTAGCCTTGGCTTGTACTACCATGGAAACATGATTTGCAGTTAGCCTTGACCCGTTAAGTATGTTATACAGTCTTGACTAAAGGTCTTGACAAAGTCCAGTATTATACATTCCCTCTGCATGTGATGATAATTGGTCAACCAGGGGTTAGTTCAACTAACAAGACATCCCCTAGTTGAAAATTTCCATGACTATGAAAATGTAATTTATGTGTCAAGAACTATATTTCATGTGGTAAACTCTTAGAAGAACCGTATATGTTCATGAATCATGTTATGAACGTTTTCCCTACTTAGTCACAGAATTCTTTTTAGAATTTATGTAACCTTGTCTAAAATATTATGCATTGTCTATTCTTCATATGTTGCGCTCTCTGATCATGTTTACTTTAAATCTTATTTCAAGTACGTACTTCTCTGTGCGATTCGTTTTAAAAAATATTGGATTTTATGTTTTAAGAAAAGATAATGCTTCGTTTTAGCAAAGTGTTTTATTCTCTTCAAAAGGACTGCTTTGAGAATGAGTTATCTAAAAACGTTTTTAAAACCCCTTACTGGGCATATTTGCTCACCCTACATTTTTGTTTAAAATTTTTCAGGCATGGTTCGTGCTAGTGAAGTTAATCAGAAGAAGCTGGTTTCCCAGAATCCTGAGCCTCGCGATCTTCTGTAGTAATGGGAAATGATATCTTATTTGTAAATGATGTAATGAAATGGTAAGTATATAATGTCTCATTGGGCACCCTGGGTTTGGGGGTCACTATAGTGACATGTTTCTTCATCTTAGAATTACATGTATAGTAAAAAGAATATATTTAAAGAAAATATATTATATATAATATAATATAATGATTATATTAGGGTAAATTATTATTTAGATTTATTTTTATCTATCTGTCAAAAATGGAAGTGATGTTCATGTGTATATATGACCTACTATTACCAAAAATGGGGTCATTCATTATTTCTGTATCAAAATTTTTGGGATAAATCTAAATAAATATAATATAAAAAAATATATTATTATTATTATTATTATTATTAAAATTATGTATTTGATGGATCCATTATCAATGTACAATAATTGGGATAATATAACTGAAAAGCATATGAAAAATTAAACAGTTATCACTTAAAACATTGATTTTAATAACAAATTGTTTATAAATGGGTGTTGAGATGACATAATAATGTCATAAATGATATGAAATATATGATTATTATTATGTAATTACATTTAAAATATTTTTATTTTTATTATACAATATATTCCAAAATGTAATATTAATATCGAGAAACGGGGTAAGAGATTTCTATTTCAATCATATTTTTAATCATGATTTTTTAAGATAGAATTTCCATTGAGAAAATTAAATAATCCCTAAATGATAAGTACATTGAATTTTTATTCTCCATTTTATATTTTTAATGAATTCGTTTTTTACTTTTATTTTATATAATTTATGTACTCATGAAACTGGTGAAATGTTTCTATAGAAAAATTACATTGTTTCTCCCTTTGGTAAAATATCAATTTTTTCAAATAAATTATATCAATAAATGTTTTAAATAATTTTTTTAATATTAAAAAATGCTTATTACAAATATTTTTTTACCAATTATTTATATTTATAATGTGTTTTAAAATGAATCATCTTTTCATTTTTTGAATGAGGTACTTTTTGAATTTTTAGTAAAGTGTGAAATGAATGTATTCTTTTAACTTATACAACATGAATGTAATTTAATGACCACATGATTAGTCAATGGTTTGATATATCATTTATAATTTTTTTTAATTTTAAAATAATTTGTTTATTGTATCATTTGGGATAATTTTTGATTTTAAAAAATTGATTTCACTTTTGAAAATATATTTTCTTCAGATATGATAGCTTTGTATATTGATATTTATGTTTTTATTTTGATATTATCTAATGGTACCATAATTATTCTTTATCAATAAGGTTAATTTTTATGATGATGAGTTGTTTATGGGAACCATTTATTTTCCATGTGTTAGGATATGATCATATGGTGAATGTTTTAGGATCTTATGGAACACTTATATATTATTTTTCCTTTTTGGATGGCCACAAATTTTATAGAACTCCAATGAATGGGTAGTGTTTTATATAACATGAGATAAATGTGGGAAAAAACTTTATCTGGTTGATTTGGTATTGGAAACACAATGATGAACTATATCTAGGGTGGGATGCATATGGTGATTCATAAATAGTTATGATATGGGAAAATGCATTGAATCCTGATACACTATGATTTGATACTATTAATTGTAAACCCTGACATATGAAATGTATTCTATAATTATGTTAGTTATAAACTTTTATGAAATGATCATATGGTTCATGATTGATTTACATTAATTTTTAGTCTTATGGTTCATGTCTTTTGAAATGATATAGTTTCATGCATTGACTCATATTCATGGTCCTTGATAGATTTGGAATTAACATTATATACTATGATCATGATACCATACCCTTTTAATATCACATTCTTATATATGATCATCAACTTATATCTCCCATGATTACCCTTACTGTGGATCTTATCTTACACTTTCTTATGTTTTATTTGGATGTGTTATGAAGAATGGGTTATAAAGGGTACTTCTATGAAGAGTAATTTGTGGGAACATCAGTATGGGAGATGTTGAAGATCGTTTATGAAAAAAGAATATTTTTAATCTAGTCTCTAATTATAGTATAACATTTCATTCCTCAGGTGTATTTATGAAATTTACTGAATATTAATATAAAAACATGACATATTAATATATGATTTTGTTGGAATATATATAATATATTTAAATTTTGAGGATTCACGTGACTCAAGAAATTTATGGAGTTCAAATGAATGATTTTGGTCTATCTAATACCTATGTTAATAAATATCTATAATGAAATGGTTATTTTTGAAAGAATGATATAATATTATTTACAAATTAGTTGAATTTCATTGATAACTTTGAGGGTTAGTATGATCTATGATGTGGAGGTAATTACGGTCAATTGTGATTACACATTTATTACATTTTGATATCATATGATCTATCATATAAATAACCTTGGGATTGACAAGTTAACTATTTCATATGTTATTGATGTTATATTTATAGAAGTTAAATAATTTAAAAATAGTATATAATTATGGAAAATTTAAAAAATAATTTTAATTAGGGAATAAATGTTTAGTTTTCTAATGGTAGAATATATGAGTTTTTTTTGGATTTTTAGTGATTCTTGTTATTTATGGAATAAATTGGTATATTATGATGACTATATAACTACATAATATAATTTTTTTGTTATGTGACTTTATATGTGATTAATAATATTTGGATATAAATATTAAGATGATCTTTTTAGAATATGTGACCAAATATTTCTGATTATTGGTTTTCAAATTTGGATATGATCATATTGGAGTGATTTAAGGTTAGTTATTTAGGTAAATTTTAATGATAAATTTTTATTCTATAAATGGTAATTATTATATTAATGTTGTATTTCATCAAAATTAAATTTTATTCATATTTAATAAAAACATATATTAAGATAACCACTTTGGTTTTTGGTATTTTATAATGAAATAAGGAATAACATATTATCATTTTATGGATCATATGATTCATTAGATGCTTACTTTAGATATCTAGGTGTGAAAAATCATCTTAAATATTCATTCTTCTTAGAATGATTTGGCTTATAATTGAAATTTCATAAAGCAAAAAAAGGATGAAATTATTCAAATGGAATGGAAGGAAATAATAGAAATATATGTATATTATCACATTCCCCATCTCAAAGAAAAAATAAATCATCATATAAATTAAGAGAAAGGTAAATATACTTAGTTTAGTTAATCAATTATTAATATGTTCTTTTAGAAATGCTATCTTAATAATGTCTTTTATAGTATTAAATACATGGTTTATGAAATATGTATGTAATGGTATGTTTTTTTGTATTCTAATAGACATTAATTTTATTTTTAAAAATAAAATGTGATCAATGATAATGAAAATATAATCATTTCCACACATGTATCTTTTATTCTATTAATGGGAATTGATTTTAAAAATTAATTAATCAATTTTAATCAAAAAAGTGACTAAATTGTAGGAATAATGTTTCTATTAGTGTTTTGAATATAAGAACACAATTTTTATAATTTATTTACCGTAAATAATATATTTTATAGCATGTGTCATTCATAACACTGCTCTTAAAAATAACCTCTATATATTGTTATGTAACACTAACTATAATGGAAAATTCATTGGTTTGGTGGGAATGAATTGTATTAGCCATATAATAAAATATATGGTTAATTATATTAATTAATATAATGAAAATCAAATCATGCATTGATTATAAATTCTTTATAAATGATGAAAAATAAATTTTAAGGTAAAAGTGATATTTTACAGAAATTTTTTTAGGTTTCAAATGTATTTTTTCCCAATATTTTAAATTTATCACTATTGATAAATGTTTTAAAAAAAATAAATATATTATATAACAAATTTACAAAATTAAAATTATTTTTATCATTTTTATTAGCTACAGAATGATAATAATTCCAATTTATTCATTAAAGATACATATTCTTCAAAAATGGGATTTATTGAATTTTATATACAGATATTACAAATAGGTTATATAAAATATGTAAATTCTGTTTTAATAAATGGATATTATTTTGGAAATAATTTTATAATAAATAGATAAGGAATAGCTTTTACGATTCTTCGAAAAAATTATTTTTGAGTGAATAATGAAAAATAAAAAATTTTTCAAAATATTCATATCATTTTAATAAATAATCCTGTATTGATGACCCATTTAGTTTTCATGGCTATGAAGTAACAAAATATCAATTTTATTGGTCATAGTATAATTAATCACACTAAATTTTTTAATACATACGATTTTTTATAAGATGATTTAAAAATAAAAAAATTCATTGAAATTTTCATGCGAATATTAAAATTTATTTTTGAAACATATATATAAATTTATTCTTAGAAAATTTATTTAAAAATTAGAATCATCTTTTATAGATTATTTATATGAGTGATTTTATTTTTGGCCAAAAAAGATATCGAGTTATGAAATTGAGTTATAGCCGCAAAAGTTAATTTTTTACATATTGAAATTAAAAAGAAAGGGATAAAAATATATAATACCATTAATTTTTTTTATGAGTGGTCTATTTGACCTATCCTTTATCGAAGACTACATTATGAGGCTTCTGTTGAAATCTTTGTTATATATTAAGAGAAGGATTTCTTATATTAAATAATTGTTATTTTCTATAATTTGATATATTAAATATATTTTCATTAATAAGATAAGAGTAAATATAAATTATGAAAAAATATCACAATTTTTAATAATAATATATTAATTTATTATTTAAATATTAATTTTAATTTTCCAAATATTTTATAGTTATATAAAATTATTTAATAATGTTGATACAATGCTTCTGAAAGTATAAGGAAGATAAAAGAAATGTTTTTAATGAGACAAAAAATGATAATATTTAATGAATTATAGTGCTATAGGAATTTTATAGAAAAATTATCAATATTAGGGATGATTTAATTATTTTAGTTTGAATCATATTTTTATCTCTATGAAATTAACAAAAATATGTTGTGAATAGTCCAAAAAATTGTCTCAAACATTATTTAAAGTGTAAAAATTATTGTTAAATCATTATAAATTTATAAAGAACCAATATTAAATCATGTGGATGATAAAATTTATTCCATTTTCTAAATGTTTATTTTTTCAACTTTTCAATATTAAAATTACATTAATTACTCTTAATGAATGGATAATTAGTAAAATTGTTATCATTAAACATAGTTAACAAGGGGTTAAACTAATTGATAATGATTAAAATCTATCACAAATTAGGACCATATTCATTTTCTGATAATAATTAGACCTTATAATCATTATCATTAATTATATTCAACTTTTTATACATTTTATATGTGTTAAACAATTATAATATATTAAAAATTCAAGTACTTACAAGACTTCCATCTACCAAATTTATAAATAGGAACCAACTCTCCTCCCTCACTCACACATCAGGATCCATTTATTTGATTTACATTCTTCCAAAATACCTTCCAATATTTGTTATCCACTCTACACATGTACTTTTATTTTCTTATGACCATCATATATTGGTTTAATATGTACAATACAAAAGTATTTAAAATGAAGTGGTATAACTCTTAAAAGAGTTTACTTTAGTTATTTTACTTACTAAAAAATATACTACTAACATTATAGTATAATGTCACAATTGTCTTCTATATACTATAATGTAATTATTGTAATGGTACAACCCTTTTCAACTCCATTTTTCATTCATATGGGAAATGAAAACATCTCTCATGTGAACGTGTGAACTACATCCTCCACAAAGAGATGAGATAAATTTTTCATCACCTCCAAACAAGGATTTTTATTATGATATATTTAATGAATATATTATATTCATAAAATTAATGTTATTATGAAAATATATGATATATATTACCATCATACCATTCCATTAATTGTAAAATGATAATTCCACTCAGGCATACATGTGTACTACATCCTCTAAAAAGTGATGTGATTCATTTAACATTCCCTCTATTCAATATGGAATATAAAAATTAATTTCATGTATAAAAAATATAATAAATTCAATATTAATATTCTATATATAATGAAATAATTTTCCTTTCACAATAATTAATTTACCAATGTCAATTTAGTTTTATTAATCATACATCCTAAACATGTATGATGTTGACATAAATGAATTATTAACTATATATAACATGTTAATAAATTAACTGATAGGATACTAATAATGTAATATGAAACATTCTATAATTACTTTTTTTTACAAAAAATTACATAATGAAAATTTTCTCATTTTTAATTTTCATTTCTAATATACGGAAAAGATGTAATTTTTATTTAAAATATGGTTTATCAATTAGTTGTTAGAGTATACAGAATAGGTATGACTAAACAATACATGTAAATAGAGACTGGATAATTGTTGGATTCCAATGACTAACAAGTTCTATTATGGAATTCTTATCGATTTCTAAAAGCCACACTGATTAGCTAGTGGAATTGGGAGAACACACATGGTTTTATCAGGAACAACTACATGCTACTGGTTAGCTATTATCCTGCAAGTGGTGTCATTAGCCTATTTGTGAGGAACACCCACAAACAAGTGCACCCTATTTTTCAGTGCCTTAAATGAAATATATAAGAATTTAATTCCACTTTGTGTTGACCCTATTTAGCACCAACTTATGATCACATTGAAACTATTCATAATTTTTACCCCCTCCCTCAATATTAAATATCAATCATTAACCTCCTATTTTTTATTAAAGAATATTACAATTCAAAAATGATTATATTTGGATTATTCTCTACATCTACACAAAATTATTAATCTATCATGAGAGATGATCATGGATGTATGATGGATCTATGAATTCTATGAGGATCTAATAATGGGTTTTTTCATATATTAGTGGTAGATATAGAATATTTACAAGGTCTCTTTGTCCTAATAATTTCTTCTTTTTATAATGGGTGTTAGGGGAGTATGTTTTTATGAATCATCTTCTTATAACACTTCTTTATAGTGGATTGATGCAGTTTTATTATCTATTTATGTTCTATTGCAAGATTCAAAGAGGTTAAAAATTTTCAATGACCTCCCCTTTAACTGGTGGTTGATTATTTTTGAACGATGCATGTTTTTATGTTAGTTTTATTGGTTTAATCTTCTTGACATCTTCTTGTTGATGAATATCATATTGGATGACTTTTTTTTTGGATTTATTGTTAAAAATTGTTCGTCAGCCATTACCAAGGTTCTATTCAATATTGGATGACGAAATAAACATTTTTTATTAAATAAATAAAATTTAGTCATATTATGTTTTATCCATAAAAATATCTTTGAGATAGTTATGTTGATTGGATCCATGATATCAGTAATTATAGAGAGACCTAATTTGAATGTTATATTATCATTAAATATTCAAAACTACTTTAATTTTTTGAACTAGAATTAAAAAATGAAACATTGAAACTCAATAAATCACTCCATGGATTCATATCGTGGTTCTACACCAATACATGGAATAACATTGTAATTCTCATAACAACTGCAAGGTAACATGTTCTTTAACATTTCATTCCCATGTATACTCTTTTTTCCTTGATTCATGATTTTCATATATGGTATTTTGTTCATGATTGATCGATATTTCTTATGGTTGTTTGTGTAGCCATGATAGCCATATATGATCCTTGATTCCATGATTCTTTCAAGTATAGAATATTTCCATACTTTAGGTTGATTATGTATTTTTATATGATGACACTATATTCTAAGGATGATGTAATATATTTATATTATCATGATATTTACTATTATTTATGTTACCCTTCCCATTGATGTTTCATTTTTTTGGTATTCATAATAAGTGGAAAATAACAGTATGAATACCCCTACATTGGTAGTGTGCATGATATATGATGATGATGATGATGATAGAATAATAAATAAGGAGGGATCATGATATCTATATCAACCATCTCAAAACATGTTTCCTTGAGAATAATGAGTAATATTTCAGAACCCAATGCCTTATAGATAACATGTATAATGTTTATCTCAACTCCTTGAGCTATACCGAATCTGTTTTTTTATTTTCTAGAAGACACTTTTGGTTAGTGGTAACCGCATAATTTAGAATTCAAATACACCAAAAATCCAAACTTCAAGAACAAAAAAAAAATACATAAACCGAGAGCACATATTAAAAAAACCAGCAGCCACCAGAGTCAGCCGCCATCAACCCATCACAGCCATCTTAAACTCGCCAGGTCATTCACATCCAAAGTCGTCGAGCCATTGAGAACAAAAAAAAAACAATCTTCAAAATTCAAATTTCAAACAGTGACCATCATACTGCCTAACCACCTCGGACCGACCACCCAAACCGCAACATTCAAACTTCAAAATCCAAAGATCACGCATCGAACCTAACACCATCAAATATTCTTAGGACACGAAAAATTGTCGTCGCCTCAAGCCGCTCCCCCTGAAAATCAACCACATCATTAACAACTCCACTGCTGACGAGCACCCATCGGCGAACATCACTCCGTAGCATCGGAACACTACCAAAGAAATCATACCGTCTGACCATCATCATAACATCTTGCACCAAGATGAAACAATCATATCCGTCGATGATGGCCACTGCCTCCGCGTGCATCGTAGTCGTCGGTACCATCACAAATGAAACTTCAGCATCATCACCGTCGTGAACCACAACCGAACACAATACCATTGTAAAATTGATAAAGAAAACATAGCAAAATCCATCTGAATCACACCAAAAAACAATGAACATGCCAAATGAAAGAAGGAAGACAATGTCAAATGAAACATCACTACAGGTGAAGAATAAGGAAACCAAACCAGAGAGAAACAAACCAACTTTGGAGATGGAAATGCACCGAGACCACTTCCATCCCCCCTCCAACACCATCCCAAGACGTCCTGAAACCTGCATCGGTCCCGACCAAGATGGGGTCGAGCACGATGGGTTGAACAACAAGGGCAGAGGAGGATCAACTCCTTGAGGATACTAAGAGATATATCTCTTTCCATGGGGATATTTCTTGATCAATTATACATATTGAACATCCATCTAGAAAGAATATTAGTAGGTACTAATGGGGCTCACATTTACATAGTTAGGGCATAGGTTTTGGTTATATGATGATAATGATTAATTATACATTTTTTGTCTTAATTTATACGAATATTATTAAAGATCTCATTTTTAAGGACTCTTTGGGGGTTTCATATTGGGATTTATTACTTGAACCATACATAGGAATATTTATGTTTATTTATGAATCATGTTTAGGGATCCAATGTAACCCATTTATGATTATTGATCTGAGGATCATTGAGTTGGGATAAGTACCAAGATGTACTGTAGTGGATACTACAATGTATTTATTTTATCACATTTCACTATTAATCATTTTTTATTACCACACATGTAGCTAATTAATTTATTATATTACATGTTTTCCATTAGAAATTATTTACATTATATCATGTTTACTCTTAGATGTTATATTTTTCATTATATAATTGATTCAATGATTTATTGTTGAGGGTATATTCTACCCACTAAAGGAGTCTGGCCCCATGCAGCTTATTGGTGGCCTTTTTCAAATAGGGAGGAATATATAGGGCTTTTTGTCCCTATTTCATTGACCTAGTTGTTCAAGTTGGGGTGTGTCATAAAGGTATCATAGAATAGTGTTCATAAATTATATTTTACTAAACACGATAATGATAGAAAGGATATAGGCTATGTAAGACATGGGTAGAGGACTGACTGATAGAAATTTACCATTTTTATTTATATGAAAACACAAATTACAAAAAAAAACCACAGACCATATTAGGGTGGCCTAAAGTAATGCAAGACCAGCGCATCATTGACTACAAATCTCAACCCTGTGCTAGGAAATGAACCAGAGTCAGAGAAATAGAGCGTACTGTGATCCGGAGTTTCCATGGATGCCAAAAAAATCAGCCACCATATTACCTTCCCTCCAAGTTTGAGAGACCACCGTAGAGCCTCCACTAACTTATTGCACCACCTAACCATGTAAGAAACAGCCCACAGAATCCTGACCTTGCCCTGTAACGCATTATATGGCACTTGGGAATCCGTCTCGGCCCGATCGAGATGAAAATGCCTGAGTACACACATCTGTAGACCTATAGAGAAGGCCAGGGCTTTAGCCTATAGCACATCACCTCTCTTGATCCACCCAACTAAAGAAGCAATAACAGATCCTGACCGGTCACAGGAGACCCCCCCCCCCCACCGCGCATCTCCCCTTGGATCACCGACCCATCCGTGTTAAGTGTTAGCCCCATGCTCAGAGGACTCCAACAAACCCATCGACCCTGCCTTGGAGAGCCATTCCAAAACACTACAGCAAGGTTAGAGGTAGAATCATTATGATCCCATACACTAAATGATAATGATATTGACAATATCAGTAATCATATATGATTCCACTAAATTTCAAATAATTTCTCCCAAAAAAAGACTAAGGGAAAATAAATATGACAAAAGATGGGATACTCCTACCTGAGAAGAAGCCCCTAATTCACTAAGTATTATGTAGGAGGGTGTATAAGAGAATTAAACTATACATGCTCTAGTGGTATAAAAATTCATAACATCTCAAACAATATCACTTTTTTGTACCTGCCAAGCCAAGAGGGGTGCTGAGGTCTATGGTCCACTACATCAGAGACTTCTATATCTTGCTTCCACAAAAATTTCAGGTCATTGTATGACAATATAATGTGAAGGACTAGATATAAATCAAAAATGGTATCATTTACCTCATTCAGACACCTTTTTATAGGATTATGAAGAAAAAAATGTTCATTCTATAGGGACAATGTAGGAGGTGGTATGGATTGATGGTATACGATGTAATATGATAGGGTCTCACCTAGAAGGCTTTTAAGGGCCTTTTCATAGAGTAATTATTTCCGAATAAACTAAATATACATAGAGTTCAATATTTAATGGATCTATATAAAGGTTAAAAGATTTTATATTCATACACGAGTTGTTTTAATTGAGATACATTTATTTAATAGTCTATTGGTCATGAATAATGTATTGATTTCCACATAGTCTATGATCGGTCATTATCATTAAATTAGAGAAAAGGAATTGTGGTATGAACTAAAAATATATCTGGAGTATCTATTCATGGACTTGAACTGCAAGAAGGGTATAACAGAAGATCAAGTAATTTGGATTCTTCCATTCTTCTATAATCAAATTGGTGGACCATATATTACTACAGTGTCTATCAATTCTGGTATATGGATGAAAATTATTGGAGATTTTTATTAGATTTTTAGTATATTTCTGGAACATAATATATCTTATCCACCCCCTTAGGAAAAGTTACTTAGTGAATCAACTATCGAATTTTGAGAAATTATCACATGTTTTATAAACCACCCTATACCAAGTATTGGGTGTTTGAAAAAAATGGAAATATCTAGTAGTTTTTATTCAGGGAATTAATTTTGATGTTTCATATAGATATATAAATGATGAAATCTATGATCCATGATTCAGGGTATGGTCCTCAATATTATACATATACAATGAAAACATTGGATGGTCATTCATATTAGGGACATGGTCCTGGAGCTGCGGAAGGTAATGTGTTTCTAGTGGTTCATACTCTAAAATATGGTGGCGAGGGACCACATACTATTTAAGGTATGTTCTTGATGACGTCAATAATATATATAAATTTTTTCAATTTTTTTCTATACATTTCTTTATATGGGAACATGTTACAATCGAACATGAACAACCAATCATGTGGTAATATATTTTACCTTCACTCGATACACTTTTTTTCATGAACATTGACCATCTAGATAATAGATCATTGATTCTTATAGTTGTTTCCGGTAATGGATATATGATGGACAAAAATTTTCTATAGACTTCGATATTTTATGTGAGTATTTTATTGGACTTGGTTTCCAATATATGAGATCAAATAGATTGTATTGCAAATGAATATCTTTTTCCTCATCCTATAGAGAAATTTAGGTGATGAAAATATAATGGTTACTAGGAGAAGGTATAGTGGTTCTAGATTAGGGATAACTTGGGATGATCATGAAAAAACATGTAGCCTCACCTCCATATTGTAGGCTCACATCCCATTTAAATATCCATTTAACATAAGTAATTGACCAATTTGAATGATATAAAGGTAATTCTCAGGGACTTGGAGAAAAAGTGAGTTATTAGGATAATTAATTAATTATGAGGTGAAACTATATTTTTTTCTAAGAAATAAGATATTAGTATTAAACTCTACAAAGATTTATTTAAGAGGAATCAGGTGAAAGGAAATATCATATATCCATTTTTAGGATCAATGACCCATCACAATAATCATTGAGGGAACACTGGTTCTCCAAGACTAATTATCAATTTGGGTATCACCAGTTCCAGGTTAGAGTTGTGGAAATCATGAAGAAAATATTTACAAGAAGGAATGGGATATTCATGTACTTGTTGAAAATTTATAGTATAAAAAATTGTCTATAAATATTTATGGAAATCAATAATAGGACTATCCACACATATATAGACTCATCCACCAAGGTTTTTATTTAAGATATATTATCCGTTTACTCACCCTATCTTAGCATCAGAAACATATCAATGTAGTATTGAGTACACATCAAGAAAAATAAATTTATAAAAATATGTATGTGCGTATATTTTTGAGTCATATGGTTTTATTTATACTGTAATTTGTTTCTGAGATAATTATATTAGTTGGACTAGAAAAAGTAATGTATGTTTTATCCTATACATGCCCTCAAAATGTGTTTGAGAAAAGTATATTTTTTGGATTACCGAGATAATATATTAATTTAATATTATAATTCAACCATTTATAAACACCCATGACTTTATAGATGAATTATAGAGTAATGTTTAGTTATATGACCTAAATAAAGATTCATTTATTGATTTGTAGAGGATGTTAACTCCAACAATTGTATTGATACTTCTTAAGATAGGTACTGGATACTCTGTTTACTATGATGCATCAAGCATTGGATTTGGAGAATTAATGATGTTATAGGAGTGGGTAGTGTCTTATCAGAAACATTATCAATGACCCCATATGTAAAAATACCCAACCTATTACATCGATCTGGTAATCAAGCTCTATCTTTTTAGGTGTTGGTAAAAAAATATTGTTGTTAAGATATTTGTTTTATATACGGTCCATAAGAGACACCACAATATCATCATGTAATGGGATCTAAACATGATACAATAAGTTGGCAGAGTTTCTAAAGAGATTCTACATTGATGTTTTATCAATTAAATGTATTAAGTTTTTAGATGATCTTTACCTCAAGAAGTAGGTAACATAAGAAATTAGTGGACAAATATTAGAGGAACTATTATGCCAGATGAGCTTGATAGACTATTAGAGAGTTGATTATTTTGTGGAAATTTGATGGATGAAAAACTACACATTTTTGGTCACATATTCTTTTGTAGACTAGGAAATTATTAGACATAATAATGGAATAGGGTCTTCTGGTATGTGGGAAAACCTATCAGAAGTTTACATGAATCCTCGATCATTATTGGATGATGATGACATGATGATTGTAATGGAATACTTGTTGTATATTCATAAATCATGTAAGAGATGATTTGAAACCTCCATTAATATATGAGGGTGGTACATAATGGGTTAAAACAATATACAAAAAGCTTTATCTGTATGTTCTTGTTTTTCAAGACAAAGATGCACATTGCTTGATTTATTTAATAGAGCCTTACCTAGAAGAGGATAGAGGTCGAGCATTAGTATCCTAGTGGTTTCTAGAATACAAATCTTGCTTCTTTCTAGAAGTGGGAGGATGTAATTATGGTCTTTATGATAATGTTATGCCAAACCTAAAGTGTATAATACACTATTTAAGTGATTTTATAATGGATATTTTATCATTTCTTATCAATCTGTGGGAGTCACTCAGTAGATGAAATGAGAAAGATGATTTTCTTTGAGATAATAAACATTCATAGAGTCTCTCTAAGAGTTTTATCTAATGGATGTAAATGATTTATAATATAGTTTTGGAAGGTCATGTAAAAGTCTATATGAATTATATTGAGATATTTCACAATGTAACATCCCAAGGAAGATGGACAGTCAGTGTTCATGATTCACATTTATCGAGGATATGATTTGGGATTTCAGTAAAGAATTTACTAGATATTTTAACTATATAATTTCCCTATTTTAGGTAATATTGATCAAAAATTACTAAGAATATATTCACTTGAAACCTTGTGAGACTCTTTAGGGTTTGATATTTCCTCAACTAAATTATTGGCATGAGGATTTATGTGGAAATTTTTTTGAAGACATGTACTATACATGAGACCTCAAAGAGAGTACAAAATATTTACTCCAAATCAATTTTTTTATTATTTTCAAAACAACCACTTGGAGGATAATGTAGGAACCTCACATGACCAAAAACAACACCTTGATTCCTCCAATATTCAAAACAGTCCACAGATTAAAAATTTGAAATGAGATTTAACACATCAGGAACCGTCGCATCAACGACGGATCCCACAAATCGCATAGCCACAACATCGAGGAAAGAAAGAAGAAATCAATTTTGTCATCATCAACCATAGTCATCATCACGTTGTATCCAACCACACCGAACACCATTTCTGTAACCATCACTACACAACATCATCTTCATCATCCTACCACCGCACTAGACATTGTAGACCATCGGAGACCATCGGTTATGCCGAAAACATATCACCGTGGTGTTGTAACCTATCCATCTAGTTACAAAAAAATCACCAAATCTGAAAGCAAGAAAGAATGCTATGTGGAAAAACACAAACCACTAATACTCCACCATCGAGAACAAAAAATCAAACCATCACCTAAAACATTAGGAAGGAAACCAAAAAACATAAACCAGTATTGAAGAGACATGTTTGGAACGATGGCGACTACCAAACAACACATCCCAAAACCAGGTTGTTACCACCACTCTGACTACAACCAGAAGAGTAGAAGAAGAACATTTGGTCAGAGCAGTCATTGAGTGGCTGAGAGCACCAAATGACAGCAATGACAATGAGGAGAAAAAGAAGGAACAAACAAAACAGGGGAAAGTGACCTAGTAGCACACTTTGAGATCTGTCGACTGCTGAACCACAAAAACTCAAAACAACCAAGAACCACCACTCCATAATTGACCTGGAGTGGTGTAGAGGAACAAGAAATCAGATCTGTGTAAAGGGCGATAGAGGGCATCTGCAAGAACCCCAGGATGTCCATGTAGAAGAATCGTCTTCAGGAAGAAAGGAACCACATTGCCTTCACCAGAGTGAAAGTGAAATGTCTGTGGGAAGGAACTAAGGAGACTCGCATCAACATAAGGGGTAACCAGTTCTGAATAAGGAGAAACCCTTGAAGAGGGTGAGGGAGATGTGAAAGCACCAAATAGAAAGGGAAAGAGATGGGAAACCATCTCTGAAGGATGAACCCATAAAGAGGGAGAAGGAGACACGAGAGCACCAAAAGCAAGGGGAAAATATGGAGAACCTACGCCGAAGTAGAAGAACTTGTAGGAGAGGGAGAAAGAGATGTGAGAGCATAAAAGACTAGTAGAGAACATATGAATTCTTAAGAGTACAAAATATTTAGTAACAGATGATCAAACAAAATAATAAAATTAATTCTTATTCAAGACATATAAGGAATCCTTTGGATTTCACTAAAGTTTATTAGTTTTTTCTAAGAGTCAATCGTGGGTAGAGAAATGGATGATTAATGAAGAAAGGGATGTAATAACCATGTTATGTAGGAATCTTTAAGGTGGAAGAGGAGGTTATCTAAGTGGAATGATTTCTAGACCATCCTTCTAACTTCTAAGGTTTGGAAAATGTGTTTAATCGAGGCTCATATTTGGATGTACATGACCGATAACACACATTTCATCAATTGTGAGTATGTTGAGATATATCTTGGAAGTTCACATTTAAAATGCTTGATGGATATTTTATATTGGGGTGAGAATGTCCTATGAGGGATGAAAATACAACTAGTATGGATTCTAAGTCATCATGGATGAGTCTAGGAGGATACTTGTGAGTGAGAGGCTGATGTTTTTGTAGGACCCCGTGACACCCTAAGAGGGGTGGGGTGAATCAGGGTGTCAACTTTTTCTTCTAAAGTAATGGATCTTGTTCCCACGTTGATAGGAACTTGTTAAACCTATATGATGGATATGAAAAGAAAGCAAACATTCACATGTAGAGATAAGACACAACACTTTTTACTTGGTTCACCAATAAGGGCTACGTCCAAGGAGCATATACCGACAGGTTTTCGGTCATACCAAAAACCACTAAACTTCACTAGTTGTGGATAACAATAGGTCGAGAATAGTCACTCTATCCTAGGCTCACTTCTTTTACAAAGATTCAGGGATAGCTCATAGCTTCCCTCAGGTCTCTCCCATTGACTCCCCTGGCTCACTTCCCTTAGTGAAGTCACACTCGGTTTATATTTGTGAAGGTCTCATTATCATCGCTAAAGAATATATCCTCTATTGCGTGTAGATTCTCTGTCGAAGTCCAAATCTCTCCTGTAGTTGAATCTCACTTCCCTTCAAGGGTACTAGGCAATCTCCCAAATTTCACACAGCTCAAAAACACCGGCGCGCTTCTTTACTGCATGGCGTGCATGTCTCCTGCGTGGCACAAATGCAGCGTGCAAGTTCAAATCGGCATGTAGGTATCAACCAACCACCTGCGTGACAACGCCTACTTTAACTTCAAAACTGTGCGACTCAAATTCGTTCTCACCCAAACCGCCTTGGATGCGTAGCCAACAACCAGCACCCAACCTCTTCTTGTGTGGCCCAACTACCACTTGTTGACTCAACAACGTGCATTATGGGAGCTCGAAAAATATATAAGTCTTGAACTTCATTGCAAATGAAGAGGGGTGGTCCTCTATATATAGGAAAACTGGATCCCCTGCGCGGTGGTGCGAAAGTATCCTCTCGGCACGCAGGTTCTATCACACAGCTCATCTCCCCTAGCCTCTGTCGCACAACTCACTTGCGCGACCCAACCAATACATGTGTGACCCTCTTTCCTTTGACTTATTTTGAAGATCTGATCACAAAAAACATCAGGCACGCACCATTCCAATCCTCCTATGTACCGGTGCGCAGGTCCCTTCATAGCGCGCAAGTCACCTGCGTGACCAAACCAATACATGCAAGACCCTTATCCCTTTGCCATTTTTCCATGTTATAATCTTGAAAAACACATTCCTGGCACACATTCTGAACTTTCTCTGAGGATTGACAACAAACACAAACCATTATCCAATTCATTCATAGATGACCATGGTTCCGAAAATCATCCCATTTGGGTTTGATTGCAATATGAAAATAAATTCAATAGATCCACATCCATATGTAAACTAAAAAATGCAATAATCAACTCAGAAAAAACTCTAAGTCTACATGAGAAATACTCTGTGTAGAAAACAAGAGAGGAAGCTTGAATTGGCTTCCAATGTTTGGGAATTTTCAATAACGCCCAAGAAGCATTACATGACCAATGTATTGTGTCACAGAAGCATTACATGCCTGAACATGCCTAAATTTATTCCTTTATCCCCCATTCACAATAAACCCATGGACCGATAATTTGTTCAATGTTCAGCTCAAACCATACTCCCCCTGGAGAGTATCTCCCCCACAGACCTGCATCACATCCATAAATAGATAAAAACAGTTATCATAATCGGGGAGAGGGTTATTGTGTAACCTCCTTATGCACTGGGAGGTGGCTGAACACCAAGGTTCAACCGATGCTTCTCAAACACAGCCACTGACAGTGGCATGGTCTGGATATCAGCCACTTGTTCATCAGTTCCCACATGATCCATTCTAATCACCCCTTTCTCAACTTTTTCATTGATAATGTGATACCTGATTTCAAAATGTTTTGTATGAAATTCTGAACAGGATTCTTTGTGAGATAAATTTTGCTCTTGTTATCAAATTAAATTACCATTTGTTGATTCACCTCATCACAAATATCTGTTAGTTATTGCTTCATACATAGCAGTTGAGTTAATGCCTTTGTGGCGGATATATACTCAGCTTCAGCAGTACTAAGAGAAGTACTTTATTGTTTCTTTCTCAACCAGCCAACACATTTCTTCCCAATATAGAAGGCTCCGCCACTGGTGGACTTTCTATCTACTAAATCACCAGCCCAGTCCACATCAAAAAACGCTGATAATTCACTATCCCCACTTGCAAAAAAATGTAACCCAAAGTTATGTGTACATTGAATATACCTCATGATTCTTTTTACTGCTGCCATATGTTCCTCCTTTGGATTACACTGAAAGCGGGCCACAATACATGTGGAAAAGACAGTATTGGGCTGGGTCGCTGTCAGGTACAGTAGGATCCCAATGGTCTACCTGTACATGGTGGGATCAACAGAGGCCCTATCCTCATGCTTTCCATTTTTAGTTCCATCTCTAATCGGAGAGGACATTGGTTTGGAGTCTTGAATATTAAACTTCTTCAACAGATCTCTTGCATAATTTTCCTGAGAAATGAATGTGTAATCCTTCTTTTGAATCACTTATATCCCCAATAAATATGTGAGCTCCCCAATCATAGACATTTCAAATTCTGATTTCATATGATTGGAAAATCCATCCACTGATTTATGCCTGCGGCCAGCAAATATGATATCATCAATGTATAATAGAACCATGAGTTGATCTTTCGGAGAATTCTTCACATATAGATTGTGATCCACTCCTCTTATTTTGAACTCCAGCTTCATGAGATAGAAGTCCAGGTGGGAATACCATGCTCATGGTGCCTTCTTCAAACCATATAGGGATTTCTTCAGTTTCCATACATTTGTCTCATCAGCACCAAGAATAAAACCCACTGGTTGTTCAATGTAGACTTCTTCTTCGAGAAGACAATTCAAGAATGATGTCTTGATATCAATTTGATATACTTTATATCCTCTTTGGAGTGCCATGGAAAGGAAAAGTATAATTGACTCTAGTCTAGACACTAGAGAAAAGGATTCTTCAGCATCAACACCTTCAATCTAGGAATACCCCTTACATACCAGTCGAGCCTTGTTTTTGATAACACTACCATGCTCATCTAACTTGTTCTTGAAGATCCATTTTGTACCAATCACATTGTGACCTTCGAGTCTCTGGACAAGATCCCATGTCTGATTCTTGTCAATCTGATCTAGCTCTTCATTCACGGCCTTCACCCAAGATTCATACTTTGTAGCTTCTTCGAATGAGGATGGATACACAACTGACAGAAATGCAGATTGCGTGTTATTCCTCATCCTCCTTTTTTGTGTGTATGCACTTCTATCCCCAATTATGTTAGAGGGATCAATCTCATCTATACGATTTCTCTGGTGTGGTTCAGTTGCATTCTCTCCAGCCACCGTTTCTTCTTCAGATTCTTCTTCTGATTCAACATCATGATGTGACTACTGGGTGTTTTGTACAGATTCCTCTATTTCTGTATTTGTATTTTCTCTATTTTCATTTTCTTCCCCACCTTCGATCATATAATCATATGATGTCCTTGAAGAATTTGTGGTTTTCTCTTCAATTATCTTAACATCACTGCTAACTACAATCCTTCTTAATCGCTTGTTGAAACACTTGTAGGCTTTTCTGTTTATTGGATACCCAAGAAAAATTCCTTCATCATCATTGTCACCAAACTTCCCTTTATTTCCTTCTTCATTATGAATAAAACATTTACTTCCAAAAACACGAAATTATTTCAACAAAGTCTTCCTTCCATGCCACAATTCATATGGTGTCTTCATTTCTCCCATATAAAGCCCTGTTTGATTTTGAATGTGTACTGAAGCTTCAACAGCTTCCTTCCAGTAATGGCGAGAGATACCACTCTCAATTAGCATAGTCCTGGCCCTGTTGTTGACCTATCGATTCCAGCTCTCAACAACTCCATTTTTCTGTGGAGTTCACACAGCAGCTACCTCATGTTGTATTCCATGTTTTTCTAGGTAATTCTCAAACTCAATGGACATGTATTCCCCTCCATTATCAGATCAAAAACCTTTGATTTTTCATCCAGTATCATTATCGTCGATTTGCCAATATGTTTTCATGCAGTCAAGCACTTTTCGTTTCCTGTGAATGACCATAACACATTCCATTCTACTGTAATCATCAATGAAAAGAACAAAGTACGTTTCTCCATTAGTTACGACAATATTTATCGTCCCGTATACATCTGTATGAATTAGATCAAGAAGATGAGATGCCCTTTTCGTATTTGGCCGATATGAACTGAAGAACATCTTTCCACGAATGCTAGCATCACAGTATTTTTCAAGATCATGCTTCAGGTTTGGAATGTCCATGAAAATCTTTAATTTGTATATTTTCTCCATGTCTTGTTGATTGATGTGACCCGGTCTCCTATGCCACAAATTCTTTTCTTCTTAAATAGTCATGTAGCAAAAATTTTATTTTCTATCAACATGATACAAGTTGCCTTCTGTTCTACATCCTTTCATAATTGAATTTCATGTCTTTCCCTTGACAGTGCATCCTTTCTGATTAAAAGTAACAATATGTCCCGAGTCACAGAGTTGACTCGCGCTGAGTAGATTATGACGTAGACCATCTACGTAAAGGAATTCAGTATTATTTATCTCTCGATTAGCTAATTCAGTACTTCCACTGCCTTTGATTTTTAGAGCTCCATCATTACAAAAAAGAACTGTTCCATCAACCTTCCTTTTGATATCTGTTAACAGGCCATCATTACCTGTTATATGGGATGAAAAACCACTATCCATAATCCATGTACAGTTTCTTTTTGTAGATTTGAGGGCAACCTCGGCAAGGTTGGATTTCTAAATTTTTTTCCTTTCTTTCCATGATACATTGTTATGAGTATAGAGCACTGATGGCCTTTCAATTATCTCATCTGTGTACATTGGTTCTTCATAGTTGAAGTCTTCTTCGAGAGGAGAAAACCTATTTGAAAGAGAAACACTATCTTGTCGACGAGATTTGACTTGTCTTGAATTCCAGTATGAGATTTCCATGTCCCTTCTCTGTCTGCAATTAATAGCCTTATGAACAAAGTTAGAGCTATGAAAACAGTATCCATAGAAACTGTTTCTTCTATAAGATGAAGGATATGAAGTCAGTCTCCTTTGTTGATGTCCCAGATCTTCCCCATTCAGATAACTCCTTTCCTCTTCGCAATTTGACTTGGTTTGGCCCAGATAGCAACAGAAATGACACTTCATGAGAGGAAATGTCTTCTCAATTGAGTTTATCCTCATACTTTCTTGCTTGGGATAATAGTTGGACTGCCTGTAATTTCTGAATGTTTGAGGATAATATTCAGTTCTCCTTTTAGTTTGGAATAAAGGTTTCATTTTCAGCACTTCAGGAAACATTTCAACTTATCCGACATTCATCTTGTCTTTCTTTTGGCTATCTTTGCTTCCACCAGTTGATGTCTCAGCTTCACATCCAATTCCACACTTTCAAACAGTATTTTCCTACTTGATTATTTTGAAATTGATTCAGTCTCATGTTTACTCCTAAGAGTAACTACTTCCTCCTCAAGACCCTCAATAGTCTTGGATTTTTATTCTAGTCTAGAGGTGAGGTCATTGATGACCTTTTCCTGCTCTTCAATTCTCAGCTTCAGATCCACTACATCATTATTTATTTCAATAATTTTAGACTGTACTTTCAAAAATTCTTCCATTTTTTTAATTTCAGCTTCAAGTTGATCAACATATTCAGTTGATTCTTCTACCATTGATTTCCACATATTTCAACCCTTACATTAAATCTTAAGCTTGCTAACAGTATACTTAAGTTGCAACTCTGGATCAACATTAGTTTTTAATTGATTTTCTTCTCCAGTATCTTCTGATTTTTCAACAGTGGCCATCATGGAAGTATGTTTCCCAGTTTTAAATTCTGGTTCTTCTTCAACACAGAATTCATTATCTCCTTCTTCCTCTTCACAAACAAAACTCTTCTTTAGAAATTTCTTTATAGATTTGAAGTATCCATTCTTGAAAGACCTTTTATGAGTATTATCAATGTTTTCAGCATCGCTATCATCATCATCGATATTTATTAAGCAATGAGGATCAATTTGCCCGAATTTTCCACAATGAAAGCAAGCTAGTGGTATCTTTGTTTGAATATCTCTTTTCCCTTTTGGAACTTCTTGGAAAGTATAGAGAGAATTTATTTTTCCTCATCATCTACACCACTACTATCCTTTGAGATTTTCATTTTCTCCATGGATTTGAACGCCATTTCCTTTCTTACTCGTGTAGTAGCATCTTCTGGTTTGACTCTCATTTCATATGCCACCAAGATTCTCAATAGATCATCCAATGAATGTTTGGAAAGATCTCTTTCCTCAAGGGATGATACATTTTCATTGTACAGGGTTGGAAGTCTTCTCAGTATTTTCTCCACAATGTCAATGTCTCTGATTTCTTCTCCTATGCCCCGAATTTCTCCAACCACTTCAGTAATTCGATTGGAGAAGGAGTTTGCATTCTCATCAGGATGCATCTTCATATCATCGAACCTATTGTGTAACACTTGATGTTTTTCCACCTTAACATTACTATATCCTTCATAAATATTTTCAATTTTCTCCCACATGGACTTTTTTGAGGTTCAACTCATCACTTTTAGATAAATCTAATCAGAAAGTGTTGTAGTGAGAGAATTCTGTGCATTAGCATCTGTATCAAGAATTTTTCTATTTATATCAGTCATAGCCACCCCTGTTGGATCAGAAACATTAATACCATGCACAGTGGAAAATAGAACATCCATTCCATGGGATCTTAGATGATATCTCATTCTCTTCTTCCAGATCTAGAAATTACTTCCATAGAAGAGAGGGACTCCCCTAATATTGACTGCATTCTGCATGAAGACAAAGGACAGATTCAACACCTTCTTCCTTTACCCTATGATACCACTTGTAGGACCCCGGGACACCCTGAGAAGGGAGGGGTGAATCAGGGTGTAAATTTTTTCTTTTAAATTAATGGATCTTGTTACCACATTGATAGGAACTTGTTAAACCTGTATAATAGATGTGAACAGAAAGAAAACATTCACATGTAGAGAGATGACACACCACTTTTTTCTTGGTTCACCACTAAGGGCTACATCCAAGGATCATACGCTGTCAGGTTGTTGATCGTACCAAAAACCACTAAACTTCACTAGATGTGGATTATAATGGTTTGAGAACAGTCAGTCTGTCCCAGGCTTTCTACCTTTACACTGATTCAGGGATAACTCACTGCTTCCCTCAGGTGCCTCCTGTTGACTCCCCCTGGCTCACTGCCCTTGGTAAAGTCACACTCAGTTTATATATAAGAAGGTCGCTTCATCATCGCTAAAGAATACATCCTCTGTTGCATGTAGATGCTCCGTTGAAGTCCAACTCTCGCATGTAGTCGAATCTCACTTCCCTTCAAGGGTACCAGGCAATCTCTCAACTTTCACACAACTCAAAAACATCAGCGCGCTTCTTTACTTCCTCGCACGCAGGTGTCCTGCACGACCGAAATGCGGCGAACAAGTTCAAACTGGTGCACATGTATCAACCAACCACTTGCATGACACCGCCTACTTCAACTTCAAACTTGCGTGAATCAAATCCGTTCTCACCCAAACCGCCTTGGGTGTGCAACCAACAACCAGCATGCAACCTCTACTTGCGCGGCCCAACTACCACTTGCGCAACTCAACAACGTATGCGACATGAGCTCAAAAAATCCCTATGTCTTGGAATTCATTTCAAATGAGGAGGGGTGGTCCTCTATTTATAGGAAAACTGGATCCCCTGCACGGTGGCGTGCAAGTATCCTCTCAGTGCATAGGTTCCAGCGTGCAACCCATGTCCCCTGGCCTCTGTCGCGCCACTCACTTGCCCGACCAAACCAATACCTACGCAACCCTCTTTCCTTTTCCATATTTTGAAGATCTGGTCACGAAAAACATCAGGTGTGCATATTTCTAATCCTCCTATGTACCGGCGCGCAGGTCCCATCATGGAACGCAAGTCACCTGCGCGACCAAACCAATACCTGCACGACCCTTATCTCTTTTCCATTTTGCATGTTCTAATCTTGAAAAACAGTAGTCGCGCAAGTTCTCTCTCCTTCAAGTACACGGCGCGCAAGTCTATTTTCCAAAAACACTTTTCTCCATTTTTCGATTTTCAGGCCCAAAAATTTGGCAAACACTGGAAAATGGTGCCACCTTCAATACTGTAATTTGTATGACCTGTAAGAGAACTTTGCTGGCACACATTCTGAACTTCCTCTGAGAATTGACAACAAGCACAAAACATTCTCCAATTCATGCATAGATGACCATGGTTCCAACAGTTTTGGCATTGTGGATAGATTTTTTTTGAGAATAACCATTAATGGTACTTATTATTGATGAGATATTAGTAGAGAAGGAGAATTATAACATTCTCATTTTTTTATGTATGAAAAATTTTGAGTATATAAATTTCCCATTTCTATTTTGTAATATCTTTGATATGGGATTTTTATAAAATAGTTGTCAGTGACTATGTGATTGATAATTTATAGTTAGAGTATATATAATAGGTATGTATGAATTGAGGATGTATATTGACAAAAGATATCTAGTGAAGTCACTTTAGGTAATCAAGCCTCTTCTAACCTAACCTACAACCCCGAGGGGCTCCACCGACCATCCAATGGTGAAACTAGGAATACGAAATGGGCTACAGACTCAACATTGTGTTATGTTCAGGAGTTAATTTAATAAAACCCAAAATATTTTGATTCCACTCATTATTAACCATAGATAACAATAAATATTGACCATGTTTTTCTTCATTTTGAAAAATAGAACTCTTCTATTGATGCTAGTTCTCTCCCATTAATTTCCCAAATGTCTTCATGCTTAAAAATATAGATATGTTTAAATGTTGAGTTTACTTTCGATATACACCGAATTATTCATCCTTATTGATATATGATAATGAATCTATTATGGATCTATGAATTTATTGGTGACTCAATGATTAATTAATTATTTATTATGTCAATGATATATATATATATATATAAAGACGACTACTTCTCTTTGTCAGAATGAGATATACCATTGATAAAATAACATTCTACTTATATTTATTTAAGAATATTATTTCTAAACATATTCATAATGAAAATTTTATTATATAACTTTGATTCATAGATGGTCCTTTAAGAGAATAAAAGGGGAACTGAAAGGGTCAAATTTTTTTACTTTCAATAAAATAAGTAAAAATGGAATGTTTTTATTTTATATGTTGTTAATGGATTTTCCTTCCCTATAAAAAATTTATGAATTTTTATTATCCTATATTAAATCAATGTTTTTTAAATTAATATTATTTACAAAAAAATATTTTAAATAGTTCACTTCAACATTCATTATTCAATAAATGAATTTATTTTAATAAAAATACTCATTTTTTGATGACTATCCCTTATCTATTGATTAATTTTTTTCCTAATTAACTCTCTATTTAAACATTTATATTTTTATAACCATTTCATATACCAATGGTTTATTAGGTTAATATTTCTATGATTTACCATAAGATTAATGGTATATATATATATATTCAATATTTTGTTTTACGCAATTAGATTTTTACTTGATTCCATATATTTTTGGAGGCATTTAATAAAATCATATCTTATTGTTTATATTGTACTGATACAGTTATATAGAAAATAATTATTTTAATTTTTTTGAAATAATTATAATGTTATTAATAACCTTTAGGGTTAATTGGATCATGAATTTGAAGTTAATAATGGAAAATTATGATTATTCGATTTTAGGGGAAAATTTTTTTATATAAATCCTTAGTGGATAAAAAATGAAATGATGACTACTAATATTTTTTTGGGATGGTAAACATATTTTTCATAATTGTATAAGAATTTTATTAATATATTATGATAATTTAATTCATATATTTCGGCTAACAACACATAACATCTAGAAAGGCAGTAAGCTTGAACTCACAAGAGAAGGGAGGTAAGGGTAAAAAACATTCCACTGTACATCATTATTTCCTAGTTAGTATAATAATATTATTACTTTAGTTATTTGATAGATGAATAATAAGTTTATTTTTGGAATCATAAAAGAGGATTTTATATGTTTTAATTTTTTTGATATTGATGTGATTAATGATATTTCGATAGTCATTTACTTGTTTCTGGTATATAAAACTTTCATGTTTAATGAAAATATTTTTTTGTAAGAATGCTACTATGTTTTTGTAGGAATTAGATGAAGAGTATGAGGTAACCATTGAAGTTAAAAAATTATTCTATGTCGAAGATTTTAAATTTATTTTTGAAATTGTGTTAATTTTCTATGGATTGATATATGTACAAATTTTATTTTTATAATTAAATTCTAGAGATTATAATTTTATATTAGTCCCTATTAAATAAATTTTTATAAAGATTTTCATTTTAAAATGTTTAGGGAAATTATGAATGCCTTTACATTCTTTTATAGATATCCGGAATATTTTCAATTTAATTTCAGTTCTTTATATAGGAAGAATTCATCATTAAAATTCATTTCATGGTGTAAGAGATGAAGGGGAAATAGTTAAAAAAAACAACCATAGGATGTGGGTTTTCTTATGAAATGGATAAAAAACTAATAATTTCATTATATCGTTTTCTTTATCTTGATACTATATTAATCCCTTATATTTAGGAAAAATAGTATTTGTTTTAGATTTATTATCATTGGGGCTATGAGACATCATTATATATGAAAGAGATGAACTTTTTTATTTCCCCTTATTAGCTCTTTATAAAGGAATGGGGGCTTCCATAACATTAATTTGTTATTTCATCTCCTTAATAGAAATAAAATGATGGGATTTCAGTTACTCCTTCCATGGATTCATCCTTGGAGTTTATTAACTAGTATGTGTCTCCCCAAAAGATTTATGTCGTGTCTATAAAACTCAATCCCAATGCCATCCGAAGGAATACACTCGTTAATTATTCTGGTCCTATCTTAAAAGGGAATAAACATGGAGTTAGGATATGTAGTCACATTGGGAATATCCAAGAATTTTTGACATTGCGTGTGTTGGGAACCTATAAAGTATTCCACTATTTGATGGAATATATTGTATGAGGAATCTTAGGCATGGAAACTAAGGCATCCATTGTCATCCATGAGGAAGTTGACACTAAAAGATTATTAATTATGAGGATTTTTACCTCAATAATAACATGTATATTTCATGGGGGTAGAGATCAGGTTTCATGTATATGGTTAATCATCTTATGGGGATAGGTAGATCACTTGTTTAACATTATATATGCATAGGTGGTTCATCAGTGAAATGTGTTAGGGGAAAAGTGGGTAACCATTTTTATATCTTGTGGGGATATAGGGATAATAGGTTTAACATATTCTAGGGATTGGTGGATTATAGTATTGACATACTATGGAGATAGGTGCAGTATAGGTTTAATATTCCATGGGGATAACATAATGTCTAAGTATGTCCCTAGGGGGGAAGGTGATCACACGTGCAAATTGAGTGGTGTTTCATGGGCATTAGGTTTGAAACTCATAGATGTACCCAGGATGTTTTGGTATGTCATGATTAAATAGTAATGATGTGTCCTTAATTTCATGTTATGTAATAGGGATAAAAACACACATAATTTTATACCTCAATAAATGTTCATGTGATAGAACTATTTTATATAGTTTTACGTCATGGTGTAAGGAAACTTGTGTCATGAATAAGGAATCAACGAGAGATGGTGTGGGTCTTAAACATATGGGAATCCCAAAGTAGGAGTCCAAGAGGGGTGAGGGTCTTAGGCCTGAGATATATGTCAATGTGGTTTCGGTTAATAAGTATAGGGGAGATGTCCATGG